>WPIO01000032.1:2425000-3128750 GCA_009760855.2 Cristatella mucedo | reverse complement strand
CGAGCCACTGTTGTCAGTGTCCACGCTGCGAAACCACTGCTCGTATTCCTGCAGACTCATTCTGTCGAATGGGCTCGCTCGGACAAGTGCCGCTGCTAGGCCCTTACTGCCAGACGACTCCTGGCTAATTATACTTCTTCCCAGGAATCACCGTCCCTCCTCAGGTGGGCAGTGCTAGGTTGTACTGCATTTCAATTGGGCCACTCTGCTGGCGCGTGGGCGACCTATTCAACCGGGCCGCCGACCGGCCGCCAAGCGGCCCCTGATCCTTTCACCAGTCGCAGCTCGTAGACTGACTGATTCATCAGTGCTAGAATCACTCCTCCGTTCTAGCTTATCGGTGACTCTAGCTGGGGCGGGCTTTCACCGCCTCCTCGGCCGATCGCTGCGATATGGCATTTGGTCCTGCAGCAATGATGACCAAAGGCTGGACGTGCAGCGACTCGTCCCAGCTATTTGTTGTCTTTGGGCAGTAGAGCACATGCGGCGAGTATATGGCAAGTTGCACATTGAAGCACCGAATGAGTACCGGCGTGTTTGATCGTGCCAGCCGAGTGAAATCGGCGATGTCCAAGGTACAAGGATTTCGCTCAGTGTGCTACTTCAGCTGTGCTGGTTAGGAATATAGTGGTCCACTCTGGAGGGTTAATGGGGAGCTGACCGATCGGCTATCGAGCGGTTGCTGCGGTCTTCATCTGCCACTAAAAACCCGTACTACTGAGAAATCAGAAAAAATCGTCAAACGTCTGGTGCAAACCCTTCGTTTATTGAAAAGGAACCACGAACGACTCGACGCACATTCCGAAAGAGGATAAATAAGCCAGTAAGTTGAAGTCAGCTATGAGGGAACCTGACGGCAGCCAGCAAGAGCCCGGATGAGGCCATACGAGGACTCGGACTGCCAAGTAAGAGCAGTCCCCAGAGCGGTGGAGGGTGGGCAGTGACTCGGCAGTCCTGCACAAATCCACACATTGCCTGCATCTGTGCGAGACATCCATCCTCCACAAACTACCACCAGCTGTCGGGCGGGTTCGGAACCAACAATGATTCGACAGTGCAAAAACATTGCATGCATGGAATATAAGGGCTGCCGAAAGATTACAGTGAGGGAGGGCTAGATCCCTCGACAATAGCTCTACCCAGTCCGATGACAGGTCGTGCAGAGGGCTGTCGCAACAGCATTCAATCTCGCCGCCGTGCTCAATTATGATACTCAAATGTCTAGAAATCGAAAAAATTGGCCACAAGTATCAGATTGTCGAGACATGAAACTAGCAAATATGTCAGGCATTAAATTCCGTGGTGGTAAACGAGTTAAAGATTCCTCTCGATATCGGTAGCTGGAGTCCGAAGTGAAACAGGGCATGAAATGGTAACTGAAGGGTCTCGTGTTAGTACGCGGTGCTTCGTACTCTAGTAGTAAATCCAACCAAATACGAGAAGAAATGTATGGGTTGATTGCAGCAAGAGTACACTACTCAGAGTAGGCTCCGATAGATGCTCTTTTTCCACTGAATAACGCAGTCTTCATACAAAAAAGTATCAGATTGCTGCACATTGTAGCAAATGTATCAAAAATCTATTAGCTGAAGTTAAGAAATAACACTTTTTGAAATATTTTCCGAACTGTTCGTAGAAAACTAGCCTACAGGTAACGATACCACAAAAAATCTCCAATCAGCTGACTTTTGTAATTCACACGGCTGTCGTAATTTAACTCAACTCAGTTCCAAAAGAAAGCAGTGGTTCATTTTCATATTCTGATCCTTGAAAAGCTAATAAAATTACTTATGCAGAAACTTAAATTAATTGATTAGGTCATTTTTGGTTTGAGGCTACAGCTTTTAAGATTATTTGAAGCCTCTCAAAATGCTCTGCGATTTCTACTGTAACAGCTCTTCTTTATATAGCACTCCAACAGCCAATGACAATGACCAGAATCGGCAAGGACGCGACGGAAGAGGAGTTCTATAGAAGTGATGCAAATAGTTCAATTATGTAGAAGAAGTCTTATCCAGGAATTGCCTCACTCTGATACTAACCGAATGGGGCTATTCCAGGCTCTAGGCTCAGATGGGCACTTAATGGGCACTGGGATGGATTAATGGGCGCTTGTGCTAATTACAATACACTTGATAATACACTTGATACTACACTTGATAAAGTGCCCTCGGGGGACTCAATCTCTTTCTTGGCGCTTTACATTTGCTGCGAAGGGAAACACGATGGAATGGCTTATAAAATTATGCTTGATAAACAACATGAATAATATAGTTAGGGGTGACATGCACAGGGTCAGTATGCAAGTGTTGTTAGCGGCACCATGCACGATATCAACACGCATAAGCACATAAAGAACGACTCACAGCGATTCACTAGATGCTGTCCTAATGGATGCGTTTTTAAGTTCTTTTTAAATGTGGTCAAGTCAGGGGATGTTGTGACGCAAATCGGACGTGAGCTCCGGGCTTTGAGAGCACACGAACTAAATGCACGGTCTCCAAGCGATTTGAGGTTTGTACAAGACATTGGAAAACTGTTAGATTCCAAAAAGCAGGTGGTAAGATGCATGGCCTGTTTGGGGAGAAGATCTGAGAGATAGGCTGGGGCCAAAGCATGAAGTGACCTAAGAGTAAGCGACAAAACCTTGAAGACAATCTGTTGTTTGACTGGTAGCCGGTGCAGGTCAGCGAGAAGTGGTGTGATGTGGCAACTGACGAAAGAGAAGCATAGCTGCAAAGTTTTGCACCAGCTATAAGCTTCTGATTGCACATGCTGGTAGGCCAGCAAGCAGTGAGTTACTGAATTCAAGACGGGATGTCACACATACATGGACCAACTTAGATGTGGTATCCTTGTCTAAACAAGCCCGAATTTCATCAAAGTTGTGTAGCTAAAAGTAGGTAGACATGACTGTGGAGCTTATTTGGTCGTCTAACGAAAGGTCACTTTGGAACATGAAACCTAGATTTCGTGCAGATTGAACAGGAGATATGCTGGCAGAGCCCGTTTGAGAGTTATCTTTTCCAATTTTTGAATCAGTCTTGGTTTGCCCATAACTCTTAAGTTAGTTTTATCACCATTTAATTTAGGAAAATTTGCTGCTATCAATTTGCGGATGTCATCAATACATACAGTAAGGAAGTTGAGAGAATTTGAGATACTCAAAGGCTGATAGGGATCAAAGCAAATCTACAACTGAGTGTCTTCCGCTTAGAAGTGAAAGCCTATACTGTGCTTGGCAATCACATCGGCAAGAGGGAGAGTATAAACCGTTAATAGCACTGTACCTAACACTGAGCCCCGAGGTACCCCATATTTTAGAGGTACCGCTGGTGATATTTTTCCATTCACGTCAATACTCTCGAATCTCCCACGTTGATAGAACCTGAACCATTGTAAAGCAGTGCCAGTGATGCCCAGGCGCGATGAGAGGCGCTCAAGAAGAACTTGGAGATCGAAAATCAAAAGCTGCCGAACGATCAAGCGAAACAAGCAGCGATACTCTACCCATGTCTGAATTCCTAAGGAGATCGTTTTACACCCAAAGCAATGCTAATTCTGTGGAGTGAGTAGCTCTAAAGCCAGACTGGAATTTACTAGCAAGGTTTGAAGCCTCGATATATGAGTTTAGGTGGTCTGCCATGACTCTTTCAAGCGTCTGTGATAGGGATGTTAGAAGGGATACTGTGAGGTAGTTTCTCAAGTTCTGTCGGTCTATTGTAGGTTTCTTGAGAAGCGGCCCGACAACAGCTTTTTTGAAAGGTGCTGGGACCTGACCTGAGGCTAATGACATATTAAATATGTGAGTTATGCATGGCAGCATCAGATCAATGCAGGACAGTGGAAATAAAATCCAAACGACTTGTTGTCCTCTTTGATTGTGTATATGAACTTCAGGATGAGATCACAGTGACCTGCTTAAATGTAAAAATAGAGGTACAGCCAGGAATCGAGGGACAGCATTCTAGGGGGATGCTGCCATCGTGGGGATGGACTCCCTGATCTTGTCTATCTTCTGGACTAATAATCGAGAGAAGCGATTGGCTAGATTATTAAAAGGATCATCAGATAATGAGCTAATCTGGGAGCTAATAACGAGATGGTTAAAAGTTGACATCAGCATTTTCTGATTATGCATCTGTGATTCAACAATGTTTTTATAGAAGCTAGACTTGGCCTTTGCTATGATCGATTGGTACGACCAACAGTAGTCCTGGAATGCCTGTCGATAGACAGTCAGTCCAGATCTTCTGTATGCTTTTTCAAGCTTGGGCTTAGCAGACTAGCTAGTTTAATGTCTGTGGTAAACCATAGGCCGTCTGGGCGAGGGTGCACACGGCGCTTTGTTGGAGGTGCAAACGCGTCGAGCATGTCGGCTAGTGTCGTGTTGTAGCTATCTACCATGATGACCATGATGACAAATCAAAGGGGGGGAACGCAAAGCAGAAAAGGCGAGGCAGATATTGTCGCACGGACAGCATCGACGTCAAGAGCCTTGAGGTTTCGTGATTCACATGTCATTTCAGAGAAGGAGGAGGCTGGCACACTTTAGACTGATTGAGATCAGCATGCGGTCAGATAAGCAGGATTTGGTAATAGTTATAGATGACAAAGTGCAGTTGTAAGAGACAATTTGGTCGAGTGTGTGACCGTTGATGTGACGGGCCGTGCACATGAGCCACGAGAGACAATGAATCAGTCAATGCACGAAATTCAGTGCTGAAGGCGTCAGATAAGTAATGAAAGTGAATGTCAAAATTCCCCATAACGAGGAAGCATCGATTTCTTGCTCACAGAAGTGAAATGAGATAGGAGAAATCTGAGATTTAAAATAAGGACTTGGTACCTGGTGGGTGATAGACTACTGCCACTATCGATAGCTTATTTCGGATGAGATCAAGACAATCGTTTCAAAAGACTGCTTCGAGGGTATTGTTGGCTTACAGTTGAATTTCGAGCACACGATAACAGAAACTCCACCTCTAGTTTTAATTAATCTAGGGGTGTGAAAGAATGAGAAACAAGTCGGGGTAGTGTCTTCAATTGTCGGACAGTTTACCTATTTTAGCTAAGTTTCAGTTATGGAGAGCAGGCCAAGATCATTTTCAGCAATAAGGTTGCTAATTACCGGAGGTTTAATTAACATTGAGCAAGGATTCCAAATGCAAGCGTTAACTCTGGCCGATGGAGTTATATCAGGCCTGGTGACCACTAGGTTAGAGAGATTCACAGTTACACATGGGGGAGCGTGCTGAGCGGTTCGAGACAACGATAGGAATAGCAAATGTGCAGGTACTCAGCTCGAAGTTTCCACCCAATGAACGGCGTCTAAGCTGGTGGTTTCGGTCATCACGGCTGCTCCCGGGTGCTTTTCTTCTCTTAACGCATAGTTCACGAATCTTATCAACAGCAATAGTATCCAGGAATGCATTTGATCTACGATGATGAAGCGATAGCAGCTGGTGACGATCATAACTAGCATGTAGGTTACTAGCCGCCGGCACAGCTACGGCTGGCGTGGGGGACCCAGCAGTGCGAAACGATAAGCTTTTAGATATCCTTAGGCACGTAATTCTTTCGTGCTACGGTCAAATAACAATAAGAATAATTTTAGAAAGGTCTTAGCTTTATCGTTTCCGTATACGATGTTCGCACGAACTTTTGTAGATTCTTAGCGAGATAGACACTCATGGAGAACTGTAGTCAAGTAAAAAATATTGGCATTTTAGGGATATTTCAGAGCACCCTATTTACATAAATTATGTTCTTACGGTACGTTCTTATTCTCACGTGCTTGCCTTATCTGCATGATCTACTAATCAAATGTTGATACAGAAGACAACTGAGCCTGTATGGCAATAAATCCTGTAGTGTTGCTTTGAGTCAGGAGTTCTAAAATAAATTCAGATTAGCACCCGTGCAATCCTGGACAAATAAATTTTAAAAAGGCCTTGGAGGTTTTAATTTATGACCCGTAACTATTAGATATTGACAGCTTTACATTTCTAGTAGCGTTTACCCCAGAAAAATCGCACACATCTGTGCACTGTTCAATGTAAACGTTAGAGACTGTGCAAAGTAATAGGCGTATAGCTGAATTGAAGCTCAGCCTCAATGACTCACCTGTGCGGCAAATCGTCCCCAAGACCGGCACGGTCCAGCACTTCAATTTTATTCTTTTCACTGTGAGACAGTATCCGCCACATTCCCATATGTAAATAAATAATTATGACCAAAAGCCTATTTATCACTGTTTCATAATTCAGTGCATAGTTTCATTTTAAACTCCAGCAATGCCGGCTTGCCGAGTACAGTACCGGAAAGCACTGCCTGGCTTTTCTGGTTCCTATCGGTTAAATCAAGAGCCGGTAGCAGCTCCGCCTGGTTTGCGTTTGGGTGCAATAAAAAAAGCAGTGAAATAGAACTGGAAGAGGATTTAATGTACATTTTGTTTTAGGCCCTAAGTGGAGGATATCCTCCACTCAAAAGCCCTTGGCTCATTCAACTAGAGAATTCTATTTTGTTGCATACATGCCATAGTGAATCACTATCAGGTGAGGGTTTCAAAATTCTTTCAATATACTGATCACAAAAGGGCTGCTAAGCTCATATGCGACCGTCGCCTAAGCTGCCGCACCAGAGTGGCATGCATCAATACATATACATCATACATGCATCATGCATCATCACGCATCATGCATCATACAAGCATCATGCATCATCAAGCATCAGGCTTGATCCTCGTGTGAAGATGAATTAGTGGTCCATATGCTGGCCGAACAGTTGATGAGCTGATTTTCTTGTAAAGACAGGTTGAAAGCTGGGATCTTCTCCTTTTTACCCTATCGCAAACTTAAAAAGCTTCGGAAGCAGCTTTGACACCTAGGCGGGCTAGCAGAAGCTGCTTCCTATGCTTTTTTTAAGTTGGCGATAGGATAAAAAATTGAAGTCCCCAGCTTAAGTTTTGTATATAATTTCCTCGGGTACCTATTAATTCGGATTTATTTCTGGCAGCGCCTTGTCAAGCCAATGAAAGGCGAATTACGCGACAAAACACAATGCTTAATCAAGTCAGGCAAACAGTAAAAAAAAATTCACAAGCGAGCAAGAGCAGCATCGCCTGCAGAACCACTGTGATACGATACTGCACACAAAGGTCTCGTCATTGTTCTTAAGGAAAAGGTCTGTGAGTAGTGCTTGGGTGTAGATGTATGTGCCCGTGTGTGCACTGTGCCCCACCGAAGCTGGTGTCTCGAAATAAAAACTGTGATATCTGAAGACTTAAGAATGCACGGCTGTGCTGTGCCTGCTTACCATAACCTTAATGCAAGGTGCGCCATGCTAACGAGTGTAGTGAGGTAACGACTACTTTGCTCAACTTCACTAACTAGCTTGGCGGTAATTGAGTGAAAAAGTCGATCCGAGTCCGTGCTGGAATCCGCCCTGGAAAGCCAGGTCCGTGCACTGGCCCTGGCAGGGTGAGCCTTCAGGTGGAGGATGCATCAGCCGCACCACTGACGATTCAACGAATTGCCGAATTAACGCTATACACCACAACGTACTTTGATTAGGCTAAAAATCGACCGGAATGTGATGGTGCATAGTTCCAATTTCAAGTGAGCATTGCAGCACATCGTCGTTTCAACGAATCCAACAAATTGCACGTCATTGCTGTCAGTCATTCTCGTGCAAATGGGGGGATAAAAACGCTGGTCTGGCTCACAATCTACCTCAATCCTCATTAAACCACATGAAATACACCGAAAATCGGTTGCACGAAGCTCAAGCTAATGCAGTGGCACTGGCCAATATCACAATCCACTATCATCCACATAATTCCACACCAAAGTGACCTGAAATCGCACACTACAAACTTTAGTTTTGATCGCACTTTACTCGTCGGCTATAGTGTACTCAGAAATTTCACTGTGATTGCCTTAGGAATTTACGTACAATGCACTGCAATCGATTGCAAAGGCCCGGGCTGATACAGAAATGTAGTGAATTCCTTGGCAAAATAAAAAAACGGTTTTTTAATGCTTGCATTTTGAATACATTTTTAACCGCACTGTGTTTCAAATGCAGTCACATGATTATAATCTAATTATAATCCGTTGGGTGTGTGGAATCTTGGAAACTGCATGGGAATCGACAGCCATACCTTGGCTCAAAGCCGCAGTCCACTACTATCTAAACCAATCGACTAGAAATTGGCTGCATGAAGCTCCAATTCTCTTTGTCAATTAGATTTCACTGTGTTTCAAGTGCGTGCACAGAATTTTTACACATTGTGCGTGTTGACTCTCAGGCAATGCACGAGGAAATATGATATGAGGAAACTGACTGGACAAATTGAACAAACAATTAGATCGCAAATCACCAGAAAGTGGCTGGGCTATTTTCAAACCTTTTCGGGTATAATAGAGCTCTGTTTTTCAGAGAAGCTACAATTTCAAACAATTGTGAATGTGCAATCACGGGATATGCATGGCAATCGACGCTAATAGCCAGGGTGAATACAAAAATCCGTTGCAAATTAACCAAAAATTGGCTGTGAGAAACTTCAATTCTCATTCCATATGACATTTCACTGAGTGCTAGAATAATTTTAACCATTCGCACATGGTCAAACATGGTCTCTGTACGGCAATCAGCCGCACTGGGCCGGGCCTTTACCACAATCTCTTAAAAATCAACCACATATTAGTTTCGCAAAGCTCCGATTCTCATATCGCATATGATATTTCACTGTGCGTGCAAACACTTTAAACCATTTGCATAGGTTCAACCTCTGGCCAAGCATGGCAATCGACTGCAATGGCCTGGGCCAATACGGCAATCCATCGCAAGATGGCCAGAAATTGATTTTTTGAAGCTCTGATTCTCACTTGGATGGACATTTTACTTTGCGCCCACTTAATTTCAAGCCATTGTATTCATTCAACTTCGTGAACAGCATGGCAAACGACAACACTAGCCTGGGAAATTGCCACAGTCTCCTGTAATCCACCGCGAATCGACTAGAAAATAGCGACATAAAGCTCTAATCATTGTTCTATTTTGTTCTATTATAATCTTAATTAATTAATTGACTTTATTCTATCATTCTATCATTATTGTTCTATCATTAATCTAATCTTGTCATTGTTTATCGCATTTCTCTGTTTCGAACGTGAATCCAACAATTTATATGCTATTTCACATCTTAATTGTTGGGCAATGCACGGCTATCGCCAGCAGTAGAAGCTACCAACACCGAAATTGAATACGATCCCTTGAAAGCTTACCGGAAAGTGGTTGGTTAGAGAGATTGATAAGCATTAGTTCCCCGCGATTAGACGTGCAAGGTTGGATGCAACGATGTAGTTCAGAGGTCGGTTAAGGTTTCGGACTGCTAGGCCATTTCAGGAGGTCAAGAGGGCACACTAGGCCAGAAGAAACCGCACCCACTCCACTGGCCTCCAGAAGTGGGCGTGACCAGAAGAACAACCAAAAGCCACAACTGAGGCATAGGTACGAGGGTCAATTCGAGGGGCAGACATTAATCACCCCAACCAGGCCATTCGCTTCTGCTCATACAAGCACCTGACATCAGTTCTAAGAAAAATATGGGCAATAGTTTGAACTGCAACCAGCAGTAATAAACAGGAACAAAATTGAGACAATTCAATTGCTAACCATTCAATCGTGCTTCGTTTGCAGCAAATTTAAAGTGCCTAGAAAGAGATTGAGATCTCTCAGGGTATTATATCAAATGTCTTACTGTTATTATAATTATTAATTAGGGTGAATCCAGATATATATTGGTGAGTCGCGATGGCTCACTAGGTAAGGCGGTGGCTTTCACGACCACGGGACCGATGTCATGGGTTCGATTCCTGCGCTGGGCGATCCTTTATCGCCGCTGCAGGCGGTGGTGATAGCCGTGAATGCTCTTCTGTCGCTATATAAAAGAGGCTGTTTTATCAGCTAGGATTAATGTATTGATTTATATATCACTGGGATGGCTTAAGGTCGGACTGGAGTGCTAGCTAGGGCCTATCTGGCATAAAGGCCGTATTTTCCCAGAAATTTGTTCTAAAGGTAGCATAATCAAATGGTTAGTCGTAGCTCGATCATTGCCGCTAGCATAACATGATTAGAGGTGACATACACAGGGTTGGCTAGCAAAATCGTTAGTGGCAGCATGCACAGTGTCAGCATGCATAGGCACACATAGGACGAATCTCATGGATATGCTAAATGCTGTGATAAGTAGATGCCTTTTTAGTGTCCTGTTAAATGTGATCATGTCAAGAAATGTCATGATGCCAATAGGAATTTATTTACAGGCTTTGGGAGTATACGAACTAAAGGCACGGTCTCCGAAGGATTTGAGGTTCCTACGGGTATAGGTAAACAATTAGATTCCGCAAAGGGGGTGGTACGCTGCTTAGCCTGGTGGGGTGTAGATTGAAAGGTGGACTGGAACCGAATAATGAAGGGGCCTGAAAGTAAGTGATAGAATTTTGAAGTCAATGCTTTGCTTGACTGGGAGCAGTGCTGGTCGGCCAGAAGTGGTGTAATGTGGCTACTGTGCTGCTCACGACAGACAAGCCTAGCTGCAGTTTTGCATCAGCTGCAAGCCCCTGAGTGCACCGTCCGTTTGAACAGCAAGCAGTGAGTTACAGAAGTCGAGACAGGACGTCACAAATGCATGGATAAATTTAGATGTGGTATACCTGTCTAAACAAGCACGAATTTTACCAACGTTGTGTATCTGAAAGTTGGCAGATTTGGCAGTGGAGCTGATGTGGTCGTCTCATGAAAGGTCACTTTGGAACAGGACACATAGACGTTGTGTACATTCAACAAGAGATATGCTGTCAGAGCCAATTTTGTGCATTAATTTGTCAGGTCTGTGCTAAGGCATCGCTGGTCTTTCACTACAATGGTTTGGATTCAATCTCATTGAAAAATTCCCGAGTATTGATGTGAACAGAAAAAGGTCATCAAAGGAATGACTTAAGTACAGTTACTTCGGGGTTCTGCTCTTAGTCTGCTTCTTTTCACAGTTTATACTCTCCCTCTTGCCGATGCGATCTCCATACAAAATCTAGGTTTTCACTTCTGTGAAGGTGATACTCAGTTGTACGAGTGCTTTTATCCTTCCCAGCCTCCAGGCATGTCGAATCTCTCAGCTCTCTTGCTGAAGAAATGGCTGAAATCTGCACGCTGGTGAAACTAAAGCAAACTCTCACAAATTGAATGAGGATAAAATTAATTTACTAATATTTGACAAACCAAGTGTAACTAAGAAATTGGGATTCTCACCACTCAACATTGGCTCGGCCAGCACTACTCCAGCGGCATCTGCACGAAATCTAGTGTCCAGTTCCGAAGTGACCTCTGACTAGATAACCTCATCAGCTCCCCAGTCTATCAGTTTACTTTAAGATATGTAGAATCGCTTAAATTTAGGCTTACTTAGATAGGAATTATATTTTCAAACTAGTCCATACATGTTTGAAATCCCGTTTTGACTTATGTAACTAACTGCTTGCTGGTCTACTGACATGTGCAATCCAGCGCTTACAGTTGGGGCAGAACATGCAGCTAGGTTTGTCTCTCATGAGCGTTGCAGTTGCCACATCACACCTCTTTTTCGCCTTCTTTTGCTGGCTCTCAATAAAGCAGCATCTCGACTTCAAGGTTCTGGTGCTCACTTTTAGGTTTCTTTAGTCACTGGATTTAGCCCACCTACACGAGCAACTCCCATCAGGCTTGACATCGTAAAATCAGCTCTTCTGACTCAAATCGTTTAGTTTTACTTTATAGGAACCTCTAATGCTTTGGACGCCATGCCTTTATGTCGTATGCTCCCAAAGCCTGGAGCTCATTAACGACTGACGTCATGACATCTCTCGTTTTGACGACATTTCGAAAGAAGCATAAAACGCACCAGTTTATCACAGCATTTAGAGGCCCTTGTAATTCGTTCTTTGTGTGCTCATACGTGTGGACACTGCTTGCTGCCTCTAACCATATTTTACATCTCGAGATCAAGCATGTCGCCTCTAACCATGTTATACTTGTTGACATTTAGCATGTTGCAACTTATCATTTGACCATGCTTCAATAGAAGCGAGCCAGCTTTAGCTAACGACCATCAAGTTTGTGGGTTAAAGAGAGGTTCACTCCAAATGGGCAAAGGGTATCTAGGATGGGGTAAAGACATAATAGATTCCAAAGACGTTATTTGCACTTAGCTAAGAGGACATCACCAACTCGTACCTGAGATTTCGAAATTCATTGGCTTCAAGAACTATATATCTACCAAGAAAGACCAGGATAGGCACATCTTCACCGACGGAGCACAGACTGACAGACGATTTCCAACTTCATCGACAAGCCAGCAAGCCTTTTAGAAACCAGTGACAATATATCATAGATCTGCATCTGCACCCTAATCAATCAAGGCAATACATTGCAAAGCTTACTCCTCAGTGCAATTATGAACATTTAATTGCAGCATAATAATAATAGTAGCACATTTATACAAAACCCTCGGGGAAATGAATCTCTTTCTAGGCAGTATGCCGATGCTGTATATAAAGCATTACCAAGTGATCGTTGGAACATCCTCAAGCAGCACATACAGTGCAAGCAGGCATATGTACACGAAGGACAAATCGCATAGGTCAAATAAATGCTGTACACAAAAAAGTGTCTTGTAAGTTTCTTTTTAAATGTAGTCGTATCAGCGGACATTGTGACGTCCATCGGTAGTAAATTTCAGGGTTTAATAATAATAATAGTAATAATAAAAATAATGTACTTGATAAAGTGCCCTCAGAGAACTAAATCTCTTTCTAGCGGCTTTACATTTGCTGCAAAGGGAAATGCAATTTAATGGTAAGTAAAACCATGCTTAAAAAACAAACGAAATGAATAACATGGTTAGGGGTGACATGAACAGGGTCAGCATGCAAATGTGGTTAGTGGAAGCATGCACAGTGTCAGCACGCATAAGCACGTGAAGGACGAATCACAGGGACCCACTAAATGCTGTCCTAAATAAGTGTTTTAAGTTCCTTTTAAATGTGGTCAGGTCAGGGGATGTTCTGACGCAAGTCGGAGGGAGTTCCAGGCTTTGGGAGCATACGAACTAAATGCACGGTCTCCAAAGGATTTGAGGTTTATACTAGGTTTTGTAGACTGTTGGATTCCGAAAAGCTGGTGGTACGATGCTTGGCCTGATGGGGGAGTATGTCGGAGAGATAGGCTGGAGCCATAGAATGAAGGGACCTAAAAGTGAGCGACAAAACCTTGAAGTCAATCCGTTGCTTGACTGGTAGCCAGTGCAGGTCGGCGAGAAGTGGAGTAATGTGGAAACTGCAACGCTCACGACAGACAAGCCTAGCTGCGAAGTTTTGCACCAGCTGCAATCGCCTGATCGCACATGCTGGTAGGCCAGTAAGCAGTGAGTTGCAGAAGTCGAGACGAGATGTCACGAATGCATGGACCAACTTAGACGTGGTATCCTTATCTAAACAAGCCCGAATTTTAGCAATATTATGAAGCTGAAAATAGGCAGATTTGACCATGGAGCTGATATGGTCGTCTAACGAGAGGTCACTTTGAAATATGACACCTAGATTTCGAGGTGATTTGACAGGAGATATGCTGGCAGAGCCAATTTTGAGCGTCAGCCTTTCCAATATCTGAATCACACTGGGTTTGCCCATACCTAGTAAGCTAGCTTTGTCATCGTTTAGTTTTAGAAAATTTGCTGCCATCCATGTGCGGATGTCATCAATGCATGTAGCAAGTGAGTTTAGAGAATTTGAGGTGCTCGAAGGCTGGGAGGGATCAAAGCAAAGGTACAACTGAGTGTCCTCCGCATAGAAGTGAAATCCTAGATTGTGCTTTGCAGTTACATCAGCAAGAGGGAGAGTATAAACCGTGAAAAGAACCGGACCTAGCAAGGAGCGCTGAGGTACGCCATATTTCAGAGGTACTTCAGATTATCTTTGTCCATTCACGTCAATACTCTGGAGTCTCCCACTGAGATAGGACCTAAACCACTGCAGAGCAGTCCCAATGATGCCCAGGCGAGATGAGAGGTGCTCTAGAAGAACTTTGTGATCGATGGTGTCAAAAGCTGCCGAAAGATCGGGCAAAACCGGCAGAGACACTCTATCCATGTCTGCATTCCTAAGTAGGTCGTTGTATACCCTAAGCAATGCTAACTCTGTGGAGTGATTAGCTCTAAAGCCGGACTGGAACTTACTAGCAAGGTGTGAGGTTTCGATATATGAGTTTAGCTGGTCTGCCACCACCCATTCCAGTGTCTTTGATAGAAATGGTAGAAGGGAGACTGGGCGGTAGTTGCTCAAGTTCTCTTGGTCTAGTGTTGCTTTCTTGAGGAGAGGCCTGACTACAGCTTTTTTGAAAAGTGCTGGGACATGACCTGAGGCTAATGACATATTAATTATGTTAGTTATGCATGGCAGCAGCAGATCAATGCAACGTGCGAGCAGGACAGTGGGAATAGGGTCCAGAGGACTTGTTGTCTTCTTTGATTGCGATACGAACTTTAGGACTAGATCACTAGTGACCTGCTTAAATGCAGACATTGAGGTGCAGTCAGGAACCGAGGAACAGCATTCTACTGGGGAGGTTGTCCTCGCAGGGATGGATTCCCTGATCTTGTCTATCTTCAGCACAAAGAATCGAGAGAAGCGATCGGCTAGATCATCAAAAGGATCATCTGGTAAGGAGCTAATCTGGGAACGGTTGAGGAGATGGTTTATTGTCGACATCAGCATTTTTGGATTGTGCATCTGTGATTCAACAATGTTTCTATAGAAGCTAGACTTGGCCTTTGCTAGGATCGATTGGTACGACCTACAGTAGTCTTCATATGCCTGTTGATGGACAGTTAGTCCGGATCTTTTGTATTCTTTTTCAAGCTTACGTTTAGTAGACCTGGCTAGTTTAATGTCTGTGGTAAACCATAGGCCGTCTGGGTGGGGGCGCACAGCGCACTTTATCAGAGGTGCCAAGTCGTCGAGCGTGTCAGCTAGTGTCGTGTTGCAGCTATCTACCAATGATGACAGATCGGAGGGAGGACTGAGCAGCAGAGGTGAAGCAGATATTGTCGCACGGACAGCATCGACGTCAAGAGCCTTGAGGTTTCGTGATTCACATGTAATTTCAGAGAAGGAGGAGGCTGGCACACTTTAGACTGATTGAGATCAGCATGCGGTCAGATAAGCAGGATTTGGTAATAGTTATAGATGACAAAGTGCAGTTGTAAGAGACAATTTGGTCGAGTGTGTGACCGTTGATGTGACGGGCCGTGCACATGAGCCACGAGAGACAATGAATCAGTCAATGCACGAAATTCAGTGCTGAAGGCGTCAGATAAGTAATGAAAGTGAATGTCAAAATTCCCCATAACGAGGAAGCATCGATTTCTTGCACACAGAATCGAAATGAGATCAGAAAAATCTGAGATAAAGGAGGATGTGGTACCTGGTGGGCGATAGACTACTGCCACTATCGGTAGCTTGTTTTCGGGTGAGACCAAGACAATTGATTCAAAAGACTGCTCCGAGGGAACTGCAAATGGCTTGAAGTTGAATTTCGAGTGCACGATAATAGCAACTCCACTTCCAGTTTTTATTGATCCAGGGGTGTGAAAGAACAAGAAACTGGATGGATTAGCGTCTTTAATTGCCGGGCAGTTTATTGATTTCAGCCAGGTTTCAGTTAGGGCGAGCAGGTCGATACCATTTTCAGAAATGAGGTCGCTTATTACCAGAGGTTTATTGCACATTGAGCGAGGATTCCAAAGGCAAGTCTGGCCGATGGAGTTACAACAGGCCTGATGACCACTAAGTTAGAGAGATTTACAGTGACGCATGTGGGGAGCGTGCTGAGCGGTTCGAGACAATGCTAGGAATACCAAACGAGCGGGTACTCAGCTCCCAGTTCCAGCCCAACGAGTGGCGTCAGAGCTTGCTGTTCCGGCCACTGCAGCAGCTACGGGTGCTTTTCTTTTGTTAATGCATAGTTCATGAATCTTAGCAACAACATTAATATCTAGGAATGCATTTGATCTACGATGACGAAGCGATAGCAGCTGCTGACGATCATAACTAACAAGCAGGTTACTAGCTGCCATCGTAGCTAAGGCAGCCGCCGGCATGGGAGACCCTGCAGCCCGAAGCGATAAGCGTTTAGATGTCATAAGCACGTAATTTCTTACGCACTACGGTCGAATAACAATCACGATAACTTTAAACAGGTCTTAGCTGTATCATTTCCGTATACGATGTTCGCAAGAACTTCGGTTTTCGGAAGAATTCTGCAACGAACACGAATGCACGTTAGAGCGCTCTATGTCAGGAGGCGAGAATGATTTGAAAGCATACGAACTAAAGTCGTGGTCTCCAGCAGTTTTGAGGCTCGTGCTAGGTATGGCTACACGACTCGAGTCAGAATAGTGGGTTGTACGATTCTTCGCCTGGTGGGAAGTAGTTCTGATAGACTGATTAGAGCCAGAGAATGAAGACCCTAAAAGTAAGTGAAAGCACCTAGAAGTTGATTGGCAGCTTGATTGAGAGCTAATGCAACCCAATGGTATCCTTTCATGCATACTATGCAATCGCCTATCACACTCGAGGCGGATTGCTACAAATGAATTTGATCTTAATCAGAGCTAAATTTAACTGCAATACATTCTTTTTGTAAGGAAGGAATTATAAAATGCATTGTGAGTGCACCCCATAGTGGCCAGAGCTGCCAAAACGAATAGTGATGTAAAGTAATTCAACTTACCACTCTTAACAATGCAAAGCCACAATGACCAAGTAGGTGCTCCGAGGGAGGGTTTTCTATAGCAAACTCAAAGTTTAAGCACCTTTCTGTAGGCGTGCCGTAGCTATTAGACTTAATCTCAAGACACAGAGGAAAGAGAGAAGCATAGCTGAGTCGGTAGGAGAGTCGATGAAGTGAATAGCATGGAAGTAGTATCTGAGGGCAGTTGGAATAGATGTGCAGCTGCCGGCAGTATGAGAATATGTTTAATTGCCTAAGAGTTGTAGCAGTGAGTTCCAAACTCTAGAACCTGCTTAGAAAACGCTTCTGTTGCCAATCGTCTTTAAGCATAGAAATTGACCAGCTAATTAGCTGTCCATCAAAGACCTGGGGGCACTAGAAGGCTGAAACTTGTGTTGCATTTCAGTTAGGCACGCAAGAGGCAAGCCTTGGTGATGGGTCGGAGTACGAACTTTATTCTGCATGCCCTGACAAACAGAGAGCCATCCCAGCTCCATCTGCATAGGACACGTGACTGAACTTGTGGAATTTGTTGACTAGCCTTGAAGCCACATTCATCACCAGCTGCAGTGGCCTACAAGTTTTTTTGGTCAGGCCAGCCAAAATGTAATCGCAGTATTCCAGCCTAGATGGAACAAAAAGCAGTAGTATTTTAAGCAATCCAGCATCTATCTGTGCGTTCCTGGTGAGCCGCCTAACCCGACTATTTCCTGAACCATCTCTGTTCTTTGGCTTTCGGCGGCTGCTTCATAAAGCCACTACTTCCGTGACCAGGCACATCGCTGAGTCACATAGTCACCACTAAACATGTCACGGTTATCCTGTGCTTGCAGGATGCAGGGTGCTGGCTCTTTTCAGGAATAGTGAGTGCTTAGGTCAGATGAGAATCCTGTACGTAAAACATCGCATGCTCAGAGTCGGTTAGTGGGGGAGCTGAGGTCAGTGAAGAGATTGGTAATAGTGAAGCCAAAGTTTGGCTCTTAATTCAACAGCCTCAATTACCTATCGCAGAAAATCCTCAGCGGCTGTCATCACGGATTGCAGTGGGCAATACATGATTGCCTGCTGCAGAACTCGAACCCACGACCTGGCTTGTGAAGAGCAAGCACCTTACCCCTGGGGTAAGACCGAGGGGCAAGCAACCCCAGGAGTACGATTATACTACGTTCAGTTAACCTTCAGAGAAATGGAAGGCTTCGATCTATATGAAAGATGCGAAAGCTAACAATCACAGGATGAATTTGTATCTGCTTAATAGGATGACGCACATTACAAGAAAGATCGTGATTGTGAGACGTGATTGTGCGTGTATGCCCAAGAAAAATGTGTTTGCGTTACGTTGACCCAAAGCTTTGTAGTCAATCTCGATGGAGGGATAGTAATTTAGTCTCAACCGAGGGACATTTAGCATCTTTAATTGAATAGCGATACATTTTACTGGAATTATTTGCTAAAATTAACTGACAGTCGGGCCAATATTCAATATAATTATTTCACGAGTAGTTTATCTAAGCCAGCATATCTAGGGCAGCATGACTTCCATCAAAGTAGTATTTGCTAATAAGCCGAGTGGAAAATGCACCAATGTCTGTTCAACACTACTGAGTCAGTTTATTTTCGACCTGGTACGTTCTTCAGCATACTCAAAATATGGAATCGAACATGCTCTTAAACCTGAGCTAAGCTTTACTGATGGGATTGCCATCTGTCGCATTAGATGGCGGATTGTGTCCTATCCTCAACTCAAAAGGAGAGACTCACATCATTGTATCACAACATTGATGACTGTACACTGGAGTGAAAACTGTTGGGCAAGATTGGCTGCAGTTGGATTTAATGTCATTACTATCTAAATTTCAAGGTAAATTTCAATGTAAAGAAAGCTTAAAAGTGAGAGAAAGATGTACACCTAGTTTTTAGCCTTTGCCTATGCATCCTGTATGTTTTAGAAAATATAATCTTCATGTCTACTGACCAACTATTGTTTGTGTGCACGATAGTCACTCGTAAATACTGCCCGCGTATTCAGCGAATGGATCTCAGTATTGAAGTTTTAATTATTCAATTTCCTGACAAATTGTGGCTATACTCTAACTCTCTATAGCCACTGAAATGAAATCTGCTTTTCACTTTGGTCTGCCCACAGTTTGGCTATTTCTAAAAGTTATGCTTTAAATCCTTGTTTGCTAAACGTGCGTTGATAAAGGTTCGTTGACAACCATCCGCTTCAAGTCAAGATGAATAGCTAATAAAGTTTTACAGAGTCTGTAATTTCCCAATAATTTTGACTTCAGAAGTTTCTTGGCCAATTCTGCAGTATTTCTAATAATAACAAGTTTGTAAAGCACCTTCAGAGAAGTAAGTTTGTCTCTAGGCACTAAACAAGGGCTGTATGGAAAGTAGTACAGTGCTCTGTGCTCGGTCTCCGTCCTTTCACAGTTTATACTCTCCCTCTTTCCGATGTGATCGCCAAGCGCAATATATGGTTGCACTTCTGCGCCGATTACAATAATAATAATAATAATCATAATATTGCACTTGATAAAGCACCCTCAGAGAACTTAATCTCTTTCTAGGCGCTTTACATTTGCTGCAAAGTGATATGCAATGGAATAGTAAGTAAAATCATGCTTGAAAAACAAACAAAATGAATTATATGGTTAGAGGTGACATGCACAGGGTCAGCATACAAATGTGGTTGGTGGCAGCATGCACAGTGTCAGCACGCATAAGCACATCAAGGACGAATCACAGGGACCCACTAAATGCTGTCCTAAATAGGTATGTTTTTAAGTTTCTTTTAAATGTAGTCAGGTCATGGGATGTTCTGACGCAGGTCGGGAGGGAGTTCCAGGCTTTGGGAGCATACGAGCTAAATGCACGGTTTCCAAAGGATTTAAGGTTTGTACGAGGTTACACTCAGTTTTATCTTTGTTTTGATCTCTCTCAACCCAGGAGTACGTTGAATTCTCTACACATTCTTGCTGCATGTATTAATGACATTCCCACACGAATAGTGGCAAACTCTCTTAAATAGAATGACGACAAATCAACCTTACTTGTCATTGGCTAACCAAATGGGATTCAGAACTTGAAAAACATAGCACTCAAAATCGGCTCTGCCAACATATCTCATGTTGATTCTGCAGGTAATCTAGGTTTCTTCTTCCAAAGTGAACTTTTATCAATCGAACACACAAGCTCTACAGTAAAATCTGCCTACTTTAAGCTACATAGCATTGCTAAAATTTGGGCTTGGTTAGACAGGGAAACCACATCTAAATTGGCCCATAAATTTTTGACATCCCCTTGTTGACTTCTGTAACTCACTGCTTGCTGGTCTACTGGCCTATGCAATCAGTTGCTTACAGTTGTTGCAAAACTCTGCAGGTAGGCTAACCTGTCGTAAGCATTGCTATTGCTACATCATACCACTTCTCGCCGACCTGCACTGGCTTCCAATCAAAGAGCACATCGACTTCAAGGTTTTGTCAGACACTTTAAGATCCCTTCATTCTTTGGCTCCAGCCTATCTATCAGATCTACTCCCTACCATTCTAAAAATCGTACCGCTTGCTTTTCGGAATCAAATCGTCTATCTATACCCCATGGAACGTCTCATCATCTGGAGATTGTGCCTTTAGTTTGTACGCTCCCAAAGCCTGGAACTCACTACTGACGCAGCTCAAAACGTCCCCTGACATGATGATAAAAGCACCTGCTTATTGCACCATTTGGTTGGTCTTTGCCATTCATCGTTCATGTACATCTACCTGCAAACACTATGCCTGCTTCTAACTGATGCTACCACCAGACATTTAGTAATGCTTTATATGCAGCATCTGTAAAATGCCTAGAGAGGGAATGAGTTCTCTGAGAGCGCTATACAAATTTATTATTAATTTTAATTTTACTATTATTATCAAATGACTGTTGGTGATATCCGCATGCAGCCGGGAAAAAATCAGCAGGCATGTGTTCACACAAGACGAATCTCGTAGATCCACTCAATGCTGTAAAAAAAACATTTATGTTGTAAGCTTCGTTTTAAATGTAGTCATGACAGGGGACGCTCCAAGAGAATTTTGATTGAATGGTTAGTGGTAGCATGCTCAGTAAGCAACAAGAATAGCATGATTAGGAGTGACATGCACAGGGTCAGCATGCTAGCATGGATAGTGGCAGCATGCACAGTTTGAGCATGTAAAAGCACTAAAGGACAAATCACGGGGACCCACTGAAGTCTGTGACAAATAGATTTGTTTTTAGTTTCCTTTTAAATGTGGACAAGTCAGGAAATGTCGTGACTCGTGTCGGGCTTTGGAAGCATACGAACTAAAGTAATGGTCTCCAACAGTTTTGAGGTTGGCACGAGGTATGACTACATGATTCGAATCAGAATATTGCATTATAAGAATTTTCCCCTGGTGGGGAATAACTCTGATTGGTTGGTTGAAGCCATGGAATGAAGGAACCTAAAAGTAAGTAGCAGCACGTAGAAGTTAATAGGCTGGTTGATTGAGAGCCAGTGCAGGTCGAATTGTATCCTTTCATGCATACTATTTCAATCGCCAGTCGCACTTGATCCAGATTCCTACAAATGAACTTGATGTTATCAGAGCTATTCTAAGTGCAATAGCATTCTGCTTGTCCGGAAGGAATTACAAAATGCATAGTGAGTGCACACCATAGTGGCTAGTGCTGCCACAACGAGCAGTGATGTAAAGTAATGTAACTTTGCTCCTGCAACTGCACAAAGCCACAATGACTAAGTAGATATTCCGAGGGAGGGTTTTCTATAGCAGACACAAAGTTTAAGCACCTTTCTGTAAGCATGCTGTAGCTAATTGACTTCATCTCAAAAACAAAGAAACGTGAGAAGCATAACAGAACTGGCAGGACAATCTGTGAAGTGATTAGCTTGAAAGTATTTACTGAGGGTAGCTGGAATGAATGTGCAGCCGCCGGCAGCATAGGAATATATTTATATGCCTTAAGAGTTGTAGCAGCGAGTTACAAACTCTAGGACCTGCCGAAAAAACGCTACCGTCGCCGAGTGGCGTAGAAATTGACCGGCTAATTAGCCGTCCATCAAATACTTAAGGGCACGAGAAGGCTGAAACTTTTGCAGCAGTTTAGCTAAGCACGAAAGAGGCAAGCTGCAGTGAAGGGTCAGAGTACGAACTTTACTTTGCTTCCCCTGACCAACCGAGAGCCATCGCAGCTCAGTCAGCATAGGAGACACTTGACTGAACCTCTGGAATTTGTTGACTAGCCTTGAAGCAACATTTATCACCAGCTGCAGTGGCCTACAAGCTTAGTTTGGTAGGCCAGTCAAAATGGAATCGCACTATTCCAGCCTAGATGGAACAAGGAAAAGGTTGAATTTCTAGCAATTCAGCATCTATCTGAGCATTGCTAGTGAACCGCATAACCTCTCTTTCTTTGAACCGACTCTGTTTTGGCTTGCGACAGCTGCTTCGTAAAACGACAACTTCCGTGAGCAGGCACATTGTTGAGTCACACAGTCACTACTAACCATACCGTGGTGACGCTTTGCTTACAGGGTACAGGGGCTTGCTCTTTCCAGGAATATTGAGCGTTTAGGCCAGAAAAGCATCCTGGAAGTAAAGCAGCACATGCTCAGAGTCTGTTAGTGGGGGAGCTAGGCTCATTGCAGAAATTGTTAGTACTGCGGCCAAAGTTTTGCTGAAATTCAACAGCCTCATTCCTCATTTACATATCGCAGAAAATTCTCAGCGGCTGTCACCGTGGTATGCAGAGGGCGATACAGGATTGCCTGCTGCAGAACTCGAACCCACGACCTGGCTAGTGAAGAGCAAGCACCTTACCCCTGGGGTAAGATCGAGAGGCAAGCAGCCCCAGGAGTGCGATTATACTACGTACAGTTAACCTTCAGAGAAAGGGAACTAGTCTTCAATCTATATGGAAGATGCGAAAGCTAGAAATCGCAGCATGAATGTCTACATAATTATTAAGACAGCTCTCGCTGTAAGAAAGAGCAAGTGGTTGTGCATGTGTGTGCAAGAAATACTTTACGGAACGTTGACCAAAATCTTGGTCATCAACCTCGAGATGAGAGAGACGAAGGGAATGTAATTTAGTCTTAACCAAGAGACGTTTCACATCGGCCATCGAATATCTGTAAATTTCACCAAAATCTTTTGCTGAAATTAAGTGGAACACAGGCCAAATATGCACTAAGATTATTTCAAGAGTAATATATCTAAGCCAGCATATTTACGCCAGCATGACTTCCATTAAAGCAGCTGGTTGCTAATTCAGCTGAGCGGAAAATGCAGTAATGTGAGCTCAACACTACTGTGTTGGTTTATTTCCGATCTTACATGTTCTTCTGCATACCCTAAATATTGAATCAAAGAAGCTCGCTTACCTGAGCTCAGCTTTATTGAGGGAACTTCATCTATCATATTAGATGGCGGATTTTGCCCTACTCTCAACTCCAATGGTGAGACAAACTTCATCGTATCATAACATCGACGATTGTATGCCTGAAGTGAAAACTGTTGGTTAAGCTTTCCCACAGTTTGATCTAATGTCATTACCATGTAAATATCAGGGTAAATTGCAATGCAAAGGAAATGGTAAAGGCAGTTTAAAAAAGTACGCCATGATTTTAGCTTTTTTCTATGCATCATGTGTGCTTTATGTTAATATAGCCTCCATTTCTGCTGACCGTCTATTGTATGAGTCTACGATAATTACATGTAAATACTGTCCATTCACGTATTCAACAGATTGATGTCTGTATTGCCGCTTTTTTCACTCAGTTTTTCTACTATATTAGGGCTATACTCTTTATATATATATATATATATATATATATATGTATATATATATATATATATATATATATATATATATATATATATATATATATATATATATATATATATATATATATATATATATATATATATATATGTGTGTATATATATATAACTCTTTATAGACTATGAATTAAATCTGCTTGTAACTTTGGCTTCTTCACAGTTTGGTTATTGCTAAAAGTTAGACTTTTAGACCTTGTTCGCTAAAAGTTAGTTAATCACTAGCCAAGTCACTTTAAGTTGAATAGCTAATACAATTTTACAGAGTCCGTAATTTCTCAATAATGTTGACTTCAGAAGTGTCTTGGTCTAGTAATTAGTGGCTTAACAACGGCCTTTTTGAAAGGTGGGGGACATATCCTGATGCTACGAACATATTTATTATGTAGTTACCAATGGAATAGCAGATTTACGCATCGTGGAATACTATTAGGACTGGTAGTCTTCTTTGACTGGGAAATGAATTTTGGGTTATGGTCACTCGTAGCCTCTTCAATGTAAGCATCGAGGCAGTGCACAAAACCGATGAACTAGAGTCATGAGCTGATTTAATTGAGGTATAGGAGTCCAGAGGGTATGCTTCTATCTTAGAGGATGGACTTTCTGATCTTGTCTACCTTGCCGACAAAGAAACTGGAGAAGCGATCGCCTTGGTCATTACAATGACTACTAGGTAAGGAGCTAACCTGAGAGCGGTTGAGAAACTGGTTGACGATAGACATAAGCACTTTTCGATTGTACATCTGTGATTCAATAATATTTTTGTAAAAACTAGACTTGGCTTTTGCTAGGATCAACTGGTATGATTTACGATAGTCTTCATATGCCTGACGATGGACAATAAATCCTGATCTTGTGTAATCTTTCTAACGCTTGTGCTTAGTAAGCATACCTAGAATCATTTCTACGGTAAATCATGGGTGGTCTGGGCTCTAGATTCCAAGTTCTAACGCATTTGAATAATGAAAAACCAGTTTCTTCCCAAGTCAAATATAATCTCGCCTTGAAATGATGCTTTAAAAACTTTATTGGTTGAGGCTCAATTGTAGTGACACTCTTTTAAATTACAAATGTCAATCGCAATGGATGATTTGTATTGTGAGCACAGCTGCGATCACTTCTAGGTCGGCTTCTTTTCATGACACATGTACTTCTGTTCGCTCATGTAATAACCCGAAGAACAATCTAGGCTTTTGTTTCTCAGCAGACACCGCCCGTTTGTTATTGTGCTTTGATCCCTCCGTGTCGTACAGCACCTCTAATTCTCATTACTCCCTCACAGCTGGTATTACCGACATTTTCACTTGCCTAGAAACAATCTTTCTCAAATATAATATTTTAGTTTATCAAATTTCTTAGTGACAAAAATAGCGACATGCGGAAACTGTATATGCTAACCTTCAAAATGGCTCGGCCAGTGCAATCCCATGTAGCCTGTCTTGGTTAGAAATTCTGGGATTCTCTTTCGCAATAAATTTTTAACAGGCGGCGTCATGAGCCCAAGTAAAGCCCACACATTTCCGCCTGCGGCGTAACGTTGCAAAAAATTGGAAGTAAAAATAATAGTTCATTTGTACGGCGCCTTCAGGAAAATTGAATCTTTCTATAGGCACTTAAAAGATCCTGCATGCAAAGCATTAACAAATGCTTGGTGGTAACATCCACAAGCAGCAGGCAGGAACAAGGTGGCAGATACATGCACACAAAGGACGAATCACTGAGACCCACCTAATGCAGCAGGATGTTACGACAATTAAGCCAATTCATCATTTAAGGCATAGGACTTGACTTCTGCTACTCTGTTCTGGCAAGTATTCCTGTTTTTGCAATAAGAAGCCTACAAATGGCGAACAGTTTGGCTGGTAGTTTGCCTGAAGTGAATGCCTGCTTCACTGTACTACTTACGTTTGATCTTTTCTGGGACATAATCATTAAAGACACCGACTTGAATACAGCGTCAATAATTTTGGTGCAGTCATGTTCTTGCTTGAGCTAATCTAAAGAGAAACTTTCTCTTTAGACGTTGCCTCTCACGACCTGCTCCTCTGGCTCAGGCCACATTGCTGCTCCTGCAGCCAATCTCAGGTCAATGTGATGGTAATAGATTTCATTCCTATGAACCCAAAGCCATGCTGCTAGTTGATTTTACGGTACTCCCTGACGACAGTATTTGATGTAGGCTATAAAGTTGCCTGCTCCACAACGCCAACGAACTCTTTACATGCAATATACACTTTTTATTTTAATGGATACTTCCAATTGTAACGATAAAATACTAACAATTCACTCTTTTATTTTTTAACCAAAGGACCAAAGTTTATGTATAGTCACTTTATGTTTATTTGAAGAATGTACGTAAATTTGTAAGTTATATTGTGCATGATTTTGGTAAGTTCTGCGATAGTAACTGTCATTAACCAGTCGTATCTTTTCTGTCCACCATACTCAAAAGTCCTAGAGAATTATTAAACTACTTTAGTTTCATTATTTGAAATAAAAATGGTATTACTATGTTTGAAAGAAATTTCTCAGCAAGCAATTATTTAGTTCTTTTCTGTTACCTAACTTGTAACTACATAATGTAATCTAATGTATCTCCGTCTGTAACTCCACAAAGTCACAAAGACAATGTGGGTGTCACGCTGGAGAGTTTGGTATAGCGCACGCACAGTCTAAGCGGCTTTAGGTAGGCATTCGGCAGCCAATAGACTTCATCTCTCGCAACAAAAAGAAATCGGGAAGAAAAGCAGTCTGTAGATGTAGTGAGTGGTCAGAACCGCTGGAAAGGATGAGCCATAGTGAATAGCAGGAGAGTAGTTTTCGTTGCATAATAATCTTTGAAGCGAGTTCTACAGTAAATTACTTGCAGAGCTAAAGCTTCTGTCACCAACGGTCTTTAATGTGGGCCAGGTCTCACACACGAGACGTTTCACCTGGTTTAAGTCGTACTTGTCTGATCGTGTTCAATCCGTGTCTTGTGAGGATCATATCTCACACATGAAACGGGTCACCTGTGGAGGCCCTCAAGTATCTGTCCTCGATTCCTTGCTATTCTCCATTTATATTCAACCACTGGGAAAAGTGATTAAGGCCCATGGAATAGGATATCACTTCTATGCTGACGATACGCAGCTGTACTTGCCATTCAAACCGTCGGAATCTGCTGCAACAACTGATAAACTGAATTCTTGCCTTGCCGACATTCGATCCTGAAAGTTGGAAAACGTTGTGAAACTAAATGACGACAAAATCGAACTGCTGCTAATAGGACGCCCTAAGTGTGTGGCTTGATTGAAAGGCTTTGCTCTTCTATTAGGTGATGCTATCGTGCGACCACCACCACGTGCTCGAAATTTAGGTGTGGTTTTCGACAGCTACCTAAATTTTAAAAGCTTCATTCGGAAGATTGCTTCTACCGCTAGTCATCACGTCCGATCCCTATCTAAGATTAGGAGTTGTCTTCCACAGCAGGTTGCAAACATTTAACCAGCTCCTCAGTTCTGTCTTGGCTTGATTATTGTAATTCTCTTTTGGCTGGGATACCAAAGAAAGCAACTAAGCCACTGCAGCTGGCTATAAATATGGCTGCAAGGCTAGTCTTCAAGTCCCAAGGTTTTAAAACGTATCTCCTTTGCTAAAAGAGCTAGGATGGATGCCGGTTTATCAACGGATACAGAGCAAAGTTCCTACGCTGACAAACAAGGCCCACCACGGCTTGGTTCCTTCGTATCGAGCTGAACTGGTGCATCAGTTTCAACCTCCTCGTGCCCTCAGGTCACGTATGGACAATTAATTAGCTATTCAATTCCTCTGCTTAAAGAACGTTGGTAACAGAATCTTTAGCTCTGCAAATCATAGATTGTAGAACTCGCTTCCACAATTTTTACGCAACGATAACTATTCTCCTGCTACTAACTATGGCTCATTCTTTTCAGTGGTCCTGAGCTCCTACTTCTACGCTACTCACTATCTCAACTGTCTCCCGAGTCTGCTACGCTTCCCACTTTCTCTTTTTGCGTGAGACGAAGTCTGTTGGCTACCAAATGCGTACCGAAAGCTGATTAGGTTTTTAGTGGGCTATACAATACTCTCCTGCGTAACACCCACATAGTCTTTATGGCTCTTTTGAGTTACAGACGGAGATACATTACATTCCATTACCACAACTATGCAATTACATCAGAACAAGATTAAAAGGAGAAAATGCCACTCAACGAGTCAATTCTCTGTAATAAATGATATTTTTAGCCGATGTACCTATGTAATAATCGTGCTAATTACTCATTTGCGTTCCAAAAACATTGTAGTTCGTGCATTCGTAGCCCGTAAGACTTTTCCGAGAGCAGAAAATAGTTAATTAGCCCAATAATTAGCTATTAATCCCAATATAAACAAATTTTAAAATTGTGCACGTGAATTTGTTCCAGAAAAAAAAATTCTACTTTTGTGTGGTTTACTAACTTCCTCCATAAGATTAATTCACCTGTCACCTCTGGCTTCAGCTTAGCCTTGCGAGAACTTTACCGCAACGGAGCAATATTTCAATTCCAGCGATGGCTAGTGACAGGATCATAAAGGCTAAATAAGAGCTGATTAGTTGCTGGCACCTGAGTTCATGGATATGCAGGTATGACTTTTATTTAAACACTCGACCAGACATATAACTCAAACTCATCAAAAATAATAGCTTTTTGTTAAAATAAGTATTTCTTTATTCATTACCAAATTGGACGGCGACGTATCATCGAGTCGACACTGAGTGATTTAAGGAGGACATGATAACGTGTGTGTGTGTGTATGTGTGTGTGTGTGTGTGTGTGTGTGTGTGTGTGTGTGCGCGCGCGCGTGTGCACGTGCGTGCACGTGCGTGTGTGTGTGTTTGTGTATGTGTGTGTGTGTGTGTGTGTGTGTGTGTGTGTGTTTGTGTGTGTGTGTGTGTGTATCGTGTGCATCTTGCTTGCATGTCTTGTGTTTGCTTACATGCAGGCTGGACATGCATGATTATAAATGTATGCATATTTAGATATATACATTTGTAGCAGTGCTTGCCGCGGCTTTGCATCTCCACCACCGTCAGCGAGTTGGAAGCGTGTGCGGCCCTTATTTATTAGTGAAGTTTCCCTTGTCTCGATCCCCTGTTTGCTACTCAGTGCTCGTTGAGCATGCCCATGTATAGCCATATACAAATATAATATAAGTCATTTGCGTAGCGCCTAAAGAGAACTTAATCTCAATCCAGGTGCTTCATATATGCGGCAAAGCTTGAGTCACGACCTCGGTCGTCGAAGGCGTGCACCTTTAACGCTACCGCTCCGTCAGCTCTACTCCTTTAAGTGCTAGCCAGAGCAGCGCCCGGATGTGGCGTACCAACGAGCTCAGTCTCACTGCCACCTTGGCTTTTTCCTCAGTCATGGTCTCTTGCTGCTCGCTGTCCGTACCGCAGCGCACTGCCCGGTGAGTGCCCGAGTAAGACATAAACTTTTGCCCCGCTTTACTACGGAGGCACTCCGTAGTAAAACGTGCGAACGTTGAATCTGTGCTGGTCACGTGGCTGCAATATTTTCAAGTCTCAGCAGCCTCGTGGATTACCTCTTGGAGATTGTTACGTGAAGAAATTGATGTGAGAATATGTGTTTGTGTGCGCTTGGGTATGTGATATGGTTTTTGTGCTTTCGCTCCAGAGTGTATGCGGCGTGTGAGCGTGCTCACTCGTGCATGCTGCTCATGTGTATGCATGCCAACTTACGATTGTAAGCACCCGACAATCATGCAAACTGACCCAATAAAATTTCAGCAAAACATACGATCTAAAAGCATTAGCAATATTAATTACAAAATGTGCATGCTCCTACCATGGTTTTCTATACAGTTAATAAGTCGGTCAGTTCGTTATAGTAAAATGCGGCTCGCCTATTGTATTCCCTTTAAGATATATATAGTTCAACTACAACGGAACGCCACCGATAAGTATCATATCTATGTGCCTAAAGGTGGAGATAATTTGCCCATTAGAATATATCTAGGTATTCTGCGCTTTAACCTCATACTTAACCATTCCCATGCAAGCACCAAAGCGTAGAAAATCATTAAAATAAATTAATGCAATTTTCACATACATTTTGAATGCTCTTTTAGACCTATTTTTCTTTGTTAAGTAAGAACTCTAGCTTTTCAGTCAGCGCGATGGTTCATCGGCTAGATCTGCTGACTCTCTGGCCCACAATCCAAAGCAAAACTCAGAATTCTCAATGATTTTTATGGCTGCGGGCTAATTTCCGTATGAAACCCATGAGTTCCACCGCCATTGTACACCGGCGAGTTTTCACAGCAATGAATTGACAGAGAAAAAAGCCAGAGCGAGCAGAATATAATTGCACCTATCACAGAATATGACGAGAACAAGAAACAAAACGAAACCATTCCGTGTCGCACTGCCAAAACGCTGAAAAACGTTATACTACAAGCTAACTACACAACGAGAAGAGCCTGAAGAAAAACAACGGGCGCTTCGTGCTGTCAAAGTTCAGTGAAGGCTTCACTTATGACAATACTTAAAGCAGAAAGAAACTGAAGGAGAGATTAGACCACTTCATGACCCAGGTCGGGGCCACGGAGTCCTTCCATGACAGTAGGTCAGGCTCACCAGCTAGGCTGAGCATACCACCTTGGTCAGCTGACACCCAGGCCCTCATTTAAATGCAATACTGAAACTTCCGGCGATTTTCAATAATAAAAATAATAATAATGCAATTGATAAAGAGCCCTCCTCAGTGAACTCAATCTCTTTCAAGGTACTTTACATTTGCTGCAAATGAAGCATGATCGAATTTTGCATATGCATAAGCCAATATATATATATATATATATGTGTGTGTGTGTGTGTGTGTGTGTGTGTGTGTGTGTGTGTGTATGTGTGTGTGTGCATACATTACATATATATATATAATGCATATATATATATATATATATATATATATATTGTATTGGCTTGTTTATATATAAGGCTTACAACAGTTAAATCGATGAGGAAATGAGTGGAACCTATTTAATTATAACGAAGCGTGGTAGGAAAGTGGCAATTAAATCATCAGCAGCTAAACCTACAATGCGGCTATATTCATTCTGGAAACTGGGGATTTACCTTACCCATAATGAGTCTAAAGGGTTTAAAAAATTTATTCTACGCAATGGTTGAAGTATGAAAATATGTCAGCTCTCCTTGGTAGCTTCTTTCAGCAAAGCCAAAAAGTCGTAGCAGCTCCTTCAGAACTCTCATTTGCTAAGCTTTCTTGTTACACTTCGGATCACTTAAAAACTGTGCATCCAATCAGAGTCGTCACTAAAGTTTTGATAGCAGCCTGTGAAAATTCTATTCATGAGGTAAAATATAACGAAGCTGTAAACGTTGTTCGTTCTGCGAATGGCAAAGGTCTAGCTGTCTAAGCACAGTCGATTAGGACTCTCTTGCCCTCACAATGGCCGCATAGACAGTTCAAGCTAACTGTGGAAAGCACTTTGCGCAATCCTAGCCATATCGAGGCATCTCTGGCACCAAGAGCATGAAACATGCTGCTCTGCAGGGTGCAAGCCATTTAACAAAACGAAAGGGTATAGCCTCAACGAGAGGCAACGATGACAGCCCAATTAAATAAAAATTGTTTTAAATGTACTGCCGACTCCGCGTATAAAAATATCGGATATATGAACACTCGGCTTATAAGAATGGTAGCTCGTGGTCCCAGATTCACTCTAGCTATAGTCTCACTCCGCATATGGGAATACGCGGCCTATCGGAATGGCCATGTGCCGGCCCGAGCGTATTTTTGTAAAAAGCGAAGTCGACTGTACCTCTGCCAGCAGCTCAACATCGCCATGTAGACTAGCAAGTAAGTTAAGCGAGTAATGTTTTTCTAGCTCACTAAAAGCTTACGCAGCTTTAGCTTCATATGCGGTGCACCAGAAGACAGCAGCACCTCAAGCTAAAACAGAACAGAGCGGCACAGCTCACTCTTCAAGTGATCAGCGAAGAAGAAAGTAGCATCGAAGTAGCATCGTAGGCTGGTTGCAGCATCCTTGCGTTCGTCTATATTAGAGCTCATTTCATGCGTGCCTGCGTATCTTTTAGAATGTTCTATTTTATGTGAACTTATATTTCACTATGGCTCGTCCTCCAGAATTTGTGTTTTAGTTGCCGCAAAATGGTAACCTGCTAATAACTCAACATTTGCTTAAGGCTGTTATGACCGGCTGGCGGAAAAATATTTAAACTTTAAAGGACAAAAGTTCAGAACGTTATTAAGCTATTCGAATAAAATATGTGAAGATTATTAAATCAATGGGTATCCAAGCCATCAGTCACTGAGTTGATATTGTAGAAATTGCATCGGGTAGAAACAACTTCTGAATTTGTGGTTTACGACTTTACTGATGAGTTATTGATGCTCATTTTTTGCTCCTTTCAGTATCCGGCTTAACGTTTTAGGCATTAAATGAAAAGGCATGCTCAAGTAGCATTACTGTTCGAAAGCATGTATATGCTTTGCATTTCTGTGTGCCTAAATGTGCTGCCATTAAGCTAGCTGTGATCGACGACTAAAGACCGTAGCAGCTGTTCAACTTTCGTTTCTCAGATCCCAGTGGAAGATTGCTTAACATTAATTTTTCATGTCTCGTGCAATTATCGTGCTTGAAAATAAGCTCGCATTTAAGGTTATATATAAATTGCTATTTTCTTCATTAAAGAAACAAGATTAGCACTAGCTAGCAATGTCAATCATGTACAAGCTGAATAACAAGAAAGTAAGTAATAAAGTAATTATGTATTCGATATTTGATTATTCTTTTAAAGAAACCACTATGGTTTGTTGCGAAAGAGAATGGCATGAAACTGCGGCACTCAGAAGTGATTCGGGGAAGACGTTACGTGAAATCATTTGCAGAAAGCCAGCGAGAGGCCGGCCCGATCTGTCACACCAAACGTAGTATTTTCTCATTTGCAGATGTCTATTATGAGCTGTAGTGTGACGAATGGGGTGGTAGTTTTTACTGAGAGAGTCACTTTTGAATGTCAAACTGCTTACCCATACTTTTGGCGAGGTCACTTGTGGTGTCCTAGTTAATTGGAAGCAGGCTCATACACTTTCGGTTCATCAAGCTTGCCTGGAGTTATCTTACTCTTGCAGAATTATTCGAAATCCAAGCCCTTAGGAATTTCAAGTAAGAAAACTCATAAGGCATATTTAAGGCATAGCTTCAAAAAAATTTTATCAGGCAAAAATAAATACTTATTTATTGACATCTAAGTACTTGTTTCTTTTGGCCGTCGTCCTGTGGGCATGCTCTACCATAAATGCTTCTGCTGCCGTCATAGCTTCTCTGACTCTTAGTGGCCTTATTATTTGGTATGGTCATGCACATACAGGCCTGTATGTTGCTAGTTCGCTATTGTCACTAACGCATTCCTGGATTTTCCTGAATCTTCTAAGACTCGTATATTGGGTATGAAACTTTTACCCTGGCAAGTAAGTTTCAGTAGTTTTTAAAGCTGACGGCTCTACCAAGTTGACTTTTACGAGAAAAAAATGACATTTTAAGGTATGACTACTTTGATAGATCTCTCTCTCTCTCTCTCTCTCTCTCTCTCTCTCTCTCTCTCTCTCTCTCTCTCTCTCTCTCTCTCTCTCTCTCTCTCTCTCTCTCTCTCTCAGTTCTACTGGGTCTTAAGGCAGTTGTTCATACTAATGATCATAAAGTCCTTCTTGAGTGCCCATCGTATTGTCCAGCTGTCATTGGCACTCCAGTGAAAATGTTACAATACTATGTGAGTAAAATATTCTAGATAGAGTGTGTTTCAAAGGCTAATGGCTAAATGTCATCCTTAGAGCTTTAAAGTATATTTAACCCAGAGATATTTTCATGCTCTGACAGTTTTGAGATTTATACTCTCCCGCATGACCGTTAACTATCTAAGAACATTATAGACTTTCACTATTACGCCGACGGCTTACAGCTGTGCCTTAGTTGGGCTTTCACAAACCCAAAGTTCTTTAGTTACAATGCCTTTTCTTCTTATGCTTTGACCTCTCATGACTTGACGACATTTAAAAGGGCGCAATAAAATGAACCTACTCATGACAATAGGTTTTCTTGATCCGTGTAATTTTCCTGTGCTAGTCCATGGATGCAGACGCTGTTTGCTAAACAAATGACAACTCGACGTACTAACTCTACAGCATATTTAGGTGCCAAGAAAGAGATATAGTTCTCTTTTGAAAAATGGCAACTGCTTACCTTTATTATCATACCTCCGTGGCTTCATCGCATTTACTCCCTCAAGTTAATCGTACATCTATTGCTGACGATCGCAGTGTGCTGGCAGATAGATTGCTCACTTAAATCACTAATAAACTAACTCGATAGCTCAAATAAAACAATGTAGGAATTGAAAAACTGGCAGTTATAATTAGCGTGTCCAGAAAATCCTACGTAACACCTGCAAATAATCTTGACGTAGTGTTCCAAAGCGACCTTTCAGTAGGCCACCACAGTAGTTCTACAGTCAAGTTTGACGGCTTTCAGCTACGTGCTTTTTAAAAATCAAGCTAGCTAGGACTACTAAACATAGGCTTAAAATTGAAAAGATAAGAAATAAATGTCTCTCGAATACCATATAATTGATGACTAATGCCGATCGTACCAAAATATCCTAGCTAGGCTAACCTAGTTTATACAAGAACACATCTCATTCAAATGTGCCATATATAAAAGACACTGACTTCGGTTATAAGCCCAGGCCTTAATTGTCTCCTGCTTTCAATGCCTTAATTATCTCGCGATTCAAATCAGGTCAAGCCATCATATAGGTGAACTACCTGACCATTGTTCTAGCCTCTTTTTTAAGATAGGCAGGCTTGATCAGAGAAACACTTCCGAAGCTAGCGCTCTAGCCGTGCTTTTTTAACTTGCAATCATCAATCTACCTCAGCCTTCTAATATTAAGCCGGCTAATACTAATACATACGCTGACCCACAAGGCCCGCCACGGCTATGCTCCTTGGTACCTAGCTGAACTGCTGCATCAGTTTCAGCCTGTTCGCGCCCTCAGGTCCTGTGTGGACAATAAATTAGCTGTCCCATTCCTCCGCTTAAAGACAGTTGGCGACAGAAGCTTTAGCTCTGCAGGTCTTAGACTGTGGAACTCGCTTCCACAATTCTTACGCAACGACAACTACTCTCCAACTGCCGACTATGGCACATCTTTATCAGCGGTCCTGAACTGCTACCTCTATGCTACTCACTACCTCAACTGCTCTCCTAACTCTGCTATGCTTCCCACTTTCTCTTTGTTGCGTGAGACGAAGTCTGTTGGCTACCGAATGCGTACCGAAAGCCGCTTAGGCTGTGAGAGCGCTATACAAATCTCTCCTGCGTAACACCCACATGGTCTTTATGACTTTGTGGAGTTACTGACGGAGATACATTACATTAAATCTCTAATTTCGCCTCACGGTATAGTCAGACTTCTGGAGCTCAAGACCTCTTGCTTAATTTCCTCCTTCTGCAATGGCTATAATTACTACTGTCCTGCATAAATAAGATGCTAAACATATCATTGGCCTCAAGTTATGACGGCGTGTCCTTCAAACAGATTGTTACCGGCCACTTACTAAGTAGTCAACACTATGCCAGGACAAAGTCCTTGTCAGTTCAACTGGAGCTGTTTATGCCATCTCAGAAGTTTTCCTCAAGCTTTCATTCAGCCTTGGTATCACTAGCACTGCTCTAAAATGGCCTGCGTCCTGTATCTTAGCCGGGTTTTCGGTGGTAAGTGTAGAAGATCGTGGTCAAGCGGAGAGCCTTTAAAGAATGGGATACCTCAGAGATCTATTCAGCCCTGTTTAACTCTACCATGAATGTTCTTCTTATTTCCAACTCAGTTACCAAGCATGTGCTTTCATTTTTAGGCAGATAGCAGGCAGTTCAACCAATTCTTTCATCTCAACCTGTTTTCTGACTTCCTGGGTGACAGTAGAGGGTAATACCAAGAAAAATAAGCACCTTGACGAGTATCAGGTCAAATCCAAAGACTTACGTGCACTTGACATTGATTACATGCCGGCTGATGCTAATGCATATTGAAATAAATTATTTCCATGAATGACATTGAATATTGCTGATTATTATGCGTTGTATTGTTAATAAGTACAGTTTTCCGGGCCAAAAAGAACGACAATTTGGTTACCAATTAATCGCTTGCCTGCGGTGAAACACTGAGCCTACTGAGATTTTCATGTCAACCCTAAAACAATACGTTTAGTTTCAACTAATTAAATTTTCAGAGTCACTCTGGCCAACTTCAAGTGTAAGCAGTTAAGAGCTTTTAAAATATCTTAGTATATATCCCAAACTTACACAAACAGAAATATCATCAAAAATGTAGGACTTTAGTTTAGATATTACCATCCCAAAATTGCTACAAATAACTCAGAAGCAAGCACTTGTGATCGCTTACTGACTGATTTTTTTATAAAGCATACACTAGAAGCTAAAAAGAATGCATAGTTAAAGCCGCTTTCCGCCACATAGATGTCATTGAATGTGATACTCATCGTGGTAGCAGCAGATCTGTCCTTCAGAGCATGTGCGACGCCAGCACGGCATTGCCTCTGTGCAACCATAGTCCAGAGGTTTTGTTCGTAATTTTCCTTAATAGTGCCTCGTGAGATCTACAGCCACCTCGCGGTTTCTCGATTTGAATCACCATCTCCGAGGAGTGACATATAAATAGCTTGTGCACAATTAGAAAGCCGTACAACTGGTGGTATGATCTGGTCACGTAGCAAGCGTCGTCAATATGGCACAGGAAGCCCCTACAGTTCATTTATACGTCTAAATACCTAGTTAATCATTTGAATAGGCATCGTCGGTGACAAAACAACCAAGATTATATAGGCTCTGCCCAGACACACCTTCTTAATTCTCTTCTTAACTCTTGCATTACTCATAGCGCCAGCACCATGGTGGCTTTCATTTCTAAGCTCCACTCAGCCATATTCAGTTTACTAAGTTCCTTTGCCTGTATCAACCGCATTCACACTTAAAGAATCGTTACTTACCGAAGCTCAACGACGGTAAGACCAACCTGACGGTCGTTGAAAATTAAAAACGCATCTATGTATCACAGCATTTAGTGGGTCCCTGCTATTCTTCCTTTATGTGCTTACGCGTGCTGACACTGTGCATGCTGCCACTAACCACATTTGCATACTGACCCTATGCATGTCACCCCTAACCATGTTATTCTTTTTATTTATCAAGCAAGCTACCACTAACAATCAGGCCGTGTTTCCTTTACAGCAATTTTTAAGAGCCTAGAAAGAGATTGAGTTCTCTGAAGGCACTTTATCAAGTGATTTATTCTTACTATTACTATTGTAACCTCTAAGCCTCCCTATCTGTTGATGTGGAAACAGATGACTCGGTTGCCGAAGAATACAGTAACTTACTAGGCAAACTCGGCAAACTGTAAATAAGCATAAAATTGTTAGGAAATGTGGTTACGATTTAATAGTAAGTATAGTGGAATGCCTAACTAAAATACTGACATTAGCAACAATCAAGCTCATGCCGATACACAGGATACGTAAAAAACTTTTTGGACAGCAGTGTGTGTGTATGCATTCAATTTCTAATTCATTTAAACATGTATTTGGGAGCAGGTGAGTGGGGTTTAAGCTAATTATATTTATCTCTGATCGTTACTCCGCATACATCCATGAAGATTCAATGGGTATTAAGCTGTCAGTTCCTAAAAGCTCACCTGAAGCCAGTAAAGGCAACTAGCAGCACTTGATCTTCCGGGAAACTTTGTGTAGCTACAAACATAATTCTTTTTCAATATCACTTCTAAGTTATTTCGTCTGTCAGATTAGGAGCATAACTTATCCATTTGCATAAATGCTATTTGAAGTTGGCACGGTAGCCAAAAAACTATTGACATCGAAGTAGGTTGGCCAATATCAAACCATTAAAAATTCTGTAAATGCAAAATCATTTGCGAAATATTTTTCTAAACTAGCAAAACACAGAATCAGTATAGCATTTTAATTAGACTGTAGCATCGGTACAATATCTCTGTGCTTGTCATGCGTCGTGCCAGATTTAGAAACATGCTGAGGCCCTGGCACTGGAATTGAAAGTTGACATTAGAACAAGAATTACACAAGTTTCAACTGTCAAAAAAGCAGGTGCATAAGCTTGGTCTGAAGACAGTGCCTAATGGACATGTTTTTGTGAAGCGGCGGCTTGCATCGCTGATAGAGTATTGGATGAATTGTCGTCCAGTCGCTAACTCGTAGACATTTCCATTGGAATAGCAACGCTGAGTATTATCACAAAGATATGCATACCCATTAGCTGTAATGTAATTTACGATGCCTCCAGGATTCAAGTTGCAGGAGCTTGAAGTGCTAGCTGCATTTGAAAGGCATCGTTTGGTTTCCGAGAGTGCAGCTGTGTTCCTGCAATTTCAATCAAATAAAGGGGGTAAAAATCGTATTTTAGGAGTGTGCATTGGCACTTACCCAATTCATAGCTTCTAAGTGTATACTCAATTACAAACCAAACTTACCCACATCGCAGCGAAGTACTAAGCAGTCCAGAATGTCTTTCAGTTACTGCATCTAAGCAGAATGCGATCTCGTTTGGACAACCTGCCGAACATTAAGAAATCACAATACATTAGACATAATCCTTAAGCGGTAAAGTACCAGAGCAAAAAGTCTGTGCTAAATTGCATGCAACTTTAATATTAAGCATACCGTACCATATCTTACTGGTTAGTTTTTATTATGACTTCTAGTTAACAATTTTTACTGTTGGAGCTGAGCCTTCATTCTGTGTTTTACAAATTTGTTTCGTTCGGGAAGCTACTTTGTTGTACGTTTATGGCTAGATGTCTTTATGCAATATTAATATTAATCTCCAAGGCTCGTAGCCCTGACAATAATAAACACATCTGAATAATTCTTATGTTTTTAGTAGGCTTTAGTGACTCTAAGATTTATTCAAAGATGGACATGGAAGTGTAACTAAGGCAACTTCGGCTGTGTTACTAATATAAAAAGGGAAAGTTTCTGCGTTACTTTGTATGTCCTCGGTGATCAAATATCCAGACAGCTTACTACTATTGCTTGCACTTGTGCTTTTGTGGCTTGTGAGAATAAAAATAAGTTGTTTAAGTATAACTGGACTATTTTTTAATGCATCGAAATTTCAACCACATGAGTAGCTCGGGATACCTGCAGGTATACGAATATAAGTGTTTTGAGTAAACGAAATAGCAACATCCAATAAACGCACGTATAATTTAGTGACACTAGTAAAGTATTTGAGAATAGGCTTTTTACTAACCCATTTGTAAGGTACTGAGGCAATTTATAATTTTCTTGACATGCTAAAATTCTCGGAAGGTATCAAAACTTTAGTAAATGGCTTATCAAACAAGTCGCACGGCTTACCTAAGGTGTCAAAGATTACCCTATTTTGCATATGCCTATTTTCAGAACTCCGTGCTCAATAGCTAGGCAAAATATCGCTAAATACAAAGCGAAAAGCAGACCAAGTGACCGACGTGAACTTGATCAACTCCGGTCCAGCTAAGACTAGATTATGTCATAGGTTAGCCTATAAAAATGCAGCTGTTACGTCCTGACTTTAGTCAGCTTATTCCGATTTGAAAGTCAGGAAGATGTAAATATTCAACTTTTCTTGAAAAAATAAAGACCGTTCACTGTCTATTCTAAAATCTCACCTGTCACAATGCAGTTCAGATCCTTCAGAACTTCATAAATGTCAGCAACCAGCGCTAGTGACACTTGCGGCCTTATGGACGGCCTGCATCCTGATAGGCATCGTCCAACGGCTGCCGCAGCACTGCACAATGCAAAAGTAATATAATCTTTAGATAGGGGTAGGTAAAAACGGTAATGTAAGCAGCAGATGGGGTAGGTTACAAAATGCATTTGTTGCTTCCAATATGGCCATCGTGACTACATCACTTCGCGACAGACTTAAGGCTAGGCTTGATTTGTTACTTACGAGCATGATGGTGAACTCAGATTGGCGTGTATCTCCAATAGGCATATGTCGCACTCAATGATACCGCTTGGGCCTGGAAACAAAAACAGTCTCGAAACATGAAAGCAAGATTCATTTTAAAATACATCCGTCGGTATAACTTCAATTTGACAAAGGCGAAACATAGGTACATTTGAAGACTGGCTACTACTACATGCTTTTCCGTGCAAGCTGTTTATGCAGTTCGTTGCTGTCACCACACTTTCAGCACCCTAATAAACTCCTCTGCGACAAAGGAGGATGAGGAATATGCAAAGATACTTACCATGAATTGGCGTGCAGACTGCCACTGATACGATTAAGGTGCAGCAGAATAGACGTATCGCAGCGACGATACTCATATTTGAACAGGAGCGTATTATAATATGTAAAAAGGCTGGGTTAAATAAGCCAGCCTCACTTCTGCCTCCAAGTGGGATCTGCTAAGCATCGATGAAAGCTAAATAGCGGTATGAGACTCACCATCCTCCCTTCCTCGTTTCTACTAGCCAATCAAATGTAGTTGTGTCTCATCTCAAAGTCTAAATTGATGACCAGTTGCGTTGCATCATTAGTCATTCCAGGAGCTATGAGTGATTGCCACGATGGCATATGAATGTGTCTTGACCTGTTTTCTGGGGGCTTTTCCTGTGGGCTGCGTCTGGCTACTTACACGGGGCGTGAACACTGTGTCTCGTGCTATTTGTCTTTCTTATGGAAGAAGGAGTTCTATTCAGAGACAGAGAGAGAGAGAGAGAGAGAGAGAGAGAGAGAGAGAGAGAGAGAGAGAGAGAGAGAGAGAGAGAGAGAGAGAGAGAGGAAGGAGAGAGAGAGACAACTAGTATGGGTAGAAGGGTGAGGAAATGGAGGCGAAGAGAGACGGGGAATGGGAGAGACACGAAATCTAGTATTCTGAGTGAGGATGGTAGAGAGGATAGAGAAGTAAGGCAACGGGATGGTTGACTCTACAGTGAGAACAGAGATAGAGACCAAGAGGAAGGAATATGATGATAGCGAGAGAAATTAAGAGGAGACAATAGGGAGAGACGATAAATGACAGAGAGACAAGCAGACAGGCAGACAGACAGACAGACAGACAGAAAGAGATAGAGATAAACAGAGAAAGGGACAAAGAGAAATACAGACAGGGAGAGACAGAGAGAAGCGGGGACAGAGAGACAGTTAGACAGAGAGACAGCGAGACAGAGATAAATAGAGTAAGAGAAGTGAGAAAGGAGAGATCACTCACAAATCATGAAAGTAATCAACTCATAAAACAACGGACTTGACGTGAAATGAATGACACGATAAATGCAAAGGTTAGATGCAACGCAATTTAAAATACAGAAATTGTGATCTGAGCTGGTATTAATTTCCCTTTACTGAGGCGAGAGTTCTTGTCAGCAGGCCATCTTAAAGAGAGCTTGGTATACGGGTAAGTAATTCTTGTTTAGCCAATCGGTACTGTAGTCTAATACAAAGTATACCCTTAAGACGGTGTCTTCCGGTGCATCTCGTAAAGCCAAAGTTTCGCTATTCAGTGCACTTTCACGTTTCAGCTGTAAGTTGGTTAGTTCGATAAGAATCAGTAGGAGAGAGGAACAGTACGACAGCTGAAGACAGTTGTAGACAGAGAAAAATAAAAAATATATATATTTTTAGAGAGTCTGTAATACATGCGTCATGCATAACATGTAGAATCATGCTCCCTTTACATCTAATGCAAAGTATGCATAAGGATAGAAATTTCTGTGAGGCTTCAATAAAAATTTGTAATTATTATTTTTTTAAAGACATGAAATATAGAACGAGGGAGAAGAACTAAGAGAGAAGAAAATAAATTAAGGGGGACAAATTAAAATTTCCTGCTATAATATTAATAGCTATGGTATCGCCTATTACGGCTTGGCGACAAGGTAACACTGAATTAGTAAGACTTTTAATTTAATAGGCTTAGTTAATATCCCACCAGCTTTGGCTTGATTTTAACTTGCAGAATAACATAAAGAACATCGATTTTAACAAATCTCATTTATCAGGGTACTCATTGTTGTTTGTACGAGTAAGTCACCTCTACAGCTTGCAAAAATGAATACTTGTACATTATAGTAGCTCATGCGGATAGTCTTTATTGTCCAATAATTTTTTTATCGAAGAACTACGAATAAAAATGCTTCATTTGCAGAAAATGTAAAGTGCCTAGAGAGAGATTTAGTTCTCTGAGAGTGCTTTATCAAGTGCATTATTTGTATTATTATAAGGCTAAGAACTATGTATGTATACGATTGTATTGATATCATCAAAGCTCAATTCCAGCTACTGCTCTGATTACACAAGAAGGTACCACTTAAGAAGTTTGCATAACTAAACTCCTTCAGGTGACCTCTGGGTAGCCTCTTTCTAACTGCTCCTCATCGTTAACCATGAGAATTGGGAGTGGCTAGTGGAGAAACCCTTAGCCCCCATGGCTACGGCAGAAGGGCTGGGCCTGAGCTACCTCACACAATGCTTCAGCCGTTTAATCCTGCGTAGAATTAACTACGTTTTGGTCCTCTAGGAGGCCCGTATGCAGTTTTCAGGTGGTTAACCAGCTTCCACGAAGGGGTTACTAGGCTTGGAAAGTGGTTTTAGGGGCTGGTATAAGTGATGCGATTTCGCGCAACCAGTATATGGTCTCTAACTAGAGTGAATATACCATTTGTATGTAGTGGCTAAAGAGGATGCTAGCTGGGCACGAACCAAGCATTCATGCACAAGGTCAGTTTCTAGATGAGTGACAAATCGCACTGGAACTTTGGTAATCTTATAAAGTCTATGAGGGCAATGGAAGCAATGAATCTAGCTAATAAAAGCTAAGTCGATTCAGCTTTTAAAAGTCAGACGAAACTAAAATATGTCTATGAGATCAGGGGGCATGCCATTGCACTAACATCAGCTAAAGCCACACACCTCCTGTCATTATTAAGGCTCCATGCTCTACTGGCATGTATTACACTGCACTAGTCATCAAACTACAGCATTTTAAGTGCCACTGAGTCCAAAGTCCGCGGTACCATCTTTCATTCAACACAAGTTGCTGAATTTACGCTTTTATTGTGTCTTTTGTGGTATTTATACTGATACTACGATGGTGCAGTTAAGATCGGTGTTGTGTAAGAAATATAAGCAAAGCTAATAAACTGCTTTGACTTTTCAAGACAAACCAGCGAAAAATTCTCCATATGGGAATTAATACTAACAATAGTAATATGTTTGTCTAGAACTTCAGAGAGAACAAAATATCTCTCTTGGCATTTTACATTTGCTGTACAGGAAGCATGTCAATATTGTTTGTGATACCATATACCAAGTCAGCACGCATAATCACACAAATACCAGCTTAAGCTTGCATTAAATTGGCGGAGTTGCTTTTACTTGTCATGAGCTAGTCAGTCAACAAAGTCAGCATAGCTTCTGATGTACAACTACCTACTGAGACATTCAGACTTAGGTAAAGTATCTCAGCTTGTTTTGCCCGATCTTTCGGCAAATTTGACATTATCGACCTCTAATTCCTTCTTGAGCGCCTCTCATCTCGTATCGGCATCACTAGCACTGCTCTGCAATGGTGCAGGTCCTATCTCAGTGGGCAACTCCAGAGTATTGATGTGAATGGACAAAGATCATCCGAGCCGCCTCTGAAATATGGGGTACCTCAGGGCTCCGTGCTAGATACGGTTCTTTTAACGGTTTGTACTCTCCCTCTTGCAGATGTGATTGCCAAGCGCGACCTAGGCTTTCACTTTTATGCGAATGACATTCAGTTGTACCTTTTCTTTGATCCCTCTCAGCCTTCGAGCACACCAAATTCTCTCAACTCCCTTGCTGTATGTATTGATGACATCCGCACAAGGACGGCAGCAAAGACTCTTAAGTTAAATGATGATAAAACCAACTTACTAGTCATTAGAAAATCATATTACACTGCCTCTCGCTGACTCAAGGTTTTGTCACTCACTTTTCCGTTCCTTCCTTCTTTGGCTCAAGCCTACATATCTGATTTATTCTCCCCACCAGGCTAAGCATCGTACTACTTACTCGCTTTTCCAAATCTAACTGTTTACCCTTACCTAGTACAAATCTCAAGTCCTTTGGAGGCCGATCCATTAGTTCGTATGCTCCCTACGCCTGGAAATCAACTCCCGACCTGTGTCACGACATATCCTGACTTGTCCAGATTTAAAAATAAAAAATAAAAATGCAGCTATGTATGACAGCATTTAGTGGGTCCCTGTGAAACGTTCTGTATTTGCTTATGCTTGCTGACACTGTGTACGTTGCCACTAACCATGTTTGTATGCCGATACTGTGCATGTCACCCACCCTTAACCTTGTTATTATTGTGTATTCAGCATACTACAACTAACCATTTGGTTTTTTTTCATTTGCAGAGAATTTGAAGTGCCTAGAAAGAGATTGAGTTCTCTGATGGCACTACACCTAGTGTATTATTATTATTATTATGTATTGCTCTTAAAGTTATGTTCGCACTAAATCATTAATAATTGCATCAACATTTCCTATTACCTAGCATATTTGAGATGCAATGCATTGCTATTGTAAAACATGACCCTAAATCATTAAGTAAGTACTAGGAATGGTTTCTTTTTGTTGAATTATTTCAATTTGTCTTTTAAGTAGCTCAATCAACATTTATTTTCTCAATATCTTTGGTAGCAATTATCAGTTGTATTAATCATTGGGAACAGCAAATGCTATATTTATATGATATATTACTGTAATCTCACCCTCAATTTGATGACCCATCATAAAAATTAGGTACTTTAACCTCTACCCTTAAACCACTGAAATACGAAGACACATTCCATTACTTTACCTACGTTCAAACTACATTTTCATATTGCTGAGTCATAAAATGCTTACCTTTAAGTAGATGTTCTTGCGATTCTCTTTCAAGCCTATTTTTTCTCTATTTCAAGGAACTGCCTCAAATTAAAAGTGACTGACAAAAATCTCCGACAGGTAATCAGCCAAATATTGGGTAGTTACGAGTCCGTACTCGGAAATAACTTCAGCGATCGATGGTGCTGTGAGCATTCGAGATGGCAATAGCCGGGAAGTACTATTAAAACAAATATTGGATTCTATTCAACTTAACAACGCACTCTGTGTAATTTAAAAACGGTAAGATGGGAAGTGTCCATCGTTGTTATGTAAGAATTTCTAAAACGATTAATGGAGGCAAAACCAGTCGGTAAGCGGTTTTTTGAAGCCAGTGCAATGACCGCACTTAAGGACTGACAAGAAAAATCAGATCTGCACGTGGGCTGATAGTGACGCTGATATTAACGGCCCTGTAACCCAGCACAATAGCTAGAAGTAGGCAAGTCTTTCGAGTTCAATATGCACTCTGCACTTCAAAATTAAATGCATTGAATTTAGACTCCGCCTGGTTTTTAGTGATTCAGTCCCAAAAAATATCATAAAACAGTGCAGCACTATATAAAAATATGTCATTCAATAATAAATAGTGCAGCACTATATAAAAATAGGTCTTTCGATAATAAAAAACGTTCAGAAGCACTTCGAGGCCGCGAGACTATAACTCGGAGCGTTTAACCTTTTCAGCAGAAATTGCCAAACCCAAACCCTCAATTTTTAAGATGAAGCTAATTATGGCAGCGGAGAATGAAACCTATTGTTGGACCCAAACTTGGCACTGGATATCAGGCCACTGACCAAGGCCGTGCGTTCACGTCTGTGCATAAGCTAACAATAACATACTATTGCTTACTAAGAAAAACCAAGGGGCGGGAGACGTGGCACAATGAAAATTGAAATTTAATGAGAGCATTTGGCAGGATGCCTGGTCTGATCGTCTAAATATTTTTTTACATCATTATAATATAAATTAAGCCTGCGATTGTCCGGGAGATGAAGTGCTCGCTTTTCACGACCAAGTTCCGGGGCAAAACCCTGGAGTGGGCGATCATGTATTGCCAACTGCAAGTGGTGGTGATAGCCATTGAAGCCTCTTCTGAAGCTATACAAAAGAGGTTCTTAAATCAGCTAATATCATTTGTGTATGCCACACAGCTGGGCTAGTTTCCCTTCAGGATTTGAAGACGCCTGTCATTTGGATCGTCAATGCGTTAGGCTGCACCGGGGTACGGACATTTCCACTGGACGTTTCCCTTCCCGGACATTCCACCCCCCCCCCGACATTTCCCCCTGGGTTAGGACATTTTCCCCCTCCGCGTATATGGTTTAGGGTTTACGATTCAGGGTTTAGGGTTTAGGGATTAAGTTTTAAGGGTTTATGGTTTAGAGTTTAGAATTTAGGGTTTAGGGTTTTTAGGCTTTAGGATTTTTTGGCTTTACGGTTTTTAGGCTTTAGGGTTTAACGTTTAGGGTTTAGGGTTTAGCGTTTAGAATTTAAGGTTTAGGCTTTTTAGGGTTTAGGGTTTAGAATTTAAGGTTTAGGGTTTTTAGGGTTTGGGGTTTAGGGTTTTTAGGGTTTACGGTTTAGCGTTCAGGGTTTAGGGTTTAGAATTTAAGGCTTAGAGTTTTTAGGGTTTAGGGTTTACAGTTTATGGTTTTTAGGGTTTAAGGTTAGTGTTTAGTGTTTATAGTTTAGGGTTTGAGTGTTTAGGGCTTAGGTTTTAGGGTTTAGGGCGGGCTGCGCCTCCGCTGCTTAAATCAACCCTTGCTCGTATTCCTCGCTTTAATTAGTGCGTATTAAGGCGTAATTAGATCTCTTAAACTCGAGTTATACTCAGTAGACCTCTGAGGCTTAGCTCTCATTTGCAGGAACGCCCTGCACGCCGTAGCGTGCGCCCGCTTTGACGAGTACGAACACGTGCCTGGCGGCTTCGAGCGGGACCGAACTCCCGCGTGACCGAACTGTATAGCTTGTCGCTGCCGCTGCTGCAGCCGCTGCTGCAACCGCCGCCGCCGCTCGCTCCATTAGAAGCCATCCTTCCAATTTATCTATTTTTCTAATTATATTGAGTTGATTTCATTTTAATAGAGCGTTAACTTTATTTGATCATGTATATATATATATATATATATGTGTGTGTGTGTGTGCGTGCGTGCGTGCGTGCGCGCGCGCGCGCGTGCGTGTGTGTATTCTTAGTTATGCATTCATCAACATAGGGGGAAAATATTCTACCCCAGGGAGAATGTCCGGGGAAACGTCCAAGGGCAAAACGTCCTACAACCGCCTGCACCAGTATCTGTGCTGTATATATAGGCTTCACGACCAGGAGTAACGTGGTCGCCGTTGACGACCAAGGTCGTGGTCCCAGCTTGAGCCCAGCTGCATATGCCGACCGCGTGGATACACGTTAGGTCGCCCATTGTACGGTCACTTTGGAAAAGCACGCCAGATTTCCTGCCCATAATACAGGAGATATGTTAGCCCAGCGTATTTTTAGATATATGTTTACTACTTCTGAGCAGAACAGCAGACATTTGAAATACTTTCATGCACCTTGATCGATAAATCCACAAAGACCAAGTTGATTTTATGCTGAAGATTTTTTCATAGCCCACTTAAAGCCTAAGCGTCATTCAGTACGTATGCTATAGCCAACGGACTTAATCTCACACAACAACAAAAAGTCTCAAGTATTGCCGATTCGGAAGGGCAGTCGATGAAGTGATTAGAATGGAAGCAGCAGCTCAAGACGGCTAGGAGGCATGCCACAGTTACCATTAGGAGAATAGATGTCGTTACGTACGAATTATGGAATTGCGTTCTTCAGTCTTGGACTTGCATAGAAAAAACTTCCGTCACCAACGGTTGACACTGGCATAGCAGTTCAGCTAGACGTGAAGAAGCTAAGCCGTGGCAAGCCTAGCGGGTCAGCGTAGGAACTTTACCCTGTAACCGTTGATCAACCAAGAGCCATCGCAGCTCCTTCAGCAAAGAAGACAACTGGCTGAACCTGTGCGATTTGTTGACTAGCTTGGCAGCTATATACTCAACCAGCTGCAGTGTATTAATAGCTTTCTCAGTAGCTCAGCAAACTTAAACTGCAATGGTATGTCGATAACCAAAGAACTAGAGGGATTTTTCCGAACCCCGTGGTAGTAGTAATAATAATTGCAATACATTTTTTATTGCCCTCAGCGAACTTAATCTCTTCCTATGCATTTTACGTGCTGTAAAAGAACCATGATTAAATGCTTATTATTACCATGCTCAATTTCAACAAGCATAAAATCATTAGATTACATTCGCAGGGTCGACTTGCAAATATGATTAGTGGCAGCATGCACAGTGTCTGCCCACATAAGCTCACAAAGGACGCATCACATTGACCCAATAAAGACTATGATAAACAGGTATGTGTTAAGCTTCTTTTTAGACTTCGTCAAGTCTGAGGCTGCAGTGACGTCAGTCGGGAGTGATATCAAGGCCTTGAGAGCACACAAACTACAGGAATTGTCTCCAAAGAATTTAAACTTCGCACACGCTTGAACAATTTGATTCAGAATAGCGGGGGAACGCGATGCCTAGCCTGGTGACGGAATAGATCTGATATGTAGGCTGGAGCCAAAGTATGAAGGAACCTAAAAGGAAGTAACAGAAACTTTACGTTGATGCTCTGCTTGATTGGTAGCCAGTGCAGATCGGTGAGAAGTTGTGCGATATGGCAACTACGTTGCTCATGATATATCAGCATAGCTATGTGCAAACTGTAAGTGCCTGATTGCACAGGCCGGGAGACCAGCAAGCACTGAGTTACAGCTGTCGAGACGGGATGTCACAAATGCATGGACCAATTTCGAGACGGTATTCCTGTCTAAACAAACTCGAATGAGTGCCAATGATACAAAGCTGAATATAGGTAGACTTGACTGTGGAACTGATGTGGTCGTTTAATGAAACGTCGCTGAATCCGGACACTTACATTTTGTGAGCATTCAACATAAGATATGATGGCAGGGCCGATCTTGACCGTTAATCTTACTTATTAATGAATCACATTTAGTTAGCCGATAGACAATCTATAATCTTAAGGCAGGGGTTTGACGTGGTGGCAAACTATGGAAGCATTATTCGTAATGAAACTTTAAAGTGTAGAACCTCTTCAAAGAGGCTACCTAAATTCCGAGTTAATGGTGACGGTTACACAGCAAAACCTATTCTTTATTAGCAAAGTCTCTTAGTCCGTCGGCTTAAAGCGGGTGTCCTATGAGTAGGAATTAGTTTATTTCAGTTTAGTCTGAGGAAATTAGCATTCAGGATCATATTCAATAATTCAGTTTTTCAGTCACTGTAGCATATTCTGGTGGTTTAAACAACAGATAAATCTGGGTATTCGCAGGATAGAAGTGATAGCCTTTCTTATGGGCCCGGTTAACTTCTCTCAGAGGCCTGGTATAAATGGAGACCAATGAAGGACTGGGAATAGCATATGGACAGTCTCTTTTAAAATTGCCAAGTTACAAATCCGGTGTAAGCAATTCACGCTGAAATTAATATTTACCAGATCATGTAACTACTAATTGGCTGTACAGCCATTATAGCACTGCTTCCAAAGATCAGTCAGTCCTATTCATACAAGCTTCATTAATGTTAATACTTTGTGGATTTATTAGTATATGTACACCTCCTCGATAGGCGAAGAAGTACAGAGAAGTTAACAATGTAGACAGTAATGTCGATGCCTTAGTTGAATGAGGATTCTTATTATGGCATTATCGCACAACTTAGGGTTTTATTAGCAAAATATCGGGATGGAGTCGTGCAGCACAAGAATGCCGAGTAAGAACTAGCCCGGCCAAACACATTTGAAGTAACTTAACGGTACATCAAATCAGCTTGGCTCTAGGCGTTTCTGCCATCCCATGCTGATGATATAAAAATTGACCAATCCTTGGATGATTAATTCCCAATATAGACTTCTACAAGGTGTCATGTTAATGTTCACCCCCATTGCTCAAGCTCATTTAAGAATAATCATTGAGCCTCTTAACAGTGGCATATTGGCATATTGTGCTATAGATCCCAAAAATATAAACCTAGTTTTAAGGCTCGGGGACGTGACCGTGGACTGAGCCTTAGGCATATTTAGTTTGACGTATTGGCAACTACACCGTATATAAACCCATCAACCGTTGGTTTGATGAGCAGTGAGTAATATAAGGTAATGTATGTTCATATGTAACTGTACAAAGCCAACTTTCGGTAATTTTCGATAGCCAACAGACTTTATCTCACACAACAAAGAAAAAGAAAGAATTATAGCTGAGTCATGATAGCCGTTGACGTAGTGAGTAGCTTGGACATAGCAGCTCAGGATGGCTGTAAATAATGTGCCATAGTCGGCAGCAGGAGATTAGATACCGTTGCATAAGAATTGTGGAAGTGAGTTCCATAGTCTATGATCTTCAAAGCGAATGCTTCTGTTACCAATGCTCTTTAAATGTAAGAAAGGAACGGCCAATGAATTGTCCATATAGGATATGAAGGCACCAGGAGACTGAAACTGGCATAGCAGTTCAGCTAGATATGAAGAAGCTAAGCCGTGATAGGCCTAAATGATCGTCGTAAAACCTTTATTTGTATCTGTTGATAAGCTGGCAGTCATGTAAGCTCTTTTGGAAAAGGAGACTGCTTAAACCTCTAGGATGAGTAAACTAGTCTTGCAGTAATACTCATCTGCACTTTTAATTGCCTAGTGCCTTTTTGGGAGTCTAACAAAAAGGTAATTACCATCATCTATCTGAGAGAAATCTAAGAACAAGGTAAAGTCTTTGCAAGCCACCGTAGAAGACAGTTACTAAGCTTGGATACTTAAATTAGGAATAAATGGTGGTGGTCGCACAACAGCATCACCTGTTCTAAAAGCCTTCTAGTTCAGCCGTACACATTAGGTATCCTGTGAGTAGTAGTCTGTTTTTAGCGTTGTTTGGTTTAGGCAAGTTTGTCGACATCCAGGATTAAATGTCAGCAAGGCTAGCATTCAGTTTATCATTCCCTGCACAAGATTCTGATGGTTTAAACGACAAATACAACTTATTATCGTCAGCATAGAAGTGATAGCCTATTTCATCGGCATAAATCATTTTTCCGAGATTGAGTTTAAGTGGAGTACAGCACGGACCGTAGTGGGACACCCCAGGTGACTAATCTGGTAGATGAGACCTGACCCCACACAACACGGATTAAACAAGATAGGACAAGCACGATTTGAAACATGCTAGTGTCTGCCTGACCGATTGCCATTCTCAATCGTTCAAGTAGAATGTGATCAATTGCGTGGAAGGCAGCTGATATAACTTGCTTAACCATAATCCAGTGGAAGAAGCTATTTGCCGCGAACCCAGCCATTCGTGACCACGCCGGCGTTCGCCATGTTGCTAAGCTAAGGTAAGACGATCGGCAGTTAGATCTAATTCCTTTATAACAATATCGCAAATAAAGACACAAAAGAAGAAATGATCAGAACAACTGGGGGCCCTCGGTACGTTAGGCTAGATAAGGGGACACAAAAACTTAAGGCCAGCTCTCCGAAGGGGAAGGACATTCTCGGAATAGAGCAATCTTGAAGAAGAGCGGCAATCCACATAAGTAGAAGCCAAGACAACACTGTAAGGCATTGGCTGCAGTAGCGGGCTAGTGCGAAGAAGCTTTGCTCAAGGAGGGCACTACAAGTAACACACTGAAGTGGAAACGTGGAATTTCCAAGCTGTAAGAAAGAGCGTACTTATCTCCAGCTCTGCTCGGGCCTTGGGACCTCGATGTCTTGCGTGCGTGACCGAATCACCGGACCACGCTTGCACTCATCCAGATGCATAAATCGGCGATACCGTGAGCGTCCAACAACAAGACTGAGCTGGCTAACATCAGATCACCAAGAGCCGCGGTTACATCGCATCATGGAATATCCGGCCACCCTATAGGTCACGCCCGGCCCAGGTGGTGACCCTTGCCACATTGCAGCCGTCCCAGCCAACTAAACAAAGCCTGGGTACACTAGTACGGCTATAGCAGTGTCATTCAAGTCATCATTGCTGTATAGGATGTCATTGGTTACACAAAGAAGAGCAGCTTTAGTGGAACGCTACCTCTTAAACCCAGACTGACATTTTCCTGAAAATGCATTGTATTCAATGGGTAATAGAAGCTATTTAGTGACACTTTTCAAAAGTATGTGGCAAAAAACGGAAGAAGTAAAACTGAGCGATAGTTCACAAGGACTTTGGTATCTAATCCAGACTTTTCAAAAACCGGTCTAAGGATAACCGATTTGCAGGACATTGGTACAACTCCTTTTTCAAGAGAATCATTAACAATTTTGGTTATGGCTGGGCTAATTTTGTCTGCCAGTGAAGACTCCATAGGGGATGATATGTGGTCTTTAGGAGGCGAGCTGTTTTTACTCAACCTTATTGGTAGCCACATCACAAGCCGAAACTTTAGAAAATATTTTTAAGTTCTTTGAAATTGACTAGATCTTCATCAGAACCAGACCTCTTCAAGCGGAATTCAAGCCTGCGGTTAACACGGCGCATCTTTTGAGGCTTTTCATGTGAATCTCCGCTTCTTTATTACCAGAATGAACATATGGGAGCACGCGAGTCGAGGGCTCTCCTAAGTGTCATGTTTGCTGCATCAATGAGGTTATCAAGGCTGTCGGTCGAGTTACGGTGCAGATCATAAAGACCCGCCTCAGAAGCAGATTTCAAGCATTTATCCTGTCACACATTTCAGTGATTTTCCGCACGCAGGATGTTCTAAAACATTTTCAGCGCCCCCCAGTATTGGGACAGAGGAGATGGATGCACTATGTAGGTTCTTGAACCTTCCTAAAGTTGGCTTCTCTGGCTAAGATCCATTGTTTGATTCACCTTCACTTAATTCTGGCAAAGGCTGGTATTTATTCCTGTAAAATGCGAAAAATATTGTGCGTGTGGCAGAGTCACAATGTTCATTAACTTCGCAGTGATAAGCATTGGAACTCTACGGTTAATGAAGTTAGAGGGATCAGCCATAGTACACAAGAGCTGCAGGTATGTATCTGCAACTTGGCACCAGCACGGTCGGCCATTGTATCCTGTGAGAAATATTTAGCGGACTCGGAATATTCTATCCTTTGTAAAATGTAATGAGCTTTTCGCTTTTAGCTTCAAGTCGGTGCACAGAAATCGTTCCTCGAAGCAGCAACGCCCCCCCCCGATTTGGTGCTCCGGTAATTCGATGCCTTGGTATGAGCCAGCTTTACTCACAAAGCTAGTGATTATTTCAGGTAGGTTTGGAGCAGGCTATATATATGTGAATCTCTATAGTCCACGTAGTCAAAGTTTCTTTCACTTTCCCGCGACCATGCGCCAGCTTTGCTTGTTGTAAAGAGACGACTTTGCGGTAATGGCAGCCTTCATGGACTGCAGCTTTATGCAGAAAAGTGTACGTTTTGGCGGCTTATTCTTATTTAAAAAACAAGATTCACATGCTCATTTGATGCTAAAAATAAATCGCTAAGCAAGCCTTTTAAAAAGCTGCTAGAAGAGGACATCTTGTATGCCCTAGGCGGCCGCCCGTTTTTTAATTGCTACTGACGCAAAGAGAACTGGTGAGTAAATGGCCGAGTTCTGTAACGTTTTATCGGGTACGCTCGTGGAGAGCTTCCAAGATTTTTGTTTACTTTGCATCTTGCACCAGCTCGTTTTTCCGCAATGCTCAAAGTGCCTGAGGCTGAAAACCAAGAAAGAAAGATCACACTCTTTAGCCATTGTCCACCAGGTTTCCTCGAAGGACTTACAACCTAGTCTTATGGCAGCTGCTGCTCTCGAGGTGGACTGCTGGATTGCTTGAATATCACTCGACCTTTCCAGTGGTCGTTATAGTCGCAGTTCCAGGCACCCTCGAGCGTACATCGAATCTGCGGATCCACCGTCAGCCTTCTTTGTAGCAGCACAAATGTCGGCCAACAGTGCTAACAAAACTTTCTGCTATATCGAAATATCCATACTAATCAGCTACTTTGAAAAAACTGTTGAAGCACGTCCCTTTTAGTTTTTGGCCTGCTGTGCATTCTAGCAATAACAATAATAATTACAATACACAAGATAAAGCGCTCTCAGAGAGCTCAATCTCTTTCTAGGTGCTTTAAATTTGCTGCAAAGGAAACACGATCGAATGGTGAGTGTTGTTATGCTTGATAAACTACGTGCATAACACGATTAGTGGTGACATGCACAGGGTCAGCATGCAAGTGTGATTAGTGGCAGCATGCAACATTGTCAGCTCGCATAAGCACATTAAGAACGAATCACGGCTACCGACTAAATGCCGTCACAAATATGGGTTTTTAAATTCTTTTTAAATGCGGTCAAGTCATGGAATGTCGTGATGCAAGTCTGTAGTGAGTTCCAGGCTTTTGGAAAATGCGAACTAAATGCATGGTCTCGAAAGGATTTGAGATTTGTACGAGGTATTGGTAAACAGCTAGTTTCCGAAAAGTGGGCGGTACGATGCTTGGCCTGATGGTGGAGTAAATCTGATAGGTAGGCTAGAGCCGAAGAATGAAGATAACTAAAAGGGAGCGACAGAACCCTGAAATCGATGCTTTGCTTGACTGTTAGCCACTGCAGGTCGGCGAGAAGTGGCGTGCTGTGGCAACTCAACAGCCACTGAAACGCTGATTGTGATAGCAGTGTCATTGACTCAACGACCTGTGAAACTTGTTATTAGCTCGTGCTACTATCAGGGTTGTAGGAGGATGAATGCGAGGGAAGAAAGTTAACGTTGGGAGTGGCGAAGAGCTTCGTAGTTTTCTCGCAGCACCTGCAGACATAATTTGGCTATGCTAAATAAGTCTCTCGCGTTCATGTAAGTGGAATTTTTATTTTTCTGCACAGACACTCATTTAAAAATTGAGCTTTCTAATTTTAAGAGGCTGAGGCATCGGTGAATTCTAGTTCAGTTACCCACGCCATGCACAGCTAAAAAACTGAAGGCGCTCTTGATTGAACCAGGTAAAACATGATCAGTTCACTTGTACCATCAGAAAAATCTTCGAACAATCTGTGAGTGATTTCGAGCTTGGCAGTTTACCATTGAGTGATTGACCAGTTTACCATTAAATAGGACCTTGTAGGGATGTGTGGATACCCATGCCGTTGCTTAATATGAGGCAGTTGGATCATTAAAATGTACGACCTGAACACCAGCGCTTTTAATTTAATTTAATTTAAATTAAATTTAATTTAATTTATTTTATGCTAAGCAAATGAAGAAACCTCATACAGAGGGACTGTCAGATTGGCATGTGCAAGCGCTTGTGTCGAATACGGTTCCATATGTGCACGACATATTGTGGCGCTGCTCGAATGACAAAAGTGAGTACTGAGTGTAAACTGAGCCCTTCGAGCGCTCGAATACGTTTCCATGATCATAGCATCTGTCAGGATGATCGCACAGGAATCGGATGCCTTCGTTGTAAAAGTAAATTGCCATTCCGTTCGGATTCCAAGGGCAACCTTGCTTAAAAGAAGCATTGGTACACCGGGCACCTTGATATCTTGAGGAATAATCCCTGCAAATAGTATTTAAAATCCCAATAGGGAGTACTAATTCCGCGAGTCAAGAAGTAACAGCGAAAACTTTTTGCGGCCTTACTTGCAGTTCAAGGTTGAACTGATTAAACTTTTCCCTGGGCTGATTACCAAGTTCCAGCAGGAAAGAGCACCCACGTTGCAGTCTACAAAGAGTGAAGCCAATATAAAACAATTGCACGCTTTGGCGTTAGTCTTGCAGCATGCTATTCTGGGCCAATAGCCTGCATTGTATATAATAATAACAATAATAATATGCTCGATAAAGCCCCCTCGGAGAACTCAATCTCCATCTAGGCGCTTTTTAATTGCTGCAAAGGAAGTGTTGTTCGGTTCACGCACGCAGAGAGCCAGCCGATGACCAACACCAACGGTTTATTACACGACGCACGAAGCGGGGGGGGGATGCACGACTGACTCGCTTCCCACTCTTCTGCCACTCGACTCGCTTCTCCTCGACCACGGCTGTGCCCTGGTCGACCCCGACGATTCATCCGAGGCGGACCCCAGCTGTGCACCGGCCGACCCTGATGGTGAATCGACCGTCTGTTTACTAATGGGTTGCCAGCCTGTGTCTCACTCCACAGGCGGACCACAGCTGTGCAATAGCTGTGCACCGGCCCCTCTCGATGATGCTGCCAACAGCCGTTCAACAGAGGTTTACCAGAGGAGCAGTACAGGCCTGCAAATAACTTAACTACAGGAAGCACGATCGAATGGTTAGCAGTAGCATGGTCAATCAATAAGATCACATGGTTAGGGATAACACACAAAGGGTGAGCATGCAAGTGTGGTTAGTGGTAGCATGTAGTGTTCGCACACATGAGTACATAAAGGGCGAATCACAGTAACTCAATAAATTCTGTAAGAAATAAATGTATTTTAGTTTCCACGTAAATGTGGTAAAGTCAGGAGATGTCGTGTCGAAATTCGAGAGTGTTTCCAGGCTTTGGGAGCATGCGAACTAAAGCGACGGTCTCGAAAGAATTAGAGGCTGGTATGAGGTATAGGTAAACACTTATGTTCCGAAAAGAGGGTGGTACGATGCTTAGCCTGGCGGTGGGGGGGGTGGTAGATCTGACAGGTAGGCTGGAGCCAAAGAATGAAGGGACCTGAAAGTGAGTGACATAACCTTGAAGTCGATGCGTTGCTTGACTTGGAGTCAGTGCAGGTCGGCGAGAAGTGCGAGGCTCATGACAAACAAGCGTAAATTAATCATATTTCGACTTTAAACAGGTCTTTAAGCTTTCGACAGATGAATCATATTTTGACTTCAGGACTAACATACTTAAATGGAAGTAATGTAATGTAATCTTATGTATCTCCTTCTGTAACTCCACAAAGTCGTAAAGACTATGCGGGCGTTACGCTGGAGAGTTTTGGATAGCTCACTCACAGCCTAAGCAGCTTTCGGGACGCATTCGGTAGCCAACAGACTTCATCTCACACAACAAAGAAAAATTGGGAAGCATAGAAGATTCAGGAGAGCAGTTGAGGTAGGGATTAGCGTGGAAGTAGCAGCTCAGGACCGCTGAAAAGGATGAGCCATAGTCGGCAGTAGGGAGAGTAGTTGTCGCTGCATAGGAATTGTGGAAGAGTTCCACAATCTAGGACTTGCATAGCTAAAGCTTCTGTCGCCAACGGCTTTTAAGCGGAGGAACGGAAAAAAGCTAATTTATTGTCCATACAGGACCTGAGGGCACGAAGAGGCTGAAAATGATGCAGCAGTTCAGCTCGGTACAAAGGAGCTAAGCCAAGGAGGGCCTTGTGGGTCAGCGTAAGAACTTTGCTCTGTATCCGTTGCTCAAGCGGCAACCATCCTAGCTCTTTTAGCAAAGGAGACACGTGCTCAAACCTCTGAGACGGAGTGGCGTAATACTTATTAATGGTTTCCGGTTGGTCAAGTACACTCAAATTCAATCTGTGAGCACCAAACAAGTAGTGCAGAATAACGACCACTCTTATAGAATAGCCTTATACATTACAATGCACCGCAAATGTCTAACCCGTGATTGGAAATACATATCGTACCTGTGCAGTTCTAGCCTCTGATCGAGTTACAGATGACTGTCCGAGTAATTAGACCTGTGCTTGCTAAATAAGATAATAAATTACCAGCACTGTCGTATTGGTTTTCCATGTCATCTCGGTGTAATTAAAATTTGATTTTCATGTTTGGATTCAATATGTCTACCTAAACATTAACGCAAATTCCATTTTCTTCGAAATAATGCGATGTTTTAAGTTGTGGTTATGTGGTTACCCTTGAATAAAGAGACTGCGAATATGCAGACATCGATACGCCAGATGGTAGACCAAAATGGTAGACCACAATTTCCACCAAATGGTAGACTGCACCTAAAGATTTGAACACCGTTTAATGCTAAGCCTGTGCACAAATCAGGTTGCCTATACAGTAAAATGGATGCCACTATTTGATGCCAATTATCCTTGGTACTAATCACTCGCGACTTTTAAAGTGCCCAGACTCCTAAAAATGCTACTAGCGGTCGTTAGCCGGTTCATGAAACCCCCGAACCTATTGCCACAGTTGCAAACAATGTCTGCCAAACTTACGTTTGATGTTTCTATGCGTTAAGACAAAACGCATTAGAACTAGCAGGAGCTAAGTAAAAATACAGGCTTCACATATATTCGTGTGCGTAGTTAAATTAAAGATTGTATCTGTCTTGGTAGCCGCTCGCGTCAGTCCTACTAACTTTTTTGAGTTACTTAGCTGTAGACAAATATGCTTTACAATTAATCTATTGGGAAGTACTAAATGCAGTTTAATACTGCAAGTCGACAAGGGAGAGGAGGGGCGAAAACGACTCAAGCTTATATTAGTTATCACATCCGATTTCTGCCTATAAAAGCTTACTAATATGCTCTCCCATATGCCGTATTATAAGATTATTACCTTCCATGGTGCAGTTCGCTGCTTTTGCAGCTTCATATATGTCGACGAGAAGAATTAGTGAAACTTCCGGGTGAAGAATTGGGCGGCAGTTTTGGAGGCAAACATTCATTTTTTCCGAAAGCCTGAAATACAATGCCAACGTACAAAATTAATCATTTATTAACTCTCATACGGCTGCAACCTTTTATAAGAGACTTACAAGCACACGTCATTGGAAACGATCTCACTGTGTATGTCGCGAAGGCAATCGTGGCATTCCAGAATTCTATCTGTTACAGAAAAGACGAAAGGCATAACATTAACTCCCCCGCCTTCTCAGCGAGACATACTGCATCTTCAAGCCATAAGACCAGCTTGCTAGTCTAAAAATATGTACTTACTGGCAAATGAAATATTAGCAGCCAACGGCAGCAGCATTACGATGCATAGTAACTTAGCCTTGGAATCCATTGCGATCAGAGTGCACCTCGGGCTCAAGAGTCCCCCTTTTAAAGCCACGTCTGGTGCCACGACTCCCAATGAGTCATTTGCCAATCCAAGTAGCAGCAGGCTCTTACCCACGGGTATTATGGAAAGATGGCTATTTAATCACCTGCAGGCTATCTCAGCCGCTCACGATGATCTAAGCCCATGCATCTCCGATTGTTTGCTGTTACTAGCGTTGATCTGCTTATCAGGAGTCTAGAGCATTATTGGGTTCAAAGCAGCTCAAACGGAGGCAGCATCATCAGCAAGCTAAGTGCTAACCAAGGTGGGGTAGCTAGGACTATCATGAAAATAAAGCAAAAAAAACGCGGACTCCTTAAGACGTGTATTTACGCAATTTGTTTGGTCACCCCTGGGGCAATACATAAAATAGAAAGAGTATTTCACGATCAAGCTTCCGTGGTTCTTTTGTTCTGCATGGCTTAGACAAAGCTCCAATGTGTGTCGAATTTAAAGCTCTGTGCTTGCCACTACACAACAAAGAGTGAGAAAAGAATGCTGATTTTGGAAAGATAAAAAAGTGGCGGCAGGGTGGCATGAATAGTAACCTCATATCAACTACAGAAAACTGGGATTTACTCAACAACTATTTTTTTCGGATCAATTAACGGGATTTAGTGTGGCCACTTTCAAGTAACTTAATCTACAAGAGTTCTTATATGGCTCAATTTTAAACTTCTTTTTCACATACTACAAAATTATTGACACAATTTAGAGTTCTAAAAATACTTAACAATTTTGCTGTTCTTCATAAGATGATTAGATGACGGCAGCAATTGAGTGCGTATGTAGCAGTCTCTGCCAGAGTCTTAAACACTTTTTACTTTCTTATCTACGTGAAAGCTGCAGAAGTCTATTTCTACGGCCAAGGTTTTGGCTGCGGGTCAGCCTTCAGGTTGAATTTTTAAATTAAAGATTGGTCGTTGGGATATTTTTACTTAGCATTAACCTGGTTGCTAATTTCGAGATCGTTAGAGCCGTTGAGAGAAACTACCGGTGTCTTGCAAATGTGACCATTAGTATCAACCATTTTCTCTGTGCGAAGCCACTAATTCCAAGCAGCCTCTGTAGTCTATCCTTGAGGTTCTACAGCTTTGCCTCTCGGCTAGCATACGTATAGTTTTTGATGAGTCTTTCAAGTTTCTTAACTAGTCTTGGTTACATCCTTAATATCAAGTATATTATTCGGGCCCTAACAAAATGAAATCATCAGATGAGACAACGAACGTGCATGTGCGCAATGCTAATCAAATAACGGACAGCCTGCATAGCTCTCCGGCTCAGCAGCTGATAAATCCCCAGCCATCAAAATACTTTCAATAATACATTTTCCTGCTGATGCCAAACGATAGCTCGCTCACCAGCAAACTAAATTGACTTTAGGGTATTAATCTCGTTCCAAGGGTAGGCATAAGGAAATGGCTTGAACTACCGCTGGAGGAGTTCAACATGCAATCGGTATAATATATAATAGAGTAAAATATTGTAATTAATGTGTTTAAATGTAGACCTCGTCGTGAGAGTGAAGCCTCTGCTCCCAGGGAGCCCGAGCCAGCCATTCCAGGTAAGCTCCTTACCTGATAATTTCTGTGAGGATCTAGCTGATTGCTTATCTCGATTCTTATTTTACATTTCATTTCGGTATTTCATTGCATTCTCTATTTATACATATATTCTGTATTTCATTGCATTTCATAAATTGCTTTTCCTTTACAGCAAATGTAAAACGCATAGAAAGAGATTGAGTTATCTGAGGGCGCTTTATCAAGTGCATTATTATTATTATTATTATTTTTTGTCCAGAAGTTGGCCAAATCATGGAACCCATCGCTGCGATGGCGGCATGCCCCTAGAATGCTGTCCCTTGATTCCTTGCAGCCTCTTAATGTCCACATTAAATCAGGTTACTAGTGATATGGTCCTGGAGTTCATATTACAACCAAAGAAGACAACTAGTACTTTGGACTCTATTCCTGCTGTCCTGCTCCTACGTTGCATTATTCTGTTGCTGGCTATGTGTAATTATCCTCAGGTCATATCCCAGCACCTTTCACAAAAGCTGCAGTCAGGCCACTACTCAAGAAAGCGACACTAAACCAAGAGAAATTGAGTAAGTACCGGCTTGTCTCCCTTCTACCATTCCTATCAAAGACAATCTAACGAGTCGTGACAGACCAGATGAACTCATATATTTAAACTTCAAACCTTGCTAATAAGTCGAAGTCTGGCTTTAGAGCTAATCACTGCATAGAGTCAGCATTGCTTCGGGTGTAAAACAACCTGCTTCGGAATGCAGACATGGGTAAAATATATCTGCATGTTTTGCTCAATCTTTCGACAGCTTTTGATACAATCGATCGCCAAGTTCATCTTGAGCGCCTCTCATCTTGCCTAGGCATCACTCTTACTGCTCTGCAATGGTTCAGGTCCTATCTCAGTGGTAGACTCCAGAGTATTGATGAGAATGGACAAAGATCCTCTGATTATCTCTGAACAATGGGGTACCTCAGGGCTCCGTGCTAGGTCCGGTTCTTTTCACGGTCTATACTCTCCCTCTTGCCGTTGTGATTGCCAATCACAATCTAGGCTTCCACTTCTATGCGGATGGCACTCAGTTGTACCTTTGCTTTGATTTCTTCCAGCCTTCGACCATCTCGAATTCTCTCAACTCCTTGCTGCATGTGTGGATGACGTCCGCACATGAATGGCAGCTAATTTTCTTATACTAAATTATGATAAAACTAACTTACTATTACGGGTGAACCAAGTGTGATTCAAAAATTGGAAAGGCTAACGCTTAAAATCGACTCTGTCAGCATATCTCCTGTTGAATCTGCACGAAATCTAGGTGTCATGTTTCAAAGTGACCTTTCGTCAGACGATCAAATCTGTTCCACAGTCAAGTTCGCCTACTTTCAGCTACATAACATTACTTAAATTTGGGCTTGTTTAGATAGGGATAACACATCTAAGTTGTTCTATGCATTTATGACGTCTCGTTTTGACTTCTGTAACTCAATGTTTCTGGCCTACCGGCATGTGCCATCAGGTGCTTACAGCTGGTGCAAAGCTCTGCAGCTAGGCTTGTCTGTCGAGTAGCATCAATAATAGCTGTGTAGTTTCTCGACTTATTAAATCAGAGTAACCGTGAAAACGTCAAGACGTTCGTCCATCATCATTCGTATCAGGCAGTGAACAATGATTGGTTTATTGTACCAAGAGTGGACATTCCAGTGGTACAAGTTCGCAGATGATGGACAGCACTAGGTTTATCGTGACTGCCTTAGAAAATTTAGCACCAGCTCTTAAGGTAGAAAGAGGTAGTGGTTAGACAGGTTAACCGGCGCTCCAACAAGAGACATTTGGTTTTATTAATGATAATAATAATGCATTTCATATAGCACGTATAGTAAACTCAATCTCTTTCTAGGCACTTTATATCAGCTGCAAAGAAAGCACGATTAATGGTTAGCGGTAGCATGCTCAACAAATAATAATTGTTGACATCCACAGGGTCAGCATGTAAGTACGATTAGTGGCAACATGCAACAGCGTCAGCACGGATAAGCAGATAGAGGACTAATCAGGGAGACTTGCTAAAAGCTGTCTTAAATAGTTGCATTTTAGTTTCCTTGTAAATTTGGTCAAGTAAGGATATGTCGTGGCGAAGGTTGGGAGTGAGTTCCAAGCTTTGGTACCATACACACTAAAGACACTGTCTCTAAAGAAGTTGAGTTGTATACGAGGCATAGGTAGACAGATAGATTCTGAAATGCGGGTTGTACGATGCTTGGTATGGTGAGAGAGTATATCTGATAAATAGGCTGGAGTCAAAGAATGAAGACACCTGAAAGTGAGTGGCAGAACCTTGCAGTCGATGCATTGCTTGACTGGAGGCTAGTGCAGGTTGACGAGAAGTAGTGAGATGTGGCAACTGGGATGCTCACGGCAGAAAAGCCTAGCTTTAGAGTTTTGCACCAGCTGTAATAGCCTGGTTGCGCAGGACGGTAGAACAGCGAGCAGTGAGTTACAGAAGTCACGACGGGATGTCTCAAATGCATGGGCATATTTAGATGTGGTATCCTTGTCTAAACAAGTACTGATTTTGGCAATGTAATGTAGTTGAAAGTCAGCAGACTTGACTGTGGAGCTGATGTGGTCGTCCGATCAAAGATCACTTTGGAACATGATAAAGATTTTGTGCTCATTAAACAGCACATTTTCTGGCAGAGCCTATTTTGAGCATTAACCTTTCCAATTTCTAAATAGCATTTTATTTTGCTCAAATTTGGTAAAATGGTGTTATCATCATTAAATTTAAGAATGTTTGCTGCCATCCATGTGCGGATATCATCAATACATGCTACAAGAGAGTTGAAAGAATTCGACATGCTTGAGGGCTAGAAGTAAAACAGACGTCTAACTGAATGCCATCCGCATGGAAGCGATTGTGCCCAGCAATCATATCGGCAAGACGGGGAGTATGAACCGTAAAAAGAACAGGACCCAGCACGGACCCCTGAGGTACCCCGTACTTCAAAGGTACCTCGGACGATTTGTGTCCACTATTTTATCAATACTCTGGACTCTCCCACTGTAATCTGTTCTGAACCATTGCAATGGAGTGCCAGTGATGCCCAGGCGAGGTGACAGGCGCTCAAGAAGGACTTGGGGATTGATAGTATCAAAAGCTGCCATAAGATCGAGCAAAACGAGCAGAGATACTCTACTTAAGTCTGCATTACTATGTAGGTCATTACACACCCAAAGCAATGCTGACTCTGTGCAGTGATTAGCTCTAAAACCAGACTGGAACTTACAAGAACGGTTTGAAGTTTCAATATGTGAGTTCAGCTGGTCTGCCACGACTCGCTTCAGTGTCTTTGATAATGTGATGCAGTCAGTAGCTGTTGTGCAGATGTTAGTCTGACACCGTTAGCCCAATCTGCTACCGCCGTGTGTTCTGCAGGCAACACCTGACTTGAGAGCTCTGACAAAAACTACTGGAGGACTTGAAGTAGTAATAGGTGAATAAGCACGAATGGAAACCAGAATGCGCACGAGTACTGAATCCTTTGAGCACCAGAAAACGGAGTAGCAGGTACCTAATGCGATGAAGACAACGCGACAGCTGAGGCTTGCACGTTCTTGAAAAATACTGAGAGTAAACGGGACAAGATTCTCTTCGAACGCTTACAATCTAAGTCTCTTTGAATTACTTAAAATAAATTACGCATGGCTTGGACGATAGACCTGGAGATTGAATATATTGCACATGAAAAACAGTCCTCTCTGCTGGCAATCATTAACCTTGAAAAATCAATATTTTGTAAAGATATCCATAGTTCCCAGCAGAAGTTATTAGCGAGAGAAAATTAAAGCTGGGTCAATCTAGGGTTAATGTTAGTCTGAGTTGCGGTAAAGAAAAAGAAAACATCTTGCATTGAAAGTCAGCCACATACTATTCAAAAGTCAGACGGCCATGAAAATACAGTACTTACATTTCCCAGTGGTAAGTGGAAAACTAGAGTGCCTTTGGCAGCGAATAAAGCGATAGCTTGAAGGCAGTGGTCCTCTGCAATCAATTTTCCCAATATTTCTAACACCCATATCTTAGCTTAGTTATATAATAAACACCTGGCTAGGGCTAAATGGCCACGTGTAATAATAATAATATAATACTAGCTGATTTAACAGCCTGTTTTTGTATAGCGATAGAAGAGCCCATACGCCTATCACCAGCGCTTGCAGTGAAGGATCGCCCACCACCGAATTCGAACCCACAACATCGCGGCCGAGGTCGTGAAAAGGAACCGCCTTACCTAGGGAGCCATTACGACTCGCAACGTGTGGCTAAATCATAATTCCTGGCAAAGTAAAAGGGGCATGAACGGCTACGGCTTTGTTGAGGTAGCCCTGCCAAATATTTTTTGGAAATATCTAAGGAGAACTTCAGCCCCTCATCATCTTACCTCTCCCTGCTTGTGCTTCATAAACACGTACAAAAATATGTACCTCAAAAGTAAATCTAAAAAACTAAAACAGGGTTTTTTAAGGTTAAGATTTTTCTCACCCAAACTGAAAGTAACTGCCTTTTCACGGCATTGATACAGTAGCTTGAATCTGTGTAATCGTTCTGAAGTTGTGAAGTCGTATGTCAGTGGGAGACTCGTGGGAGAGTGTTGATGTGAATGCACAAAGATAAACCAGGAGCATCTGAAATATGGAGTAACTCAGGAATCGGTGCTTGGTCCTGTTCTTTTCACGGTTTATACTTTCCATTTTGCCGATGTGATTTCCCGGCACCATCTAGGCTTTCACTTCTATACAGATGACACTCAGTTGTACTTTTGCTTTGATTCCTCCCAGCCCTGTAGCATGGTAAGTTCTCTCAACTCCCGTGCTGTACACATTGATGAAATCCACTCAAGGATGGCAGCAAACGTTCTTAAATTGAATGATCATAAAGCAAAGTTGCAAGTTATGGACAATCCAAGTGTGATTCGAAAATTGGTAAGGCTGACGCTTAAAATAGGCTCTTCCAGCTTATTTGCTGTTGAATCTGAGCGTAATCTAAATGTCATGTTCCAAAGTGACCTTTCATTCGACGACCACATCAACTCCACAGTCAAGTCCGCCTACGTTCAACTACGTAGCGAGCCTAAAATTCGGCTTGTTCAGTCAGGGATACCACATCTAAATTAGTCCCTGCAGTTGTGACATCCCGTCTTGACATCTGTGACTCACTGCTTACTGGTCTACCGGCCTGAGCATCAAGGCACTTACAGCTGGTTCAAAACGCTGCAGCTAGGCTCGTCTGTCGTGAGCATATCAGTTGCCTCATCACACCACTTCTCGCCGACATGCATTGGCTCCCAGTGAAGCAACGCATCGATTTCAAGGTCTTGTCACTCACTTTTGGATCGTTTACTTCTTTGGCTCCAGCGTACATATCATATCTACTGGCCCACCAAGGTAAGCATTGTGCCACCCGCTTTTCGGAATCTATCTGTTTACCCATACCTCGTGGAGATCTCGAATACTTTGAAGACTACGCCTTTAGTTCGTACGCTCGTTAAAGCTAGACCTCACTCCCGCGTTGCTTCACGACATATCCTAACTTACCTACATTTAAAAAGAAATTAAAAACACATCTGTTTATCACAGCATTTAGTGGGTTCATGTGATTCGTCCTTTTCGTGCTCATGCGTGACACTGTGCATACTGCCACTGATCAAACTTGCATGCTGACACTGCGTGTCCCTATAACCATGCAGTTATTGCTGTTTATTGAAAATGCTTCCACTAACCATTCGATAGCGCTTCCTTTGCAGCAAAGGTATAGTACCTAGACAGAGGTTTTAGTTCTCCAAGGGCGCTATATCAAATTTATTAACATTATTAGTATACACTCGTGGAAAGAGGTTACACTACATTTTTGCTCATAACATGAATAGAGGTGTTGAATGAATGTAATATGCTGCATGGAAAGCCGTTGCATTTATTATCAGTGGAAAACAGATTTTAGTTTGCGTACCAAACAGAGCAGGCACTTTGACCGAATGAAAATCTTCTGCACGAAAGTGACAACTGAACACATCTTAACGACCAGTTGGTAAGGCCCAGTTGCAAACGCACACATCCGTGGAAAATACAGTATTTGGCCTGCAAACCCACGTATAGCGACGTTGGTCATCAATGACAGAATATTGCATAAAACTTCGGTTTGGCATTGGCTCATATACATTGCCATAATCAAAGCATCGTGCAGTCTTGTTGCAGAGGAAGTCTGATCCAGTGCTCAGGATAGTTTTGGCAGATCCGTTTGGATTTAATACACAGCTCGGCGACAACCTGGTCTCGTTGTCAAAGCACTGAAAGCTCTGATTATATGCCAGACGATCACTGCAACATCGATGCGATCATTCCAATGCGCTTATACGATTATGAGAAATGTAAAACAACCTCAACAGCGTTGAACTTACCCACAACGCAGAGACATGCTTAGCAGTCCATCGTGTCGGACAACAAAAGAGTCGAAGCATGAAGATGCCTTTGTGGAGCAGCCTACAACATCAGCTGCTAGATTCTCAATGCGCCTAGAACCTAATCCGTGGATGCAGGAATACTTGTATTTGCTGCAATAAGCTGAGTCATGGTGGGCAGGTATAGACCGGCTATTATCAAGCTATACTGGCTGAGCTTGTGCATCATTCCTTGAGGTATAGCATGCCATCTCAGGTGCACTTCGCCAGAGACTACACGGCCAATCCTGATAAGAGAAACGGAGCAGCCGCGAGAGGACATGCAGAATCGACTGGCTCGCTTTGGCCCTACTGACAATCTTCCTCTTACCATATCTACAGGTGCCACATTTTTTGCCATCAGAGTGGTATGCCGCCGGACCTCTGCCTCCGACCGCCAAAGCCTGGCGTCCACGAGCCACCCCTCAGCCCCGCCTGCTGGCTAAACTGCACCGTCCACAGCCGTCCCTGTCGAGTTCGATTGACCCGTTGAGAAAGCAGCAGGGTTGACAGGCGCGTGAGTGGGAGAAGGCTGCCACAACCATCTCCCACTCACGTACCCTGCTTCTTCGGTACGAGCCAGCCTCTCATTGCTCTACCCCCAAAATCAAAATCGCAAACGATAGGGTAGCCGTGCAGCTGTATGTAGGTAATACTGCTTTTGCTTCTACTGGTTTCAAAAAAGGTTGGATCTTTTAGGTCAGAAAGATTCCAAAATCTAAGAGTGAAACGTGCCAAGCTAGCTCAAGTAGCTAAGAGAATTTCTTAAAGGCTGAAAAACCGATCTTGAAAGCACATCAGACATTTGTCTATGAATTTCAAGTTGTAATGGCCACCTCAGCAAAGATAGGCTAAAGAGCTACGATGATTTTGAGGTTGTTATTCGGAGATCTCCGTCAGTTTCTAAGGATCTGAGGTCGCTTAGCCGGCTTGTAATGCCTACCGAGCGCATGGTAGATATAAAAATGCCTCATCTTTTATAGTCGGATAAAGTTCGGTTCTATTTCGCTGGCTATCAACGAGTTTATTAGAAAGTCTTGAATCCCAGTTTCATATCGATTAGTAGCTTTCATTTTTCCTAAGCAACATCTGATAAATTTATCAGAGTAATTTCACTATAATTTCAAAGTAATCTCTGCATGAAACTGCCATCTGATTTTTAAGCGATCTCGATAGTCCCCGAAACTAGAAATACTACCAGGTTAAAGAGCTCTTTAGCGAGGAATCATAAGGGGAATCTGAAACCTTTAGACATGAATACCTCTATAGCTATCCCTAGTAGTGTGTGACGAGCTTCCAACAGCATTTTTTAAGCAGGCGTGTCTCACATCACTTGTTTTCTATTAAGTTCTTATCAATCGCAACCTTGCTAATCGCTTGCTCCGTCAACAGAGGAATCTGAAATTAATCAAAGTGAATATTGATTTATCCATACTGCCTGCGATTAACTAGTTGACTTAGTTAATATATAAACATGCGTTTCTTAGGAAAAACGATCAGTTCAATAGAAACTTGAGCAGTGAAGATTATGGTCTTCCTTCGCGAAATTAATAGCATCGAGATTACGGTTGATGATATGAATTACAAACTTGAATTATCATGACAGTGACCAGATAATTTGCCAACGAAAATGCCGACGTGAATATCTGTAGATTTCCGTTATTGAGAGAAAAATCAAGAATACTGTCGCGACTAACTTACTGCAACTTACACAATCGTTTTCTAAGGGTTCTTGCTTCTGTCATATGCATTTTCTGCACAGGTATAACGAATACAAATAACTTAAATTTTCTAAGGCCTCCTGTAAGCAGAACCTTTTTGTCATTTTTAAATTTCGAAGGCCGCTGATGATGATCATTTCATTTCTTTGACGAAGCAATTTAAAGGAGCCCACTTCAAGGGACTGACTTACAGTGGTCAATGTAGCATTGTAACCGCTCTGCTCCTCGGGTTTTCTTAGCGTCTTAAGCGCACCTGAGTGCTCGCCTTCGTTGCCATCGCTGAACGACTTACGGTGGACAGCTATCTATTTCAGTTTAGAAAATACAGGCTGACCAGTGGTCATTTTTTTAAGGACATGAAGTTCGGAAATGAAGCGTGAGTACAGATTGCACACGGCCATCTGCTGTGGGACCGAGAGTAAGCAATTCTCTTAACCGAGAAGAATTCAGAGTCTTTGTTTCTCTGTTACACAGATTCAGGGCTCCGGCAAGACTGATGACTATCTATTAAGGCTCAATTCTCCTCTCCCTCTCCCTCTCCCTCTCCCTCTCTCTCTCTCTCTCTCTCTCTCTCTCTCTCTCACTCTCACTCTCAGCCAAGGGCTTAAATCCTCGGCCTTAAATAGTCACCTATGTTTCTTAGTCAGATCTTATTGCCACCCCTCGTTGCCTATAGCAGGCATGATCGTTCAATGCCATTAGGTTACAAGTGGCAAACATCTTCAGCCAGCTAGTTTTCCTTAAAATTATGTGCCCGTTTCGAAATCAATATAGGAAGTACCAAGCGACGGGAGAGAAGCCCCGATGGGTGTGACGAGACTTTTGTCACACACACGGCTTGCCACAGTTAGATTAGGAACCGCGAATTAATTATCGTAACGTCACTGTGAGAACAAATCTTTAATCTGGTGGCATCACCGCTTCCGTTGGTAATAAGAGCCTAGCGTTAGCCTGCAACTCTGACCTTCCTTAATGTAGCTGTCATGCAAAGCCAGCTTCACATTCACCACATGCCGCCAGTGATCGACTTACCTGCCAAGGGGCATCCCAAAGTCTTGAATATATTGTAGATGTCGATCAGCAAGGCAAGCGAAGCGTAAGGCTTGACAGTCGCTTGACAACCCTGCAGGCACGTTCCAAAAACCCCTAGCAGCCTAAAATACAAGGGAACGTGTCTAGCTTAATCCATACAGCCCACCTAGAATGCTGAACGTATACTCTTTTTCATTTAACCCCATCATCCAAAGAAGCATGAACCCTTGCATTAGGACGGTGAATTCAAAAGAATTGGGAGAACGATAGGCCAGGTAGCCCAAGCAGCTAAACGACTTATTTTCAAGGTTGAGAAGCTTATCTTGAAGGCATGTTGGGCATTTGTCTACAACTACTAGTTTGTAAGGGCTACCACGGCAAGGATAGTCCAACGAGCTACAGTCGTTTCGATGAAGATTACTTACGAACAGGAAGCATTTGCTGCCAGAAGGCTATGAACGGCCAGGAGGCACGTGGGGCATCCCACAGGCTGAGTGGTGGTATCTACAACGGATAGAGGCGAACTACTATTACTTGAGCAACTCTTAACGGCTGAGATCACAGCACAAGAAGCTGTTAGAGACATTACTTTGGCAAGCGACAAGCACAATTGCAGCCGAAGCCAAAGCGTATCGCAAAAGGGCAACCATCCTCAGATTTGCTGGATCGAGTGCAAACTGAAGAAGCTTAACGAAAATATACCTAGTTATAGGTTATAGGCTGAGTACCTTGAAACGCCTACTCGGCTGCCCTGAGCTGGGATTAGCCGTTGCTATAGGTGAGTCAGCGAGCTCTGAAGCCTTTAGATGCTAATGGGCCTCAATCTGCTCGGCTGGTGGATGTGACCGTGGCTGGACATATCGGCAGGGGCCTTAGGGGCCTAAATATTTCTTGTTTCAATAATTCTAACAGAGTTTTTTGGCCTCCTATTCAATACTACCAACTGTATTAGTTTGTCCATGCAGCCAGCATTCGTAGACTGCCGAAGTAAGCGATATGAAGTGTTGCGACAAAAACTAGCTAATTGACCATATTAACCAGGGTAGGCGTATATGTGATTCGGATTTCAATATAAATATATATATATAAATTATTTTCTGCTCGCAGTATATATATACATATATATATATATACATATATATATATATATATATATATATATATATATATATATATATATTTATATATATATATATATATATATGTGGTATATATATATATATATATATTGTACTCTCTAACTGCCGACTATGGCACATCTTTTTCAGCGGTCCTGAACTGCTACTTCTATGCTACTCACTACCTCAACTGCTCTGCTGACTCAGCTATGCTTCCCACTTTCTCTTTTGCGTGAGACGAAGTCTGTTGGCTACCGAATGCGTACCGAAAGCCGCTTAGGCTGTGAGTGTGCTATACACAACTCTCCTGCGTAACACCCACATGGTCCTTCTGACTTTGTGGAGTTACAGACGGAGATACATTACATTACATTACATATTTGGCGGCAGTTTTTGAACCAATTGGCGTCACAAAGTCTAAATGTGGCAATTGATTTTTTAAGACCAGGTTCTGCCATGTCTAGTATCAGCCGGAGCACCAGGCTCTCTCGTAAACGCTTTCTCGTGCCTCGTAGAAAGGGCCACCGGGAGGCTTGCATGTTCTGAAACTCATAGGCGATGTAAGCGTAGATTCGCTTCCCCCGAGTCGTAGTTTCGCTTCTTTCCTGTAGCCAGTGAATACATCGGGCGTTTGGTACAGGGCTAGTTCTAGCTGCTTCATTTGCATCTCCCTATCACCCCACTGCAGAGAAAAATACAAGTTTGTAATACTTGGTTCTCAAAAGCAAAGTTTGGCCAGCCACGTGACAAAAAAGGCAATGCAAAGTGAATTCATAGAGTGACTTGCTATAGCTGTGACTGAGTCGCATGTAACCAAAGACTGATAGCGTAGTAAAAAGCAAGTGGCTTGCTAAAGGACACAGTATTACGGCTACTAGGAAATATGGACGAGAGAAAAGCAGAGCAAAGATGACTGAGAGTAACCATTGCATAGTTAATAGTCGCTACCCGGTACTCTCTGGCTAAGTAATTAAAAAGCTCCAGCCCCAGAAACATTCATCTTGCAGGTGAGCCGATATTTAAATCCATATCAATCAGTCTTGATTCTCGCTCGCTAAACGAGATTCGATGACCACTTTTTCAGAATGGATGAACCAAGTATTTTTGTCTCTGACCAGCAAAGCTTGTCACAAATCAACTCCTCAAACGCGGAACTGATTCGCAATGCAAATTCAATTATGTTTGAAATAACGAGCATGTCCAAATTACACAATAAATTAGCTTAATACTTTTAAAAATCTCTTTGGATGAAGGATCTGTTGAGCATGCTAATGGTTTTACTAGCGGAAATTAACTGGTAGTTTTTCATTCTGACGTTCACCTTAGTGAGAGAGAGAAAGAGAGAGAGAGAGAGAGAGAGAGAGAGAGAGAGAGAGAGAGAGAGAGAGAGAGAGAGAGAGAGAGAGAGAGAGAGAGAGATTGCGGTTCTTGGTGTCCGACCTATCAAACAAAGTAATAGAGATGTCCTCAAACCTTGGTAAGATACTATGAGAAACGACCACGTCGAAGCAAGTTTAATTCTTTCAGGGGAAACATTCAGCACAAGAGAGGCAATTAAATTCGCTCCAAATAATTTAGATTCTTTAATTCCTGCATCGGCTGTCTATATTGCCTATACGGGCACAAGCAGATTAGTGGAGATAGCAAGGACGTTTGTCACGCTAAGGCTACAACTGTATTCATGAACTTATTTCTAACCAGTAGATGGTCTAGAGAAGAACCTCAATCACAACTGCCTAGGCTGATTGTGCTACCAGAGTCGTTCCTCTCATAAAATATCACAACAGGTTTTAGCGTCGATGCAATCATAACAATTACAACAGATTCTCCATTCGACATGCGAGCCCTAGATTGATCTATTTCCACGTCGGCTAAATGCACGAATGAGAGCCCTCAGCTGCTCATTTACGGCCCCGTAGACAAGACGAGTGTCACTCGTTTTTACCTGCTCAAGTCCTGACCCAAGCAATTCCAAATCAAGCTGCCATGCTTGTCAGTATGCGTAGAACGATACGAAAAGCTCATGTACAATGAAAAGCTCTTACTAAGAGATGTGTGACAATTGATATTTCCATACAAGAAAGAAAAGCAATGGCCAAGTGTATGCAAGATGAGGCAGTCGAAGCCTCCGGCGACATGATGACATGGTGACTTTTCATAGGCGTTGGGGCCATGTGTCAGCTTGAGCAGCTTTAGTGAGTCAGCACTGGGGTGCCTAATAAAGCTACCACAGGACTGAAAACCTAGGAAACTAAAAAATAACCTGCAGGGGTCGACTACAGTTTGTCGCCAAAAATCACAATGTATTTTAAGGATTAACCAGGTGAAAAGATTTCGATAGCATTTCTCACTTGGTTTGCAAAGTTTCAAGCACTGCAGTGGTTTACCGTTGCCCACACCATCAAAAACGTTTTTAAACCGGAGCTTGTGGACCCAACGACAGCTGTGGTCACTGGAGGAAATACCGCCAAAGATATGGCTTCCGCACCCTCGATTAGGCATCAAATGTGTCCATGCATTGATAGTTTTATACTTATCCGTGCAGCGTGGCAAATACGAGCTACCTGGCAGAAAGTGTCCTTCGGTGTATTTGCGAGTCTCTTTTGCTTGCTTTTGCTGTCATCTGCTGCTCGGTTTTGGCTTTGCTTATATTCTGCATGTCAGGCAGGCAGCGGTCGACTGGGTAGTCGGTTCGTTAAGGCCGCTGGTCTCTGCAGTTTGTCGAGCCAATTGATGGCTCTTTGCCTTTTTTTGGAGCTGATGGCAGATGACCAGCAGTTTTCTCCTGCTCCTTGGATGAGGGTTCGCTCATCCATTTCTGTTTCCTTATAGTCATATATAAATATATATATATTAATTTGCATACATATATAGTTATTTATTTGTATAATCCATTTGTACAGCGCCCTAAGAGAGTTTAATGTATATTCAGGCGCTTTACATATGCCTCGGAGCTCAAGCCCACGACCTCAACCAGATCTTGTGCGGGGCGAGCACCTTAACCACCAGACCAATCCAGCAAGGCTGTTAACCAGGTAGACAATTAGGTAAAGGGCATTTTATGTCCAAGACACCATCATGCCCTCAACCAGCAGGAACAAAATTGTAGACTTTAATCATTTTATCATTCCAATTCCATCCTTTTACGTCAATCAACAGCGTCAATGCAGACCGGTGATAAGTAGGCCATCTAAAAAGAGCTCTAAAAATGGCGCCGGCGCCACCAAGAGCAATGGTCGATGCAATGCGTGCTCGCACGAGAACTCAGTCACGGAATCGTTTTAGTATCTAAGAGAGTACCTCGTTATTATTTGACGGCTATGGAAGCGCAGTTGCTAGATTAAAAAGTTATCTAATTGTATCGGTTGTTACGGATAAGCACGGTGGATTTACCTTTGCGAGCTTCGCCATCAAAGAACAGTAGATTTACAGACGTTATAGTGCAGTACAGAGTTACCCATTCGGAAATAGAATCTGTGAAGCTACAGAAGTCGCTAAAGGCACCAAGCAGAGGCAATTTTAACGTGCATCAATGGACTCATACACCTGTCAAGTGCACGCATCTTAGTTGTAGCCCAATCGATGTCGGTACAGTAATGTAGCCTACATCTGTAATCCATACCCGCAAGAACTGAATGGGTGTTACGCTGGAGAGTCTCAACAGCTTACTCAAAGCCTGCACGACTTTCGGTGAGCATATGGTGCCAACAGAGTTCATCTGACGAAAGAAAAACTAGAGAGAAAGGCAACTGAGTCAGGAGGGCAATCGAGGAAGTGAGAAGCGTGAAAGTAGCAGCTCAGAAAGGCTAGATAGGATACACCATGGTCGATAGCAGGGGAGCGGACGTCAAATAAGAATTGTGAAAAAGGTTAAACGGTCTATGACGTACAGAGAAACAGGCTTCTGCCGCCAGCGGCCTTAAGGGCGTAGGAATAAAACAACTAATTTATTGTCCATAAATGACCTAAGCTCTGAAGGAGGCTTAAACTAATGCTGCAGTGCAGATATGACGGAGCTAAGCCAGGGCGGCCTTGTGGGTCAGATTATTAATTGTTCTCCGTACCTGTTGATCTATCGGGAGCCACCGCAGCTCATTCAGCAGATGAAACACAGGGGTGAACCTCTGGGATTAGCTGGCAATCCTAAAAACCGTATTCATTAACAGCTGCAGAGGCTTAATGACTTTCCGTTGCACAGCTAAACACAGAACTGCAGTAGTCCATCCGAGACAGAACCTGTAAGCTAGTAGATTTTTAGCATGCTACTTTGGTTGACGGTCCCAAATTTTAGGCATGGATTGGACGTGATGAGCTGCGGAGGCAGTATTTTTTAAGCTCTCAACCATTTAACCGTTAAGCAGTGCACATAATGACGGTCGCACTACAGAATAAACAATTTCAAGAGCAAAATATCCTGATCATGCCGCAAGGTTGACGTGTCCTACGACTATAAGTTGAGTTACGTCATTGCCTAATTGAATACATTGGGCTGACATCTATGATCGAATGTCTGCTAGGAAAACATTTATTATCAGTCGCTGCAGCTAATTCACATTGTTAAAATGACACACACAGACGGGTATTGTAAGCAAAGAATTGATAGCATACCGTGGGCTGTTTATTAACTTTTTTGGGAGGCTCTGTGTGAATGGCGAACAGCAAGGGCTCAAGAATGGACTCCTCAATTGATATATCTGCTGGGTGAGAGTTGACCACCACACGACATGGACTGAACACGATTGGACGAGTACATGTGATTTAAACCACGGCAGAGGCTCATCGTCCAGAGCGATGGACTCCCTAATCAAAATGCCGTCTACCAATCGGTCTTTTTGCACCAGATAGATAGAATGAGGATACGAGCTTCAATAGTTATTTATAATTGCTAAAGCTGAATGCAAATAGAAAGAGCAATAATATTAGATGAATTCCCGTCTACTCAGCCTGAGCGGGTAGAAGAAAGTGAGTGGATTATGTGATTATGGTTCAATGGTATGGATGTCTCTCGCAGGATCTGTCCAGAACACGTCTGACAACAAGCTCTCCAGTTTTCTAACTGCCATTATGACATTGGCTTGCTGCCTCAGCACACAAGCATGTGCTGTCACTCATTTTAGATTCACTCAAATACCGTTCGCCTTGCTTCCTCTCTGGATCTAGAGTGCTAAATACAGATAAATAATCTGAGGGTGGAAATTTTAAAGTGTGTAGTGTTTATTTGGTGCACCCCTGTCTTTGCTTAGAAGTTCATATTGTGCTAGTCGTTTAACTATGACAGAGACTACTGCTATAAGGCACACAGACAATACATGATTGAGGATAAAAACTTGTAAAGCACCGTAGTTGCACTAGGGGCCTGCTGTGTATACTTTTGATTATCCCAGACGGCCTTAAAATACCCGGAAGAAGAAATGTCTTAATATATTGAGATGTAATTTTAGGCCCGAACCTCTTCCTGGATGTGGTAAATCTTAATTACCTGAAGCACAAAGTATATATGAGTTACTATAACGAGTTGAATGTGTACGAGAGTTTTGATAATAGCAATAATAAAAAAACGTTTGTAAAGCATCTTTAGACAGCTTAATGTCTTTCTAGGCATTTTACATACGCTGTAAAGGCAGCGTGATAAAATGATCAGTGGCAGCACGCACAATGTCAACAAGCATAACATGGTTTGAGGTGTCACGCAGTGTGAACATGTAAATATGCTTATTGGTAGAGTGAACAGTGCTAGCACTCATAAGCACACTAAGGACGAATCACCAGAACCCAATAAATGCTGTGATAAACAGGAGCATTTTAAGTTTCTTTTTAAATATCGTTACGTCAGAATGGGCGAAGGAATTTAGATGTTGATTCGATGCTTGATAGAGAGTCCGTCAAATGCATTCAGAAATAGTGATATTAGATGGGTCCATGCAGTGGGTAAGGCTTTAGCTCCCCTAAAAATTGCTGGACATTTAGCGGCAGTGGGCGGAGCTTAGCATTAGTATTTATAAGGAAACAAAATGCGAAAACTATAAATTGAAGAGAATTATTTTAGGTGCAGCTAATGTAAATTTTTAATAGCAACCACCAGTTGAAGACCCTGTCACAAGTTATGAGAATAAATGAGAGCCGGCTTTCTAAAAGCCGTCATATCGCCTTTAAGATTTTTGAGGTCACAGCGTACACAGCGTACTGATCAAGCAATTAGATTACCGTTTCGTCGTTAGCATTTCTTAAGGTTTTCAGTGCTGGTTAGGTCTAGTGGTTAAAGCGCTCACCATGACTACGGCTTGGCCGAGGTAGTGGGTTCGAGCCCTGTGGCATATGTGAAGCGCCTGAATGGAGATTAAGTTCTCTTAACACGCTATATAAATGAATTATATATATTTTTATATTTTTTCGGTGGCGATCTACACGTAATGTAAGCTTCAGAGAGGCTCTGCAGAACTACTGCTACTGGTAATCATCAGCTAGCTAATGAGTGCTAGCATGATTTTAACTTGAAATTTCACATTTCAGAATAGCTGAAACTTACTGCTGGAATACTGCTAGGCCACCCCGATGGCGGGGGGGGGGGTTGCACGAAGAGCGCAGTCATAGGGAAAAAATTCAAAATTTGCACGAGCAATGCAATACAACTTGAAAAGGATACAGTAACCTGTCTCATTTATCAGGCAGACAAATCATCATGCATTAATGTTGAAATAGTGTTTTCAGAAGTTGGCCACGTAATAAGCTACTCGTTTTTGAAACATCAAATCCAACTGAATTCCGAAGTTATACTTAATTAAGGTGGTGCCGATTGACAGAGAACTAGGTGCTTGGCACACATATCTTGGTGGGCGACTTAGAAGGTACCGTTTGCAGAACTGAAATATGACTGGCACTCGCTGCTTACGGCCAGGTAGCCTGATATCGTTTTACTTTTACTCCAGGTCACCATAAATATACTTCTGTGTAGAACGACAATGGTTCATGCTACATTATTTGAAGTTGGCACTCCTGCAATAGCTCAGCAGCAGGCAATCTTATATTGACCTCCGCATTTGCGTTGAAAACCGGTAAGGCTCATATACTGCAAAACTAGTGAGAATATTGTATCGGCTACTCTTTGCATTGCTTACCTTTCAAACATTTTATGACGTTGGGATGTGTTGTAGTGATGGCTTGACAAAAGGATGACTGATATTTGTAATGCAATTTATCTTCGTCTGTAACTCCACAAAGCCACAAAGACTATGTGGGTGTTACGCTTGAGAGTTTTGTATAGTGAATTCACAGCTTAAGCGGCTTTCAGGACGCGTTCGGCAGCCAACAGACTCCATCTCACGAAACAACAAGAAAGTGAGAAGCATAGCAGAGTCAGGAGAGCAGTTGAGGTAGTGAGTGGCATGGAAGTAGCCGCTCAGGACCGCAGGAAAGAATGATCCGTTGTCGCAGCCGGAAAGTCGTTGTCGTTGCGTAAGAATCGTGGAAGCAAGTTCCACAGTCGAGGACCTGCTGAGCTAAAGCTTCTGTCGGCAACGGTCTTTAAGCGGAGGAATGAAACAGTTAATTTATTGTCCATACAAGACCTGAGGGCACGAGAAGGCTGAAACTGGTTCAGCAGTTCAACTAGTTATGGAGAAGCCAAGCTGTGGCCGTGTGGGTCAGCGTAAGAACTTTGCTCTGTATCCATCGATCAACCCGCAGCCATCCTAGCTCTTTTAGCAAAGGAGACACGAACTAAACCTCTTAGACTTGAAAACTAGCCTTGAAGCCACACTCATAGCCATTTGCAGTGGCCTCGTCGCTTTTTTTTGCTCGTTGTTGCTTCGCCGTAAGCATGTGGCTAGAGAATGAACTACATTGAACCCCCTACAGCTATACGGTGATGCAATATATAAAAAAGGAATAGGCCCATGCCGGAATGAATGTCATTCTCCAGCTACATCATGGCTTTGAAATTTTTTTAGATAGTTTTTACAGTAGCCTTATCTTTATATTTAAACGGGACCTTGCCCATTTCGAATAAATAGCACTTGGGCTAACACATCTACAGCAACGGATCCTGACTAGTCCGTTCTTCCAGATTAGTAGTGGCAGGATTTAGGGAGATTATAAAGATATGCTGAACGATTTTAATTTAAGATGGAAAATTTCCAGTTTATGAGCGAGAATATGTTTGCGAAAAACTGTCAGATTTGTCTTCTCGTTAAATTTGATAAACTTTACTGCAATATAAGCGTTTGCAATTTTACCATTACATGCAACGAGATAGTTCTGTGCGCAGGAAGGCCGGGATAGATGGAAGAGCAGGTAGAACTTAGTGTCGTGTGCTGTGAAGGATCATGACTCAGAAACCTGCAAAGATTGGGCGGTGACCCTACGGATCAGACTGCCTGAGCAGCCGCAGGCTCTGAAGCGGTAAAGGGGCGCACAATGGCTCTCGGTGGATGACTCGGTAGTCCGGCCCAAATCCGTGCAATGACGGCATCTGTGGGGACGGCCATCTATCGACCACAAACTGCCACCAGCTGTCGATCGGGTGTGGAACGAACCATGGCTCGACAGTGCAAAACCATGCATGCATGGAATATAAGGGCTATCCGAGGAGTCCAGGGGGAGGGAGAGGGCTAGATTCGTCGACGTCGGCAGCCGTCCAGAGTATGTAGACTGGGATTGGCCGGCGCGGTTTCTGATAATCAAGTGCTTGGTGTTGGAGGCAGGAGATTAGGAGCTCGATCACGCTGCCCGGCCCGACGACAGGTCTTACGGAGGGCTGTCGCATGTGCACAAAAATAAAACCTACTTTAAGCTTGGAAATTTACGCTGGCAAAAACACGAGTATAAATACACAAATGTGTACCTAGAACAGATCTCTGGTGTAATACAAACTTCACAGTTCTGCTGGACGACACTTGTCAGCGGCTTCAATACTCTTATAAATAAATAATTCGTTTGTATGGCGCCATACGAGAACTCAATCTGTATTCAGGCACTTCACGTATGCAATGGGGCTCGACCCCGCGACCTGGGCCAGACATTGGTCGGGGCGAGCACCTTAACCACTGGGCCATAACCCGCTCTGCACTTTAATATCCCTCAGCTGTAGGACCTAAGCTTTTGCAGTACAATAGCGAAACTGAACGCTCAGGAAAAATTAGTTGCTAGAAAAAAACAGAAATGGATGAGCGAACCCTCATCCAAGGAGCAGGAGAAAACTGCTGGTCATCTGCCATCAGCTCCAAAAAAAGGCAAAGAGCCATCAATTGGCTCGACAAACTGCAGAGACCAGCGGCCTTAACGAACCGACTACCCGGTCGACCACTACCTGCCTGACATGCAGAATATAAGCAAAGCCAAAACCGAGCAGCAGATGACAGCAAAAGCAAGCAAAAGAGACTCGCAAATACACCGAAGGACACTTTCTGCCAGGTAGCTCGTATTTGCCACGCTGCACGGATAAGTATAAAACTATCAATGCATGGACACATTTGATGCCTAATCGAGGATGCGGAAGCCATATCTTTGGCGGTATTTCCTCCAGTGACCACAGCTGTCGTTGGGTCCACAAGCTCCGGTTTAAAAACGTTTTTGATGGTGTGGGCAACGGTAAACCACTGCAGTGCTTGAAACTTTGCAAACCAAGTGAGAAATGCTATCGAAATCTTTTCACCTGGTTAATCCTTAAAATACATTGTGATTTTTGGCGACAAACTGTAGTCGACCCCTGCAGGTTATTTTTTTTTTTTTTTGTTTTTCAGTCCTGTGGTAGCTTTATTAGGCACCCCAGTGCTGACTCACTAAAGCTGCTCAAGCTGACACATGGCCCCAACGCCTATGAAAAGTCACCATGTCATCATGTCGCCGGAGGCTTCGACTGCCTCATCTTGCATACACTTGGCCATTGCTTTTCTTTCTTGTATGGAAATATCAATTGTCACACATCTCTTAGTAAGAGCTTTTCATTGTACATGAGCTTTTCGTATCGTTCTACGCATACTGACAAGCATGGCAGCTTGATTTGGAATTGCTTGGGTCAGGACTTGAGCAGGTAAAAACGAGTGACACTCGTCTTGTCTACGGGGCCGTAAATGAGCAGCTGAGGGCTCTCATTCGTGCATTTAGCCGACGTGGAAATAGATCAATCTAGGGCTCGCATGTCGAATGGAGAATCTGTTGTAATTGTTATGATTGCATCGACGCTAAAACCTGTTGTGATATTTTATGAGAGGAACGACTCTGGTAGCACAATCAGCCTAGGCAGTTGTGATTGAGGTTCTTCTCTAGACCATCTACTGGTTAGAAATAAGTTCATGAATACAGTTGTAGCCTTAGCGTGACAAACGTCCTTGCTATCTCCACTAATCTGCTTGTGCCCGTATAGGCAATATAGACAGCCGATGCAGGAATTAAAGAATCTAAATTATTTGGAGCGAATTTAATTGCCTCTCTTGTGCTGAATGTTTCCCCTGAAAGAATTAAACTTGCTTCGACGTGGTCGTTTCTCTCATAGTATCTTACCAAGGTTTGAGGACATCTCTATTACTTTGTTTGATAGGTCGGACACCAAGAACCGCAATCTCTCTCTCTCTCTCTCTCTCTCTCTCTCTCTCTCTCTCTCTCTCTCTCTCTCTCTCTCTCTCTCTCTCTCTCTCTCCCTCTCTCTCTCTCTCTAAGGTGAAAACGTCAGAATGAAAAACTACCAGTTAATTTCCGCTAGTAAAACCATTAGCATGCTCAACAGATCCTTCATCCAAAGAGATTTTTAAAAGTATTAAGCTAATTTATTGTGTAATTTGGACATGCTCGTTATTTCAAACATAATTGAATTTGCATTGCGAATCAGTTCCGCGTTTGAGGAGTTGATTTGTGACAAGCTTTGCTGGTCAGAGACAAAAAACTACTTGGTTCATCCATTCTGAAAAAGTGGTCATCGAATCTCGTTTAGCGAGCGAGAATCAAGACTGATTGATATGGATTTAAATATCGGCTCACCTGCAAGATGAATGTTTCTGGGGCTGGAGCTTTTTTAATTACTTAGCCAGAGAGTACCGGGTAGCGACTATTAACTATGCAATGGTTACTCTCAGTCATCTTTGCTCTGCTTTTCTCTCGTCCATATTTCCTAGTAGCCGTAATACTGTGTCCTTTAGCAAGCCACTTGCTTTTTACTACGCTATCAGTCTTTGGTTACATGCGACTCAGTCACAGCTATAGCAAGTCACTCTATGAATTCACTTTGCATTGCCTTTTTTGTCACGTGGCTGGCCAAACTTTGCTTTTGAGAACCAAGTATTACAAACTTGTATTTTTCTCTGCAGTGGGGTGATAGGGAGATGCAAATGAAGCAGCTAGAACTAGCCCTGTACCAAACGCCCGATGTATTCACTGGCTACAGGAAAGAAGCGAAACTACGACTCGGGGGAAGCGAATCTACGCTTACATCGCCTATGAGTTTCAGAACATGCAAGCCTCCCGGTGGCCCTTTCTACGAGGCACGAGAAAGCGTTTACGAGAGAGCCTGGTGCTCCGGCTGATACTAGACATGGCAGAACCTGGTCTTAAAAAATCAATTGCCACATTTAGACTTTGTGACGCCAATTGGTTCAAAAACTGCCGCCAAATATGTAATGTAATGTAATGTATCTCCGTCTGTAACTCCACAAAGTCAGAAGGACCATGTGGGTGTTACGCAGGAGAGTTGTGTATAGCACACTCACAGCCTAAGCGGCTTTCGGTACGCATTCGGTAGCCAACAGACTTCGTCTCACGCAAAAGAGAAAGTGGGAAGCATAGCTGAGTCAGCAGAGCAGTTGAGGTAGTGAGTAGCATAGAAGTAGCAGTTCAGGACCGCTGAAAAAGATGTGCCATAGTCGGCAGTTAGAGAGTACAATATATATAAATATATATATATAAATATATATATATATAAATATATATATATATATATATATATATATATATATATATACATATATATATATATATATATACATATATATATATACTGCGAGCAGAAAATAATTTATATATATATATTTATATTGAAATCCGAATCACATATACGCCTACCCTGGTTAATATGGTCAATTAGCTAGTTTTTGTCGCAACACTTCATATCGCTTACTTCGGCAGTCTACGAATGCTGGCTGCATGGACAAACTAATACAGTTGGTAGTATTGAATAGGAGGCCAAAAAACTCTGTTAGAATTATTGAAACAAGAAATATTTAGGCCCCTAAGGCCCCTGCCGATATGTCCAGCCACGGTCACATCCACCAGCCGAGCAGATTGAGGCCCATTAGCATCTAAAGGCTTCAGAGCTCGCTGACTCACCTATAGCAACGGCTAATCCCAGCTCAGGGCAGCCGAGTAGGCGTTTCAAGGTACTCAGCCTATAACCTATAACTAGGTATATTTTCGTTAAGCTTCTTCAGTTTGCACTCGATCCAGCAAATCTGAGGATGGTTGCCCTTTTGCGATACGCTTTGGCTTCGGCTGCAATTGTGCTTGTCGCTTGCCAAAGTAATGTCTCTAACAGCTTCTTGTGCTGTGATCTCAGCCGTTAAGAGTTGCTCAAGTAATAGTAGTTCGCCTCTATCCGTTGTAGATACCACCACTCAGCCTGTGGGATGCCCCCACGTGCCTCCTGGCCGTTCATAGCCTTCTGGCAGCAAATGCTTCCTGTTCGTAAGTAATCTTCATCGAAACGACTGTAGCTCGTTGGACTATCCTTGCCGTGGTAGCCCTTACAAACTAGTAGTTGTAGACAAATGCCCAACATGCCTTCAAGATAAGCTTCTCAACCTTGAAAATAAGTCGTTTAGCTGCTTGGGCTACCTGGCCTATCGTTCTCCCAATTCTTTTGAATTCACCGTCCTAATGCAAGGGTTCATGCTTCTTTGGATGATGGGGTTAAATGAAAAAGAGTATACGTTCAGCATTCTAGGTGGGCTGTATGGATTAAGCTAGACACGTTCCCTTGTATTTTAGGCTGCTAGGGGTTTTTTGGAACGTGCCTGCAGGGTTGTCAAGCGACTGTCAAGCCTTACGCTTCGCTTGCCTTGCTGATCGACATCTACAATATATTCAAGACTTTGGGATGCCCCTTGGCAGGTAAGTCGATCACTGGCGGCATGTGGTGAATGTGAAGCTGGCTTTGCATGACAGCTACATTAAGGAAGGTCAGAGTTGCAGGCTAACGCTAGGCTCTTATTACCAACGGAAGCGGTGATGCCACCAGATTAAAGATTTGTTCTCACAGTGACGTTACGATAATTAATTCGCGGTTCCTAATCTAACTGTGGCAAGCCGTGTGTGTGACAAAAGTCTCGTCACACCCATCGGGGCTTCTCTCCCGTCGCTTGGTACTTCCTATATTGATTTCGAAACGGGCACATAATTTTAAGGAAAACTAGCTGGCTGAAGATGTTTGCCACTTGTAACCTAATGGCATTGAACGATCATGCCTGCTATAGGCAACGAGGGGTGGCAATAAGATCTGACTAAGAAACATAGGTGACTATTTAAGGCCGAGGATTTAAGCCCTTGGCTGAGAGTGAGAGTGAGAGAGAGAGAGAGAGAGAGAGAGAGAGAGAAAAGGGAGAAGAGAGGGAGAGGAAGAATTGAGCCTTAATAGATAGTCATCAGTCTTGCCGGAGCCCTGAATCTGTGTAACAGAGAAACAAAGACTCTGAATTCTTCTCGGTTAAGAGAATTGCTTACTCTCGGTCCCACAGCAGATGGCCGTGTGCAATCTGTACTCACGCTTCATTTCCGAACTTCATGTCCTTAAAAAAATGACCACTGGTCAGCCTGTATTTTCTAAACTGAAATAGATAGCTGTCCACTGTAAGTCGTTCAGCGATGGCAACGAAGGCGAGCACTCAGGTGCGCTTAAGACGCTAAGAAAACCCGAGGAGCAGAGCGGTTACAATGCTACATTGACCACTGTAAGTCAGTCCCTTGAAGTGGGCTCCTTTAAATTGCTTCGTCAAAGAAATGAAATGATCATCATCAGCGGCCTTCGAAATTTAAAAATGACAAAAAGGTTCTGCTTACAGGAGGCCTTAGAAAAATTAAGTTATTTGTATTCGTTATACCTGTGCAGAAAATGCATATGACAGAAGCAAGAACCCTTAGAAAACGATTGTGTAAGTTGCAGTAAGTTAGTCGCGACAGTATTCTTGATTTTTCTCTCAATAACGGAAATCTACAGATATTCACGTCGGCATTTTCGTTGGCAAATTATCTGGTCACTGTCATGATAATTCAAGTTTGTAATTCATATCATCAACCGTAATCTCGATGCTATTAATTTCGCGAAGGAAGACCATAATCTTCACTGCTCAAGTTTCTATTGAACTGATCGTTTTTCCTAAGAAACGCATGTTTATATATTAACTAAGTCAACTAGTTAATCGCAGGCAGTATGGATAAATCAATATTCACTTTGATTAATTTCAGATTCCTCTGTTGACGGAGCAAGCGATTAGCAAGGTTGCGATTGATAAGAACTTAATAGAAAACAAGTGATGTGAGACACGCCTGCTTAAAAAATGCTGTTGGAAGCTCGTCACACACTACTAGGGATAGCTATAGAGGTATTCATGTCTAAAGGTTTCAGATTCCCCTTATGATTCCTCGCTAAAGAGCTCTTTAACCTGGTAGTATTTCTAGTTTCGGGGACTATCGAGATCGCTTAAAAATCAGATGGCAGTTTCATGCAGAGATTACTTTGAAATTATAGTGAAATTACTCTGATAAATTTATCAGATGTTGCTTAGGAAAAATGAAAGCTACTAATCGATATGAAACTGGGATTCAAGACTTTCTAATAAACTCGTTGATAGCCAGCGAAATAGAACCGAACTTTATCCGACTATAAAAGATGAGGCATTTTTATATCTACCATGCGCTCGGTAGGCATTACAAGCCGGCTAAGCGACCTCAGATCCTTAGAAACTGACGGAGATCTCCGAATAACAACCTCAAAATCATCGTAGCTCTTTAGCCTATCTTTGCTGAGGTGGCCATTACAACTTGAAATTCATAGACAAATGTCTGATGTGCTTTCAAGATCGGTTTTTCAGCCTTTAAGAAATTCTCTTAGCTACTTGAGCTAGCTTGGCACGTTTCACTCTTAGATTTTGGAATCTTTCTGACCTAAAAGATCCAACCTTTTTTGAAACCAGTAGAAGCAAAAGCAGTATTACCTACATACAGCTGCACGGCTACCCTATCGTTTGCGATTTTGATTTTGGGGGTAGAGCAATGAGAGGCTGGCTCGTACCGAAGAAGCAGGGTACGTGAGTGGGAGATGGTTGTGGCAGCCTTCTCCCACTCACGCGCCTGTCAACCCTGCTGCTTTCTCAACGGGTCAATCGAACTCGACAGGGACGGCTGTGGACGGTGCAGTTTAGCCAGCAGGCGGGGCTGAGGGGTGGCTCGTGGACGCCAGGCTTTGGCGGTCGGAGGCAGAGGTCCGGCGGCATACCACTCTGATGGCAAAAAAAAATGTGGCACCTGTAGATATGGTAAGAGGAAGATTGTCAGTAGGGCCAAAGCGAGCCAGTCGATTCTGCATGTCCTCTCGCGGCTGCTCCGTTTCTCTTATCAGGATTGGCCGTGTAGTCTCTGGCGAAGTGCACCTGAGATGGCATGCTATACCTCAAGGAATGATGCACAAGCTCAGCCAGTATAGCTTGATAATAGCCGGTCTATACCTGCCCACCATGACTCAGCTTATTGCAGCAAATACAAGTATTCCTGCATCCACGGATTAGGTTCTAGGCGCATTGAGAATCTAGCAGCTGATGTTGTAGGCTGCTCCACAAAGGCATCTTCATGCTTCGACTCTTTTGTTGTCCGAACACGATGATGGACTGCTAAGCATGTCTCTGCGTTGTGGGTAAGTTCAACGCTGTTGAGGTTGTTTTACATTTCTCATAATCGTATAAGCGCATTGGAATGATCGCATCGATGTTGCAGTGATCGTCTGGCATATAATCAGAGCTTTCAGTGCTTTGACAACGAGACCAGGTTGTCGCCGAGCTGTGTATTAAATCCAAACGGATCTGCCAAAACTATCCTGAGCACTGGATCAGACTTCCTCTGCAACAAGACTGCACGATGCTTTGATTATGGCAATGTATATGAGCCAATGCCAAACCGAAGTTTTATGCAATATTCTGTCATTGATGACCAACGTCGCTATACGTGGGTTTGCAGGCCAAATACTGTATTTTCCACGGATGTGTGCGTTTGCAACTGGGCCTTACCAACTGGTCGTTAAGATGTGTTCAGTTGTCACTTTCGTGCAGAAGATTTTCATTCGGTCAAAGTGCCTGCTCTGTTTGGTACGCAAACTAAAATCTGTTTTCCACTGATAATAAATGCAACGGCTTTCCATGCAGCATATTACATTCATTCAACACCTCTATTCATGTTATGAGCAAAAATGTAGTGTAACCTCTTTCCACGAGTGTATACTAATAATGTTAATAAATTTGATATAGCGCCCTTGGAGAACTAAAACCTCTGTCTAGGTACTATACCTTTGCTGCAAAGGAAGCGCTATCGAATGGTTAGTGGAAGCATTTTCAATAAACAGCAATAACTGCATGGTTATAGGGACACGCAGTGTCAGCATGCAAGTTTGATCAGTGGCAGTATGCACAGTGTCACGCATGAGCACGAAAAGGACGAATCACATGAACCCACTAAATGCTGTGATAAACAGATGTGTTTTTTAATTTCTTTTTAAATGTAGGTAAGTTAGGATATGTCGTGAAGCAACGCGGGAGTGAGGTCTAGCTTTAACGAGCGTACGAACTAAAGGCGTAGTCTTCAAAGTATTCGAGATCTCCACGAGGTATGGGTAAACAGATAGATTCCGAAAAGCGGGTGGCACAATGCTTACCTTGGTGGGCCAGTAGATATGATATGTACGCTGGAGCCAAAGAAGTAAACGATCCAAAAGTGAGTGACAAGACCTTGAAATCGATGCGTTGCTTCACTGGGAGCCAATGCATGTCGGCGAGAAGTGGTGTGATGAGGCAACTGATATGCTCACGACAGACGAGCCTAGCTGCAGCGTTTTTGAACCAGCTGTAAGTGCCTTGATGCTCAGGCCGGTAGACCAGTAAGCAGTGAGTCACAGATGTCAAGACGGGATGTCACAACTGCAGGGACTAATTTAGATGTGGTATCCCTGACTGAACAAGCCGAATTTTAGGCTCGCTACGTAGTTGAACGTAGGCGGACTTGACTGTGGAGTTGATGTGGTCGTCGAATGAAAGGTCACTTTGGAACATGACATTTAGATTACGCTCAGATTCAACAGCAAATAAGCTGGAAGAGCCTATTTTAAGCGTCAGCCTTACCAATTTTCGAATCACACTTGGATTGTCCATAACTTGCAACTTTGCTTTATGATCATTCAATTTAAGAACGTTTGCTGCCATCCTTGAGTGGATTTCATCAATGTGTACAGCACGGGAGTTGAGAGAACTTACCATGCTACAGGGCTGGGGGAATCAAAGCAAAAGTACAACTGAGTGTCATCTGTATAGAAGTGAAAGCCTAGATGGTGCCGGGAAATCACATCGGCAAAATGGAAAGTATAAACCGTGAAAAGAACAGGACCAAGCACCGATTCCTGAGTTACTCCATATTTCAGATGCTCCTGGTTTATCTTTGTGCATTCACATCAACACTCTCCCACGAGTCTCCCACTGACATACGACTTCACAACTTCAGAACGATTACACAGATTCAAGCTACTGTATCAATGCCGTGAAAAGGCAGTTACTTTCAGTTTGGGTGAGAAAAAAATCTTAACCTTAAAAAAACCCTGTTTTAGTTTTTTTAGATTTACTTTTGAGGTACATATTTTTTTGTACGTGTTTATGAAGCACAAGCAGGGAGAGGTAAGATGATGAGGGGCTGAAGTTCTCCTTAGATATTTCCAAAAAATATTTGGCAGGGCTACCTCAACAAAAGCCGTAGCCGTTCATGCCCCTTTTACTTTGCCAGGAATTATGATTTAGCCACACGTTGCGAGTCGTAATGGCTCCCTAGGTAAGGCGGTTCCTTTTCACGACCTCGGCCGCGATGTTGTGGGTTCGAATTCGGTGGTGGGCGATCCTTCACTGCAAGCGCTGGTGATAGGCGTATGGGCTCTTCTATCGCTATACAAAAAAAAAGGCTGTTAAATCAGCTAGTATTATATTATTATTATTACACGTGGCCATTTAGCCCTAGCCAGGTGTTTATTATATAACTAAGCTAAGATATGGGTGTTAGAAATATTGGGAAAATTGATTGCAGAGGACCACTGCCTTCAAGCTATCGCTTTATTCGCTGCCAAAGGCACTCTAGTTTTCCACTTACCACTGGGAAATGTAAGTACTGTATTTTCATGGCCGTCTGACTTTTGAATAGTATGTGGCTGACTTTCAATGCAAGATGTTTTCTTTTTCTTTACCGCAACTCAGACTAACATTAACCCTAGATTGACCCAGCTTTAATTTTCTCTCGCTAATAACTTCTGCTGGGAAACTATGGATATCTTTACAAAATATTGATTTTTCAAGGTTAATGATTGCCAGCAGAGAGGACTGTTTTTCATGTGCAATATATTCAATCTCCAGGTCTATCGTCCAAGCCATGCGTAATTTATTTTAAGTAATTCAAAGAGACTTAGATTGTAAGCGTTCGAAGAGAATCTTGTCCCGTTTACTCTCAGTATTTTTCAAGAACGTGCAAGCCTCAGCTGTCGCGTTGTCTTCATCGCATTAGGTACCTGCTACTCCGTTTTCTGGTGCTCAAAGGATTCAGTACTCGTGCGCATTCTGGTTTCCATTCGTGCTTATTCACCTATTACTACTTCAAGTCCTCCAGTAGTTTTTGTCAGAGCTCTCAAGTCAGGTGTTGCCTGCAGAACACACGGCGGTAGCAGATTGGGCTAACGGTGTCAGACTAACATCTGCACAACAGCTACTGACTGCATCACATTATCAAAGACACTGAAGCGAGTCGTGGCAGACCAGCTGAACTCACATATTGAAACTTCAAACCGTTCTTGTAAGTTCCAGTCTGGTTTTAGAGCTAATCACTGCACAGAGTCAGCATTGCTTTGGGTGTGTAATGACCTACATAGTAATGCAGACTTAAGTAGAGTATCTCTGCTCGTTTTGCTCGATCTTATGGCAGCTTTTGATACTATCAATCCCCAAGTCCTTCTTGAGCGCCTGTCACCTCGCCTGGGCATCACTGGCACTCCATTGCAATGGTTCAGAACAGATTACAGTGGGAGAGTCCAGAGTATTGATAAAATAGTGGACACAAATCGTCCGAGGTACCTTTGAAGTACGGGGTACCTCAGGGGTCCGTGCTGGGTCCTGTTCTTTTTACGGTTCATACTCCCCGTCTTGCCGATATGATTGCTGGGCACAATCGCTTCCATGCGGATGGCATTCAGTTAGACGTCTGTTTTACTTCTAGCCCTCAAGCATGTCGAATTCTTTCAACTCTCTTGTAGCATGTATTGATGATATCCGCACATGGATGGCAGCAAACATTCTTAAATTTAATGATGATAAATTTTGATGATAGTTACGGCCAACTTTATATTACTTGCGAAATAGTTCAATTACAGATCAGTTATCTAGTAGTGCTTTAGTCCTCTATCTACCTACCTTCTCCATAAAATCTGTTTTCCAATTGATAAGAAATGTAACGGTTTTCCATGCAGCATATTACGTATATACAACGTACCCATTCATAATTGTGAGCAATTATCTAGCGTAACCTCTTCGCTCAGGCTTCTGTAATAACGCCATGAAAAGGCAATTACATAAATTTTGGCAAGGAAGTCATAATCTCGAAAGCAGCAGCGTTAATTTTTAAGGTTTACTGCTGAGGTACACATTTCCATACATGTTGATTAAGCATAAACCGTTGAAGGTAAGATGATGAGGACGCTGAAGTTCACCGTGAGTAATGATGAATGCACTATTTTGGACCACTTCAACAAGTGTCACAGCCGTTCAAGCCCCTTCTGTTTTTCCAAGAATCCTAGTTTAGCCATCCACCGCCAGTTAGCCATCCTAGGTCTCTACGTTACCCTTAGGCTAAGACATCGGAGTCAAAATATGGGGAAAACTGGATTGAAGATGAGAAAAAAAGCCATTATTATATTATAGCTTATATTATAGTATAGGGCCATATTTAAGTTAAGATGAGAACTACAAAGCTCTATTGTAAGACTGCCTGCCTTTAGGCCATTGTTTCGTAATATGCAACAGGCACTGTTCTTTTCGATTACTTTTGATAAGTATGCGGCTGACTTTACCTGATATCATGCAAGTTTGCTTCTTTTTCCTTGCTGTATTTCAGATTAAATACGTCTAGATGAACTCAGCCTTAATTTTTGCTAGCTAACAACTCACCACAGGTCACATAAGCAACCAAATTGACCTGACTAACCTTCTGCAGATAACTATAAATATCGTTGAAACCGATATTGAGATTCTTCGACCAGTGATTGGCAGCTGTAACAAAGGTTTTTTATGTATAATGTGTTCAATCTTCAGGACAATTGTCTGTATACCATACGTACTTTATAGCAAGTAGTTCAAAATCACACACCATTTTAAGTGTAGGTTATACCTGAGAGAAATTTTCCCTAACTTCCCTGTCAGTACTATGTGTGATTATGCACGAAATTGGCTACCACCTATGGCATCGTAGTCATCGCACTAGGCCCCTGCATGTCCGGTTTTTGGTGCAAGAGGAATTCAGTATTCCTACGCATGCTTGGTTTCCCTTCGTGCTCATTCACCTAGTAATACTGCAAGTCCTGCAATAGTCTCTGTCACAGCTTTCGAGTCAGGTGCTGCCTGCAGAACGCACGACGGTAACAGATCGGGCTGCCATTGTCAGGCTAACACCTTTACCACTGTTAATAATAGTAACACCAAACGGTCTCTCGTTGGAGCGGTGTTTGACCTATCTAACCACTACCCCTTTCTACCATTACAGCTCGTGCTTACATATCTAACTCAGTAGCGATAAATCCAGCGCCAACCATTGTCTGTAAACTTGTACCTCTGGAATGTCCGCTCTGGCTACAACAAAGCAATAATTGTAAGCTGTGTGATACTTGACGAACCTCTTGACGTTTTCACTGTTACTCAGGCCTGACTTAAGAAGTCAAAGAACTACACTGCTATAATCGATGCTACTCGCGAAAGTTTATCCTGTTATCGGGCTGTGAAATGCCTGAAACCTGGGGGCAGAGTTGCTCATGTTGCCAGTACCTCCTTCAATAATAAGCCTTTCTTGGTTCTACCTAAGCAATCATTTGAATATCAGGCTCTCTTTCTAGCAAAGTTGCAGATAGTGGTAGTATTTGATCGCTCAGAAGGCAGAATCCAAGTTTCATCTGTGACCTGTTTGAATTTCAGTTATTTGAACTAGGCATAATCCCCTTTCTTTTTCTAGGGGATTTCAATGTCAATTTTGATAGCCCATCTGATCTGATGTGGTCCAAAAAGCTTGCAATGTATAGCCATTTTTGCCTCTATTCTCACATTCAAGGCTTATGTAACTCACCACTTCCAGATACGGCCTGCGCAATAACATCAGGTGCAAAACTCTGCAGCTAGACCTGTCTGCCACTAACGTTGCAGTTGCCACATTACACTACTTCTCACCGACATGCACTGGATCTTCATAAGAGTATCGAATATCGGCTTTTTTACTTTCTTTTCGGTCCCTTTATTCTCTGCAGTACACTGCTGAAGGGAAAGCCCACTAATTAAGAAAGCAACGCTAGAGCAAGAGGATTTGAGCTGCTTCCGTCGAGTCTCCCTACTCCCATTCCTATCAAAGGCACTGGAACAAGTTGTGGCAGACCAACTGAACTCTTTTATTGAGATCTCTAACCCAGCAAGTAAGTTCCAGTCTGGATTTAGAGCCAATCACTCCTCAGAGTCAAACATTGCTTAGGGTGTATAACGATCTTCTCAGGAAAGCCGACTTGGGTAATGTCTCTCTGCTTGTTCTGCTTAATCTTTCAGCAACTTTAGATACTATTGATCACAAGGTCCTTCTTGAGCGTCTTGAATCTCTCCTGGGCAGCATAGGTACTTCATTGCAATGGTTCAGGACCTATCTTAATGGGAGACAGCAGAGTATTGACGTGAACAGCGGACAAAGATCATCCGAGGAACCACTTATTAAGTAAGAGTTACCTGAGGGCTCTGTGCTCGGCCTGCTTCTTCTCACAGTCTATACTCTCCCTCTTGCCGATGCGATTGCCAAGCTCAATCTAGGCTTTCACTTCTATGCAGATGACACTCAGTTGTAACTTTGCTTTGACTTATAACAATTTTCCGATCTGCACTGGCTCTTAATCCAGCAGCGTATCAACTTTAAGCTTCTGTCACTTACTTTTAGGGTTTCTTAATTCTCTGGCTCCAGCCTGCCATGCTGGTTTGACCCACTAATTAAAGTGCTCGCCCGTCCAATGTCTGGCCTAGGTTGTGGGCTCGATCTCCGTGGCATATGTCAAGATCCTGAATAGAGGTAAAGTACGCTTAGGCACTATAGAAATGAGTTATAGTACTCTGGTCTACCTGTCCAAACTGCTTCCCAATGAGGCTAAACTTTTATGTTTACGTACCACTCGATCTTCTGACTCAAGCCGTTTAGCTGTTCCTCAACACGAATTTAAATTCTCTGGAGATTGTACATTTATTTCTTAAGCTTCCAAAGCCTGTTTCTCATCTTTGACTAATGTCGTGATATTTCTTTGCTTAATTAAATTCAAGTATAAGCTATAAATGCACATTTAACTCATTGTAATTCCTTGATACGTGCGAATTGTCTTTTGTATGCTTACGCCTGCTGACCGGTATGCATGTTATCGCTAAGCCATTTATAGGCTGCCTTTACAGCATATGCACATTGCCCAGAGAGAGATTTCTTCCCTGAGGGCGCTTTATAAACTTCATATTTTTGTTATTTCAATTGCAAGTCTTACTATATAAAAGAAACATTGATGAGCATGTTTTCTCTTCTCTTTCAATTTTCTGTATCGGTACCTTTTCGTCAGGTATTTCTACTCATCAGTTCGTATGCAGATTTCATTCTCTCGGAACTTGGTATCCTTTTGGCTTCCAAAATCATATGCAAGTCAGGAAACCTAAAGTCTCGTTATTTTGATGCTATCTAAGATGAATTTTTTATTCATCTTGACCCTTCTACTGACCTTCCTTCTTTGTTGAGATGCTAAATAAAAAGCTATCCAGCACCCTACTTCGATGAATTTGCTCAGCTAATAAATAAAAGCTGCCAAAAAGTCAAGGAAAACAAGTAGAGATACTCTACTTTAGTCGGCATTCCTTGGTAGGTCGTAATACACCCGAAGCAATGCTTACTCTGTAGAGTGATTAACTGTAAAAAAGATTGGAACTTGTTGGCAAGGTTTAAAGTTTCAACATAAACGAAAGTTCCAAATAAACGTCGGCTCCGTCCCAAACAAGATGCAATTTAGTTATGCCTGACAAATAAAAGCAAGGAAAAGTAGACGTGGCCTTCAAAGGATAGTCAAAATATTCGGGACTCCTTACCAATAAAAATTATTTGAAGATTACTGTAGGCTGCATTAATTAATTTGTTTAGCTACGGCCAATATTACATTTTATAAATAAAGAGTCTAATAACAGATCGGGGGTCCAAAAGTGCTACTGTCTACCATCTACCACCTTATTCACTCACAAACAAGAATACAGCAAAGAGATCCAATCCCAACGGTTACTTAAAACCGCCCTTCAACAAATTCATCGTAGGTGATATTTTCGTCGAGAAGGTAAGATGCTCGCTTTTTATGACCCAGGTCCTGGATTCAAGTCCAGCCGCAGAAAATCCTTCATTCCCCACCACAAGCGGTAGTGATTACCATTAGGGCACTTCTAACGCTATAAAAATGAGGTTGCTGAAACACCTAGCCATTACGAGAGACTCCATCATACCGCTGTCATTCCTGTCAGATTGCAGGCCCATGTAGCCCAGCACTTCCTCTTTCTCCTCCTTAATGCCTGTATACATTGAAGTCAACGCAAAATGTGGCTTAGCCTAGAAGGACTAATCTTCTTAACCTTTTCACAATAGTTTTTATGAGATACATAGATCTGTTGCTAGCCTCAATTATAAATATTATAAGTCCCTGTTTTCCGTTTAAGCAATTTACAGTTTGTCATTTTTAACACATTTATCTTAGGCCATTGCGTAGCCTAGAGCATCAGTGCCTATAAGAACCTATCAACCAGCGTTAGACTGAGTCTTTCATAGCATAAATAATGGCGTCTGGGCCTCGCTGCTATTGATACTTAAACCAATACAGTGGCTATGCCGATAATAGAACACAAAAGTAATCAATATTGCCCATACCTTGGAACTATTTCTACCAGCCAGCAGAAAAATATCAGGGTGTATTCAATACCTCACGGTAAGTATCTGCCGCAGATCGTTACAAATAATAGAACATCCCCCGTTTTAGAGGTAGTTTCTTATCTCAAGCAACTCTTTATTGTAGCTCAAATGACGCTACAAAATATGAAGCCTGAGAAACTTTTATCAGCGGTTCCAAACACTCTTTATACACAACCAGCTTTTACACTCTAGGATCGACTAATAGGGGGCTGTGTTTCAAAGTATAACAGCTCACTTGTGATCCGGCCTATGGTTTACCGCAGACATTAAACTAGATAGGTTGACTAAGCGAAAGCTTGAAAAAGTATACAAAAGATCAGGACTGTCTGTCCATCGGCAGGCATACGAGGACTACTGTACATCGTACCAATTGATCCTAGCAAAGGCCAATACTAGCTTCTATACAAACGCCGTTGAATCACATGTGCACAATCCAACAGTGCTGATGTCTACGATAAATCATCTCGTTAACCCACTCCCAGGTTAGATCCTTACCTAGTGATCCTTGTGACATTTTAGCTGATAGCTTCTCTAGCTTCTTTATCAACAAGATAGGCAAGACGGTAGTGTTTCCCTAGGGTTGCAGCAACCCCCTACAATCCTGTCCCTCAATTCTATATAGCACCTCGACGTCTTAATTCAAGGAGGCCGCGAATGACCTCGTTCCGAGGCTCATATCCCAATCAGAAAAGACAAATAGCTCACTAGACCCTATTCCCAAGGGTCCCGCTTCTACGATGCATCAGTCTGCTGCTGCCATGCATAACTAACATCATAAATGTCATTAGCCTCAGGTCATGTCTCAGCACCTTTCTAAAAGGCTGTAGTCAGGCCACTAATCAAGATGGCAATACTAGACCAAAAGAACTTTAGCAACTTGCGCCCAGTCTCCATTCTACTTTCCTATCAAAGACACTAAAGCGAGTCGTGGCAAACCAGATGAACTCGTATATTGAAACTTTAAAACTTTCTAACAAGTTCCAATCTGTTTCACAGTTAATCACTCTACAGAGTAAGCATTGCTTCAGGTGTATCACGACCTACCAAGGAAAGCCGACTAAAGTAGAGTATCTCTACTCGTTTTCCTTGACTTTTCGGCAGCTTTTATTGATCACTAATTCCTTCTTGAAAACTTCTCATCTTGATGGGCATCACTGGCACTGCATGGCAATAGTTCAGATCCTATCTAGTGGGGGACTCGAGAGTATTGATGTGAACGGACACAGATTATCCGAGGAACCACTGAAGTATGGGGTAACTCAGGGCTCTGTGCTTGGTCCGGTTCTTTTCACGGTTTATACTCTTCCTCTTGCCGATGTGATTGCCAGGCACAATCTAAGCTTTCACTTCTATGCAGATGAGCTCAGTTGTATCTTAGCTTTGATCCCTTCCAGCTCTTCGGCACGTTCGACTTCACTAAACTCCCTTGCTGTTTAATGTAATGTAATGTATCTCCGTCTGTAACTCCACAAAGTCATAAAGACCATGTGGGTGTTACGCAGGAGAGTTTTCTATAGCGCACTCACAGCCTAAGCGGCTTTCGGTACGCATTCGGTAGCCAACAGACTTCGTCTCACACAACAAAGAGAAAGCGGGAAGCATAGAAGAGTTAAGAGAGCAGTTGAGGTAGAGAGTAGCATAGAAGTAGCAGTTCAGGACCGCTGAAAAAGATGTGCCATAGTCGGCAGTTGGAGAGTAGATGTCGTTGCGTAAGAATTGTGGAAGCGAGTTCCACAGTCAAGGACCTGCAGAGCTAAAGCTTCTGTCGCCAACTGTCTTTAAGCGGAGGAATGGGACAGCTAATTTATTGTCCACACAGGACATGAGGGCGCGAACAGGCTGAAACTGATGTAGCAGTTCAGCTAGGTATGAAGGAGCCAAGCCGTGGCGGGCCTTGTGGGTCAGCGTAAGAACTTTGCTCTGTATCCTTTGCTCAACCGGCAACCATCCTAGCTCTTTCAGCAAAGGTGACACGTGCTCAAACCGCTGGGACTTGAAGACCAGCCTTGCAGCCATATTCATAGTCCGCTGTAGTGGCATAATAGCTTTCTTTGGTAGCCCAGCCAAAAAGGAATTACAATAATCAAGCCGAGACAGAACTAAAGAGCTAGTTAAATTTTTTACAAGCCACTGTGGGAGGCAGCTTCTAATCTTGGATAGGGATCGGATGTGATGGCTAGCTGTAGAGGCAGTCTTCTGAATGAAACTTTTGAAATTGAGGAAGCTGTCGAACACGACACCTAGATTACAAGCACGTGGTGAAGGTCGCACAATAGCATCACCTATTAGAACAGCAAAGCCTTTTAATCCAGCCACACGCTTAGGGTGTCCTATGAGAAGCAGTTCGGTTTTATCGTCATTTAATTTCAGGAAGTTTTCCGACATCCAGGATCGAATATTGGCAAGGCAAGCATTCAGTTTCTCAGTTGCTGCAGCAGATTCCGACGGTTTAAATGACAAATACAACTGAGTATCGTCAGCATAGAAGTGATATCCTATTCCGTGGGCCTTAATCACTTTTCCCAGAGGTTGCGTATAAATGGAGAACAGCAAGGGACCAAGTACAGACCCTTGAGGGACTCCACAGGTGACCCTTCTCATGTCTGAGACCTGACCCTCACACGACACGGATTGAACACGATCAGACAAGTATGATTTAAACCACGCCAGTGCTTCGTCTGCCAGACCGATCGTTGTTCTCAATCGTTCAAGCAGAACTTCGTGATCAATGGTGTCGAAGGCAGCAGACAGATCTAGCAGAGCTAGGGCAGTGACATTCCCGTCGTCGTTGCCACGTAGAATGTCATTGTTAACACGGAGGAGAGCAGTTTCAGTAGAGTGCTGCCTCTTGAAACCTGATTGAAATGTTTCTGACATTCCATTATTTTCAATATGTTCAACTAGCTGTTTAGCAACAATTTTTTCAAGAATCTTTGATAAGAATGGAAGAAGGAAAACTGGACGATAGTTTGCTAGAACCTCTGTGTCTAATCCATTCTTTTTAAGAATAGGTCTAACGATTGCAGATTTGAAGGACTTAGGGACGAACCCTTTTCCCAAAGAAGCATTAAAAATCTTGGTTATGGCAGGGCTAAGTTGGTCTGCAAGTGAAGACCACAGAGATGAAGGTATAGGGTCTTCAGGAGACGAGCTCTTTTTGCTAGACCTTATTCAGGCAGCCACATCACAGGCAGAAACATCAGAGAACCTTTTAAGAAAGGCCACAGGTTGCCTTGATGATATCCGCATATGGAAGGCATCAAACTTTCTTAAACTGGATGATGATAAAACTAACTTACTGGGAATGGGCAAACCAAGTGTGATCCAGAAATTAAAAAGGTTAAAGCTCACAATCGGCTCTGCCAGCACATGTCCTGTTGAATCTGCACAAAATCTAGGCGTCCTGTTCCTAAGTGACCTTTCATTAGACGACCACATCAGTTCCAGTCGTCTGCCTACTTTTAGCTACATAACATTGCTAAAATTTGGGCTTGCTAGACAGGGATAAGACATCTAAATTGGTCCGTGCATTCGGGACATCCAGTCTCGACATTTGTAACTCACTGCTTGCTGGCCTACAGGCATGTGCAATCAGCTGGTGCTCAGTCTGCAGCTAGGCTTGTCTGTCGTGTGCGTTGCCGTTGTCACATCACACCACTTCTCGCCGACCTGCACTGGCTCCCAGTACAGCAAAGCATCGAGTTCAAGGTTTGGCCCCTGACTTTCAGGTCTCTTCATTCTTTGGCTCCAGCCTACCTATCAGATCTACTCCCCACCAGTATAAACACCGTACCACTGGCTTTTCGGAATTTTATCGTTTACCTATACCTCGTACCAAGCTCAAATCCTTTGGAGACCGTGCCTTTCGTTCGTATGTTCCCAAAGCCTGGAACTCACTTCCAACTTGAGACACGACACATCCTGAATTAACCACAATTAAATGAAAACTTGAAATGCATTTATTTGTCACAGCATCTAATGGGTCCATATGATTCGTCCTCTATGTGCTTATGAGTGCTGACACTGTTCGTGCTGCAACTAACCATATTTGCATGCTGACCGTGTGCATGTCACCCTAACCATGTTACGCTTGTAGTCATTGAGCATGCTACCACCAACCAATCGAACGTGCTTCCTTTGCAGAAAATGTACACTGCCTAGAAAGAGATTGAGTTCTGTGAGGTTGCTATATCAAATACATTATTAGTATATGCAGCTAACAATCCACCAGTTGGTTAGCTTAAAATCTCTGCCTACTGAACAACCGGACTATGTACCTTAAACGGGAGGGCAAAAATATCTATTCTTTCGCGACCCAGCATCCTATAATAAGTCCAAACATGAAACATTTTCTTCACGTTGTCTAAAGTCGCTCACTTTTAGGTCACTTCATTCTTTGGCTCCAGCCTATCTCTCAGATCTACTCCCCTATCAGGCCAAACATCGTACCACCGCTTTTTGGAATCTAAGTCTACAAATACCTCATACAAACCTCAAATCCTTTGGAGACCGTGCATTTAGTTCGTATGCTCCCAAAGCCTGAAACTGCCTCCCGACCTGCGTCAGAACATCCCCTGACCTGACCACATTTAAAATGAACTTAAAAACACACCTATTTACGACAGCATTTAGTGGGTCCCTTTCATTCGTCCTTCATGTGCTTATGCGTGCTGACACTGTGCATGCTGCCACTAACCACATTTGCATGCTGACCCTGTGCATGTCGCTCCTAAACATGTTGTTCATGATGTTTGTTTATCAAGCATGATATTACTCACTGAGTTCTCTGAGGGCGCTTTATCAAGTGCATTACTATTATTATTATTATTAAAGTGCCTCGGAATCTAAATTATATACACAAAATATAATATTATCTAAAATTGCATTCTTTGTATTGCCTTTTTGAAGCATTTCTAGTAGCTAGAGATTTTTTCTTAAGTTTTTGAGTTTATATTCTTTCACAGTTTATTACGTTTTCACTTTAGGTGCTGTCTTATACTTCCTAGAATTGTATCTGCCTAAAGTAAGATAAAAGCGTCTCTCCGTTTGATCGGCATACAAAGTTTGTCTGCTGGGTAGTTTAGCACTATAAAAATTAATTTATTTTCACTTTTTACATTTAAATTAATTTAAGCCGTCATTATTGGCCCATAAACCTAACCTCGAACCTCAGACGTGGTCACGGTGCCATTAAAGTTAGTGATTGCTGCTGTCTTCGCTGATTGCCGATGGAAGTACCGCGGATAGCACATACATCCACGTGCATTTATTTAAAGTTTGATATACAAGTTTACAGCCTGGTGAGATTCATTAGTGTTGTAATACTTTGACACCATGTTAACTGCAGGTAATTTTAAAAATTATTATCACAAGCTTAGTAACTTAAATTACTTTGAGCATTTCAAGTTGCCGCTCACCTGGCTATGTAAATAAAGCCAGTAACAATATAAGAACTCCAAGAAATAACCTTTACTTCAATACTCCAGCGATAAAATCTATCACTATTGCTTTTCTTAATATAAAAGCAGTGGGGACAGATGGCTTTTTTCCTTTAAGGAATATGTGATTTGCTTATTTAACTTGTTTTGGAATAAGACAGGTAGTTCCCTTGGCCTATTCGTTAGCGTGTATAGCCTGAGAACATGCAGTTCCATGTTCTAAATCCGTTAGCAGTGGGATAATGCTCCAGTTCATAAAGGCAATTTTAAAAGCTGGCGGGCAGAACTTCCGATGAGGCACTTTGGGAGAGGCAGCAACCGAGCGTGCCCAAAAACTTATTGGCTTTGATACTGTTCGGTGAAATATGCCCTCACGTACTTGAAAAGGCTTTAAATCATTTGCTACCCTGCTTTAATATATTAAATATCTGCTAAAAGAAAAATACGTGACTGCAGTCTTGACTGCTAACTTTCATAGACTTCTACCAAGGTTTAAATCTTAAAGCACCATCTATACGAGGCAACTAAACTAGAATAATATTTATTATTCTTATTAAATATTTATGCATAGCCCCTAAGGGCTAAAACTCTCAATACATTTGAAATTCTGGACCGGAAGCATGTCAATTGATTTGTGAGAACATAATCAATTTCACCACTAGCAAGCATACCACAGATAATTCACATGCGTAGTGCAAAGACTGAGAGGAAAAAGCGGTTTTTTATTCTCTTTTTGGATCTCGAGTCATTGGAAAACGTAATGTAGGCTGACAGCACATCATGCTTTGGACGCATGCGAAATTACGCCTGGGCTCGGTCGTGTATGTGTGCCAGCGGTGGGCACACATTCGATAGTGGAACGGCTGCAGTAGGCGGGCAATAGCTATCAAGCACTAGGTAGACCGTATGAGAGTACCTCGTGAGCCAGTTGGTTGGTGTTGACGTGCACAACTTCGACACACAAACGAGCAAACATCGCCAAGTACAGGTAGGATTAGCTTTTTGCAGCCGCACTCCATGGATCGGGAAAATACGAAGTGAAAGCAGGGTCTCTAGAGGGTTTGAGGTTTGTTTTAGGGGCACAGCCAAGCGACCAGTCAGATTCAGGTGAGGGAATAGTTCAAGTGGGAAGCCTGGTGAGAAAGTATTTCAGACAGTTGAGTAAAGGAGTAAAGGGAGCTACAAGCGAGTGGCACAACCTTAAAGTCAATACGCTCCTTGATGGGGGAGCCAGTGCAGGTTGGTGAGAACTGGAGTACTACACCCGGAGTGACGGTCACGAAATATAAGCCTTGCTCTCCCAAACTACCCGTATCTAATTGCACTGGTAGGAAGCCTTGCGAGTCGTGAGTTACAGAAGTCTCGACGATATGTCACAAATTCGTGCACCAGCTTGGCTGTGGTATTCTTATCTAACCAAGTCCAGACGGTCGCAATGCTAAGTAGTTGAAAGTGGGCATACTTGCTGAGTGCTATTCACTCACGGTTAATGCTAAATTAGGATCTAAGTCTGGGTGAGGCTGAAACCATGTGCCTATAGATTTCTCAAATTGCTTTTTATTTGTATCCATCCGGATGCCATCTGCTATTTTCCAGTGTTTGGCAACAAGCATAGCAGCAAGTAGCTACATTTGTATTCAGGTTTGATTGATCTCATGGGACTACATTTTTGCACGTCCAACTTGAAAGCAGAACCAGCATCATAGAGGTAGCCTTGAAGCTGATCTTCAAAGCCCTCGGAAGGTGCACTGCCATAACTAGCCGGAATAACTGGCCGAGCTCAGTAGCTCTTGCTAATCGCCCGGCTTGCTCGGCTCAGTAATGTGCAAATTGCATTTGGGTACGTTACCAGAGACAGCCAATGACAGTCTCCCTAGTCTAATAAAACTCTTTTTTGAAAAAAGTCAGGAACCCGCCAAATTCCAACTGCCCTGTACAACTAGGCAGCAGCTATTTTCCAGTTTTTATAATTGTCCCGCCTCAGCAGTGGAGTTTATCGATCGGCAGCTGTTGACCGGACGGTCAGTGGTCTCCCATTTCTGGTAGAAGGTTGCTAAAAACGCTTTATCTTTTTTTCCTGAGCACCAGCGATGACTTTGACTCTGTCGGCATGACTGTATACGCGACTCCTACTGTCAGTCTAGAAGGGTGTCACCACTAGAGCACTTCATGGCCATTGACACGGCTTTTCAATCTAAAAACGTTCTTCTACGGGAGAGACATCACATCGTCGGCTGCAGGCCTAGATTAGCTTTTCCGTTACCCTATGCTGGTAGCTACCAGTGTTTTGCTTGATCAGTACAAGGCTACCCATCATCTTATCGGTAACATGGTTCTCTTCTTGATAAGGCAGCTGCACTGTTGGTAACAACAATGAGGTACATATATTCAGGCACACTGAAATGCACACACATGGTAGAGCTGTTGCTAATTAACAACTTGGTGATTACTAAGAGAAAGCTCTGACTAGAATCATAGCAAGTCAATCACAGGAAATTTCAATAATATCCGGTGGTGCTAGCAGGTAGCATCAACATTTTGAGCATCAACATTTTGAGCTCATGCACTCGAAGCATACTTAATCACTTTGGATGGAAAGAGAAAAGATACATATTCATGGTAGCAGAACTTTCATATATCAGAGACTTTTCCAGGCCAAAACTAGTGCAACCAAAGCGATCTATTTTGTGCTGCCTACTGAAGATACTGACAGCAGATCAACATGACAAACGAGTTTTAAGATTATATCAAATGTAAACGCAAAACTAAGGAAGTGCCTCATATCCACGCGAGTAATCTTTTGCAGCACCAGGCTCGGCTTCCATGATTGAACTAGCTGTCGTAAATATAGGCTTTCTCTACAGGTCGCATGATTGCAGAACAGTGGCAGAAGTAAGACCACGTAAACATCTTAGCATGGTCAATAGAGCCACTGCTCTCGCCGGATAGACCCATTGTTCACAATGCAATCTAAAGCTTGCTGGTAGGACCAGCATGCACTTTAGAGCCATCTGGTTTACAGCCTGCCATTGCCTTGCAGGCCCCCTCCTTGTCTAAAGCTTGAACTGCATTGCTGACAAGACGAGCTGCTAGCACTGCACTTCCCCAACTCCAAGCCACACCGTTGCCACCATGGCCATAGTTGTGCACGATCTAAAGAATATTCACAAGACATCGCATCGAAGTAGAGCACTTGGTTCAATACACGATGAAGGACTGGGTTGCGGGAGGGGACAGAATGTGACAATGACATGGTTGATCTATCAGCACACAAGGGATCTAGAGGATATCATGCCGGGTAGCAGCACTGGCCACAGACAACGACAGAAATGCACCAATTTTACTGCTATCGTGGCACATTTGCTCAACTGCTCAAAGCTCTGGGGTGCACCATGGAGCATACTGTCCTTGCCCATGATCATCCAAACTGTGATGCTCATTTGCAATCATCCGAAGGAATAGTGACATCCGTTGACAGCCCGTACATACTAGGCAGGCACTTCGCAGATGTACAAGGAGAAATCAGAGTCGAAGAATGCACATTATCATAAATAATTTCACGAGCAGCAGTTGTGAAAGCAAGTGGGTGGTCGAAATGAAGTAACATGGGTGGCAATCGAAATTCCTTACTATAATGAATGCTCTGATCTGGTTCCCTACAGTTTTGCACGTAAAGTCAACTCGTAGTTTAATCAAGCCACCAATTTACTAGAAAGTACAATATTTTCGATAAGCAATTAACCATGTACTGCCTTCTGTACGTATTACTTCAGATTTGCATACATTCACATTCATAATTTGACTTAAGTGATTTATGCAAATAAGATGTGGCTCCACTGTAAATTATGTTCAACTCTTGTATGTGGGTTCACAATAATGACACCAAACGCAATTCAGAAGCATTTTGCCACATTGAAGTGGAGTCATAAACAAGACTTGAGAGAAAAATACAAAATGCACAGATCGTACAATTAGCTCCAGAGCACCCTAAAGGCTGCAATGAGGTGCAGATCAGGCTCGATACTTAGCCATGGCGATAGAGTTACCAGAGGATACCGAGATTTTGGTCGATCTCAAAAACGCCTTTGCTGCTGCATGGCATGCTCCTGATCGCTGCGCTAGTGCCAAATAAAATCCCGGCGTCTCAAAGGCATCGCAGTTGGTTTAAGTACATTTTCAGTGATGCTGGCTCCTTCGTGCGATGCTGAGTACCAATACTAGCTATCCTACAGTGTCAGCAGCACCATTTCTGTTGACCATCGTATCAACATCGGCAGGTAGACAGTAGCTGTAGAGATGGCTGCAGCTGGCATGGGACATTGTGCAATGCTTATCTAGTGACTAAGGAGCAGCTTGCTTCTGCAGGCACCCTCGAAAGAGTTAACTGTGGAGTCTCTTGCATGGAAAGTGCAAAAGCAGAGAACAGCACCGTACACAAGCTCGTTCCTCAACGCCGATACAGGATTCGAGACGTGCTAAAAAACAGCTAACTAGCATAAGCATGTCCAGAACATTATATAATTAAAAATATATATAATTCATTTGTATAGCACCACAAGAGAACTTAATCTCTATTCAGGCACTTCACGTGTGCCTCCGAGCTCGAGCCCACGACCTCAGCCAGACCTTTGTCGGGGCGAGCACCTTAACCACTGGACCAAAGCAGCTCTCAGTGTTTACATCACTAGCCATTAGCGACAACACCTGACGTATGCAGACACGGCTGTATGCTGCTTCTATTCTGCGATAACTCTCTTCAATTACAAAATAGCTCCTTTGAAGTGAATGAGAGCTAACAACCAACTGCTGGTTCTTAGTCACACATTGAGGTCATCCATCTAAGCCGTAGATGTGTTCCCTTTATAGCATACCTCGTTTACTGTTCCCTTTTGGCTGGGCTACCGAAAAGAACCACTAGGCCACTGCAGATAGCTATGAATATAGCTGCAAGGCTGGTTTGCGAATCCCAGAGGTTTGACCTTGTGTCTCCTATGCTAAAAGAGCTAGGATGGCTGCCGGTTGATCAACAGTAACAGAGCAAAGTTTTTACACTGACCCACAAGGCCGCCCTCGGATTGGCTCCTCCAAACCTAGCTGAAGTGCTGCACCAGTTTCAGCCTCCTCGTGCCCTCAGGTTCTGTAAGGAAAATAAATTAGCCGTTCCATTCCTCCGACTAAAGGCCGTTTTCGACAGAAGCTTTTGCTCTGCAAGTCCTAGGCTGTGAAACTCAATTTCACGATTCTTATACAATGACCACTACTCTCTAGCTGCCCACTATGGCACATCCTTCCCAGCCATTCTGAGCTAATACTTCTATGTTACTCAATACTTCAACGGCTGTTCTGTCTCAGCTATGATTCTCAGTTTCTCTTTGTTGCGTGAGATAAAGTCTATTGGCCACCGAATGTGTACCGAAAGCCGCTTAAGCCGTGAGTGGGCAATACAAAACTCGCCTAAGTAAACTCACATAGTCTTTGCGGCTTTGTAGAGTTACGAAGATACACTCCATTACATTACATACCTGAAGTGCCTAGAAGAGATAGCTCTCTTAAGGTGCTATGTAAATATTTCATTATTATTTATATTTATATTATATATTTATTATTATTATAGTATATATTATTTTATTTTATTATATATAATAATAATATCATATAAATATAATAATATAAATATATATATATATGTTATATTATTATATATTATTTTTTTATTATATTAAATTATATATATATATATATATATATTATTATATTATATATTTATTATTTATATTATTTATATTTATATTTTATTATTTATGATTATAACTCGTGTTACTGCTCCAAAGTTGCATGAAAGTTAATAAATGGGAAAATGATCCGAATGGCACGACATTCAAACTCTCCGGTTTTGCATTGTCGGCACATTAATGATCTTGGCAGGTTGACCTCGTAAGGAAGCAAATTTAGTAACAGAGACAAACTAGCACAGGAGTCTATGACAATGAGGGTGGCAGCTTTGCAGCTACACAAAGCTTGTGCACCTGCTACTGAGAACTCCAGGTGAGGCGACTAAGAATTTGCTCGACCTTACCCTGATTATAAAGAAAGCAACTAAACACCTTCTTAAAGGATGACTAAAACTTCCAAAATGATGCTATCACAGAAAGATACTTACAATCATGCAGGAAATCGATTGGGGTGTGCAATACCTGACGTGGTTGACCCTTGTGAATAATAGCTTCAGCACTGATCTTTAGAGCATGCCTGTGGGGACGCAAGCCGACAGCTTCACCAAGCACCTTTGCAGACTAAAAAGAATGGGCAATACATATAATACATAATCTACTACGATTTGCCTTGCACAGAGAGTTGTAAGCAATGAAGTAGATGGCAATAACACTCACGTATATCAACAAAAGACTTATCCATTTTATGTACGCACTAGGCAGACAAATACATGCAGCAGAGACATAAAACCAAGGTCATTCATCACAAACTGCCCTGCAACGATGAACTTAGTGCCTCCAAATGCAAGCATCGATCTGAAACAAATATTTGGCTTTAACGACTTCGTCTACAGGTATCTATCTATGACGAATATATTGCTTTACATTTTGTTCAAATAAATGCACGTGCCTTCAGTCCAAAAGCAACACTGCATTTTTCTGAAAGAAGCAACAATCAACAACTGACTTGCAATAGTAAGTGCAGTTGGTAGCATGTTCCTCTGCATGCTTTGGGGGTGGTGAGGCCACGATGAGAAGCACATTGAAATAACAGCACCTTGACCATAGCGAATTGGCAGGCACTGATCCGTCTCGATAGAGCTACGGGTAATATGATTTTAGCAATCGACAAGACAGCCGTAGTGACCAGTTGGATATTCCAACTAAATGCACGCGAGCTATTAACGAAGATCCATATCGTGCCCTACGGCTGTCGCGGAAGAAGTACGTGATACTGAGTCAAAGGCTTCCCGAGCGAAATATAAGTAGCAGTGCCGCAGGGTTTGGTTGGGGGTAAGATGCTCATACTTCAACCAAATCCAAAGGTACACATGCTGCAGCAACAATCCTTATTCAGGTTATGTCCCAGCACCTTTCAAAAAACCTGTAGTCAGGCAACTTCTCAAGAAAGCGACACTAGACTAAGAGAACTTGAGCAACTACCGCCCAGTCTTCCTTCTACCATTCCTATCAAAGACACTGGAACGGGTCGTGGTGGACCAGCTGAACTCAAACATGATATTACTCACCATTCAATTGCATTTCCCTTTGCAACAAATGTAAAGCATCTAGAAAGAAATTGAGTTCTCTGAGGGTGCTTCATCAAGTGCATTATTATTATTATCATAAACTCATATATTGAAACTTCAAACCTTGCTAGTAAGTTCCAGTCTGGCTTTAGAGCTAATCACTCCCTAATCACTACACAGAGTCAGCATTGCTTAGGGTGTACAACGACCTACTTAGGAAGCAGACATAGGTAGAGTGCCTCTGCTTGTTTTGCTCGATCTTTCGGCAGCTTTTGATACTATCGATCACAAAGTTCGTCTAGAGCACCTCTCATCTCGCCTGAGCATCACTGGCACTGCTCTGCAATGGTTTAGATCATATCTCAGTGGGAGACTCTAGAGTATTGATGTGAATGGACAAAGATCATCCGAGGTACCACTGAAATATGGGGTACCTTTGGGCTCCATGCTAGGTCCGGTTCTGTTCACTGTTTATACTCTCCCCCTTGCTGATGTGATGGCCAAGCACAATGTAGGCTTTCACTTCTATGGGGATGACACTCAGTTGTAACATTGCTTTGATCTCTCCCAGCCTTCGAGCACCTCGAATTCTCTCAACTCACTTGCTGCATGTATTGATGACATCTGCACAGGGATGGCAGCACATTTTCTAAAACCAAACGATGATAAAACTAACTTACTAGTTATGAGCAAACCCACTGTGATTCAGAAATTGGAAAGGCTGTCGACTTCAAGGTTTGGTCGCTCACTTTTAGGTCACTTCATTCTTTGGCTCCAGCCTATCTCTCAGATCTACTCCCCCACCAGGTCAAGCATCATACCACCTGCTTATTGGAATCCAACAGTTTAATAATACCTCGTACAAACCTCAAATCCTTTGGATACCGTGCATTTAGTTCGTTTGCTCCATAAGCCTGGAACGCCCTCCTGACTTGCGTCAGAAAATCCCCTGACTTGACCAGATTTAAAAAGAACTTAAAAACACACCTATTTAGGACAGCATTTAGTGGGTCCCTGTGATTCGTCCTTCATGTGCTTATGCATGCTGACACTGTGCATGCTGCCACTAACCACATTTGCATGCTGACCCTCTTCATGTCACCCCTAACCATGTTATTCATGTTGTTTATCAAGCATGATATTACGATTCAATCGCGTTTCCCTTTGCAGCACATGTAAAGCGCCTAGAAAGAGATTGAGTTCTCAGAGGGCGCTTTATCAAGTGCATTATTATTTTTATTATTATTATTATTCATCAGCGAGAGGAGTTACAGCAGCTAAAGCTTTTCTAATGCTATCGTGAGTATAAGTGAGATTTCTGAGTCTGTCGATCTTCAGTTCTTTGTAGATCACTTGCCCACGGTTACAACTTCACAGAGTTGACCAGCTCACACCACGGTCAGATCTGTCCTAAACAGTTCTTCACCCCAGAACTTCGAAGAGCCGATACTATTGAAGGTATCAACACTAGCAGAAAACTAATAAAATTTCTCGATACTAGAGCCCGTGCTCGTCCACAGGCCAACGGCGATTTACCCATCACCTAATGATGGAAAGACAACCCCGACAGTAAAAACAAGCCTTGAACGAGTTTTTAAACCTGTTTCGGTGACCAATGGAACACTATGACCAGAATGTATGCAGACCGAAACTAAAATAATCATTTTTACATTAGCAAACAATAATGCATGCGATGAGGGTGGCTGAGCAATTCATACGAACGTAAGCCGCCTGTGCTATTGGCTACCACAGATCAAATCTTGATATTTGCTTTGCGACAGTAGGATCTGACATAACGGGCTCAGCATAAAAGAAATTAAAGACAACATACTGTGCAAGACACTGGTAAATAGAGTAACTGGGCCAGTGATTACAGAAGAAACCTATAGGAGCCCAATTTGCATTATGTGAGTGAACACAATGCGATGAAAAATAACACAAATGGATAACAGCTTTGGCAAGTTCTCACCAGCTACTTTGCCTTGTGGCAGACAAAGAGCACCAAATTAGGAAAATGCACCAATAATATTTCTTGTGCACAAACAGAAGTTGTTTAAATAAATTGCACACTTTTGGAAGAAACCGCATCTGTTCTCGGCTTGCTCAGCCACAACGAAAGGAAAATTGTTTGACAAAGTCACACTTCCGGTAACTTTCGGCCATGCTCACTCAAGGTCAATATGCATTCGTCTCCCTGGAAAAACCTTGGCTTCAAGTTTGATTGCGTTCACACGAATGGAAGGCTAAGCTTGAGCCGTGCAGGTCAAGTAGCTGAGAAACGCACTCCGGTCTTCCAGCAGCTACTGAGACACGTGGGTCCCCCTCATTCACTCTGCATGCAGAGGCTGCTCCATGCCACTCCCACGGAGCTGAAAGAGCAATCAACCACTAACATTTTGCTGGTACCGATGAACAAGCTGATCCACGACAACTGTCTAACTATCAGAGGCCACCATTCTGCCACCGATGCAGCTGCCTTGCTGCAGCTGCAACGCTGCCTTTTGCCCTCCCCCATACCACACACCTGCAGGCTGGGCATGTACTCGGAGCATTTGGAGACGATATGCTGGCGGTCAGCGGAGCTGAGCTGCGTGCAGCCGTTGCATTCCTGCTTGGTACCACCGAGAGCCACTGTGTTCAACCTACAAGGAAAAACGTTGGCATAATAAATGAATAGATATTAGCTGATTTAACAGCCTCATTTGTATAGCAGCAGAAGGGCCTTAACGGTTATCACCACTGCTTGCAGTTGGCAATAAAGGATCGCCCACTGCAGGATTCGACCCCACGACCATAGTCGTGAAGAGCCAGCACCTTCACTCCTATCAGCTACGAGCAGCTCAGTGCCTGTGGACTTGCTTCGCTGAATCATAGTGGATATACATTACACATCTATTACATATCACTCCCGGAAGTACTGGTCACGGAAAACAACACTGCACCATCTTGCCACATGACGCAAGTGCATCATCATGTGGCATGACGGAGGAAAAGAAGGACTTTCACGCTTTAATTAGTAGAGATCAAGGCCACAAGTTCCTCATCGAAGTTCTATGAACAACTAAGCCAAATTTCTAATCAACGATGAGTCATGCTAATCCTGTGTGGTCGGAAGTCAATCAATCAATATAATTTTGAACGTATGCAGCTCCTAAATGCGCCCTATAAACAGAATCAGTGCCGATTCGCTAGCTGGTGCCGACCAATGTGAATAGAGCCTGTGAAGATATAAATGCGAATCGCAAAATGCACTGTGGCAGATAAAATTAAATGACATTAGAAGAAGACCAAAAGCAAGAAATTGCTAAAAGTGGGATAGTACCAAACTTTGATACCGATGGGTATTTTTCCTTCTATAGAGATTTTCTAAATTAATAAAGAACTCCAAATTTGCCCTCAGTACGGTCGGTTCACCAGCTACATCAGCAGACAACTCGGAGCTACATAAATTCAAAATTATATTGTATCATCAGCAATATATAATAAACCATTTGGGGAAATAGTAGCTGAATACAGGCTTCTGGAAATTGGGCAAAAAAGGCCGAAAGACTGAAAGGCATTTAAATTTCGATTTTAATAGTAATAATAATAGGTCGTTTGTATGGTGGCTTAAACAAACTTAATCTCTATCCAGGTGCTTTAAAACTTCTGCAAGAAAATTGATTGGTTAGTGACATCATGGTCTCATTCATGCAAATCTAAGCAAGCATCATTCTTAGACCAGCATGCTTACGCTAACATGAAGACACTCATGGCCAACGGTTAGGAAGACCTCGAGCTAGTAACATTCACTGATTCATTCACATGTACACAAGCAAAGCTTAGTTGAACATAATAAGACTAGTTCCCTGGGGCAGATTGAAAGCTGACCGAAACTAATGCATCTTCAGCCGAAACTTGCATGATGCCAAGTCATTGCCAGTAGTGACTGTAGCCGGAGGTTATCCCTCATGGGGAAATTTTCTGTGGCAGGATAACATGAATGACCCAAAGGCAGAAAAAGCTTATCTCGTGGTACGGTCCTCCATCAGATCTAGACTCTACCTGTCTCACTGAGTTGACCCAGTGGCTAAAGTGCTCGCCACGACCAAGGTCTGGCCGAGGTAGTGGGTTCGAGCCCCGTGGCATATGTGAAGCACCAGAATAGAGATTAAGTTCTCTTACGGTGTTATACAAATAAATAATTTCTATTTTTTCACCATGGTGATGGGGCACTGCCTAAAATGGCAAAGAGGGACTTTGTCAGTGGCATTTTAAAGTCCATACTTAAGTCCATTGATACAGGCATGACTAACCAGGAGGAAGGCCTGGGAGACCATTACGAATCGATTTGATATGGCAGCTGTCTGGCAGCCGGCATATGCTGAGCAACAGTCAAATGACTATTTCTAGCAGAAAGGCATGACATTATAAACTTCCGTTAGATAATCCGGAGTTTAGTGCTCCTGCGATCTATCCGGCCAGTCGGCTGGCAGCACAATAAACCAGTCTGGCAGACCAGCTAGCTCTATTGTGCATACTTGATGTGTATCACGAGAATATCGTACAACATTATATTGCTGTGGCCCTTTGCTTCTTGCCAACCTGCCAACGGCAGTATCGGTTCAAGCACATCCAGTTGAAGGAGTCAGCCCGTGAGGGGCGTGGCATCAAATTACTAGGTACCGCAGGTAGTCAGCCAGCCCCAAAGCCGATCTTTTTGTGTAGAGGAAGGTTTCGTATAGAGGAAGGTCTTTTTTATAGAGGAAAGATTTGTATAGATGAAGGCCCCTCTTTTTGTAGAGGAAGAAAAACCTCAAAGGCTATCACTACTGCTTTCAGCGGCAATAAAGGATCGCCCACCGAAGGAATCGCCAGACCTCGGGACCGAGGTCGTGGAGAGCAACCGCCTTACCAAGTGTGCCACCACGGCTCACCAATGCCTTCAGCCAGTGATATGGCATAGCTATAAGCTGTGGCACATCAGGTCATGACTATCATTAAAACCAAAACCGGTTCAGTATTCGACTGCCTATCTTCATTTATTATCACAGGAAAGAGTCGCTGTGGCATGGAAGAAATTATTTATCAAATTACAATTATTAAAAAGTTTCTTATCAATAATTGCAAGTAATATGTGTAAATAGTATTATAAGTGCAGGAGCATAAACCCCACCAGCTCAATAAATTGTTATGCATCCCGTAAACATATTTTGCTACTATGCTAGCAATTTCTAAACACAAAAGCTAAAAAGTACTCCATAAGTAATCTGCACCTCATTTCACCTGGGAGAACTGCCAGAAAGCTTTGGAAGGCAAGTCTAGAAACGCTTGCTCGAAATTGCAAGCTATACAATTGTTAGTCACGAGTGTCATACATCCTGCATGAAAATATCGCTCCTATTCATTATTACAATGCATGAATAATATAATGTTCAGATGTAACGACAAAAATCCAATTATAAGTGGGTGGCAGCTACAAGGCTGGAAGTGCACCTACGTGGGGTAAATGTAGGTCGGCCTATCGGTACCATCGTCAATGTAGAGGAAGTGTTTGATCTCCTTGGCATCAACACGCATCATCTGACCACGAATTGGAAACAGCTCCTTGTCACCAGCCAACTGCTGTGCACCTAATCCAGCACAGTTCACGACGATGTCGAATTCATCAAATAGCTGTAAGAAAGAATACGATATACTGAGTATTGGCAGCCACAGAAGCTTCAAGTAATAGCTGGCAATGGCACGCCTCGCAGTAAGTGTAGCGGATGCTTATCAGAAATGTGCTTGAGGGGAAGAGCGTCACAGTAGGTCAAAATTATGCATGCAGTATTGGGCTTCAAGCTAAGTTTACATATGCCGTTTACATATATATATGCCTCAAGCTAAGTTTACACATGCATATATATGTTTACATAAAAAGCTTAAAAAGGCATTGGAATATAAGAATATAGTCCAAACAAAGTTCCAAAGCACCTATGGGTTGCTCATCAGCACCATAGCGTATGCAGTCTCCCAAAAAATGCGTGCCAGTGTGAGTCTGCTCTGCTAGTACAGAGTTAGGAGTAAGCTATGCCGGCACCTTCACCAGTGAGACCGGTTGGCTGTCCAGAGCTTGAAGGACATCGTTATCGGTGTATCGCGGTTCGTCGTGATGCCGGATGTGATTGGACTGCAGTCGTCAGTGGTAGTCGTGGGAGCAGTTTAGTTGACTGTCTGTGTAGCACGAGGTGGGAGTACAGGTTGCTGGCCGTGATTGATGATTGCTTTGACACATTCCAGGTCAGTTCCGTGGTGTGATGTTGGTGAGCACCGATGCAGAGCCCTTTGTGAGTGGTAGTACAGGACTAGTGAAGTGGATAGAGTGACAGATAAATCATGAAGACAAGATCAGGTGGCCGTGGTGATCGTAAGTTGATGTGGCATCTCTGGAGAAACTGGCTGATGCAAACTCAAAGTCACAAACACGACGTGAGTTTTACCGGAGTGAAAAACCAAGTAGAGAGTCATGTTGACACGGAAAATATTATGCTGCCCCACAAGCATCGAGACCTCTTGCAGAGGTAAGCAAGGGGCAAAAATGCCAAACGATAGCAGACTGGTGGGCCACAATGAGTCGTGGTACTGCCGCCAAAAGTCCAAAATCCCTTTCGATGTGAAGTCGTGACAAACACGATGGCGATAATAATAACAATAATAATAATAATAATGCACTTGATAAAGCGCCCTCAGAGAACTCAATCTCTTTCTAGGCGCTTTACATTTGCTGCAAAGGGAAATGCAATTGAATGGTGAGTAAGATCATGCTTGATAAACAAACAAAATGAGTAAAATGGTTACGGGTGACATGAACAGGGTCAGCATGCAAATGTGGTTAGTGGCAGCATGCACAGTGTCAGCACGCATAAACATATCATGGACGAATCACAGGGACCCACTAAATGCTGTCCTGAATAGGTGGGCTTTTAAATTCTTTTTAAATGTGGTCAGGTCAGGGGATGTTCTGACGCAGGTCGGACGGAGTTCCAGGCTTTGGGAGCATACGAACTAAATGCACGGTCTCCAAAGGATTTGAGGTTTGTACGAGGTATTGGTAGACTGTTGGATTCCGAAAAGCAGGTGGTATGATGCTTGGCCTGATGGGGTAGTATATCTGAGAGATAGGCTGGAGCCATAGAATGAAGGGACCTAAAAGTGAGCGACAAAACGTTGAAGTAAATCCGTTGCCTGACTGGGAGCCAGTGCAGGTCGGCGAGAAGTGGAGTAATGTGGCAACTGCGATGCTCACGACAGACAAGCCTAGCTGCGGAGTTTTGCAACAGCTGCAATCGCCTGATCGCACATGTCGGTAGGCTAGTAAGCAGTGAGTTGTAGAAGTCGAGACGGGATGTCACGAATGCATGGACCAACTTGGATGTGGTATCCTTATCTAAACAAGCCCGAATTTTAGCAATGTTACGAAGCTGAAAGTAGGCAGATTTGACTGTGGAGCTGATATGGTCGTCTAACGAGAGGTCGCTTTGGAATATGACACCTAGATTTCGAGCTGATTCAGCAGGAGATATGCTGGCAGAGCCAATTGTGAGTTTTAGCCTTTCCAATTTGTGAATCACACTGGGTCTGCCCATAACTATTAAGTTAGTTTTATCGTCATTTAGTTTTAGAAAATCTGCTGCCATCCATGTGCGGATGTCATCAATACATGCAGCAAGTGAGTTGAGAGAATTTGAGGTGCTCGAAGGCTGGGAGGGATCAAAGCAAAGGTACAACTGAGTGTCATCTGCATAGAAGTGAAAGCCTAGATTGTGCTTGGCAATCACATCAGCAAGAGGGAGTATAAACCGTGAAAAGAACCGGACCTAGCAAGGAGCCCTGAGGTACGCCATATTTCAGAGGTACTTCAGATGATCTTTGTCCATTCACGTCAATACTCTAGAGTCTCCCACTGAGATAGGACCTGAACCACTGCAGAGCAGTGCCAGTGATGCCCAGACGAGATGAGAGGTGCTCTAGAAGAACTTTGTGATCGATGGTATCAAAAGCTGCCGAAAGATCGAGCAAAACAAGCAGAGACACTCTACCCATGTCTGCATTCCTAAGTAGGTCGTTGTATGCCCTAAGCAATGCTGACTCTGGGGAGTGATTAGCTCTAAAGCCAGACTGGAACTTACTAGCAAGGTTGAGGTTTCGATATATGAGTTTAGCTGGTCTGCCACGACTCGTTCCAGTGCCTTTGACAGGAATGGTAGAAGGGAGACTGGGCGGTAGTTGCTTAAGTTCTCTTGGTCTAGTGTCGATTTCTTGAGAAGTAGCCTGACTACAGCTTTTTTGAAAGGTGCTGGGACATGACCTGAGGCTAATGACATAATAATTATGTTAGTTATGCATTGCAGCAGCAGATCAATGCAACGTAGGAGCAGAACAGTGGGAATAGGGTCCAGAGGACTTGTTGTCTTCTTTGATTGCAATACGAACTTTAGGACTAGATCACTAGTGACCTGCTTAAATGCAGACATTGAGGTGTAGCCAGGAACCGACGAACAGCATTCTAGTGGGGAGGTTGTCATCGCAGGGATGGACTCCCTGTTCTTGTCGATCTTCTGCACAAAGAATCGAGAGAAGCGATCGGCTAGATCATAACAAGGATCATCAGGTAAGGAGCTAATCTGGGAACGGTTGAGGAGATGGTTTATCGTCGACATCAGCATTTTGGGATTGTGCATCTGTGATTCAACAATGTTTCTATAGAAGCTAGACTTGGCCTTTGCTAGGATCGATTGGTACGACCTACAGTAGTCTTCATATGCCTGTTGATGGACAGTCAGTCCAGATCTTGTGTACGCTTTTTCAAGCTTTCGCTTAGTAGACTTGGCTAATTTAATGTCTGTGGTAAACCATAGGCCGTCTGGGCGGCCCCCCACACAGTGCACTTTGTCAGAGGTGCAAACTCGTCGAGCGTGTCAGCTAGTGTCGTGTTGTAGCTATCTACCAATGATGACAGATCGGTGGGAGGACTGAGCAGCAGAGGTGAAGCAGATATTCTCGCAAGGATAGCGTCGATGTCAAGGGTCTTGAGGTTTCGCGATTCACAGGTTATTTTAGAGGAGGAGGTGGGCACACACTGTAGATTGAATGAGATCTGCATGTGGTCAGATAAGCAGGATTTGGTCATAATTGGTGATGACAAAGTGCAATTGTATGAGAAAATCTGGTCGAGTGTGTGACCCTTGATGTGAGTAGGGCCATGCACATGAGCCACAAGAGACATTGAGTCATTCAATGCACGAAATTCGGTGCTGAAAGCGTCAGATAAGTTATCAAAGTGAACGTTGAAAACACCCATAACGAGGAAGGATCGATTTCTTGCACACTGAATCGAAATGAGATCGGAGAAGTCTGAGATAAAGGAGGATTTGGTACCTGGTGGGCAATAGACTACTGCCACTATCGGTAGCTTGTTTTCGGATGAGACCAAGACTCTAGGGTTTGAAGCACAGGCAGGAGTTGAGCTCTAGACGTTATTCTAATCGGGAGTTTGACATCAGAGGCTTCGCTCATGTCGACAGATCAGCGGTTCACTGGGTCCTGTATGAGAAATGTAGCACGCCATGGCCAGTGCTACCTTTCTTGTTTCTTGTTTCTGGTAACTTACAGATTTGGCAATGACAGAGCATGTAGACAGTGAAAGGCTAAAGCGAAATGGACGACTCGCTTACGTGGCAGTTTAAGTAGAACTGTCTAAACATCTCGGAGTAGGTGAATATTGTCAGGTTTCAACACTTGTTGATGCATGCTTTCGTTGATGGTTATTAACATATAGGTTATGATTATTTATTCAGCCTCCGTAGTTGAGAGACAGACTGAGAAGAGGTCCGATCAGGCCGAACGGCAGGCAGAGAAGAGTGCATCAGCTTAGCCCAAGCGACAGGAGAGAAGCGTCCTTTGTCTACAACAACAAGACGATGTGGGTTCGGGCGTGCCTGGCATCGAGGGATTGGCCTCTCAGCTGGCAAACGATTGGGAGCCAACGATTGCTACGGTTCCTACTACGGCATATTTTATTCCTCTACTGGATAAGAAAAATAATAGGTCCCTAAGCCCACATGGATTGATGATCAAATCCTTAAATACAAAACCCTTAACTCCAAACCGTACATCGATCAATCAAATCCATGAATAGGTAAGAAGAGTAGGAGGGATATTGGCTCGTATAAATACAGCTTAAGGGAGGCAAAGCACCGAATCAGACTTCTGGAACTTGAAGCCTATTATGCCCTCCACTGGTATTAGTGCACAAGCAACCCATTAATGAGTTCAGAATCAGTAGCCACTTCAAATAAATAAATAAATCCTAGCTGAATAAACAGCCTTTTCTGTATAGCGACAGAAGAGCTTTTACGGCTATCACCAACGCTTGCAGAGGCCATAAAGGATCGCCCACCGCAGGAATCGAACCCACGATCTCGGGACCGAGGCCGTGAAAGTAACCGCCTTACCTAGTGTGCCATCACGGCTCACCATTCACATGCAAAGCTGAAAAAGTACCTACAGGGTGAGGCTCAGTTACAAGTCGGACAAGTACTGGCACTGATGTCAACAACGCTGATGAGACCCTCATCAAAGTCTTACAGACGAGTAAAAAATGTCATGTGATGTGCTGCCCTTGCAATACTGTCAAACACGAGAGCTGCGTCCTAAGCAAAACAAGGGCCGTAAGCAGGCTGTTAGCTCTGACTATTAAAAGTGGCAGTAGCTCTCGATCCTGAGCATGTAAAAGGAGCTTGACAGCAGTAGCAGCAGAGATGGCAGCTAATAGCAGCATGTTTCTTCTCTTACCGGTGTTTCTGCTTTCCATTACCTTCAAGCAGGCATATTCAGAAAAGCATGGAAATATCTAGCCATTTTCTGCCACTTAGAAAGATTGAATAGTGAAAGCAGTGACCGAGGTGCACAACCCAAGCAAGACTAGATGAAACAACCACACAACATTAATTGAACTAGGATCGTGCTGAGATTCGAGAACAAAATTTTATTCTGGGAGAATCAAAAAGCATGTTCCATGTGAGAGCAATGCAATGCAACAACGACAAACTATGTGAATGCAAAAAGTCATGAATATACTCAAGCAACATTCTATCCAAGACGCCTTTCGCATTTAACAAGAGTTCTAAATAGAGTCAGTAATCAGCTTCCCAATTAAGACCTTGCTGCTCTCTCTAGTGATCTACTGAGGTGAGCCGTGATGGCTCACTAGGTAATGCGGTTGCTTTTCACGACCTCGCCCGTATTTTTTACTGATCCCTCCGAACTTTGCCTTGTTTATTTCACACTTTCTGGACATCCTCACCAAAATCTTCCTGCATCATAAGTAATTATTAGTTGCTGGATATGGTTGCATTCATGCCGATGACCCTGATGACAGCCGGATGATTTCATTTCATAGCGCTTTGGCACCACTCGGCTGGTCCGCCATGTCTGCCATGCAAGTCATGTTGGTGGCCGTATTCTGGACCTCCTGATCACTAAGGATATGAGCCTAAGCAGGCCTCATTGTGTGCCCACGTACCATCTCGGACTCGGATCGCTGTTCGATATCGTTGACCGTTCATGTGCCCCGTGTGCAAGTATATCAGCTCAGATTTGGTTTCACATCGTGACTTAAAAGCATTAATACAGAGAAGCTCTTGCAATCTCTTCTTTATGCTGGAGTTGTGCTCTCAACGACCATGTGTTATTATGGGTTGCCGGCACACAGAACTTAAGAGACACCTTTATATTGTCTAGAAAAACTGTAAACAATGTGCCGTGCAAGGGGCAGATAATCATCTCATTTTAAAAAGATAGGGTAGGACATATGTCTGACCAAGTTCAAAGACTACATCCATTTTTCAATAGGACACCTAGAGACAATATGGCGCATTTTCTTGCTCGTAACTTAGACTCGTGCCAGTAAGACTCGAAGCACATGTACAAGCCAATGAATCATTTGCTCATTAAAGATTGGTGACCCCAGCTTTCCGGATATTGACTGAGCAGCTGAAAAGCTTTCAGCTTTCTTCTTTAGGCCAATTTCACAGATTCGTATACCTGCTGGTGAAACGACAACCTGCCACATGTGCTGAGTTGCAATCTACAGCATCTTTAAGGAAGTTTCTCCGGACTTCCTCAGATGTGATTATAATGAACGAGGCCAGTTGCAATTCGACATCTGTAGCCGTACATCACCATTCTTTGGTTTTCTCTGGTGGACATGTGACTCTACCATTTCTTAAATTTCAAAGGATAAATTGATAGCTTCAAAGTCGGTTAAACTTGTCATCCTTCTGCCTGTAATTAAAAACTAGTATTTGATTAAGAGATTGTATTTCAACATCGCCTCTCTCCCCTATTCTTTCTTCATGGAGAATTCTCAATGACTGTTGCTAAGCAACTTGTGGAACATGTAGACAAAGGCTCAGAAATTTTCGGAGAGGATTCAAGAAAAATCACTCTACTGAAACAGTGGACCTTGACTCCATTAATCGCATAAACCTGTTCATGATAGTTTAAACAATAATCGGTCTGGCCGATGAGGTTCGTAACGGTTTGAATCACATTTCTAAATGTCTTCCTTTCCAGCCATCATGCTGGTACCCCTAAGTTACTTATTTGCTTGACTATCCACTTGACTCAGCTAAGCTTCTCAAATCTTCTTTGCTGTGAGATAAATTCTATCTCCTACCGCACGCACAAGGAAAGCCACTAAGGCTTTGAGTTCTCTATAACAATTCTCTATTATACAGCCACTTAGTCTACATGGCATTATTAAGTTACAGACCCATTCACTTGAGCCCGGTCTTTGTCACCGGTTTCACCAAGCAGATCTGCTATGAGATTCTCCGAAAGCATTTTAGTGGTCCTTTGTTGTTCGTCTTAAAGGATCTCTCAAAAAGGTAATTCAGTAATTATGCCTAGGAAACACGGCTGCGCTTATCATTGAACCGCTAGGAAATATTTATTTCGATTGATAAACTGACCTATATACATCAGGTCTCGGATGCTGCTAACTTCCTTCAAATAAATTGCAATAAAACCAACCTCTACCTCCTGCAAAAATCTAAACGTTAACTGGAATCGGCGATTTTGGATTCTTAAGTTAGCGGAGTGAGACCACTGTCGACTGCTCATATTTGGGTGTCTTCTTTGATGATTGAAAGACGTTTACTAGTTTTATTCAGAACACCTCGTCCACGGTCAACGATTGACAGACTTTTACTAGTTTTATTCAGACCACCTTGTCCACGGTCACCCCCTATTATCATGCTTGCTCTTTGTCCAAGATTAGACAATACTTAACACAATACCACACTAAAGATCTTTCCAGATGCCTGGTTCTTTTTGGGCTAGTCAGCTGTCACTGTATTGCTAGAGCTGCCGAAAAAAGCTATTAAGCCGTCACCGGTTGAGCTGAAGACCACCATTGGATTAATCTTTCCATCCAAAAAATTCAATCATGCACTCTCACTGCTACAGGAGCTGCAGTGGCTCCAACTGATCAAGAAATGCAACGACTCTTGCTCTGATCACCAAGGCCTGCAATGATTTAGCTCATTCACACTCTAACGAAACTAATGAAGTTCATTCAGCCTTCTTGCATCCACAGGTAATCTAAGGACAATAAATTAGCCGTAACTTTTCACTTAAAACTGTTGGTGACACAAGTTTTTGACATGCAGGACTAGACTCTCAAACTGATTTCCACAATCCTTCTGCAACGACAATACCCATCTTCTGCTGAAGATTCTGCCACTTCCTTTCTACTCATCATGCAGGAACTTTAGTTTACTTACTTGCTAAACTGAGCTGACTTTGCTGCTTCTCAATTTTCTTTGCTTTGTAGGATCAATTCCAGTTTCTTTCATATGCACAACAAAAGCTACTTATGCTTAAAGTGTTCTATCATAACTCTAGGGTATACAATTAGTTAGTCTTCATGACATTGTGGAGTTACAGAAGGACATACACAGCTGAATATATATGTATATTCAGCTGTGTATCTCAGTCTGTATATACAGACACAAACACGCACATATATACACACACAGACACACACACACACACACACACACACACACGTTTATTTTTACATGCCTACACCTGTGAAAAATCCCTGTAAACTCACACTGTCCGCTGAACCAACTGGTGAGCTCGAGCTACTGACAGCAATTGTGTAGGTCTTCTTTAATGTAGCTCAATTTTATATATGACGAAAAGTGGAAAAATATTTCAAAATGCTTTTATCACTTAATTGTATTAAAAAATAAACAGTTATATATATATATATATATATATATATAATAATAATAAATAGTATCACTACGACATTAGTTTGATAGCAATATTTTTGTAAATTTTCGTTCTTGATCATTATCAGTCTGCAATAGTTTTCTTTGCTCAGGTGTGTTTTTGACCGCCACTTTTAGTTGGTCGTGATTCCTAAGCAAGGTCAGTTCAACATACAATTGGTCATGACCAAATACTGACTCCGGAAAATAAACACCTACTTCAGGTGGCACGATTGCCCTTGTAATTCATTAACTGTCAGAGCAAGTGCCAAAAATTATAGAGAACTGAGGTTGTCGTACTTAAATGGTCGGCTGGTATCACACATTTGGCTAACCTTCGTGAGCTTCTTCTTGAGTCTCTTGTGTCTTGTTGGACAAAGCCATGCATTCGCTGATTTTAGCCATGCTATGCCGAGTAGATTTCTCTGCTCTTTGTTTTGTTGTTGTTGTTTATAGTACTTGAGCATCCACAGTATTCTACTAGCTTTGCATTCTGTTTGTTAGATCCATTACTATCAAAGTTTGCTACTTTCTCACTTTTATAGTATTTCTTAGTTGTTTATCTAGTTCAAAGGAAATTTAATATTCAATTATGAAAGATATTTTGTCATTTTAAATTGAGCCCGAGGCTCACTTAACATTGGTCAGTATTGGCTAATGAATTAGCAGTGAATTCCAAATACTGGACTGTGCATGCTCCAAACTATGCAGGCCAATATATATTCGTATGCCCCAGTTAATCAAATGCAAAGTTGAGCGTGGTTTCTAATGGCAGATCAGAGTTAGCTATGCATCTCAACTACCGAAAGATCTACATTGGCATACTCATCAAACGGTCAGAACAGACAAAACATAATTGTATCGCAAACCTACAGTACTCTACGGTTTGGCTCACATGGTGGCGATGCTGATCAATTAATGATGGTCCTCTAAACTTTTCACACCATGTTCTGCGTGTGGAAACCCCATTCCTGCTCACTGATTCAACTCTGCTCCCACAACTTAACATATTAGCTAGCAGCAAACTACTAATTAAACCAAGATCTACAGCAAAAGGGCTAGATACTGTCTGAATAGTGCAGGGGGCCATCCACCTTTGATACAGCATCAACCGAGAGTGATGAATACTCCAAGGGCATCGAAAACACATACCACCATAATCCATGAGTCTTTATGATCCAGCCACCATCAAGGTCACAAAACAAAGATAAGTTCCAAAACATCACAACAAAGCATGGAATCACATGGCATGAAGAGTGCATTGCCGAGCAGTGCTTAAGATTAGACCACATAAGGACCGTGGCATCGCCTACTTGACATTTAAAAAGATGCTAAAAACGCATATATTTCTCACAGCATTCAGTGGGCTCGTGTAATTCGTCCTGTGTGTGCTTATGCATCCTGACACTGCATACTGCCACTGACCATATTTATACACTGACCCCATGCATGTCACCTGTAACCATGTCATGCTTGTTGTCATTGAGCATGCTGCCACTAACCGTTCGACCATGCTTTCTTTGCAGCATATGTAAAGTGCCTACATAGAGATTAATAATAATAATAAAATATTTGCACAGCATCCTCGGAGAAGTCGATCTCTCTCTAGGCACTTTATATATGCTGTAAAAGAAGCATGATCATATGGTTAGTAATAGCATGTACAATGTCAACAAGGATATTCTGTAAGCTCTACTTTTAATCCACGGCCTCCTTAAACTACAGCTAGATAACGGTAATACAGGTAGAGCAAGTGGCAACTATACTGCCGAACTACATGTATACATATACATATATGCCGATACTGCCGAACCACATGAAGCAGGACCCCGAAGCTGCTTCTTGTGTAGATTGCCACTAACAGCCAAGTTGGGCGTTAACAGAAACCAGGTCGGTGGTAGCGATACAGCTGACCAATTTTAGCAGTTTAGAGGTGGAGCAAAGGCTGACCATGAGAATGTTGCATTTTGGAATTACCGCCTCCTGGTTACCATGGGGGGTGAGAGGAAGGAGGGTGGGGAAGGGAAGGAGGGAAGTGCAGTAAGAACCAGACACCCAAGCCAGTGCAATTGAGGTCAGACAGCAAGCACTCTGAAACTAAGTTATTCTACTTCATCGGAATAGAAGAAAATGGTTTATAATGTAATGTAAGCCTCTGATTGTAAAAGTGCCAAATAGCCTACCAGATTCTAGCCTTTTGGCTTCACATCTTTAGCGAAATAACCTAGACCAGGACACCATAGCCAATAGATAAATAAAAGATAGGTTATAAGATTCTTATGCCAACGACCAAACTCATTAGATGCTGATTCATGTCTGCTTCCTGAGAACCGGTGTGTTCGAGAATGCGTGTAGCATGCAGGGATTACAAGAGGAAGGTGGTGAGCCGTGATGGCACACTAGGTAAGGCGGTTGCTTTCCACGACCTCGATCCCAATGTCATGGATTCGAATCCTGCGGTGGGCGATCCTTTATCGCTACTGCAAGTACTACTGCAAGTACTACTAGTACTACTGCAAGCGGTGGTGAAAGCCGTAAAGGCTCTTTTGTGGTTATACAAAAGAGGCTGTTAAATCAGCTAGTATTTTTTTAAGGCAGCTCTATTGCACCCATTTCGATGTGACCGGCGATTGCAGCTGAGTTCAGATGCTCAGTGAGGGAGACAATCGAGCAATGTGAGGACTGTATCCTTAGAATAGACAATTAGTTTTAACCTGTAGGGCTTGTGAATGGCTAGAATTGTCTTTCCAGTGGGCAGTGGATCTCCTAACCACAATCACTGATCTCACAGCCCATTCCCTGAGGCATTGCCATGCCGATGAGATTATCTGCTAAACAAGATTTCTCCCTAAAGTAAGTTTCCACTCTTTTGCATTATTTATATTACTTGTATGCAAGGAATGGACCAACTGCACAGGTCTTAACGATTTGGTCACTGATAACTAATGACCGTCACTTTACCGAGTCATTTTTTCCTTTAAGACAAGCCTTTACATATGCATAGTTGCCCCTCTACTGGATGTCATAAATGATGCATGCAGTCAATACAAGCCGTCTATCGCCAAGGCAGAATAGTAGCAACAGTGATTCATGGAAAATAAGGGGGAAAACGGCTCATGCTTACCAACAAAGAAACGTTCCAACATTACCCATCGCCTACTGGTCGATAACGATCTTCTGTCCGATCACTTGAAGGGCTTTATCAGGGAGCCAAGCATTAAGGAACCGGTACCAAAAAAAGTTCAAACACAGTGCGGCAAACTGGTGTTGCAGACATTGGTCCAGCCATAGCAGTTTACACCAGCGATAGCCTGCTGACCTACATCCCCAGCCACAAAAATTGAGCCAACAATGACCGAATTAGCCAGCAGTAGATACTTCTCAGTAGACTGAAAAAGCCAGCAATTGGCCACATCATGGACTGGCTCTAACTTGCTCTGGTAGAGCAACAAAAATAAGACATGCGCACTCCTTGCGAGACTTAAGGATTTAGTTTAGAGACTAAGCTCTCTGAGAGTGCTAAATAAATGTATTATTATTATTATTATTATTCTGGTGCCAGAAAACTATCAAACAGGACCGGCAACAAAAATGCCAGCAGTCCACTATATTGATTTAGCAGGAAATTGGCTGCTCAGAACGGCATACATTACCTCCTCAAATGAGCCAACATGTCTTTCAAGAATTTTTCCTCCAGCTTCCGTGATTCTAAAAAAACAGCTAAAGTCTTGTCCACTGTAATCACACATGGTGGAAAAATTAAACTATGTCTCTGCAACCTTGCACCGGTATAACACAGATCACAAAATATTAAATAAATTTTGTCTGTCTTGATATGATATCCTTTATTCTCCACTGCTGATATAGATTAAACATACTGGCCATGACCAAGGATTTTGCTTACCCATGGGATTTGAACATAAGATGGGTTTCTTTCCTATTTTAGTATAGATGCTCTTGCAATCATTACCAAATGGTGCTTCAGGCAGGAAAGGCTAGCGGACACCGTAGCCTAACAAGTTTCAGCAAGAGGTTGCTGTAACATGCTTATCAGATGTCTCTTTTACCATCATGCCTCTGTTTCAAACTCTTAATGTTAATCGAGTAAATACACAGAAATTCTTGATTGTTTAAGCAGTATCCTCATTCAATTTATGAATCGCTTAATCTCCTGATACCATGTGATCCTGTATTTCCCGTACTAAACAACGATTGAGAAAATAGGCTAACAATGCAGCCCCCCACCCCCACCCTCCAGATGTGAGCTTGTTAGCCAGAATCTCCAGATACTCTTGGCCAGTGCTAATGCACTACTGCCTCTAGATCATATTCCAAGAACATGCAGATGCTCGAGCATCTAAAATATGTAGGGAACAGTCTCAAACTACAGCGATTGGAGAATTAAGGCCAGGTGTTTCCTTTCTTTAATTAAATAGTCACAAAGACTAAGGACGTTGGTGGTGACCACATACAACAGTCAAGACCCATTAGCGAGTAGAAGGTGGGACAACCGCAGCCAAGCAGATCTCGTAAGCCAGAATGTGGAAACGCAGCCTGGCTTTTAGCAATCGTCTCAGAAACGATAATGCTGCTTGAGCAAAAACATGAAGCTCTAGTTCACTTTCCTTTTCCACGAGTGTTTTGGCTGCATGTGCTTGCCTGCTGCCTTTCCTGATGCTGCCCCCTACTGCCGTGACGACGGTTGGTATTCGGCAGCAAATAAGACGAAGGCCCGACTTCTCGTACACAGCTTGACTGTTGCAGATGCTAAACCACTTGAACCCATTCAGAAACTATGTCACCATTACCACTTGTTACTACATACAGAAAATGTTAACTGATTTAACAGCCTCATTTTTATAGCGGCAGAAGAGCCTTAACGGATATCACCACCGCTTGCAGTTGGCAATAAAGAATCTCCCACTATAAGATTCGAAACCACGACCTTGGTCATGAAAAGTGAGCACCTTACCTCCTGGGCTATCACATATGCACATTCGATGCCGGCTTCTTGCTAAATAAGCAGGTGAGCGATGTTATTTTTTTCTTTCGAACAACCGTCACTGCACATTTACACCGAGTGATTTCGTTAGCTTCCAAAATAGAAGCATGGTCCAGCAGATCAACAACGTGTATATGGCATAGCCACGTCCAATAAGTGCATAAAATGCACTGCGCACAAGATAGACAGATGAACACGCTAAGCCCCATTTGGCTTCTTGCAATGGAAGCAGGGACCCCTCACACACACAAAACATTGACTCTACTTAAAGACATTGCAAGGGGAAAACGACTGCGTGCAGAAGGTGGCAGCCATTACCTTGCCGATAGCCATTGCAGGTACTGTCGGCACTCTATTAGCAGAGTCGTGCAGAACCATCCAGTAGACCTGCAAGCTAGGCAAGCAGAGTATAAGCAGCGCTTGGAGCCAACAATGGGCTGCAAGATAAATGCCTCGGCATCAGGGGGGGGCATCGGCAGCAGGCATCATATGGTATAAGGCAGCACACATGAGTAAAGCAGCAGCAGTCTACGGAGGCAGCGACCATTTTGCCATTGTCACAATCCAGCCACAAGCCAACTGACAACAAATCTGAGCTAGGACATATCTCTTGTAGCATCTACACGAAATCTGGGTGTATTGTTCTAAAGTGGCGTTTCACTAAATGACCATATTAGCTCCACTGTCAGGTCTGCCTACTTTAAGTCGCCTTACCATGCAAAAGTAATTTAGGCCTGCTAAGACAGGGATACCATATCTAAGTTGGTCCATGGATTTGTGATATCCTGTCTTGACTACTGTAACTGACTACTTGCATGTCGTCCGGCCGGGGCAATAAGGCGCTTACAGGTCAGCTAGGCTTGTCTGTGAACGTAGCCACATAAAACCGCTTCTCACCGACCTACACTGGTTTTGATCAAGGAGCATGCCGCATTCAAGGTTTTGCTACTCACTTTTGAACCCTTTTTTATCTAGTAACAGCCTACATATCAGACTACTTTCCAATTAGGCTAACAATTGCAATTCTTCTGACCGCACCTTTAGTCTGTCTGCCCCCAAAGCCTGCAACAGACTCTCAGCTGTAGTTATGATATACCCTGACTGGACAACATTTAAAAAGAAGCTAAAAAGCACCAGTCTTTTGGAGGCTTTGTTGAGTCCGAGTGAATTATCCTTTATGCACTTATGCAAGCAGACACCATGCATGTTATCGCAAACCAATTGACATACTTTCTCTAAGGCATATGTAAAGTGTCTAAAAAGAGACTTAGTTTTCTTAGGCTACAAAACAAATGCCTAATTATTATTATTATTATCATGTCAGTAGTGGTGACACGACAGTTTCGGTAGCCCATGATGCAAAAGAGAATTGGTTATTATGCTTGAACTAGAAGAACACAGGCCTTACCCTATAGGCAGCGTGGGGAACAAACGCTGAAGATCATTACAGCTCAACTTCTTGTAGCTGAACACGTGCTCTAGATACTGCGGAAAGTTCTGCAACATAGAACATAATTTGCAATTACCGGTTGTGGGAACACACCACACACTCAAGATACTGAAAGAACCATGTGTAATTCTAGGTCAACAACCTGAAGATTAAGAATAGAACTGAATGTATCTCCGTCTGTAACTCCACAGTCATAAAGACCATGTGGGTGTTACGCAGGAGAGTTTTATATAGAGCACTCACAGCCTAAGCAGCTTTCGGTACGCATTCGGTAGCCAACAGACTTCGTCTCACACAACAAAGAGAAAATGGGAAGCATAGCAGAGTCAGGAGAGCAGTTGAGGTAGTGAGTAGCATAGAAGTAGCAGCTCAGGACCGCTGAAAAGGATGTGCCATAGTCGGCAGTAGGAGAGTAGTTGTTGTTGCGTAAGAATTGTGGAAGCGAGTTCCACAGTCTAGGACCTGCAGAGCTAAAGCTTCTGTCACCAACTGTCTTTAAGCGGAGGAATGGGATAGCTAATTTATTGTCTACACAGGACCTGAGGGCACGAATAGGCTGAAACTGATGCAGCAGTTCAGCTAGGTACGAAGGAGCCAAGCCGTGGCGGGCCTTGTGGGTCAGCTTAAGAACTTTGCTCTGTATCCGTTGCTCAACCGGCAACCATCCTAGCTCTTTCAGCAAAGGAGACACGTGCTCAAACCGCTGGGACTTGAAGACTAGCCTTGCAGCCATATTCACTAGAGCACTTTTTGCAGAGAGACAAGTAAAATAACATAAACCTCGTGTTCTGATCACTTCTACAAAACTGCTATATATATGTGCATGCAAGTAGGCTCGAACAAGCACCTTGACCATAATAATAATAATAAGTTATCATAAGAAAATTGCATGCACTTTTGAGAAGTCCATTGGGATATAACCTCCAAAGCATTTAAACATGTAATTAAATAATGAGCTGACCAAACGCATGCTCATCGCCATTTCATAATTCAATCCACAATTCAATATTCAATTTCAACTCTGAGAGTGCATGCTGTAACTACCTATGCAAATTAGGAAACTTTCGCACGATATTTTTGCCATGAATAATCATATTTGTTCCATCGTAGTTACACTATAAACATAGTAAAGGGCCCAACATAGAAGTGATGCCAGCTACTTAAGTTAATGGACTCACTCACTCACATTTAATCTCTACTAATTAAAGCAAGAAAGTCTATCACGCTACAAGATGGAACATTTGCAACACGTGGCAAGATGGCAAGCTTCCGTCTAGTGGCGAGATGATGCACCTTTGTCTTCCGTGATGGAACTACTATGACTCAGCAAATCGAATTGCCAGGCAGCAAGCCGCTCGTGTTATATAAAAAGAATATGACTTTCAAATAAGTTATTACGAGGCTTAGGGCTTTGACCAACAGGCAACAAAAGCCTGTTTTCCTTTTTGGCCAAAGGTGGTTAGGAACGAAGAAATAACGAACGAACGAATACTGCTAATGAACATTTGTAAAGACAACAAACAAAAGTCTGTGGATATGAACAGAAGGACTATGCAGTACCAACGGTAATGCACCATTGCCAAGAAGCATGAATTAAAGATTAAAATCAGCTGAGCCAGTAGATCACTTAGGGCTGATAGATGTTCACACATGAACCTATGCACAATCGCATACATATCCTTGTGCAAATACCTTGTTGTGCCCAATACCAGGATACTGCACGTCATATCCGGAAATCCGGATGACACCAATCTGACGACTGTCGGGGCGCCTTTCAAGGGAGTTCAGCCAATCCCACGAAAGCTTGGCAATATCACTGCAGTGGAAAAGAAAATTAATTCGTCATTTTTCTATTTCATTTGACTGTAAGCATGTACTTTCAACACCAACACAAACTCGTAGAGCTGATTCCAAATGTCAAAAACTGCAGGTACTGAACACCGAGCAAAGCTACTACATTCACATTCTCATTTGACAAGGATCGTTAGTAGAAACCTGAGGAGTGTGAAATAGTCGGCTGTTGCCAGGGCAACATATTGATGTCCCAGAGTTCCATCTAGATGCAAGCAGTGCCTACTCATTACTTGGAATATAGAGGGACCGAATGCCGTGTGCAATCAGATTGGCAGTGAAAAAATTCAACCCGATCAGGAATGATCCCACTAATCTCAAGTTTGCCATGCTCCAGAGCTGTACCAACTGAGCTATTGAGACACCTGTCACCAATTCAAACGGCCATTTAAGTCTTAAGCCGAATTCTACTGCACTCTCTGAATGCATGTATTGCTTCCATTGCCGTTGTGTACTCAGCTTCAGCTATCACACATATCGGAAATGGGTGACTAAAGACCTTATCCATTGCTTGGCTTATGGTAGCCCAGGCAGCAAGGTGAACACTCTGCATGCATGCAGGTCCACGGCAGTGCTGCTAGGCAACCATGAGTACCTGAATGCATGCATGAATTTGTGATAACTGCAACCGAAGCAGTTACTTTAAAATACAGAACGCTGTTCGCTGAAGCTGGCAGTGGTTTATCCTAATTACTCACAAAGCAACAGCATACAGTCAATCTTGCAAACTTGGTGGGAATCATTTATTTATTAAAATATTGGATACGTGATGTTTACACGTTAGCCGGTGTATTCTGTCCTCCGGGGTACGGTTGCTTAGGGTACGGGCATCATGGCAGCTGCTCCAGACCAGCAAGAATGCTGTGTGGAAAATAGCAAAGCTAAAATGTGGCTGATCAGCTATCCGCCACAACAGAGCCACTACAGAAGGCAAGCGATGCTTTTCTCACTTTAGCAACGAGCTTCACTCATGATAGATTACTGGCGACCAAAATGTTTGGCCGGTACCACCAACTATACTTCATAATGTATTCAATATAAGGCAACACACAGCCCTAACCACTTACTAACGAGCAACTATCATGACATCTGCCATACTTGCAGATCGATAACACAGATCGACTATTCAGATTAACTATACACCACATCCACTTCTGTATGAAGACACCGTTAGCATCAGGAAACTAATAACCTATGACTAGACTGCCATGGCTATGGGTAGCTGGCTAAGTGTTTGTATGAGACCCCCACCATTAACCCAATCGCAGTCGAATCAAAATGTCAACCACCCCATCTTAAGCCATTGTACATGGCCTCTGATACAATATCAGTGCAAATAGTACCTGTAGTCTCGTGTGTGGCTAAAGCATGCATCGAGGGTGCAACAATCATTTATCATGGCTGGGTCATGACGACGACAAAAATGTTGCCTCCTAAGTCTCGGCAACAGAATTGAATGTCCTAGGCCACTTTGTTCCAGAAGGTCCCTGCCTTGATGGTGTATGCTATAGGTGGATACGAACTTCTGAGATTAATATGCCAGCAAACAGCTCACACTGAAATGCGTAGCTAGGGCTCTTCTGCTTCTGTATAAATAAGGCTGTTAAACCAGCTGACCTGTTTGCTTTTATTTTAATGTAGCCTTTGCTAGTTTGCCCTTCAGTCCAGCCTGCCTGGCACTGAGCCTACAGCAGCTCTTAGATGCATGCCATTTAGCAGCCAGTTTACCTAACTCTTCGGCTTCAGTTTACCTAAAACAATCTTGACTGTTGCTTCTCCTCTACCTCACATGAACTTCGACGTTCCTTTACAAGTACATCTTTGGGGCAAGTCCATCAGAGCCCGAATGGACTTCGAATACATTAGAAAAAAAGAATTATATTGCTCAATGCCAAAGCAGCACACACCACTAATACAGCAGCTAAGCCAAGAACGACAACCTGCACCCAACCATCCGGAAGTGTCGTGAACACTACCATGCTAGAGCACCTCGACCGACCAAAACTCTCTTTGGCCAGATACCAGACCAAGCATGGATGAGTTATGCTTGGCAGTTGGCACAGTGGGTATCAAACAACAACTCAATTAGCTTTCTTGGCACCTGCCAGGGAAAGGGTACCTACTAGAAACCTGCCGAAGACACACATGACCATAGGAAAAACACTCCAGAGAAGCTGCTGCATGTAAGATGCCATCGGGCCATCTCTTGATTGACCAACTCAGCCTTATCTCGGATGCTGAGCAGAGTTCAAAAAGAAAGCTGACCTTGACAGAGCTTGCTTGACAGATAAAGCATAGAGGCAGCCTCTTGGTGCCTTGCTGATTCTCGCATGGTGCATTACTGACTACACTCAACGATCTTTGTCACGTCCATGTCACGTCCATGTCACGTAGCCCGAATCGCTCATTTCGTGAAGCAGAAGCAATACCACGGTGACTGCTGCTTGCGAGCGTTTTGTTTGTAAGCCCTTGGCCAAGCAGACTAGATGGCTCCTGTAATCATCCTGGGGCCTCGGTCTCCGACATACAAACTCACGAGGCAGCAGCAGCCGACAGCTTGGCATGCATTGGCACTTGTCACGGCTGGTAATTCTAGCATGCAATAACATCCTGCCGACAAAGAGAATCATCTATGCCATCGTTTTTCCTGTCCGGGATTCCTTCAGCTTGAAGTTGGGTTTGCTTATGCACTGCTGGCTCTTACATCTGTACACTCCTGCCGAAGCCCCACGTCGCTCGACCTAAGCACACCTCGTAATGACAGTGCTCTCGTGGGCAAGCCGTGGCCTTGGCCACGGCTTTCCTAGATTGAGCAAACAGAACAGGAGTACCACTACTATGCTGAAAAATAGATTCGATGTGCATATAAGCCTCAGCCATAAGATAAGCAAGCTGTGATTGCCTAGGACCTAGCCAACATTTCGAGATGTGCTTGAAGTTAAACTCCTCTTTCATCAGAAGATATGTTCTTTTTTCTTTCACAACAATCGTTAGTGTTCGTAGAGGGCTGTGGTGGTTCTATTTACGAAGAAAGAAAAATTAAGTGCACCCTGAGACACTAGAAAACCATACACGTTGGATTGTATGATACCTGGCAAACACAGCACCGCCACTAGAATGGGAGCAGTTGTAGCATCCGACAGTATGGATGGCAAATAGCGTGTGCCACAAGCTGTTGCTGCTTAGGACGACCCAAGGCCGTGCCAAAAATCAGCCTGCTTCTGTGGCTTTGACAGCTCCTTTAAGATTTCTGAAATGATACCAGTTTTGTGGGAAACATCGACTGTGAAATAAGAAAGATGGGATTGCCAGATTATATTTTCGGAAAAAGACATTTTGATGCTCTATCAAAGCAATTTTAAACAGTGATCAAGCCTGAAACGACCCATATATTTTCGTGCAATGTGCAGCAATGGATGAGATGAATGAGACACGATCCGAACCAATGCAAGATAATTTTGAACCAGGTAGGACAACATTGCTAAAAACACTTCTTGATCAACAGGAAATAAGGTTCCTCTGGAATTGTTTAATTGTCTTGGCTAATGCCATTTGAGCACAATAATCAGCCAAACGTAAGATTAGAAAATATTGTAAGTTTAGGCAAAGAGGGCACAGTGATTAGCATCATCCAGTCAATATTCATGATAAAGCTGGTGGAATAAAACCACACTTGGAAATTAAACAGAAAGTAGAGCTGCCAGGTGGAATTATATGGGTAACAGACAGATGAAAATTACTGAATGTTATGGTCCAAGCAAACATTCAACTAGAGTCTAGATTGTGAGTATCAACTGTAGTTCTGTACATTTCACTAGGGCATTGAGCAAGCCGAGACTTGGGCCAAAGTCTCACTTGAGTTCTCAATTCCTCACCATAGAATGTAGTAGGACGACATCTCTCCCTACCAAATTCGTCGATATCTTGAAACTTTTCAAACTCAGTCTGAGTCACGGCTGCATTTGCACAAAATCAAAAGCTCCAAAACCGTTTTCGATTACAGGTGTTAGAGAAGTGCTTGGGTCAAACTTCAAGATTTTCTCGTGTAGAATCCCTCGAAAATCTAGCAACAACTAGAGGTCCGGAAGTGTCGTAGATGCTACAATTTCAAATAGATAGCACAAAAAGCAGTCAACAACCTTTATCTTAAGAAATAACAAAAAGATAGGAAGTGCAGTTAAATAAGGAACCGGTAAAGAAAAAACGTTGCACAGACGTAGAGCAACTAGAAAGCACCGAGTCGGTAGCAGGCAAGAATGTATCATCGTTGCAAAATAATTGCGTACATTAGTTCCATAGTCGAGGACATGTGAAGCGAATGCTTCTGTTGCAAACAGCAAGAGACAGAAAAGGAGCTTATTGTACTGTACTAGCTTATTGTACTGTGACACCCTGATAGCACAAGACAGCTGTAATCGCTGTAGCAGTTCGGAAAAGTGTGAATCCGTTACACGTGGCAGGACTTGCAAGTCGGGGCAATAATAGTTTGGTTTGTATCAAGTAGTCGACTGAAAGTCACCAGCCTCCTTTAACAAAGGGGATGCATAGCTGAATCTTAGTGGTTTTAAGACCACCGCAGCAGCCACTTTAGATCCAACTGACAGGTTTCATGGAAGTTCTAGGCAGCCCAGCCAGTGATTGTGTCTAGCCTAGACACAATTAGGGAGCTAGCAGAGTCTTTGGTTTGCCATTGTGGAAAACAGGCCGTAATCTTGGGAAAGGGACCAAAATTATCACCTGAATCACTGCATACTAGCTTAAAAAGAACCGTGGAGCTAGTTAGATCTTCAGAAAGCAATTGCAAAATTACATTCCATTAGCAGGAGATCGGGAAGGGACCAAGAACAGACCGTTGTGGGACTTTCCGGATGACAGATCTATAAGATGTGAACTGACCTACAACACGAAATGAACAGGACACCGTTGAACACGTGGTTCAAAACATGCCGCATCCTTGTCAGACTCATTGACTGCTTTTCTCAATATCTCAAGTAGAATCCGGTGGTTGGTGGTTCCGAAAGATTCGACAGGTCGAGAAGGACTCGAGAAGGCATTGAAGTTTCCAGTATCATTTCTAGCTACAATATAATTAGCCACACAGAGAGAAGCAGTCTCCATTGAAGCATCCATTGAATCCATAACGGAGCTTCTCCTGATCAGCCAATTCTTTCCGTTGAGTTTCACGAATTGCACGGCAGCAGTCTCTTAAAGAGTCATCAACAAAGAAGGAAGATGAGAGACTGAATAGTGTTCAGCTAAAACTTCAAAATCAAATCCGCGTTACTTAAGTTAGGCTTAAACGAAATTCAATTTGAAGGGCTGTGAATCAACCCCTTAATCAAAAGAAACGTTTAAAACCTGAACTATGACAGCCTAGTGATGTCACCAATAAGGTCAATAATAATAATAATAATAATAATGCACTTGATAAAGCACCCTCTGAGAACTCAATCTCTTTCTAGGCACTTTACATGTGCTGCAAAGGGAAACGCGATTGAATCGTAATATCATGCTTGATAAACAACATGAATAACATGGTTAGGGGTGACATGAACAGGGTCAGCATGCAAATGTGGTTAGTGGCAGCATGCACAGTGTCAGCACGCGTAAGCACATGAAGGACGAATCACAGGACCCACTTAATACTGCCCTAGATAGGTGTATTTTTAAGTTCTTTTTAAATGTGGTCAAGTCAGGGGATGTTCTGACACAAGTCGGGAGGGAGTTCCAGGCTTTGGGAGCATACGAACTAAATGCACGGTCTCCAAAGGATTTGAGGTTTTGTATGAGGTATTGTTAAACTGCTGGATTCCGAAAAGCAGGTGGTACGATGCTTGGCCAGGTGGGGGAGTAGATCTGAGAGATAGACTGGAGCCAGAGAATGAAGTGACCTAAAAGTGAGCGACAAAACATTGAAGTCAATCCGTTGCTTGACTGGTAGCCGGTGCAGGTCGGCGAGAAGTGGTGTGATGTGGCAACTGCGATGCTCACGACAGACAAGCCTAGCTGCTGAGTTTTGCACCAGCTGCAATCGCCTGATTGCACACACCAGTAGACCATCAAGCAGTTAGTTACAGAAGTCAAGATGGTATGTCACAAATGCATGGACCAATTTGGTTTTGCATCCCTCTGAAGACAAGTCCCCAATTTTAGCAAAGTTAAGTAGTTAAAACTAGACAGACTTGATTTTGGAGATGATATGGTCGTCTATTGAAAGGTCACTTTGGAACAGGACATATTTTGAGCATTAACCTTTCCAATTTCTCAATCGCTCTTGGTTTGCCCATAACCAGTAAGTTAGTTGTATTATCATTCAATTTAAGAAAGTTTGTTCCCATCCATGCACAGATGTCATCAATACATGCAGCAAGGGAGTTAAGAGAATTTGAGGTGCTTGAAGGCTGGAAGGGATCAAAGCAAAAGTACAACTGAGTGCCATCCGCATAGAAGTGAAAGCATAGATTGTGCCTGGCAATCATATCGGCAAGAGAGAGTACAAACCGTGAAAAGGACCGAACCAATCACAGAGCTCTGAGGTACCACATACTTCAGAGTTTTTCCGAATGATCTCTATCCATTCACATCAATACGTCCCACTGAGACAGTGCCTGAATCATTGATGTAAAGTGCTAGTGATGCCCAACCAAGACGAGAGGCCCTCGAGGACTTGATGATTAACTGCATCAGACACTGCCGAAATATCAAGCTAAACAAGCAGAGAGACTTTACCTAAGTCGGCATTCATGCGGTAATCATACACACGAAGCAATGCTGACTTTGTCAAGTGATTACCTCTAAAACCAGACTGGAACTTACTTGCTAGGTTTGAAGTTTCAATATAAGAGTCCAGCTGGTCTGCCACAACTCACTCCAGTGTCTTCGATGGGAATGGTAGGCTGGAGACTGGACGAAAGCTGCTCAAGATCTCTTGGTCTAGCATTGCTTTCTTAGTTAGTGGCATAACTGCAGCCTTTTTGAAAAGTGAAGGGGCATGACCTCTGGCCAAGGACATATTTACTATGTCAGTTATCCATGGCACCAGCAGAACTATGCATCGTTGAAGTAAGACAATGGGAATAGGTTTTGAGGACTAGTCTTCCTTGACTGGAAAATAAATTGTAGGATGAGATCACTCGTGGCCTCCTTGAATGTAGACATTCAGGTGCTGCACGGAATTGAGGGAGGAGAGTACTTTGGGATTGTTGCTGAGGGGCAGGAGGTCCGAAGGCTACTGCTACCTTAGAGATGGGCTCTCTAATCTTGTCTGTCTTGCTGACAAAGAAGCAAGAAAAGCGATCAGCTAGATCGCCACAAGGATCAGTAGGGAAGGAGCTAACCTGGGAGCAGTTAAGTAGATGATTGATGGTAGACATCAGCATTTTTGGATAGTGTACCTGTGATTCAAATATGTTTATAGAAGCTAGACTTGGCCTTTGCAAATCAAACCTGTTTGTTCTGGATGACACTGTGGAGAGGTCACAGCCACCCCCCTGCTTGTTCAGCCTGTAAAACCATTCGGACTACCGCATTTCACCCACTTTATTCTTGCTGTCTTAAAAGCTTAAAGTAAAGCTTAAAGTAACGAGCCAATTCATCTCACCTGCCTGCACTTTCAGGCCATCCAGAAACCAGGATTGGTCCAGTAAATCTGTAGGCACCTGCAGCGATGTCGCTAGTCGTCTGCTTTAGGAACTTGTCAGCAAGCACTGTCACGCGAACATTGCTGATAGCCCTTTGAATGCTGACAGCAGTAGACAGTCCGATCACACCAGCACCGACTACGCAGATAGCCACCATGACAAGAAAGCAGTGACTTTATTCTGGAAAAGAAAATATTACATGAGACAAGCTAGTAGCAGTAAAAAACTTTAGCCAAGGAGTAAATTTCCAAATTTTGACTCACGAAAAAAATAGATTTTCATGGGGCAATTAACGATACGGTAGATGTATAAGCTTAGCTTCAACCAATATAGATTGTACTACCATGATGCAAGTAGCATTGCACTGACAGCATCAACGGGCCTCGTGCAACGAATTCATATGGAACAGATGGTCGTTCTAAGAGTATGCCGATACTCAGGCAAGGACCAAACAACTCTGCTACTAGGAAGACTAAATTATAATTCTCCAGAATTGATAATTGCATGGGGGAATACTTTGTCGGTAATAAATAGCATGACAAACAAAATTAACTTAAAATGCAGTCCTAGCAACTGCATTTTAAATCAGACAAACAGTTGGCCTTAAAAAATCCAAAGCAGGTCAGGGCAACATAAACAGTAGATAAAAGCATAACAAAAAATGCCACACACCACTGCTGATAACACCATTGCACCGGTGGTCTATCTGGGATGGAATTGCAAGGGCAATACACTCACACAATGGGTAAAAGCAATATAGCCCCATAAAAACATTCTCTACCTCTACTTCTTAATGGAAGACATGCAAAATTGGAGCACAACTTAATGAATGACAAGTGCAAGAATTCGTATTGAAATTCCTGGCTACTGCTTAAAGCTTTTTGGACTAGGCATCTAAACGGCATATTTGCTTGATCAACTAAGTGCAATAGGGTGGCATAACCAGGAGGTGAGACGCAGCAATCAACCGTGGATACTGCCAAAATAACTACACACTATGTTGCTATATTTTATAAAGTCGGTATTTTTTATCCTGCCAAAATAACTACACACTATGTTGCTATATTTTCTAAAGTCGGTATTGATTGGCACCATGTAAACACCATTCGGGTTCAACGAGATTCGATGTCAAACTCTGCTGGACAATTAAATACGTATTGTAGCAGCCTGGATCACCCAGTGGCAGTGGGGGGGGGAAGAGCATGGAAGGTGCTCATCCTAAAAATCTCAGTCCTCTAGAATCTTGCATGATCACCTGCCGATCAGCTAGGTATAGATGTGGGTAATAATTTACTCCAAATAAGCAGTTGCATTGTGAAGCTACTGCAAACAAAGGTTTACACCAGGCAGCAGCTGGACACTAGCCATTCGATTCTGACCAAGGTCTCGCCAAGGTCGTGGGCGGCTCGAGGCCCGAGGCATATGTGAAGCAACTGAATAGAAATTAAGTTATTTTAGTGTGCTATACATACGAATTATATATATATATATAACTAAAAAAATATAATTCATTTATATAGCGCCCCAAGAGAACTTAATCTCTATTCAGGCGCTTCACATATGCCTCGGGGCTCGAGCCCACGACCTCAGTCAGACCTTGGTCGGGGCGAGCACCTTAACCGCAAGACCAAACCAGCCATCAAGATGTGTACCATTACAGCTAACGGGATATCGCCAAAAGGAAACCTTGGTAAATTATTTAGCTGCACTATTACCGGTCCGATGTCATGCACTGTTAGTAATTCATGTAAAACTGCACAAGAATGAGCTGGCAATGAAGATCACACTTGGGCACAGGGGCAATTTTTCGACCATACCAGTAACGAATCTAGTCTAGGGCCTGTGTGTACCGCCCCTTCCCTTATGACTCACCAGCCGAGAGAAGCAGGCGGTAGCAGCACCCACACCCAAGTAATCGCACATGTAGAGCTTCGAGTGCATGCTGAGGTCCAAACCCCGCAGAAACGCATATCACCCATACCGTTAGTGGAGCCCCCCGTGAGCCTAGCGACAACGATTTAATAGGTCCAACGCAACGCAAGTCCAGCGGCAATACTTATGCAATTAGGCAATAACAGTACCGCCTCGTGGAAAAAACCGAGCGCGAACTGCATACGATACACGCTCGCAGAGAATGCATACATCGGCAGGTTAAGCCTACAAACGCAACCATGCCCAGGCCGAGCCCCAGCCGCTGAGGCGAATCCCTTCCTCTAATAAGTCACAGCGGTCGTTTGAGGCATATCGCTGGTCTGTAATTAGCTTACGAAGAACCAGCCTCGCTCGTCGATGGCCTCGAGACACAGGTTAACGTTCAAGGCCAACAGCAGTTTTCCTGACACAATGCAACTTAGGTCCAATTGGCGAGTCGATAAGACGTGCGAAGCCGGGCGGCTTCTGGTACCTCCTTGAATGTCAAGGTTATACAAAAGCCTGGAGCCTCGAGACTCAGGGGTAGAACTGCTTGGAAGCCTTTTTTCCGACCACAACAACCGCCATTCGCACATCTGTTCCAGACCACGCAGGCCATTGGGTCTGGTCCGTTCCTCGAGAATGCCTTTTCAGAGGGAGGCTTGTAAGGGGTAGAGTTACATGAACATGCACGATCGATAGCTATAGGGGCGAAGCTTCAGGCGGTACAAATGGGAGTACACTCTCCTCTTAGAAGGCCTCTGAAAATGATTTCGGGCTACGCTCATTTGATGTGTATTAGAACTTTTTAAAAAATACGGGGTATAGCTGTTTGCTTTTCGGAGCTGAAAAGCTATCTATCGGTGCTTTTTTGAAGGCGGGCAGAACGGAAGTTTGCATCCAGAAAAGGTTGTTACTGCTCTTTACAAGAGGCAGAAGAATATTCAGGTGGAAGAGGGTCGTGAAGCCCGTCGGGTGCTGCACCTAAGATGAAAAGCTTCACGGTCCGTCTCGACGGAGGGCCACTAAATCTATAGGGAAGCATAAAAAAGAGCAGCATTTCATGCGGCGTCTCTGAAGAGGTCTAGTTCCAAGGTGTCCTTTTGATTACTGTGAAATTGAACTTTTAAACAGATCTGTAAGCTGCTAAACAGCGACGAACTACTGGTACTAAGTGGAGCAATTACGCTATCGTTCAGCCAGGTCCTTCGCGTTGAGACCAACCGAGAGGTATCCATTGAGACGTCGGGTCTCACCTTAAAGCCCATGCCTTTCTCGATGCACGCAATTATTCCAGGGAGAGGGCTAGAAGACTCTGGAATTTAGCAAGCACAGTATTTGACTGAGTAGTGTATTAAACTGCTCGTTAGCGTCGTTCCAGCATCGCAGATTTAAGGCGTCTCTCTGAATTCGGTGACTACTTGCGTATGGGCTAGAATGCTGCTAGAGTCGTGCGCCTTCTGCGAAAAAGTTCAGTAGGGTTTTCCAGAGGGTCTATCATGCTTGCAAGGAATCACGTTTTCAGAATTTCAAATGCGCAACTCATTTTTGGAAAGTTTTAAAGATGCCTGCGGAGTCGTATGATTTCGAAGCGAAACCTAAAGGTCTTCAAATAGGGCTGGAAATTTTTTTCCTGAGTCAAAAAGGCTTCTGGGTGGCGTGGCTTCAGTGCGGAGCTAGATGCTGCCCTAACGTTTGGAAGAGTGAATCTAGCAGCTAGGATTGAACAGTACAATAATAATAGGAGTTTTAATAAAACTTTGTAGATGGACCAAAGAGTTGCACCGAGATTTCGGACAGACGGGAGACCTTGACCTTTTGTCGCGCACAGAATGTGAGTATTGCCTCACATTAAAAATCGAGCAGCCCCTCGGTAACCCGGCTTAGCAAGACACTTGAAGCTTGTGGATTTGCGTGCCTTTCGCGTGCACTTCCTGGTGTTTCTCAAAAAAGACGGGGCGTCATTTTTGTCGACGGTGCTAACAAAAAGTCTGCTGAAGCGGTTCCGCCCTAGGCTTGCACGTTCAGTGCCGTTTTGCAGAGGATTATCCTTTCAAAGGAGGCGGTCAGCTTTGAGAGACATTAAATAGGTAGTTATAGGTAAATTTAAAGAAGTCTGTAAGCCTGCCGATAGGCAACCCTTCGGCGCACAGCTTCAGGCTCTCTAAATTGAGCTATAATTTTTTAGACAGGCTTCTATGCAGCCTGCCTTGCGCGCCAGCTTCCGAAATGGAGCATTGCAATCTTTAGAAGCACTAGCGCGCCTTTCCGAGCGAATTTCAAGTGAAAGGCATTGACCTTGTACGTTACATTTCAATGTCAACATTTAGACTTTATGCTAAAGTTTGAGCTACTCTATTGATTAGCTAGTATGATCATTGCCTCTGGTTTTGGAGGTCGTACTCCTACTCCAGAGAATGGTAGAATTTTTTAAAGGGAAACTGTGGAGGCAGGCTACTTCTCGCCCGAACACCCCAAGACCCAGCTACGCCGCCTTCTTGCCGAGTCACTTTCAAATGGCTGGAGCTAGACAAGTGGCAGTTGTATTAAAACCTCTAGTAATAGCGGAACTAAACAATGCTACTCGGAGATCCCGGGTGCCTCAGGATGGAGGGGAACGTGGGAAACTATGATACACTCATTCCCGAGGGAGGAAGAAACGCCCCTCGGACCGAAGCACTCTTGAAGGCGGCCCCTGCGGTCCCACACTTACAAATCACGACGTCAGAGGCATTCGCGACTTTCTAACGGTGACTCACACGCAGACGACACATCTCAGCTCGCCTAAGGTCCTAGCTCAGGGGGGCCTACGAACAACATACTAAGTGGGCACGAGAAATAACAGCAAAGCAAGCCTTCCCCCAAAGCGGGTGGGACACCAACCCCCCCCCCACCAAAGCAATCTTGAAGGCGACCTGTGTTATTCCGGGGTACAAATCGCTCGCCAGAGGTACATATAACTTCGAAACGGGGACGCGCGCATCTCAGCTCGCCGATGGCCCCAGTACAGGGGGCTAGGCCGACGAAGAGCAAATTAGAGGGAGACGTGAATATGCAGTCGACTCGGCTTAAAAGAATATGCTCGGGCCGGCAAATGACCATTCTTATAGGAGGGGTTTTCGCATATGCGGTGTGAGACTATAGCTAGAGTAAATCTGGGGCACGGAATTGCTTTTCTTGTAAGCGAGGTATTTCTGCAACCTATATACTTATACGCGGATTCGACTGTACAAGCACCAACAGCGACCGCCTTAACGTTAAATATCGGGCATGTGGGGTCCTCGTGCCCTTCCGTGATTGGCCGAGTTGTCGAGAAACGCCAGCCATCCATCCTTTCGGGATACCGATAATGAGCTACCGGAATACTCCAAGCCGGATTCGACGTCCTGGCTCGCGAGCCTTGTCCATCAAATTTTCCTGATCGATGTACGCCATCACTCATCCAACGTCAAGTCAACGGGCTGGCCTAGCCTTGCCGGGTGAACCCCGCCCCCTCCATGGGGCCACATCGCATTACAGCGGCTTTAGGTTATTGAATCTTGCATTCATGCAATACACCTGTTTTATTCTGTCTGTTAAGCTTATTACATACTTTTGCGCGTTATTTCGATCTACAAATCTTGCTTACGACAAAATAAAAATCCTATTTTACTTGCCTTGAAGTTTAAGTTGGTACCTGCTATCCAAAGAGAAGTAGGTATGGATCGCTAAATATTTTCCTCGGCTGATCTAATTGATTGTGCAATGGTATAGCACACAAATCGACGCCTGCTTAGGTTACTGACATTGCAGTACTACCGTGGTAAATACTGCCAGTTCCGCTTTTCAGACTTCGCTGCCAATCGGCTAAAAGATTTCGTTGACAGGTAGCCGCCTCCCAGTCTTGGCGCTACATAGACGCGAGAGGCAATTCGGCCAAGCCATCGTGCACCGAATACGAGTGGTGCTATCGTATGCGGATCTTTTGATCGAGCGGTGGATTCGGCGGACAGTTTGAAAGACAAGACGTCAATCTTGGGTATTTACCCAATGGCAGTGCATAATTACTACTCCTAGATCTCAAGGCTATGACACAAGGCCACCCCAGAGGACGTGCAAATGCCTGAATCGGTGAGAGAAGATCAGGGCGGGACTCTTTATTGTGGCTCCTTCCTCATAGCTACTTCGTAGAGAAAGGCAGGAGCTCAACAGAACACAAATTTAAATGTGGATGGTCTGCAGATTAATGTACTTCTAACGATTATTACTAAGGATCCTTTAAGCCTACTAGGAAATTAGGAACGCCATGGCGTCTTGGAGTTGTTGTACCCGGGTTTGCCAACCTAAACATTTCGGCAAGCCAATGAGAATAAGCATGAGAAGGAGCGCAAAGAAAACAAAGGCAGGAGAAAAGAGAATGCAGAAGAGGAAAGCGAAGATGCCGAGCATAGCAGCAGGGAGCGAGCATAGGCTACACTGAAAGCTCCAGGCGTCAACATTTGTTTGCAAGAAACTTCATTTAGAGGAGCCTGTTCCAAGAAAATATTTATGTAATCCCTAGCCAAAGTTTGTGAATGTCCATATTCTGCAGGCCCGCACTGCCTGTCCGGAAACTGAAGAGATATGTGTCGCAATAGGACCAATTGGGGCTGAGGTTTTAGTTGCAGACTTCTTTCTGGACGATTCTTAACACGATGTAGCAGCAGACGACAGGCATGAAAAGGAAGAAATAAACAAGGTAACTAAGTCATACTAGGAAGATCGTATACACAGCACTTGCTGACACGGAGTCAGAACACTCCTGTGCAGAGCGAGATGACGCCGACTTTGGACGTCAGACTTCATCCCCCTCCCCCATGCAGGGAGCGACAGAGCTGGACCCCCTCCGAAACCTCCCCATTTTGAGCGAATTCCTGTCTGCATCAGCGTTCTCTAATTTGCCTCAGGCAAGCCAAAAAATATATATGCTCTGGCATCGGCAGCAAATGCTACTGCATACTGGCAGAGGCGCTCATTGGCCGACCCCAGAACTCACTCTGGCTCGCTGCTCCAGTCGGGCAGCAGTTCCATATATGTCACTCGAGCTTTTTTAACACAGCGGTTGGGCCTTTGAAGCTGACCGAGAGAGACGCCCATTAGAGACAAATTACGATGAAGCTGAACAACATGGCAGTGCATGCGATTTGTTAAGAAAACACTGGTTGGGTCAGGCTGGTGGCAGCGGAACGGAATTTTTTGTTTGCAGCTATGGCTGCGGTTTACATGTCGGGTAGGGATCCTGACACCGCAGCTCCACGCCCACCTATGACGACTAGCTACGACCGCCCAAAGCTGAACTGACTGCAGTAAATCTGGTTCAGCTTTGACTAGCTCGGCTGAGACTGGTGGAACCGGCTCAGCTTAGGCACGCATGATCGCTTGCCTAAGCTGCACTGGCACTCGCTACTTCACAGCTGAGCTGGCACGGGCTGAGTAACAGCTGGAGTTGCTCTGGTCACTATAGACGCGCTTTTTTTTACCTATTAGATTAGGGCTGGCCGCCACGCTACCTAACCTCTTGCACCGTAAGTAGCCCTAGCACGGAGGCGGTGCTCCAGTTCTTCGACCGAGCTCTGGCTTCGGTCCTGCTGATTCTATAATGAAAAAGCATTCGTGTTACCAATAACATGGATCCGATAAGGTTTCTTTGTCAAATCATGGCATATCCATCTTTTCAGCGGCGAAGCGAGGGTTTTCAACTAGGCGGCAAGACCTGCAAAATTGTAATGCAGGGGCATGACCCTCAGAAGTTTCACGTAGTCGGGGCTAGACACGCAATTAATGAAATTAGGACATTAAGTTAAGACACGCAATAATTGTAGCGAAAAATTGTAGTGCTTATTCGATACGATCTCTGCGGTGGCACATACAATGGAATTGAGACGTAATTTCGTCGTTGGTGTTGGTATAGGGGCGGCCCGGGTAGCTACCTCGCTGTACGGGTAGGGGCAAACGCCCCCTGCCCCCTCTGGCTCCGCCACTGAATTCTTTGATTGGCCCAGCGGTTAAGGTGCTCGCCCCGACCAAGGCCTGGCTGAGGTCGTGGACTCAAGCCCCGAGACGTATGTGGAGCGCTTGAATATGGATTAAGTTCTCTTGGGGCGCTATACAAAATGAATTATATTTTTTTCGAGCTTTACGAGCTGCACATCGATCAACATGACGAGCGCAATGTTCTCTCGCCTGACAGTCGAAGCTCACCCGGGTGCACTCGGGCTGCCTGTAGACCGGATTTCTGCTCGGCGTTGAATTGACAAACCGGAAACTTTAACGGGCATAGACGGTTCAGCATTCGATTAAGCCACGCCTTTGCGTACCGCACTCTCTTCACTGCCTATTGCACTTGCCCAAGTGGCAGAAACTGTCTCAGCAACTCCGCCAACCACCAGTGGACGTGGTTACACCACGGCATCTGAATGACTGTGCTCAGTAAGAGCACTGCATAGGGACCTCTTGTTATTCATTAACTAGACTTAGAGGTCACCATTCATTCCCGATACACACTATCTCCCAATCAAGCAGCGCTTGACTTCAATGTTCTATCACTCACTTTTAAGTCCCTTTATTCTCTGGCTCTAGCCGACGTAATAGAACTACTCCCCTACAAGGCTAGGCATTGTGCAACCCGCTTTTCTGAACCAACTCTTCTACCTGCACTTCGTACTAACCTCCAACTCTTTATAGACCGTGTCTAAAGTTCCTGTGCTGCCAAAGCCTGGAGCTCACTCCCGAAATCCTGTGACTCGACGACATTAAAAATGAAGCTAAATGAACCTATTTATGATAGCATTTAGTGGGTCCAATGTGAATCGTAGTTTGCGTGCTGACGCCGTGCGTGCTGCGACTAACCATATTTCAATGCTGACCCTGTGCATATCACCTCTAACCATGTAATGCGTGTTGACATTGTGGATACTATCACTAGCCACGTGATCACACTTCCTTTACAGCATATGTAAAGTGTTCATAAAGAGATAAAGGTCTCTGGTGGTGCTATACAAATGTAATAATAATATTATTATACAGCTTTCCTCTGGCGGAGCCCACAGCGGTCACTGCCTTATAATGATAATAATAATAATTACTGTTGTGTATGAATGAATGTGCTGGCAGTCGCCGACCAGAAGTTCGAATCAATAACAAGGCTTGCAGTGTATGAAAACTCCCGGAGGACCGCGTTGGAGCTCGTGGCCGTGATGACTGACCACAATCCGGAAATATATATGTAAATCTATTATTGGGTCCGCAGTTCTTTTTCGAAGACTTCCGCCTGAGAAGAATGCTGTTGTGGTACAGCCTACCCAATAATACTAATACATTTGTACAACGCCCTCGGAGAACTTAATCTCTATCTATGCACTTTGCATAGACCTTGGGTGACGTAAGCAGGTTACTGAGGTTCTACGGGCGCTAAGCAGAAAGAGAAAGAGGTTGTGCATGAGACGGACCCCAACTCCCCCCCCCCAAGCTGAGCTCCGTAGGGCCAACCTCCGTCTCGTGGATTGTCGCGACTGTTCCCCACAGGTTTACTTGTAATGTGCCTGGCTGCGAAAGAAATAAGCAAAATAAACTGCGGCAAACGAAAAACAAGGACATTTTTTTAACCAGACCCACTTCTGAACCGCTTCAACGAGGAACAGAGAAATTTGCCGCAATATTAACGACACCATTCGATAACATCCGACTGCTTTCGCTATAACTGGCTCTGTTTCGCTGCGTCTCCGAAAGTTCTCATTAACGGGCATGGAAGCTCAAACTAAATATGAAATTTCATTTCACCTCTTCCCGTATTTCATCCATCACACTGTTGCAGTACACACAAGACGAATTCTTAAGAAATTATGAGCCAATATTGTGTTCAAGTCTTAGCGAAGGCACGATCCTTCCCCCGAGGTAAGGCCTCAATGTTTTTCACGTCTCACGAACCCGATGGAAGAAAACAGCGCGTCCACGTGGGAGATCGCAGCCCTCTCAGATGAAAGAATTTCGCCCGTCACTAAGTAGAAAGCCACAGGCGATAGAACGCAGCCCATCCCAATTCTGCGAAAGCTGACCACATCGAAATAGTGATCGGCAGCAACTAGCCTAGCGGTAAAAGCGTGAATACCGTTTACGGTAAGAGGTGACCTGGCAAATAATACGCACCGTAAACTCATGCAGTTTAAAAAACAATCCTCACAATTAAAAATCCACGCATTTTAAAAAGCGTTAAGAACTAACACATACATTGATTTTTTATTTGCAATGGGGCTTTCTCATCGCTGGCTTTAGCTAGGATAAGTCTAGAACATTTGAGCAGGTGTATCAACAGCGTGTGTAACCTGCGTATGTAACCGGACCGACAAGTGGAAGCTATTTTCTAGTCGCGTAAACTTCTCTAGTCCGCTGTTAGCACTATGAAATGCTTTTTGATAGTTTGAAGTTAATAATCCTTTGAATTCACTTCGCCGCTTCATTGTGTCATCTGTACAGGCTTCTGAATTAGAGTCCCTTGCCACAAGCGCGGCGCCCGTAGCAGTGCTAGTCCTTGCCGACACGTGAAAAGACTGTTTCAGCGAATACGTCGAAGTATGGCTAACGAGTCAAAGTTTGTGTACCGATAGGCATAGGTAATCCGACGATAGCAGAGCACTGTAGCCATAAAGAGCGTCGCGACCTTAATATAACAAGTCTGCATCCTTGGCGTAGAACAGTGTGTTCGGCAGTCACGGGGGCTACTTTGTATAGCTCCAGTCGCAGTATACAACAGGCTCGAAGCTTAGAAGACAGCTGGCAATTATTAAACGCCACATATCCAGGTCCTATAGATTATAATTCCGGAACCACCCATAATCGTTAGTGTCGTCGTGATATGGCTGATTTCTAGCATTCTAATGGAGATCCAATTGTCCCGATGCACTTCCACAGCGTGATTACAGATTGGCCAAATATATTGGTATTTTATATACAGAGCGCATTTCTCTGGTTTCATTTTCAGGCCGTGATTTCAGGCAATAGGCATAGCAAAATCGGCATAAGTTGGAGGCCATGCAAATGAAGTGTTCTATATAGTGTACGTCAAATGAGCTATGTAATTATATGGAAATACCGATGTCACTTTTAGAGGTAAGAGAATCAGCGACCAGCTGCAAAACAATTCTACTTTATGATCACTGTAGATTTTCTAATGATAGATTTTTGGACGTTGCAACGCTTTCTGCCCAAACCTCAACTGTTGAAATAGCTTATCAATTTGAACGATCTCAAAAACCTGAAACACTCGAGTCCTAAAAGAATGTGACTAACCAGAGACTGCTTTTTCATTATGGCAATAACTTGAGTACAAACATATGTAGCATTTCGTTTATCTGGTAAAACATGGTCAATAACGATTGCGGCTGCTGAACGCACCTTCAGCACGCTCCATTGTCTGAAGAAGTTTTTGAGGCCCACCTTGCCAGAAGACTGAATATAAGTAGCAGGCTTTTTTGGTCAGCTCATGTAACGAGATTGATAGAATTTATGAAGATATTAACCTGTTGACGAGTTACTCCTTGAATAATGACCACAATCTAACTAACATTCTCAGTTATTTTATTATACTGCAATCGCGAAGCACCGGTGTCACCTGTGGAGTCCCTCAAGGCTCTGTCCTTGGTCCGTTGCTGTTCTCCATTTATACTCAACCTCTGGGAAAAGTGATTAAGGCCAATTAATTAAGATATCACTTTTATACTGACGATACTCAGCTGTATTTGTCATTCAAACCGTCGCAATCTGCAGCAGCAACTGAGAAACTGAATGCTTGCCTTGCCGACATTCGATCCTGGATGTCGGAAAACTTCTTGAAACTGAATGACGACACAACCGAACTGCTGCTCATAGGACACCCTAAGCGTGTGGTTGAATAAGAAGGCTTTGCTCTTCTAATAGGTGATGCTGTTGTGGGACCATCCACGTGCTCGAAATGTATGTGTCATTTTCAACAGCTGCCTCAATTTTAAAAGCTTCCTTCAGACGACTGCTTCTACAGCCGAGCTGGTTTGGTCTAGCGGTTAAGGTGCTCGCCCCGACTAAGGTCTGACTGAGGTCGTGGGCTCGAGCCCCGATGCATATGTGAAGCGCCTGAATAGAGATTAAGTTCTCTTGGGGCGCTATATAAATGAATTTTATATTATATATTACAGCTAGCCACCACGTCCGATCCCTATCCAAGATTAGGCGCTCTCTTCTACATTGGCTTGCAAAAAATTTAACTAGCTCCTTGGTTCTGTCTCGGCTTGATTATTGTATCTCCCTTTTGGCTGGGCTACCAAAAAAGCCTTTAGGCCACTGCAACTGGTGATGAATATGGCTGCAAGGCTTGATTACAAGTCCCAGAGGTTTGAGCACGTGTCTCCTTAGCTAAAAGAGCTAGGATGGATGCCGGTTGAGCAACGGATACAGAGCAAAGTTCTTACGCTGACCCACAAGGCCCGCCATGGCTTGACTCATTCGTACCTAGCTGAACTGCTGCATCAGTTTCAGCCTGTTCGCGCCCTCAGGTCCTGTGTGGACAATAAATTAGATGTTCCATTCCTCCGCTTAAAGACGGTTGGAGACAGAAGCTTTAGCTCTGCAGGTCCTAGACTGTGGAACTCGCTTCCACAATTCTTACGCAACGACAGCTAGTCTTATGTTATGTTATATTATGTATCTCCGTTTGTAACTCCACAAAGTCATAAAGATCATGTGGGTGTTACGCAGGAGAGTTTTGTATTGCGCACTCACAGCCTAGGCGGCTTTCGGTACGAATTCGGTAGCCAACAGACTTCGTCTCACGCAACAAAGAAAAAGTGGGAAGCATAGCAGAATCAGGAGAGCAGTTGAGGTAGTGAGTAGCATAGAAGTAGCAGCTCAGGACCACTGAAAAATCTTCCGCTGCCGACTGTGGCTCATCCTTTTCAGCGGTCCTGAGCTGCTACTTCCATGCTACTCACTACCTCAACTGCTCTTCTGACTCTGCTATGCTTCCCACTTTCTCTTTGTTGCATGAGACGAAGTCTGTTGGCTACCGAATGCGTACCGAAAGCCGCTTAGGCTGTGGTTGCACTAGACAAAACTCTCCTGCGTAACACACACTTAGTCTTTATGACTTTGCGGAGTTACAGACGGAGATATATAACATTAAATTACATTTAGGCTACCTCAAGCTTTGCTTTCTTAGCATGCCGTAGCTGTATTCTACTGATGCGAAGTATTGAGCATAGAGAAACAGCTTTTCCGAATTTTTAAGTCTGAGAAAGTTCTCATCGACTTTGATTTAGTCCGCCCAAATTGTAGCATACTTTATATTATAGATAAAAAAAAATTCTGCTTATATTCAAATTTAAAAAGCATGCCAATCGTGGCTAACGTTTGTGCTATATTGTTGCAAGTAGTCAGATATTTTAAAAGAGGATCACTACTTAGTTTGCTAATTAAATCAATATCTGGTATTTTAGCATTCACCTAAATGCATTATTTGATGCGGCACGATCGAAAAATTGATACTGGACTAAAATTAAACCTCGTAGTTCATTCCTAGTTATGTATCTGGTAAAACGTAAGGGCTAGTTGTGAGCAACAATATAATAGCAATAATACAATTGATACAGCGCCCTCGGAGAACTCAATCTCTTTGTAGGCGCTTTGCATTTGCTGCAAGGAAACACGATCGAATGGTGAGTGGTATCATGCTCGATAAACACCATGAATAACCACGCAATGCGATTCGCTAAAGCGTACGCGTCGAAAGTAGTTGTGTCGTCACAATGGGCACGGAACAGTAGTTGCGTGACTTCTCGGAGCAGCGACAGCACGTAAATCGTCATCCTTCAAAACTACAGACATAAGTAAACTTATAACTGATTACTTATAACGGCGGAGCTTAGGTCACGAGCTGGGACGGCGACAAATAGGGCTCGCGTTACACTAGTTTGCTCTAGCGGTTAAGGTGTTCGCCCCGACCAAGGTCTGACTGAGGTCGTGGGCTCGAGCCCCGAGGCATATGTGAAGCACCAGAATAGAGATTAAGTTCTCTTGGGGCGCTATATAAATGAATTATATATATATAAATATATCTCTCTCTCTCTCTCTCTCTCTCTCTCTCTCTCTCTCTCTCTCTCTCTCTCTCTCTCTCTCAAGAGGAAAGCGTCATAAGCAGAGACCTAACAAAACTACCAGAGTTAGACATATATGAAAGTGACATCAAGAGGGCCGACTCTCTCTTCTGACCCGCTGAAAGAGGCATGTGCGCCAGCCAATGTGATCTACGTCGCAGCTGTCGCCCTCTGTACTTGGGCGACGGACTAAAAATATGCGCTGAGCTAATTTCGCTACAAGCTGAATCTATTGCGTGTCATTCGGTTAAACGTCTGGCACTTGCAACGGTTCCCAAGTGATAACCCCGTTAGCCATCGAAGGAGGCGAAGTTTGTAACAGTTCATTCCCCCTTTGCTGCGAGCCTTGTCTAATGCTAACAAAGCCAATAAAAGGGCGAAAGAAACGAGACAGTACGCAAAATATCCTCCTAAGAGGTCTTCGTTAGGACCGCGATAGCCCAGGAGGTACGGTGCTCGCTCTTTACGACAGAGGTCGTGGGTTCGAATCCTGCAGTGTTCGATCTTATATTGACAACTGCAAGCAGTTTTGATGGCCGTTAAGGCTCTTCTACCGCTATACACATGAGGCTGTTAAATCAGCGAATATTTTTTAAATTATAGAAGCCAAGTGTGCGCATTCTTTGAGGTGCGTAATTTTTTTCTATCTCGGTCATACAGAAAACCGCAATAATATGAACATGCTCCGGAAGACTTGATGCGCTATTACTTCAGCCAGATATCCAATTTAACTACAGCACTAACAGAGTCGGCTAAAAGCAGGTGTCAAGGCAACAGTAATAATCAGTTTCAGCAGCTTTGGGAATAGCGATTTTTCGAGCATGTGACTCTAGCAAAGAACCGATCAAGTTGCTCGACAGACTTCTAGCACAATCTGCAGAAAGCAATCAGCGAAATACGTCTTAGCGTGCTTGATGATTGTAAGAGTAAGATTTTATTTTTTTTATTGTGAATATTCTGCGTCTGCACCACACGTGGTAACCATCAAATTGGTCAAGTATTTAAATTTATGGCACGGTCATTTGGTGAGCTGCTGACAGGGATGGCGATAATTAAAACAACTACAATTTTTGTCATCGTCATCAGCACATTCATATGTTGTATCAACGACGTTCGCCTGAATTTCAGTAGTCTTGAATATTTGTCTCCGCATGCAAAATAGGCTTAACAATACATACTGAGACTAAAAAAACCGGTTAGTTATGTCCACATAACTTTTAAGTATGCCAAGAGTACCGATCGGTGAGCAAGATGAACGCCATCAGACGACTCTCTACGTCTATACTCGAGTGGGGTCACATTTGAGCATCCAGTAATACTTCCAGATCATCTACTAGTCGAATTTTAAAGGTCGGGCATTGGTAGTATAAAAGTTACTCCATATGACCTTACTAGTACTGTTTCCTGAGTGGAGCACTTAAAAGATCTAGACAAGGCCCTAGCATTTGGCAACGCAGTCCACGCCTGTCACCAAAGATTCTCAGCAGAAGCACAGGGATGCTCGGCATGATTGGAATTGCTCTGCAACTGGCGAATGGACCCATGACTACCAAATAGCTATATATCTATAGTCAGCACAGTGCTTCTGGACAGAAGTCTGGAGACTATCAGATTCTTCCAATAGATAAATATATTATCTACTGGTGCATTCTTTGCCCTCCGATCTTGCATCGTTTTCGCGATCTGTTAAAGGCATTTTACGGTACCCATAGTTTGATGAAGGTCAGCTGTACCTGATGAAAGATGAATGTGTATTTTTGTTTTATCGTCGTAAGAGAATTTAACTTCTTCTACTAGGCACGTTACATGTGCCGAAGGACTTGAGCCAGCGACCTTAATCTTTAAAGGCGAGCACCACTCACTACCCATCGGCCAAACCAGGGCAGTCAGGAACTCATCAAACCGGAGCGACAGTCTCATCTATCGATTGCAGGTCAGCAGCTATTACCTCATCAAACTGCAATAGGGGGTGCAAAATGCGAGTTATGTAAAAGCTGCCACGAGGGGAATAAAAACTGCGTGTTATGTAAAAAATCAATAGCCGGTAAACAAATGCTGCCACCATAGGTACTTGAACCTGGACCTTATTAGCTTTCAGAGTCATGGAGGCTTGCTTAACTGCCACAGAAACGGCCCTGGCAAGGAGATATGAGTATCTAAACCTCGAACTTGATAAACTACAGGGCCATATAGATGCTTAGGTTATTCAACTCTAAATTTAAATAAACATCCCTTTTATGTAAGCCTGAGTATTTTGTCCTTTTTGCTTTAATATTACGCAATTTCTTCTTCCTAACGCCAAGAAATACAAATTACACGGTAGCCTGAATTCTCATGAAGTAATTCAGAAAAATCGATTGATTCATTTGCGGTAACTGCACTTCTGGATCTTAGCATGCTGTAAGGTGTACGCACTGCACGCTCCGGGTTATTAGTGCCGTCTCCTGCAGCCGAAATTTTATTACTGCCAACTATAAGCGGGGGGGGGGGGGGGGGGAATAGACACCTAAGTCTGTGTCTCAGATCGCTTGATTCCAGTATACTTATAATTCCTGAGGCCATCTGGATCCTCTAGTCTGTAAAAGCGTACCTCTAAGAACCATTCGTTCCTAGATGTCGGATATAGTATTTGATGATAACAATGAGCGCCTTCTCACAAGAGACCCCGAACCTATGGCTGAATTAAATGACTGCACCCCTGGTGGGAAATGCAGCGCTGCTACCGTCCTCGAGTGGTCGTAATTTAGCAGTGATCTTAGATGATAGCTTAGCGCTTACAAGTGTACAGATAACCGCGTCCACAGGGGACATCATGTTCGAATCCCTGTCCAGGATTAGGCGCAGCTAATCGCTTGTCGTGGGCTCGAGTCCCGAGGTACATATAAAGCGTCTGGATAGAGATTAAATTCTCTCAAGGCGTTATATATATATATATATATATATATATATATATATATATATATATATATATATATATATATTTATATATATATTTATATATATATTTATATATTTATATTTATATAACGTCTTGAGAGAATTTATGTATATTTACTTACACAATCTAGACATGACGTCACAAAACGAATGAGCTAGTTTGACTGTCGTACTTTTATCTAGGAAGGCTCTTATTGGGGTGAGGCTCCTGAGCTGAAAGTAGGAAGACTTGACAGTTGTTAAACTTGCTCATCTAATAACAATATTATTGGAATAGTGCAATTAGGTTATTGGCCAATGACACTGGAGTGATGCTAGCTAGATGAATTTGAGAGCTAGGTCATGCAAATTTCGTGTAACAGTTAATTTTTCTCCTAAAAATTACACTTTTCACCTAAATATTGTTAGGCTTCATGAAGTTAGGAGCAATCCACGTTAAGTTAGTAGCAATCCAAACGCGAATGTTATCGAAAAAAATAGCAAGGAAATAAAGTGTGTTGGACGGAGGGCAGGCTTGGAAGGGTAGAAGGGTATATTAGAACTGGGCTATGCAGAAATGAAAGCCAAGATTGTTTTTAGCGATAATTAAAATAATGCATTTGTATACAATAATAAAAATAAGAATAATAATACAAATAATAATAAATTTGTATTGTCCTCAGATAAGATAATTTTTTTCTAGGCACTTTATGTAAATGCTGTAAAGGAAACATGATTAAATGTTAGCGGTAATATGCACATGTCAATCAGAATAACATGGTTAGGGTGCCCTGCATAGTAGGGAGAGTAGTTGGGAATTCAGTGCTATAATCTCTATGCAGTTATATGATCTTTAATTCTACTTATATTTCCAGCCATTTTTACTTATTCTTCGCTGGTCTTTCTATGCTATTTACTGGCCCAGTTACTATAAATTAGCAATTTACATTTGCTCCTCGTTCAGCTATGCTTTCCACTTCTTCTTTAACTCTTAGATCAAAATTATTGACTACCGATTAATTTTAGACTCACTTAAGCTTTGAGTACGGTGCAGAAATTGCCTTGAGTAACGATATTCATCCTAATTTGCAGAGATTATGTAGTTACATTGACTGGCGTATAAATAAAATATCGACCCGTATGTAGTATATAAAACAAAAGTGAAATACAATTTAGGTAATTTACGGCATCGGAATGTTTGAGTCAGACTATTTACATTATACCAAAGAAGAAGCACAAACAACTGTGCTAGTTTAGTGTCTTGAAAACCTAGAGTCAGATGAATATCTTAGACCTTGAAGGTGACAGCGGCCCATTTTTAAACAACAGGTAAAAAGGTCCAGGTTTGCTCCACTCTTTAAAATAATGATTAAGTTCCTTTCAATTATGTAAACCACTTTGATTTAAAATTAATTGAAATTAATACTAGCTGATTAAACAGCCTCTTTTTGTATAGCGACAGAAGAGCCTTTACGGCTATCGCCACCACTTGCAGTGGCGTTAAAGGATTGCCCACCGCAGGAATCGAACCCACGACCTCGGTCCCGAGGTCGTGAAAGCAAACGCCTTACCCAGTGTGCCATCACGGCTCACCACTTTGATGTGGAAGGCGACCAGTGACAGAATTAAAGGAGAGAAAGAGAGAGTTTGCTGAAGCTGTGCGTTTAGAGGACATTAGTTTTTAATTCGGCAGGATACACTTTCTAGGGCTTCATTCGCTTATTAAAGTCAAATCATATTTAGAGAAAAATTTCATTCGATGAAGCCAGATCACTGCACAATTTTCAGTGGTACAAGCATCAACTAGAAGATTTTCTATTCTCAAGTGTAAGTGAAGTCGGACAAAGGTCAATGAAAGCTACTCTAATAAGCCAATGCAACATAATAGATTTTGCGATATGTGATCATCATTTTATCCACTAGATTTTTAAATAATAATAATAATAATGTCTTTTGAAATGCTGTTTTGCAGCTAAAGCATACCGCAGAAAAAATTTTTCCCGAGACTATTGACATACCTGTACGCTTAGATTCAGAATTCGTCAAATAGAACGATACGCATACATGCGTCTCAAAGGATGTGAGTGTACCATCAATTTGGAGTGAGAGTGAGCACACACCCGATGCGAAAAGGGCTCTCTACCTGGATTCAATATCAGTACTTGGCATTTATCTTTCAATATGCTAACCATACCTACCTCTTGAAGAGCGATAAAGGAGAGTTTTGACCCTCTTGCATTGGGCAACTGGCTGGACATCACGGATGGCTGCCCACGATCTGACCACCATCCAGTTGTTCCCCTCAGCCCGTTAGTCTATCGAAAGACGGTCGCGGCAGGCGCCAAGCCTGCCACGATGCATGCCTCTGCGGTTCGTGAGCCGTCTGGCTCACGGAGGACTGAGTGGCTAGCGATACCGGTTGGCTGATCATATCTCAAGAGTCGAGGCGTTTTCTCCGAGAACGTCGCAATTTCACCCTCATTCTCTTCTGACCCTCGTCTGTCGTTCCACTCACCAGAGCAACTGGGCATCAGCGGCCATTCGCAGCTAGGTTTTGGAGCCCGTATACACCGGTTCCATTTTGGTTCTGAAACTTATAGCTTAGAGGCATCCAGTCGCAGGCGGGCTGAAGGGCTGCGCCGGTGGGGGTGGGAGTACGGGTAGCCATTCGGCAAGCTTTGGGGTCTACCCAAGGTGGGCCTGGGCCCGCTGGCCCCCATCCCAGTGGGTACGCTAACGTAAGCCAATGCAATGCAGGATCCATCATGCTCCACGTAAAAGTGGGCAGGTGGAGAGAGTCAACGGTGATAAAAGGCCGGTAAGGGTAAAAACATTGATAAGCTGAGTGCCATCTGCAGAGAAAAAAGACGCCTGGATTGTACTTGGCGATTGCATCGGTGCTTGCGTGCTTGTGTGCGTGTGTGCGCAAGCGTGTTGTGTGTGTGCGTGTGTGTGCGCGCGCGCGTGTGTGTGCGCGCGCGCGTGTGTGTGTGTGTGGTGTGTGAGAGTAAATTTCGAAAATAAGCACACCTTGAACAGATTCCGGGGTACCCAAACTCCAGCTGGCCTGGCCATGGGGTGAGGTGACTGAGCCGTACCACTGGGCTATTACATTAATGACCTTCCCCACGCATTAACTTCACGCAATGTATTCGTTTGAGCGCTCCCGTTTAACAAGCGTGTCCGAACGGCAGACCGTTTAGGCTATTATCCACCCTCAACCAGCGGTGGGAAAAACGCCCACACCCGAAGTAATACTCCCTAGTGTGAATCGCCATTATTTTATAACCCCACGTAGTGCTTTAGTATCGAAACAATTTCCACGAGCATATTGTTGCATAAATAATGCACGGCCGTGTTCACGTTTCGCTAGCTTCCACATCATAGCAGGAATTACCTGGCATCTGGGTGCACCGCCAGCCTGGCGCGTCGATTAGTGTTAATAGCCTCTTCCGGGTATGATCTATCGACGAGTCGTTAAGACTGCGAGTATAAAGAAAAAATGTGCTCACAAATTCCTGCGCTTATAAGGACGCAGCAGCCACAAAGCTAATGCGGGAAATCTATAGCGTTTCACGCTTACGAGTATTTCTTGACGTTCGGGTGGGTGCTTTTTCAGCGCATCCCCACCCACAGCACGGGCTGCAGCCAGAGCACACCGAATTCATTCATCCGCCCCACTCAATTTCTGCACCCGTCTAGTCTTCACTGACCTTGGCACGATTCAGACTATCTACCATAGAGGGTCGCAGTTACCGGCGACCGAGGAAGATTCCCAGCGAACGCATCCACGGGTACAGATAAGCATCTACAGTACGGTGGTAACGAAAGCGCTCTGGTCTTTGAATAATGCAGAGCGAGAGCAGGGAAGAGTATCCACCACTGCCAGCCCCGCCATCCCGCTTAAGAGGGCGGAGGCAGCCGCCCGCAGCCGCCTCAAACCGACCGCCACTGCCCCGAGCCTCTTCCTGAAGCCTACCTGCCACCACCGGGTGTCGGCCACTTCGGGCGGGCTCTTACGATCAGTAAGTACGATAGCTTTGGATCTGTTTTCTCTAAAAATCTGTTAATGGAACGCTCATAAGAGCGAGAGCGCAGTGTACGAGCTCGTCGCCGCCGAACCCGCGCCGACGCTACAGGCGCTGGATGCGGACCTGTCGTGGGTTGGGGGTGAGGAGTGTAATTGGCGTAGCAAACGGAAGCCCTTTGGCGGCATGCGTCCAAGCCATTGGCTGGCGTATCCTTGGAGCTAAAGCTACAGCTGTCTGGTTATGAACCTCAGTCAGTTGTTTGCACTCTCTGAATAGCCCTCTGTTCAGGACCGTGCGTGTGCCGTTCCGCAGCGGAACGCAGCGACCCCCGCGGATCGTACCAGTTTCGACCGGCCGGACGCGCCGGTTGTCCCGTCCTGCATCTGTAGACGTACCGCCGCCGATCCGAGCGCGTCGCCGCTGCCTGTACTCCACCGCTAGGAGATGACGAAGACCGAGCAGGCGAATAAGCCCGCCGCCTCGGCAAAGGGCGGTTTTTTGAATTTCCTCTGGAACAAGGAAAACAAGACGGTCCTGGGAAGGACTGGGACGAGCTGGGGTAAGCGGCGGCTGCGGGGCGCCTGGCTGTGCTGAGCTCGCCGGCCTGGCGCCGGCCTAGTTCGCTGTGTGCACCGCATCCGCTCATGCTTTGTGCGGTGCGCACTCTCTCGTCCCTCTCTAAAAAAAAATCAACGCCGTTCGAAAATTTAGACATCTCGCTGGTGAAAGGCGATTGTTCGATTTTTGAGCACCTGCTCCGATGCGACCCTTTGCCGATGCTGGAGGTGGGTAGGAGGCCCCCCAGCCGCCGGCCGAGGGCTTGTGCCGGCGTTTGGCCGGATCCTAATTTGAGCAAACGTTTTCTGCACATGCGGTTTTCGTCTGCCGCGTCGTATAGCTTGGAAGCCGGTTCGCCTTTTTCGCGCATGACCAAATAGCCATTATTAGCCAGCCGTAGCTGCCTCCTCAAGCCTTTACGGTCCTTCGGATAAATGCTGTCACTTCTCGAGTCATCACTCTTGCCAACAATTGGCTTAAGGTAGCCCCATGTGGATGCTAGGGCGACAAGTGTGTGTCGGCAGCTGCCTAGTCCTGCTGTGGAAGATGATCGTTGGTGGTGCTGGGAGACCGGTGACCATCGTGCTTCTTAAAATATGTTAGTTACAATAAGTTTTATCTCCACTGTGCGTCGATCGGTTAGCAATAAACGCTGTCACACTCCTACTTGAAGAAGATGCATAATTCATGCATAAGTCTTGTCTTTGACTCAGTCAGCCTCGGGGCCGCTAAACCTTCGGTAGCTTCTCCTGTTCCAGATTGCATCGTGGTAGTTCACCATGACCCATTCTGTACACAGTCCCAGACCACGAATAGCTAATGCAATCCAGCTGACTGAATATAAGCCATTCTCTCTAGTCTCCATACGTGTTTGTTTGTTGTCGATGGATTGTTTTATGCTGTTCATTTTGCTGCCAGCGCAGTGGATGAGAATGCCCCGCTTCTGACACGTTTGGAATTTTCGGTGTTCTGCATAGGAACCAAGAGCTCTCAGTGGGACGTGGCCGTTCACTGTGCTCATGCTTTCTCTTGATCGTCTTTACCTAGAGATGTTCCTTGGCTGGTGCCTACAAAGGGCCCTGAGCAAAATGGAAAACTGCTAGACATAACACGATGGCACGTAACAAGAAATATATGCCATCTCTTTTTAGTTAACAAGATCAAATCGTTAAGCTTGATTGTTTTATTTTCTTATCTAATCTGCATCCAGCCTTTACAGCAGCAGCATAGCAGCCGGTTCTGCTGCTACTGTAAAGGCTGGACGATCAAAAGGTAGGAAGCAGGCTATACAACTCCACGATATCTTGTTCTTTGCTGCTGTCGTGTGTGTAGCAGTTTACTGCTTTGTTTCGTTCTTTTCTCATGGCACCTGCTAAGGTAGCTCTCTCGCTAGCAGCCGATCGAGAATCCAGTCGTGTGTCGTACCAACCCAATCTCTGTGCACCATCCCAATCTCGCTTGCTGTCACTCTTGACCTGCGCCGTTGGCATGAGCACTTGCGTTTGTCATAGCTGAACTTGTTTGTTGCGGTTCACCTCTTCTCTGTTGTTGTTTTGTAGATCCATTTTGCCTTTGCCTGTATGTGACATAATGTCGATTGTTGTTGTAGCTAAAGTGACACTGTTCTACATCTGCTTCTTCTCTGGTCTTGGCCTTTTCTTCTGGGCCAACATAGAGATTTTCTTCCTGACAATGGACAAGGTAGTACCCAAGTACTTTGGTATGGAGTCGCAGACCTTGGACAACCCTGGTGAGTGAGGTCCTCATCCCACAAGCTTGCGCATGCAGTGCTGTTGGTGCCCATGAGCCGGCACCAAAGGCGCCTACTAGTGGTGCGAAACTCGGCAGCTAGGCTTGCCTCTCGTGATCGTTGCAATTGTCACATTTCACTCACTGACCTGCACTGCCCCCCCCCATCAAGCAGAGTATGGTGAAAAAGGTTTTGCTGCTCACTTTTAGATCCTTTCATTCTCTTGCTCTGCTCTGGCTGATCAATCCTGAATGCTTCCTAATCAGGCTGGCTCAATTTGTTTAGCTGCAACTCTAAATAACCTCAAATCCTTAGGATTGTGCCTTCAGGTCGTATGCTTCCAACACCTGGAACTCCTCTCGCCTGACGTTACGATAACAGGTGACGTCTTGAAACAGAATCTGAAAGCTCACCTGTTCCTTACAGCATTTGCTGGCTCCGTGTGTTTTCTGTTGTATGCTTAAAACTATTACAGTGTGCATGTTATCGCTAACTAATTTACAGGATTCCAGATTATTTAAAGTGTCCAGAAAGGGATTTAGTTCTTTTAGGCTGCTATGCAAATGCCGTCTTGTTGTTTGTTATTAACTAAGATGTTTGTTTAGATAAGGATACCACGTCTAAGTTGGTCCATGCATTTGTGACATCCCGTCTTGAATTCTGTAACTTACTGCTTGCTGGCCTACCGGCATGTGCAATCAGGCGATTACAGCTGGTGCAAAACTCCGCAGATAGGCTTGTCTGTCGTGAGCGTCGCAGTTGCCACATTACACCACTTCTCGCCGACCTGCACTGGCTACCAGTCAAGCAACGGATCGACTTCAAGGTTTTGTCGCTCACTTTTGGGTCACAATTCATTGGCTCCAGCCTATCTTCAGATCCACTGCCCCACCAGGCCAAGCATCGTACCGACTGCTTTTCGGAATCCAACAGTTTAACAATACCTCGTACAAACCTCACATCCTTTGGAGACCGTGCATTTAGTTCGTATGCTCCCAAAGCCTGGAACTCACTCCCGACTTGCGTCAGAACATCCTCTGACGACCACGTTTAAAAAGAACTTAAAGCAACTATGTAGGACAGCATTTAGTGGGTCCCTGTGATTCGTCCTTCATGTGCTTATGTGTGCTGACACTGCATGCTGCCACTAACCACATTGGCACGCTGACCCTGTGCATGTCATCGCTAACCACGTTGTTTATGTTGTTTATCAAACATGATCTTACTCATGATTCAATCGCGTTTTGCTTTGCAGAAAATGTAAAGCGCCTAGATAGAGATTGAGTTATTATTATTGTTATTACTGTTATAAAAACTTGTACTGGTCATGCGTCGAGGGATCTTGAGCTGCCCTGTAAGTCGAAGAGCACACGAAAATTGTGGCTAAGTGCTTAGCTATGAGGCTGTGCCAGGGAAGGTGACATGGTGGTGCAAGCATCGGGGAGGGGATGAAAAGAGATTGGAGCCTGAGGGCCGTGCTTTTTTCTTGCCTGGCAAAGAAAGGGCGTGAGCGCGTGTGATGTACACACACAGCCACGATCGGCGTTGTGCGCGTCTCTGTGCTTTTGCTGCTCGAGCGACTGCAGTGTTACCTGTTCATGTGCTGTGCTGCAAACAGGCAAGCCAAGCTTTGGCTGGCAGCTGCTGCCGTTTTGGCCTCTACCTACCGGGTAACGCGTCCCATTCCTGCTGCTGGACGCGTGAATGCTTTTGTGCGCTTGCCCAGCTTCCTTTCCGAAAAGCCTCCACCTGCTGCCAGTGCCATAATTAGGAGTGGCCGAATGGTGCAGCACGTGAGTGGCACCATCTCTCGATGCCTTCGCTCATGGAATACTCTGCTGTGGATGTTGTTTACCTTGCCCCATTCCAGCGGCTGGCAGTGGCCTTTCATTGGAGTTTCTTCATGGCATCATCGAGCCGTTGCCTAATAATCTGCAGCAGTTTATCTTGACGTTTACCTCGCTCGTCTTCATTCTCATATACGCAAGTGACAGCCTATTAGTTTCGTCAGACTGTGCCCTAGAACATGCGCGCTCAGTACTTTTGAGCAGCTGAAGCAGCAGCAGGCTGTATGCGCTGGCTGTGCACACTGTTCGTTATCTGTGCTAAGCCTGCTCAGATGCTCTTTTTGGTGCTTCTAAAGTTGCAGCTTTGCCATTTGCGCTAGGCCCACGTTTTGAAGTCAGGCTTAAACGGGGTAGCTGCCCTGGAGGTGCCGGATTTCTTGCCGGAATTGCAGAAATTTGGCACTCGAAAGAATCGCCTGTGTTCGAGTTGCCAGTCTGGTGTTGGATTGTCAAGTGTCATCTGTGAAAGCTAGGGCTGTATGGCCTGCTGTGTAGTTTCTCGTGAGGTCATTTTTTTACATCTTCCAGGTATTGCATATCGGCCCTTGGTTAACGTTGACTCGTCACTCATCAAGTTCTATCAAGGAGAGGTGGCTAGCTTTGAGACATATGTCAACCAGCTGGATTCCTTTCTTTACGGTAAATTAGCAATCTGATTGCATTCAGACTGCACTTAGTAGTGGACTGCTCTGGCAGTTAGCTGAGCTTCTTGGTGCTGTACCAGTGATTTCGCACTCGGTTTTTGGTCATCGCTGTCAAGGCTGCTAGTGGTATGTGCTCCCTCGCGTCTTTTACAGCTTGCAAGCGCCTGCTCGGCCAGCTCTTCTGTCAAGCCTCTATTTCATTTGCCTGCTTTTCCTCGCGATCATTTAACCATTTTTCCTGTGCATCCACCTGACTGGTGCAGACAACTAGCATTAGCTTTGAAGCATAAGGTGGGGACCGCATATACGTGTGTGTGTGCGCGTGTGTGTGTGTGTGTGTGTGTGTGTGTGTGTGTGTGTGTGTGTGTGTGTGTGTGTGTGTGTGTGTGTGTGTGTGTGTGTGTGTGTGTGTGTGTGTGTGTGTGTGTGTACCCGCCAGTTTGGAGCCATAAACATGGATCTTCTGTGGTGTGGCATCTGTGTCAACATGCTGTCATTGTGTCTGCTTGGAAGTCCTGTTTGCATTATCGTTTAACCTTTTTTGGTTTTTAATATGTAGCCCGATTTTTTCTATTGCTGATGTGATATAATTTTATTTTGTGCCATTTTAAGCATCAGGTACATTATGTTATGGCAGTAGGACGCAGTCTGCTTTCTACCTTCCTTCCTCTCCTGCCACAATTATGTTGATTTCTCTATATATTAATTATCACTGAGGACAAGGGCACTAGACAAGTGTGAGTGCATTATTCGGTCTGTTTAGTCGGGTATGTCTGTAGGTAGCTGTCACATAGTCGAGGTGCACGAGAGTTCTTAGTTTTTTCCATTCAGTATTACATTTATTTGGTTTTGGCTGGGCTACCGAAAATAGCCATTAAGCATAAGCAGCTGGTGATGAATATGGCTGCAAAGTTGGTCAGCAAATCCAAAAGGTCTAGCCATATCTCTTGTAATGGCTCCCTGATTCAGAGCAAAGTTCTTATGCCAACCCACAAGGCCCGCTTATGGCTTGGTTCCTTCATAGCTAGCTCTGCTTCACCAGTTGCAGCCATTATGTGCTATTACATTCTGACTTTTTTAAAGACCGTTGTTGACAGAAGCTTTTGCTGTGCAGGTCATAGACTGTAGAAATCACTTCCAACAGTTTTTATGCAAATACGTCTACTCTCCTTCTGCCGACTGTGGCCCGTCTTTCCAGCTGTCCTGAGCTGCTACTTTCATGCTACCCCTTCCTCGACTGCCCTCCCGACTCAGCACGATGCATCTCGCTTTCTCTTCGTTGTGTGAGATGAAGTCTGACAGCTCTCTTTCGTAACACCCACTTAGTCCTTGTGGCTTTGTGGAGCTACAACAGGAGATAATAATAATATACTTGATAAAGCATACATTACATTGCGTTGCCCCTGTCTGCCAGCCCCTCTATTGTTTTACTTTTTATTGTTTTACTGCCGAGCACTCTTCATGCTGCCGGATGTGTATGTCTATGTCAAAATATCTAGGATCTTAGACTAGGATTATTCCATGGCTGGAAGGCTTTGTATGTGCTAGAAGAGCTAATACGGCATTCAGAGTTTAGTTCTTTGTGAAGCAGGGTGTTGATATGCTTGGTCGCTTGTCCGAGCATGGCCGTGAGCCTCCTGTTCTTTGTTTCCCTGTCTACAATTTGAAAGACGAAGAGAAGCCTTATGCCTCTCTTTTTCTTCGTAATCCATTGCTTCTGTAGCTGCCTTTCGATTGGCCCTGGGTAGTTCCCTATCGATTGGGCGGCCGCTCTCGTCCGTGGCTAGTTTGGGACGACTCTCTTTTCCGTGGCTGGATTTTAAATTTTAATGCTCCTCCCGTGTTTGCATTGGTCGCTTATTGCATTTGCTGTTACGATTTGCAGAGTACAGCCAGACTGCAGCCACGGCAACAAACGCTATAAACTGTGACAACCTGCCCAACGGCAAGGTGCCTCAGGGCAAGGTGTGCAACTTCAACCCGGTCTTTCCAAACTGCAGCCGCAGCAATTTATTCGGCTTCCAGCAGGGACAGCCATGCGTTGCGCTGAAGATGAACCGGGTAAGTGTGGTGCAGCTTCGGAAATGGTCCAGCTGGTGGAGCTGCAGCACAGCCGTTCTTTCCTCGACTTTGTGCACTGGCTTCTTGCTGGCTGCGATCTATCATCGGCCGGTGCCTCCTTTGTAGCTGTACAACTTCATGCCCGATCCTTATAACAGCACGGAGGAGCTCATTAAAGACCAGGCGCCCGGATCCCACATTCCTCGCTTTTTATCTTTTGCACCAGGCAACGTTGGCATCGGATGCGATGGAGAGGTGAGTGCCTCATAAGTAGTTGGGCGCACTTCTGCAAAAGAGCAGACACCTGTTGCTACCACCAGCCGAGGTGGGGTGTTATGTGCTGCCTGCCTTCCTGACTGGCTAGGCGTGGCATGAGCTATGCGTTGCATGAGCTGTGCGTGTATTGTTGGCCTGTGCTGCAGACGTCACCCGGGACTCGTGTTTGTAGTTGTGTGTGCTTGCTTGTATATTATGTCTGCCTTCAACGGTAAATGATATTCGGATTTTTCGTGGACCCTTTTGCCATGGGTCCTTAGGCATAAGATTGAGCATTGATTCGGCTTGCCACTGTGTAGCCACCAATGACCAGCAGGTGCTATTGTTTTTCAAGACTCACCCTGGGTGGCTTGATTTGCTGCCACATTACTAATGAACCAGGCAGCCGATATTGCGGTTTTGCATGCTATTCATTAAATTAAACTACAACTTTAGCTTTTTAGCAGCCTCATTTGTATAGTGGCAGAAGAGCCTTAATGGCTATCACCGCTGCTTGCTGTGAGCAATAAAAGATCGCCCCCCCAAAAAAAGAATGTCATAAATGTGAATGCTGGCAGCAACACATCCGGCAAAGCACAGCAGTTACTCCGGTGAGCATGCCAGCCACATATCCCGACTTATTTTCATAACGTATCATTCATCTATATTGGTGTAGCTCGTCAGCAATATCTGACACCAGCTGGGTATCAATTGTCTCCAATTGTATAACACTGACCTGCACCAAGGTCATCGTCATCGTTGGCGAGATTCCCACTGCAGCACTCGAACCCCACAACCTCATAGGTCATGGGTCATGATGAATGAGCACCTTAGTTGTGGTCGAAGACCCGGGTGCAAGCAAACGCCTTCGATTGGGATTCTTGTGCGTGCCCTCACACTTCTTAAGCTCCTTCACATGATTTCAGGCTGCGGACAGACGGAATTCGTTGGCTGGTTGTCGTTGCCATGCCAGTACACCGACTAGGCATATGGCTATGCACTCCTAGCCACACTGTGATAGTTGCTTAATGAATAAGCCTAGCTGAAACAGCTGTTGACTGTGTGTGTTTTATCAAGAATCCGTGAGTTCTGCCTAGTGTAGCAGGCGAGCAGGATTGCTATGTCTTGTCGATGTTGGGAGTCGAACCAAGCCTTGGACCACTGATGCAACCCCGTCTTAGCTTTCCTTAAGTTGTGTCCACGTGCCAGTGCTCGTAGGTGTTTGATGTGCTCATGTGTCTGTGTGCTTGTTTGTTTGTGAATGTATGTTTTTGCATGCATCTGTTTATGTGTGCTCGTGTGTGTGTGTGTGTGTGTGTGTGTGTGCATGTGCTGTGTGTGTGTGTGTGTGTGTGTGTGTGTGTGTGTGTGTGTGTGTGTGTGTGTGTGTGTGTGTGTGTGTGTCTGTGCGAGTGTGCGGGTGCTGAACAGAGAAACAGAACCACGTCATTTGAAGCATAGTGTTTGACAGAGGGGTACTGTTTTATGTAAGAGCCGAGTGCATTGTACATCCACCAAGCAAGCACGTGCCTTTCGTTACGTCATGCGGTGTTTTATAGGCATAGGCCTTATTGTCCAACAGCTTAAAGACCAAATAGTGCTCGATACTATTGTTTGGCTAAGGGATTGCAGAGGGCTGCATGATAGCATCTGTATCGTCGATGGCTTACATGAGCTACCCATATCTTTGGAGCTATGTTTGACCGGAGACTGGAAACAGCGCCTGCTTTATTTGTGCTGAACGCCAAAAGGGAAAAATTTCTTTGTATCGATGGTTGGAGTTTCCAGCTGGCAGTGTAGTGGCTAATGGCTGGTGGTATGGCCATCAGTTGCCACGGTTCAGTTTGGACTGTATCATAATTGAGTGGCTAAAGAGTGGATAACATATGCAATCCGTAAAACCCCAGGGCTTACTTACAGGTGCTGTGAGTTCTTCATTCAGCCAGCTGTTGCTGGTAGACCACACGTGGTCACCAGTTGGCAGTAGGTTAACGTGCCGTTTGCCTATACAGGTAGTACCAAGGCACCTGACATTGCAACTCTCTGCTAGTCGTGGCCACTGCTTCTGGGCTTCATCTTGCTGCTACACAGTAGTAGTGTATTCTCTGACTGCCTCACCTCAAAAGCTTTCGTTGGGCTACGACTTGGTTACTTCACTAGTCACACTTTTGGCGCAGCTTGCTGCGACTGCACATTTGGGGGTTTCGGCTACATAGGAGTCAACAATCAGCAAACTCTATCATAGCATCCTCTGAATGTCGTGGTACTGTAAGCCAAAATAGACGCTCCCCATTTGCGTATGTCTTCAGATTAAATTTTAATTGCATATCAGCAGCGTACAGATGGTCAGTTTGTTTTCTTATTGGACAGCTTGGACTAGTCGTAAAATTCCAAACTCTACATGCAAACGAGCATTCGTGCCTATATTGGTTTTGAGAAACTCATAAACCGGGCGATACACATGCGAGTGCCATGTTTTATTGGTATGGATGAAACTGAGCATACCAGGATACTATGTTAAGAAGCCCCGCAATTGAGTTGATTAAATTGACAGCCACCTCCGAACAGTGTCCATTAATGTAATGTATTGTATTTCAGTCTGTAACTTGACAAAGCAACTAGGACTGAGTGAATGTTACAAAAGAGAGATTTCTATAGTGGACTCGAAGGCCAATTGGTTTTTGGTGTGTAAAGCTAAGAGACCGACTTCATCTCACACAATAGAGAGAAATTGAGAAGCATGGCTGAGTCAGAAGGGCCGTCGAAGTGGGTAGCATGGAAGTAGCAGTTTAGGACAGCTGGAAAGGATTTGCCCCAGTTGGCAGCAGGAGTGAAGATATGGTTGCATAAGAACAGTGACAGTGAGTTCTACAGTCTGGGGCCTGCTGGATAAGAGCTTCTATCGTCACCGGTCGTATAGCATAGAAATTGGTCTGCTAATTGATCGTCCTTAGAGGACCTGGCGGCATGAGGAGGCTGAAACAGGGGCAGCCGTTGAGCTAGGTAGGAAGCAGCCAAGCCGTGGGAAGGCCTTGTTAGTCAGACTAATAATTCATTTGTATTTGTAGCTTTGTATCCGTGATCGACCGGGAGTAACCGCAGCTCCTTCAGCATAGAAGGCACATTGCTGAACCTGTATGATTTGTTGACTAGCCTTACAGCTATATTCATCACCAGCTTCAGAAGCTAATGACTTTTTCGGTAGCCTAACCAAAATGAAATTTCAGTAGTTCAGCCTAGACAGAACCATGAATGAATAGTTAAATGTTTAGCAGGCCACCGTGATAGACAGTGAGTGATCTCAGACAGGGATCGAACGTGATGGCTAGCTGTGAAGGCAGTCTTCTTAATGGAGCCTTCAAACTTTAAGCAGTTATCTTAGAGGACACCTAAATTCCAAATATGCTGTGGTGGTCACACATTATCGCCAATTAGAAGAGCAAAGTCTCCTAGTCCAGGTGAATGCTTGGGGTTCCCCATGAGTAGGAGTTTGGTTTTATCGTCATTTAGTTGAATCAGGTTTAACCCTGCAAAAGTTTAATCGTGACCACTTCACTTTTGAGTTTCATAAATGGCATAAACTCTTTTAATTAGTCCATTGCATTTTCTCCTCATAGAAGAGCAATATAAAACTTTGGCAAAACTGTTGATTACAGTCGTGGGAAATATTTTTTCAAACCTGCAAAATCATTAATAGTAATCGGTTAGCAGGTTGCTAGAGATTCACTGATGCTGACGTTAAGCCTGTCTGTAAAAATATAATTTATTTGTATAGCACCATAAGAGAGCTTATTCTCTATTCAGACGCTTCATATACGCTACGGGGCTTGTGCCCACGACCTCGGTCATCAAATACATTCACCTTGACCTAGGTCGTTAAAGGCGAGCACCTTAAGCGCTGTGCCAAACCAACGAGGTACTACCGGTCTTGGTGATTCTGACATTCTGCTGACGTGGTGATAGTGTCGTCGTTCGTGTACCTTCTCATCAGTGCTTTTATTAGGGTCATTTGCTTTTCTTACTGCTGATCACTGCTCGTCAAGCCTAAAGATAACGTGCCCTTATCATCTTACAGAACGAAGTCGACAGGGAGAATCTTAAGCGTGCCCAGTTCATACCCGATTCTGGTTTAAGCTCGGTCTTCTACCCATACACCAACCAGCCTAACTATGTATCTCCGTTCGTCTTCTTGCGGGTTTTGGAAGCAGAGAGAAGAGTCGCGATAATGGTGAGCACTTGAAGCTTGTTGTTTCCTGATGTTGCATTATCGTGTCAGATGCAGCCTCTGTAACTTGTTGTCGCGGAGTCTGCACTGCTGATTTCATGCTGTTGTGGTATGCTCTTTGCTACAGATGGAGTGCAAGTTGTATGCCAAAAATATCGCGAATCCCGGTGGGAACGAGATGCACGGTAGCATCGGCTTCGTGCTCGTGATCGACTAGACGCATGTCAGTGACTGCAGCTTCTCAGCTACCTGCAGCATGCATACTGCTGCCAATCTCTTGTGTCACGTCATCGTACTTATTCGTCGGTATGGCGGCCACGATGCCGAGCAGAAATCCTGCTTGTCACTTGTTGGCAGCACCAGAAGCCAAAGCCGAAAGCTGTCGAGACGTGTTGTGCTGATGTAGCTGCAGACCGTCTCTCCAAAAGCAAGTTTTATTCCCGGATAGGTGGCCATGCGGAATTCGGTATAGGGCACTACAGCCTCGTGCCTTGCATGTCTGCTGCATAGTCTGGCTCGTTAAGAGCTTTTTTTGATCATGTAGTTGCATTGAACATCCAACTTCCGACATTAATCTTTGAGTGTCACCCAGAAATAACCATGTAATCCTCATCAGAAGTAAAGGGAATTAGCTGTTTTGATGCTTTCTGTCATCCGTTTGCTCAGCCATCGGTTTAAGCCTCAAGCCGTGAAAGGGCAGGGGCACCTGCCATTTTTGTGGTAGTTAAGGGTACCCTTATTCTACTGCCTCCTGCAGATTGGGCCTGCCATAAATAATGATCTTATCTGGTGCTGATATGCTGGCCTGTACTTGTCATACTGTAGTAGCACTGCAACTTGAAACTTGTTCTTGCAAGCTGCTTGGACTTGCCAGACCTAATTGCCGTTTAATTACCTTTCATGACAGCAGTTGACTCGGACTCTACTGGAGTTACTTCATAAATCCGTGTCAATCCACATAAAGAGTATTTCAGTAAGTGGTAACCCCCAAGTTGAAAAAAAACTAAAGGTTGCGTACATATAGCCATTCAGATAGATCGTTGACAAGTGAATCGATTGTGATTCTATAATGAATAAGCAGTTACTCTGCTTATGATATTTTGCTGAGGTTTTAGGCCGTAAAGTTAGAGGTAAAATGAACACCAAACTGACTGTGCTGTCTTTTGAAGTGATCATCGTCAGCATACTATAAAATAACTATCAGTTGTGTGCCTGTGCTTATCTTACCGAATGGCTCGTTTCCCAAATATTTGCATTTGTGCAGTGAAAGTTGGTTCCTCTATGGTAGAAATTAGTAGCTTATATTCAGATCGTAATTTCTTGACGTCTTCTGCAGACCAATTTTCTGCTTAAGCAAAGAAATCAAAACCATGAACCTACCGTTCCCGCTGCTGCTTCGTGACGTTTTTGCTGGCAGGGTCATTGTATACTAATTTTACTGCAGTAAGCTATTGCAACTCCTGCAGGATGCAAGCAACCAGTATGGCGAACTTCCAACACTTGTCATATCCCGTCAAAGCTTGAAATGTTCACAAGGTTCCCCTTCGGCACACTCATGAGGCCTAATCTTGTATCGTCCGGCCTCGGTATATTTCGTGAGAGGTGCCACGTTCTAGGTGCATGAGCTACTTGCTTTACGTGTAAGAAATGCAGTTGGTCCCTGTTAAAACTATTCTAGCTTGCAAGTTAGTCTAGTGTCTGCCTGGGTAACCTCGACATTTTACCTTAAATCCACGTGATAACGTTTTTTCCTGGCACTCTTAAGTCCAGCTGTGAAACGCCTTCATTAGCTTGAGCAGAATCTTCTTTGACTCAATCTTCGAAGAGTAATTTACTCTTCTGTAAGCTACTTTGTGGACCACCGTCGTCGGCATGCAACTGGATTTCGCTGGCAAGGTGATAGCGTCTCAGTACCAGCTTGGCGTGGTTAAGACTTGCCTGCACAGGCAATCAACGGCTTACCCGCGTGTAGCCCTTGGCAGCTTCATTGTTCAGCAGAGCCGGTTAGAGCAGCCTCCGAATGGATCTGACAGGTATTGGGCGGTTTGGAGGCGGCCATTGTTGATGCAGCTATAGTGGTCTCATGGAAGTACAATACCCGGCACGACGAGTACGTAGGCAGCTGAGCGGTGCGTATGCCTAAGCAGCGATCTACTGAGCCTCGGACCAATTGTGGACCGCCCAGCCATCCCATCCACCAGCTGGGCTAGTGTGGGCTTGCCCACCAGTCGACTTTTAAGACACCTCTAATTCCTAGGATTTAGGCAAGACGCCGTTCGTCGGCACACACTAGTGATCTGCAAATAGACAATGTCCGTGAACTACTTGGTCCCCAAGCCAGGATTTCCATGGGCAAGATCCTCAAGTAATAAGAAACAATCGCCCACAATCATAGAATTTAGGCGACAAACGCTCGGTGGCTGCTCACCGCCTGGAAGTATGTCATTTGGTGACATGCGGTCGTATGCATAGGGGGCATGCCAGATAGCTGACTCGCCCCTTCCCCCTGTAGGAGAGTAATTTGCTCCCCTGCTCACTTGTTCGTGCTGACAACTTGGAACTTTTTTATTTACCCCAATCAGCAGTTGGATCGGGTTGTAAAGCAATGTATGTCTGTAACTCAACAAGCCATAAAGACTTAGTGCAAGTTACGCAGGAGTGTTTTCTATAAATTGGCTGACACCCAGCATCAAATGTCTGCACCGTAAACAATCGTTCAGATTCTGAGGGTTTAAATGAAAAATACAGCCGATCGCACTGGCCCGATGCCCGGTATAAGCAGAGAACAGCAAAGGACCGAGAACTAGTTGTACTAGTTGTTGAATCCCTCAAGTGAATGGCCAGCTGACTGAGAGACGTGACTACCGCACGACATAGATTGACCATGATTGGACAATTTTTACGATTTAAACAACTAGTGCCTCGTCTGCCAGACCATTCTCAATCGTTCAAGTAGAATCTCGTAGTCATCAGCTTCGAACGCAGCCGATAGATCAAGAATGGTCAGGGCAGTATCGTTGCTGCGTATAGAAACATAGATGCAATTTCAAGATGATGTGACACAAGCAGAACACATAGCTTAGCACAGTTCATTTAAACAATCCAGTGCTTAAAAGGATGGGTCTGGTCACGCGCTAGTCGTAACCTGTTAGCTAAGTGCCCCAGTGACTAATGACTCCTGCATGACTTGGCAGCCATCATGCAACGTGCGTTCGCATGCAACTCCGTCGTTGGGCAGACGGAAGTGAGCAGTTCCGAGTAGAAGCATGGGTTAGTAAAAGGGAGAGAGAGAGAGAGAGAGATAAGAAGAGAGGAGAAGGGGAGACTAGAGAAAGAGATTAATTACGGTTTGTCGCAACGAAGTTATGGTAGGATAGCCATAGCTACTGTGACAGCTAATCCGTTTGGGTAATAAGAGGATTTCTGGTAATGCCGGGAACAATAAAGTTGCTCAAATAAATTATTTGCCTCATCCCGCAGCAAATCCCGTTGAATGAGAAAAAGTGAGTGCGGCGAGAGAGAAGCGCTAGGCGAGTGAGAGAAAGAGGGGGAGACTTGGACACGAGCTTGGACAGAGCGAGGGAGGCAGCCGTAGAGAGACAGGCTCGGAGACGGCGACAGAGAAATAGAAACAAAGACTTATAAATGGCCTTCCCTGCTGCGTCTATTAATGGAATGTGACGCACGCGTTCTATCGACGGTGGGTAGTTCTTGATAGCTGGTTCTCCTTCCGCTGTTACCTCTAGTGTTGTATTATGATCTTGCTAACCATGAAAACAGCGGCTGGTGCATCTCATTTAATGCCTTTTGCCTTACGCTACGTTGGTACAGGCTGTCGTGGATATGCAAGTGCGTATCCAGGATTAAGCTTGGAAGGCGTCAAACTTGGCCTTACCCTAATCAGCTATTTTAGAAAGGCAGTGAAGTTTGTTGGACTCAGCTCTCTTCCGGTCACCCTAGCTAGTCCGAGATCTCTTATCCCTACCTTTTGTACGGATAATTACAAAGCTGGGCGATGTATGGTGTGATGGTTCTGCATTAATCCAGCGATACAGATATTTCTCTCTATCAGATAACAAGACCCACTGTTGAAGTGACTTTCAGTTTGTCAATTAAAGTCAAGCCGGTTAGGCAAGAAGTAGAGGCATCAAGACCGCCCTGGAGTCATCTCATACCACCACTGGCCCTCACCTAATCACCAAGAGTAGCAGCTACACGCTCTACATCGACTGCACGATTGAATCGTGCTTATTTAATCACGACATAAGAAGTGCTAGCCGAGGCGCAGATTTAATTTCCGCATTGGATAAGCCTGAGATTATCTAACCGTTTCGGCACAGTGCAAGTGCAACAGAGCAGCTCTCAGGCTAGCCGCGATATTGGCCCTTGCCTTAGTGGGCCTAACTAGGGTACCTGGAGCAACCGTAGCGAGGCGGACTAGCCAAGAAGAATTGGATAGGGGGGGGGACACATTAGTTAAACCGGGAGCGGAGCGAGGCGTCAGTTGACAGCGAGATCCGCTTAGGTTAGAATGGAGCTAGGGTAGACAAAGAGCGGTCAGGATGTGGTCCGACTACTGCGCTCCACTAGACAAAGAGCTAAAGGATGGCGAGCTTGCGGAGGAGCCATCTAATAAATTACCGGCAGATGCGAATAGGCCGATGACGGACACCGAGAGCTAGGGTCCGACAAAAATAGCAGCTACGCTCAAGGTCAAGAGGCGGGGAGAGAGAGATAAACGAGACGACTGACAGAGCTCAGGGCTGCAGCTTCGGTAGTCGATGCGAGACTACGCTTCAAGAGTACGAGAGGCGAACCTACGGCGACGGACAGCTAAGTGCAACTTAGACTGCGCAGTTGTGTTCTGCCGGCTACTCAGTTAGCTGCTCGTATCTTGGGGTGCTGTAGCGACGCGCGCCTAGGGTAGTTAGTTATACTCGGACTTTGGGAGTTCGCGCAGTTAACTCCGTCGGTCCGGTACACGCCGCGTAAACGCGTAAGGTAGTTATTATAGTCGGGCTTCGGGAGTTCGCGCAGTTAACTCCGTCGGACCGATACGCGCCGCGTGAACGCACAGGGTAGTTGGTTATACTCGGGCTTCGCGGGTTCGCGCAGTAAACTCCGTCGGACCGATGCGCGCCGCGTAAAGCGCTTGCGCCGGCGCGTAAGCAGTACTAACAGGCCCACAATAAACTATTGCTTTCGACACCCATTTGTGGCCGCCTGTGTTTTTACCGCACTGCAGCACTGCATCACACCGTCCACCGGTAGAGTACCGGGGGAAGAGCTTCTCTGCGCGGTTACACAAGTAGGTAGCAAACATGTCCGTGCACAAAATGTTTTGTATTCGGCAGAATCTTCGCACTGGTTCTGCAGAGATGGAGAAACCTTCGGGCTGAAAACTTTGTGCACACGCGCTTCTTCCAAGGTCAGACCAAGGAGAGCAGCAGTGGTATTTGCAAACGATTCGTTGCAACTTAGCAAGAGGAATGATACTTCGCTGCCTTGCTGCCAAAGGCAATACAGGCAAGCAGTTCGGATCCATTGCATTAAACAATGGACAGTTTGCTAGACGATATTCAACGTTCGAATCTACGTTGTTCTACCTCACGGTGGCTCCATGAGTGTCCTACTTTTAGCATTCAAGATCGAGGACATGGACCGAGCGCTGACCACTATCTTAAGGAACTCCCATGCCACCATCGAAGCAAAAGCAAAGCCTCTAACGATCGCAGTGTGGGCTTGTACCCTGTGGCATATGCAAAGGTGTTTTTTAAGTTCCTTTTAAATGTGGTCAAGTCAGGGGATTTTCTGACGTAAGTCGGGAGGGAGTTCCAGGCTTTGGGAGCATACGAACTAAATGCACGGTCTCCAAAGAATTTTAGGTGTGTACGTATTGGTAAACTGTTGAATTCAGGTGGTACGATGCTTGGCCTGATTGGGGGAGTAGATCTGAGAGATAGGCTGGAGCCAAAGAATGAAGTGACCTAAAGGTGAGCGACAAAACCTTGAAGTCAATCCGTTGCTTGACTGGTAGCCAATGCAGGTCGGCGAGAAGTGGTGTGATGTGGCAACTGCGACGCTCACGACAGACAAGCCTAGCTGCGGAGTTTTGCAACAGCTGTAGTCGCCTGATTGCACATGCCGGTTGGCCAGCAAGCAGTGAGTTACAGAAGTCAAGACGGGATGTCACGAATGCATGGACCAACTTAGACGTGGTATCCTTATCTAAATAAGCCCGAATTTTAGCAATGTTATATAGTTGAAAGTAGGCAGATTTGACTGTGGAGCTGATGTGGTCGTCCAACGAGAGATCACTTTGGAATATGACATCTAGATTTCGAGCTGATTCAACAGGATTCAACTTTATGATTATAACGTTCATATCTTAGGCTTGCCACGCTGATATGATTCCTACTAGCTTGAGCTCTATCAGTTCAGAAACTAGCAGGGACTATAAATATGAAAATGGAGAAGTAATCAAAAGTATATAACCTAATTAAAGCCAAACAATACAAAATACAAACAACACTGTAAGTGGATTCGAGAAACACTAGCTGAGCGTCGACGTCTAATTTACTTGAACTCCCTCATTGCAGCACTTCAGTTTCTGGGCGGCCTTTCGATCCTATAGTACTAAATCGTGCGTTTGTTGCGAAAGAAAAAGCGTCACCAGCTCTTATCTTGGGCTTTGACACAGTGCCTCACTAACTTCAAATTTAGCCACCTCCAAACCAAAATTGTATGGCCAAATGTCTATGGGCCAGCATGTAGCATTGAGGTGACACCGACTATGCATTGAACAAGCGAAGAGGTGCTTACAAGTTGACAATACTTCGATAAGATACAGAATTATATTACTTTCTCACAACACCAACTGCTTCAGCTAAGCATGAACTGGTTTGGTGCTCACGTGCCAGCTTTCAGTCGCAGCACGATTCTGGCGGCTACTCGGATATTCTCCGTTGACCAGGCGACGGTTGCGAAACAAGCCTTAAAGCATGTTTCTCTGCTATTCCTGCGAATAAAGTAAAAGAAATCCCACTAGAGCCAAGCGATATCTCACCACCCACCGGATTCAACTGCTGCAAAGGTAACGATAAGAATACTATGCTTGATCAAACGACGAAAGGATAGCAGCCTTACGCATATATTCAGTAATAAATTGTACGTGCGATTTTTTTAGTTTAAAGCTGGAGCTTGCATTGATGCCCAACTAAATGCGATATGTCTCCAAATAATAAGCAGTTGACAACAATTCTTTAATTGAACTAATTAATCGACACTTAGATAGACAGAATAAAAACCCAGCAACAATGTTAGTTAATTGTACTTAAGGCACCGGACGTGTCAACGATACTTTAGGGTAGGGAATGAGTGCTACGCTATTTCCATTGCATTAAAAGTGCCTTACCGTGGCTACGGAATATTCTTGTTTACAACGATCAACTAGACTTTTCATACCAATTCATGGGAATACCGTATTCTTATACCGTCGGCATGTCTGCCCACGTTTAGGCAGCATCTGCTACTCGTCTGCTTTGAGGCCCCAGCTATATCAGTATGAGTAACACGGCAGCCAGGACTAGCACCGGCCAAGTGCGCTGCGTTTTGCGACATTGGGACTAACATTAGGCGCCGCTACTGTGCGTTCGTCAAACTTGGTGTCGGAAATACTTCGTGACTTCTGAGGACCTTTTCGCTGGTCTTCCTTTAAAGCAAATGTAAAGGGCCTAGAAAGGGATTAAGCTCTCTTAGGGTGTTATGAAAATGTATTAGTACTCTTAGCCTCACCGCACCTGAAACATAGCATTATATCATGGCTACACCGAGGCATATTCTTCTCGCACGACTGAGTGCTTAAAATTTCAAGTTTTCTTGTGCTCAGCCAAAATTGTGGATTTAAAAGCACGAACCATCAACGTATTCTGTAGCAGCACTCAACTAAAATTGAGGAGATTTTTACACCTGTACTGTATCAAACTTAGGATCCAACGCTCTTACCAAATAGTTCAAGAGGCTGTACTCGCAGCTGAGCAGCATACTGAGGCACTTATACGAGTTATTTTATGATAGAGTGAACACTCTGAAGGGGCTATTTCTATATCTGAAGGAGTTAGGTATATCTTCAATAAAGGCAACGGCTAATCGTTAGTCTGCTGAAAGTAATTCTGAGAAAACTACGAAGCTGGAACTTTATTGTGCTAGCGATGGCAGTAGGAGTGAACTGCTCACTATTAATGAGGGAGATGTCAAGGGCGATCAGGTGACCTTGGAAAGCACAGGTGTAGGCGATAGTTAAAGCGCTGCTAAAATCCGAAACCTGATATACGGCTTAAGGAGCAATAGTTTTAGGATTTACACAGGAGCATAGAGCTGTGCTGCTGGTAACGTGTGTGCTATCGGCACCGTAGCCAAGATCAAACATGCTTGAAATTAAGTGATCGTTCTTCTTGCTCCGGTCATGGTCACCGGGTAGCCTGCGACAGTGGTAACATTATTTCGAGACTTCCAACATACTTAAACCTAAATATAAATTAAATAAATTATATATATTAAATTATAAATAAATAAATAATATAATAATTATTATAAAAAATATATAATATAAAATATAAAATAAAAATAAATAAATAAATAAATAATATAACTAATATATAAATAATAACTAACATAAATATAAATAATAAGTATAAATATAAATAATATAAATAATAAATAAATAAATAGAAATATAAAAATAGTAATTAAATAAATTAAATATAGAAGTGATGTACTGCTACTCTGATGCCGGACACGCATGCTTCACAACTCTACACTCGTGCTGCCACTGGCGGTGTCTGTAATACTAGTCATGTGCTGGGGCGAAGGTCATCGATACGTGCCGGATAAGGAACTGTGTTTTAGTAATGCTCGTTGCAGTGAAAGTCCACTACTCTATTGTCACGCTTTATAATTGTAGGTTGATTCACACAGCAGAGAGCCGGCCGATGCCCAACACCGACGACAGTTTATTATCGTGCACGGAGCCTAAGGGCACACGGCTCCCCTCGGCCCCTTCTCCCCCACTCGACTCCTCTCCCAGGTTGGTGTTCCCTCCTCCCCCACTGTCTTCCAACCACAACTCATCCCGTGAGTTGTCGGGAGGACAAAGCCGGCCTGTGGGTAAACCACAGCCGTCAGACCACAGCTGACCACGGGCCTGTCCCTAGGCCACAGCCACCAGCTGTTTGACCCTGGGATGGTTTAGGGCACTTTCCGGTCTGCCTGCACTGGCAGTGTGCCGGCGAACCCAGCGTCTATGATCGAATCCTGCATACATAGAAACACAAACCACAATAATGATGGATAAGACTTTGTAGTCAAGAAGATTTGGATTTCATGCTTTCTGCGTTTCAACGACTCGTCTTCAGATTGTTAGCCGATTTGGGGGAGCTCGTTCTCTTATGTGTCACGTGATTTGTAAAGCTTCTTCAGGATGACTCCTTTGAAACTGGAACTTGGTTAGTGCAACGCCGGGATATTCGTGCGTTTGTACGTTAACCAACTTCGTGCGGCTACGACCACACCACGGTAACCAATCGGTGAGTCGATAAAAAAAATGATAAGACTTCCTGCTCCGATTCGCAGTAATTTAACTGTTCACAGAGTTGCAAACGTCGGCCAATAGGTGTATGCTGTGTCAAGAGATCTAGTGCTTTCTTCATACCCTGCAGAGTGTATAACTGCATGTAAAACAGAAAAGACTGGATTGGCGAGACTACCCCCCCCCGGGATGAACCTGGTAACTCACTTTCGCAATAATGTGTACAATTGTATTTAGTGCGTTGCTCTTCCGTTTGTTGTGTCCACTAATCGTGTTCTATCTTTTCGAGTAGTTTAGTTGTTTGGGGAAATAGGGTTGAACTGCAGGCACTCGTCTGTCTTCAGACAATAGATCTGTTGATGATGACCCAGCCGTGTAAAAAGCCAGTGGTTCAAAGGACACATTCAAGACCAGCATGGCGCTGTGACAGCTCTCGGCGATAAAGACGATATAAAAACATAATTCATTTAAATAGCGCCCTAAGAGAACATTATCTCTACTCAAGCGCTTCACGTATGCCACGGGACTCGAGTCCACGATCTCGGCCAGACCTTGGTCGGGTGAGCACCTTAATCACTGCGCCAAACCAGCGAAGGCAAGATGGCTACAATGACAGCGGCGAAGATTTCAGAAAATTCTTAGCATTAACTTTTGTTAGAGCCTATTGAGGTGTGAAGCCGAACGCTGACTCCTAAAGGTTGGTTGCTTTCGATTTTCTTTACTGTGTCAAAATAGGATGGTCTTAATTTAAGGAGGGACATCAAAACGTTTGCATGCCAAAGCAACTATTGTATAATCTAATTATTTTGACACGTCCGTACCCTAATGCACACATTTAAGTTGTGAAAATATTTGAGATTATTGGTCGCTCACAATTCTCGTTGACCATCGCTGCACATATCAAGCTAGTACGGTCTAAACCCTAGATCGTGAAATGTCGTTGTGCCCTAGTGCTTGTAATTCAGAAGCCATAATGAGTCAATACTTGTAAGATGTCACTGTCATAAACCATCCGGCTTATCAGGCACACCTTTCAATAAGGAGCCTGAATCTACTCGCCAATAGTACTCCACCTGAAAGGGCCTTTAAAGCCATCTAAAAAAATTGATGTTCCGCGTTTTTAGAGAGCTTGAAGCTTTGTGTCGTAGGCACGCTGCCTGGAGACTTTTTAGTAGCGCCATCTATGAGAAAATTGATTACCTCATTTGGAGAAACTGAAGCCGCCTCCCGAAGGTGAAAATGAGGTTTCTGCTTGCCTATCAAAAAGAAAATATGCAGTCACTCTCAGGAGAAATACTTTGTATGTCGCATATTCGCCAAACTCGCCAGCTCTTGCTAATGTTTGACAAAACCGGTGAAGTCGGAGCCTTGAAATGCGACTAACGAATCAGAGAGGCTGCCTTGATATACTAGGAACTCCTGACCTTCGCAGAGCACAGCAGCAATAAAGGGTTTCCATAAATTGATTTAATCAGTCCTTAGCGTTGTTTCGAACAATCTAATCGACAGCCATATAAGACTACATGTGTCCAGTACCAGCCAAAGCGAAAAACTGACAGCTAGACGCCCATAGCACAACTCGACAGCTTGGCTCAAAGCCTAGAGTTAAATTCTCTGCCGATCTCGAAGCCTATAGCATGACTGCCTTACTATTACAGGATATAGGATTTTATGCCGCATAGCCTAAGTTATGAAATAGCTGGTTCCTAGTCATTATAATTCCAGGAGCCGAAAATAAGATCTCGGCAGGCGGGATACGGAGCCCACGTTTGGACAGGAAAAGACGGCTCGCCACCGGGCTGATCCATTTAGACCCAACTAAAATAATATCGGCAGCTCAACTTTGAGAGCCTGAATTCTCTCATGGTCTTCGAAAAATACGATAGCTCCCACAACTAACGAATGACAGCCTCCCTATAGAAAGTGACTCCAAATATGCATTGAAGGTATGTATCGCATAATAATAATAATAAAAATAATAATGCACTCGATAAAGCACCCTCAGAGAACTCAATCTCTTTCTAGGCACTTTACATTTTCTGCAAAGGGAAACGCGATTGAATCGTGAGTAATATCATGTTTGATAAACAACATGAATAACATGCTTAGGGGTGACATGCACAGGGTCAGCATGCAAGTGTGGTTAGTGGCAGCATGCACAGTGTCAGCACCCATAAGCGCACGAAGAACGAATCACAGGGACCCTACAAATGCTGTCCTAAATAGGTGTGTTTTTAAGTTCTTTTTAAATGTGGTCAAGTCAGGGGATGTTCTGACGCAAGTCGGGAGGGAGTTCCAGGCTTTGGGAGCATATGAACTAAATGCACGGTCTCCAAAGGATTAGAGGTTTGTACGAGGTATTATTAAACTGTTGGATTTCGAAAAGCGGGTGGTACGATGCTTGGCCTGGTGGGGGAGTAGATCTGAGAAATAGGCTACAGCCAAAGAATGAAGTGACCTAAAAGTGAGCGAAAAAACCTTGAAATCAATCCGTTGCTTGATTGGCAGCCAGTGCAGTTCGGCGAGAAGTGGTGTGATGTGCGCATCCATTTTTACTCAAACAGGAGTAACGAACCCGAGGAACTTGGGGGTCCTCTTGACTTCTCCATTTTTAGTCGTATGGTTAGCGTTTAATGTGCACGTTCAATAATGTAGATGTAAGAGTAAGATTGGACAACTGTCTGTATAGGAACGGAGTGTGCCGATGATCAAGAAACCTCATCTACGTGAAGCATGTCGATGCCGCTATCGCACCTTGAATACGCCGTGCAGTCACGTCCTGGCAGGCTGCACCGATTGGTGCGCTCCATGACTGACAAGTAAATTTTTAAGCAGGTTCAAAAATTGAGAGAACCCAGTGAAGCTGAAAACGCGAGCGTTTTTCTAGCAGCTGTCGTAACGGAATCGCTCAGCGATCAGAACCCAATCGCGAGGTGTGTTGTTACGTTTCAGGTCTTCAAAAATTGAGCATATGCCGGCTCTGCTGAAAGAGCAGTCCAGTATCGTCGTGTTACACGAGTATGGACACGAGGAAAATTCTGTATTGAAGCAACTGCGATGATTAAGGTGCAGCTAGATCATTCAGCATATACAAACCCGGTCTTACTTGCTGCCACTAACCGTGTTTGCATGTTGACAGTGTGCATGTCACCTCTAACCATGCTATGCTTGTTGAAATGTCAATGTTACCATCGATCACCTGATCATGTTTCTCTAACAGCATATGTAATGTGCCTAGAAAAAATTAGGTTCTTTGAGGGGGCTATACAAATGTATTATTATTATTACTTCGGAGTTCAGGCAAGCACTAACTCTATTTTGGACCTGACTGCACTGTTATGGAAACCGTCCGCCACCAGGAGATCTTAGCATATCTCTCATCCATCACTTATTCGTTCTTTTCTTTTGCTTAAAATGCTTCCAGCATAATCTGTCGCATTCCAAGTTCTGCTGACGTAGTGTATTTCAATAAGCCACACACCGCGAAACCGTGTGTGCGTGCCGTGCCAGAGCCTCCGGTTGTAGTGGCAAGACACGTACAGCCGGCGCTGCCAGCTTTCACAACTTGGGCCCTATTACGGGAGCTAATTAAACGTGGCCTACCTATTGGAGGTCGATGAACTATGGATGTCTCTTTTCTCTTCAGGGTATCGTGAGCAATGGCTGAGCTGATAAGTGGGCAAGTCGGAAACCTATGATTCGTAATGTTAACGAGGAAAGCTGTTGGACTGGGACCCAAGTTTACCTAGCTGACAATTAAAGTGACTAGCGAGGCAATCGATGGCGATGGCCAAGCCTCGGCGAAGCCCCGCATTTCAAAGCTGTAATTAATTTAGTGTACACAGGTCGAAATGAGTGATCCTCTAGTTAAGTTAGAGCAGCCAATAGAATGCCAAATAAAAAATGGTATACAATTGTCACTGTGCCCCACATTCTTCTATTTTTAATGACATTTACGTTCCTCAAGATTGGAGCGTCGTCAATTCTTTGACCCAGCTAGCTGAAAAAAGCGAATGCGGTCTTGAAATTGCCTACTTTCTCGTCTCGGACTTTGCTAGTCCGGCACCTTGCTGTTCCGCAGACCGCGGAGGATTTGGAATCGCGGAGAGGCAGTATTGCTGCAAATGCGCTGTGGTGACGTCTGTCCCAAATTTTTTAGCCACAAACGCGGCGCTCCAGCGCTAACAGTGCTGGCAGACGAATGACAATTGCTGGGCTGGCGCATAAAAGCACGGTTACCGAGTCGAAATGATGCCAACGGCTACAGAACACAGAGGCAATAAAGAGCGCCAACACCTAATTAGAATAAATCCATGTCCTTGCGAATGCAATGTATTCGAGATTGTCAGTGGGCTATTTATTTATAGCGTTCGCCATAGCATTTTCCGGTAAATAACTTCCTCGAAGCCAAAATTCATCCGCCTGGTCCCAAAGCCGGCCGTAAAAGTGAATCATCCGGTTCCTATTGGTTTTAATTCAAATACCGCTAATGATTAATAGAGCCGTCATAGTTTTATCGATATAGTGTTTCAACGTTTTAGCGTTTCGACACTATAGCGTTTCATTCTTATGGAGCAACTACAGGAAAGCGAGTAGCAGAATCTTAGAACTAACTGCAAGCATGTCATCAAACTTCCTGGAGCCTCTCTTTTCTGCAATCGTGAAAATGTATATCAAAACTTATTCAACCAAAATCAGAAATTAACTACTGCTGTGACGTGCAAGCAGAGCTGAAGTCAAATTTGAAAATAATCGTTAATCTTTCAAGTTTGGCCGAGTTTTGGGTTTTTACAAGGCATAAGGCTATACTGTAAATGCAGCTGTTCATAAGTGACGAACGTGCACCTAAACAGGCTGCAAGCATGAACCTCGATGTACCGAGGTTAAAAATGTTCGAGTGCAAGTCACATATGATTCAGAGATTTGTATTTTTTTTATTTGTAGATATATTGCTTCCTTGTTAAGTTAGGGTTTGACGGTTTTCCCAATTTTCATGCGTGGGTGAAAATCTTCAAAACTTCCCATCCCATTTTCAAAATCGTTGTTTTCTAAAGGATATACTAAGCAAATATTCTATTGCTGGACAAATATATTTAAGTATTCTCTAGACAACTACCTTTAATAATAATAGTAAAAAACATTTGTATAGCACCATCAGCGAGCTGAGTCTCTCTCTAGGCACTTTGCAAATGCTGCATATAAAGCATTACCGAATATTTGATGGTAACATCCGCAAGCAGCAATCACACCAAACAACAGGCACGAGCAAGTAAGCAGGCACATGCACACGAAGAACGAATCACAAAGACCAACCAAATGCTGCAATATAAAAGTGTGTTTGAAGCTTTTTTTAAATATCGCAACGTCACGGGATGTTGTGACGTGTTGTCGGTAGTGAGTTCCAGGCTTTGGGAGCACATGAACTAAAGGCACGGTCTTCAACGGTTTTGAGGTTCGTAGGAGGTGTGTCTGAATGATTCGAGTCAGAACAGTGGGTTGTACAATTCTTCACCTGGTGAGGGAATAGTTCTGAAAGGTAGGCTGGAGCCATAGATTGAAGGGGCCTAAAAGTAAGTTATAAAGGCTTAAATTTGATGCGTAGCTCGACTGGGCGTCAGTGTAGGTCGGCGAGAAGTGGTGTGAAGGGGCAACTGCGACGCTCACGACTGACATGCCAAGCTGCAGAGTTTTGCACCAGCTGTACCAGCAAGCAGTGAGTTGCAGAAATCAGGACGGGATGTCACAAATGCATGGACCAATTTAGATGTGGTATCCCTATCTAAACAAGCCCGAATTTTAGCAATGTTATGGAGCTGAAAGTAGGCAGAATGTGAAGCTAATGTAATTGTCTAATGAAAGGTCACCTTGGAACATGACAACTAGATTGCGTGCAGATTCAACAGGAGATATGCTGGCGGAACCGATTTTGAGCGTCAGGTTTTCCAGTTTCTGAGTCACACTTGGTTTGCCCATAACTAGTAAGTTGGTTTTGTCGTCATTTAATTTAAGAAACTTTACTGTCACCCATGTGCTGATGTCATCAATATTTGCAGCAAGGGTGTGAGGGTATGTAGAAAATTAAACGTGCTCGAGGGCTGGAAGGGATCAAAGCAAAGGTACAACTGAGTGTCATCTGCATAGAAGTGAAGGCCTAGATTGTGCTTGGCGCTCACATTGGTAAGACGGAAAGTATAAACTGTGAAAAGAAGCGGACCGAGCACAGAGCAATGAGATACCCAGTACTTAAAGGGTTCCTCAGAGATCTTTGTTCGTTCACATTAATCCTCCGGATACTCTCACAGAGATATCAACTGAACCATTGCAACGCAGTGCCGATCTCCTGCGGCCGGCTGTGGCGCATTCTTTACAACCGTCCTGAGCTGCTACTTCCATGGTACTCACAACATCAACTGCTCTTCTCACTTTCTCTTTTGCGTGAGATGAAGTCTGTTGGCTACCGAATGCGTACCGAAAGCCGCTTAGGCTGTGAGTGCGCTATACAAAACTCTCCCGCGTAACACCCACATAGTCTTTATGACTTTGTGGAGTTACAGAAGGAGATACATTACAGTGATGCCCAGAGATTCAATATACTCAAGAAGGACTTCGTGAACAATATTATGAAATGCGGCCGAAAGTTCAAGTAGAACAAGCAGAGAGACTTTACCCAAGTTTGCATTCATGAGAAGGTCGTTATACACCCTAAGTATTGCTGACTGTAGAGTGATTAGCCCTGAACCCAGACTGAAACTTACTTGCTAGGTTCAACGTCTCAATATAAGAGTTAAGTTAGTCTGTCACAACTCGTTCTAGCTATGGTTTTATTTAATTGATGACACTGCCCCTGATCGCTGTACGAGTGGGCTGTGACACTCGATGTGGTAAGCAGCCCGGACGTGCTATTAGTGTTTGTTTTGACAAGGGAGTCGGGGGACTCCGGTGGGCGAGAGGGGCGAGAAGAGTTGTGCTTCGCCCTACTCCGTGTGGAGGGAGAATAAACTGGTGGTGTTGCTCGTCGGCTGGTGTTCTGTGCCGTTCGCGACGATAATTCAGACTACACTAGTGTCTTTGACCGGAACGGGAAACAGGAAAATGGACGGGGAGCTGCTTAAGTCCTCCTGGTCTCTCATTGCTTTCTTAATTTGCGGCCTGACTACAACCTTTTTGAAAGGTGTAGGAACCTGACCTGAGGCTAAGGACATATTAATTATGTTAGTTATGCATGGCAGCAGCAGATCTAAGCATCGTAGAAGTAGGGTAGTGAGAACAGGGTCTAGAGTCTCAAAGGGGCGTTTAACAGAGTTATACTTACAGGATGACAAGCAGAAAATCTCTTACCGTCAAGGCTTGTAGGCGTCAGTCCTAACGTAGGTAAGCATTGTTCTTGGAATTAACTATTAGTATTAATATCCTATGTACGTGCACATTTCGGCAACTTGAAGAGAGTGGTTAGTTGCTACGGTACCTTTGGTTTGATCCCTCCCAGCCCTCCAGCACGTCGAATTCTCTCAACTCCCTAGCTACATGTATTGATAACATCCACATATGGATGGCAGCGAACTTTGTAAAATTGAATGATGATAAAACCAATTTACTAGTTATGGGAAAACAAAGTGTGGTTCAGAAATTGGAAAGGCTAATGCTCAAAATTGGCTCTGTTAGCATATCTCCTGTTGAATCTGCACGAAATCTAGGTGTCATGTTCCAAAGTGACCTTTCGTTATAAAACCAAATCAGCTCAAGTGCACAAGTCTGCAGTTTGGCATGTCTGTCGTGAGCGTCGCAGTTGCGACACCACACCACTTCTCGCCGACCTGCACTGGCTCCCAGTCAAGTAAGGCAACGACATCAATGTTCTATCACTCACTTTTAGGTCCATTCATTCTTTGGCTTCAGCCTACCTATCAGGTCTACTCTCCCACTAGGCTAAGCACCATACCACCAGCTTTTCGGAATCTAACTGTTTACCTATAACTCGTACAAACCTCAAATCCTTTGGAGATCGTGCCTTTAGTTCATATGCTCCCAAAGCCTGAAACTCACTCCCGACTTGTGGCACAACATCTCCTGTCTTGACCACAAAGAAGAGTTTTTAAAAAGAAACTAAAATCGCACGTATTTATCACAGAGTGTAGTGGGTCCCCGCGATACGTCTTTTATGTGCTTATGCTTGCTGACACTGTTCGCACTGCTACTAACCATACTTGCATCCTGACCCTGTGCATGTTACCCCTAATCATGTTATTCTTGTTGTTTATTGAGCATGCTGCATCTCTCCTGCGTAAGACCCACACAGTCTTTATGGTTCTGGTAGAGTGACAGACGGAGATACACATATGCTAACACTAACCATTTGATCGTGCTTCCTTTGCAGCAAATGTAAAAAGCCTAGAAAGAGATTGAGTTCTCTGAGGGTGCTTTATCAAATGCATTATTATTATTATTATTATTATTATTATTAACGTTATTTGCCTCTTGAAAAACTTACCAGTAGCCTCAATGTATTTTTCAAGGATAAAGTGACTAGCGGATGGTCAGAAAATAATGAGCTTGGGTGTTGGTCCATTCGGTCTCTAAAAGTAGCATTAGCGATGGCTGATCCACTGCATATTCCTGGGGAGCAGAGAGATATTCTTCACACCGAGTCGGTCAGAAGACTGTGCGGTCGCTATGGTCAAATGCATAACAAAATTTCATCCATCTCTGTAACTCCGAAAAACCGCATAGACTAAGTAGGTGTTGCACTGCGAAGTTTTCTATAGCGTGCTCAAAGCCTAAGGGCTTTCGGTGCATGTGAGGCGGCCAACAGGCTTCATCTCGCGTAACAAATAAAAATACTAACACATTTTATATGGCACCCTCGGAGAGCTTAATCTCTTTCTAGGCACTTTACATTTGCTTCAAAGGAAGCACGATCAAGTGGTAAGTACCTAATGTCATGTCTACTATCATCTATGTCCTTTTGCGTAGCTTGTTTTTAGTTTCACGCTACGATGGCATGCTCTCGAGGTAAGCTTACAGCTAAGGGACAGGGGATTCGAGGCACTACAGCTGCAATCAATATATGTACACGACCTATGAATGCAGTGTAGTTTTGGTGTCAAACCTTATCTTCATACTGAACGGGACAAGATATTTTGCAATAAGCAAAGAAAAAAAAGTAAGAGATTGCATGATGCTCAAATTAGTAACGAATGTGAGAGTGGCATTTTGCAGCAGTGCATTCAACAAGATGTGATAACGCACACATAAACGCATGCAATAAACAGCTTTCAATAAACATTAAGGCTAAGGAATTTTGAACTTCAATCTGGTATTTTTTCTAGACATAAACGAACGAAGCCTGTAAGAAAATGCTCAAGCAGTAGACTGATGACAGCTACCGGTTGATAGTAGGCAACACTTGGCTTAAAAAATGATCATGGACAAGAAAATAAGGTTAGGTTGGAGAATTGCACACGTTCTCGCGAACATGTGTGGTGTGAGAGAGAGAGAGAGAGAGAGCAGGCTTTTGCACGAGACTCCACGGCATTAATAATGCTGAAAATCGAAATGCACAGCATAAACTGCAGAAAGCCTCAATAATTTGTAAGACGTGCCCATCTGCCACCACATTCCTGAAACTACAGACTCTAAAACGAAAACACTTCTCAGCTATGAGGTAATGAGGAACACTTTATAGCACTGACAAGGAGATAAAATAGCTAACAAATACTCGTGCGGGTTATATAGATTGTGAACCGGTTTTACATTCAGCGAGGCTGACGAAAATCACCACCATCTTATGTAAAAAGATTGCACAATAGGCAAATGAAAGACGCAAAATAGATCTAAAAAAGGACCCGAAATAGGTCTAAATAACCTCAAAACAACTAAACTTGAAGGCATGAACCATATTTTGAGAAACATGACATAACACCATGTGCTAAACCAGCCACAGTTAGCGTCGGGGCAATCACCTTGTGCATAGCTGAGGCCGTTCACTATGCACTGCAGTAATACCCTTAATAAGGTAACATGCACAAACGACGATCTTGTTTTGCTAGCACCCTTTAACAAGCCTCGGTCGGGTACAGTCACGTTTGGAAAGTCTCCTTAGTGGCCCATTAAGCCAAGTTTGGTTGAAATGAAACTTGGAAGCAGACATTGGCATTGGAACAAAGGGGCCAGCGAGCCATGCCTCTCTTGATTCATTCTCAGGATATTTAGGCAGCTTGGCCATCAGATATGCACCATTCACTTTCTTATGACTTGCTACATCTGGAAGGGTCAAAGTATGCCCTCTCCTTGGCTTAGTCCTGACAATGCTTATGAAAACAGATGGCCTCAAAGGCTTACAGAACAAATGAAGGGATAGAGATGCAACAGTTCAGCTCTGTGCGTGTTTGATTAAGAAATGGTTGCAACCTGGAGCATAGCCGACACAACGATGTCACAGACACTACTAGTTTATTCCTCTCATGCAATTGAAGAGGTAGAGTTGCTTTAGCTGACAGTTGGGCTTCCATCATATGCTGTCCATGACATGACTGCATCCTCTGAGAAGGCTACTGCTTCAACAGAGCCTTAGCCGAGACAGGAGGTGCAAATGATTGTAGCACCTCAGCTGGGCACAGGCGGTGGCGGGGATGAGGGGCATAAGGATCAGTTAGAAACGTACTTCAAGGCAACAGGGAAGGTTTCAGCAACTCCTTCATGCAAGCTCGTCGGGTTATGCAAGAGCTATCCATTATTTAAATGGAGTAACACCGGTGTAGAACTAGTCCTTCAGCTGAATAGCCAGGCTGCTGTTAAATGCACACAAGCAGGATCGATTATGTGATTATTGTCAGATAGTGCTGGCCCATGTGAAGCTATCTCCACAAAGATCATTTCTGTAGTAGTTGCACTTAAAATGTGCCGACCTAGGTCACAAGAGTTTTAAAACATCATGCGACCACCTAGCCTCAGTATTTGACAACAGACCTGCTTACCAGAGCAGCAGATACACAAAGCCAGCAGAATTGAGAAAGATAGCTAAGTCAGGAGTGCTATTAAGGAAGTGATCAGCATGAAAGTAGCAGCACAGTAGGGCTCGAAAAGATATGCCAGATTTAGCAGTAGGATATGGTATATCGTATCATTAGAATTGTGTCACTTAATTGCACAGACTAGAGCAAGCAAAGCAAAAGTGTCTGAATCTTAAGGTCTTTCAATAAAAGAATAAAACAGCTAATTTATTGTCCTGAAATTACCTGAAGACACTATAGCAATTTTGTGCCTGATCTTTCGTTAAAAAATTGTCCAGGCATCCACTACCTTCGATTTTTGGCGGGTACACGATATTCAATTTGAAAACTAAATACCATGCAAGCGCATTGCTTAGCAAAGGCTCAGCCTCGATGACTCACAGACCGTCTGAAAGTCTCTAAAACTTATGAGTAACCTAGCTATTGCGCTGAATTAGTAGCTTCCCTGCTTGGACTAGCTTCGCCAACTTTAGCAAAACGACCAAAAATGAGTTCTCAGCAGATTTTTGACAAGCCGAGTGACCTCGGCCAGCCATTGCTACTCGGGATCACCTAAATGTAGGTGAAGCAATCCCTCGAAAAATCATGGGAAAAGCATCGAACCACTAGCAACGAATGGAAATTTAATTTTTATAGATTAACTTGATTAAATATAAGTGTAAAGCTAGGCTAAGGCTCAGCTGCTATGACTCACCAACGAGGCCAAAAATGACAGTTCCGATAAGGCTCTTAATTTTTATCCATTCTACTGGGAGATACTCCTCATCAGGATTAAATTTGCAATTAAATAAAGCGTTGATAAAAAACTTTCTCATTACTATTTCATAATTATTTAGAGCACGATTCAACGTTCACTTTCAGCTATGAGAGTGTACGGTGTTGCTACATACGCAAACTAATAAAATTATCTCCTCAGATATTTTCAACAAGATATTCGTGTTAACTGTATTAGCATAGCAGTACCATAAATATCTTAAAAGGTGTAACTTAAAAGTGACGTTAGTGCTTGTGTTTAGGGATGTATTAACGTTCAACATTATATAGGTTTTAATGAAAATATAAATTGATTTATAACTCCCAGCTTTCGTGCACCACGAATTCTCTCAACTCACTTGTTGCATGCATTGATGACATCCGCACATGGATGGCAGCAAATTTTCTAAAACTAAACGATGATAAAACTAACTTACTAGTTATAGGCAAACCCAGTGTGATTCAGAAACTTTAAAGGCTGTCGCTCAAAATTTGCTCTGCCAGCAAATCTCCTGTTGAATCAGCTCGAAATCCAAGTGTCATGTTCCAAAGTGACCTCTCGTGAGACGACCACATCAGCTCCACAATCAAGTCTGCCTACTTTCAGCTACATAACATCACTAAAATTCGGGCTTGTTTAGATAAGGATACCACGTCTAAGTTGGTCCATGCATTTGTGACACCACGTCTCGACTTCTATAACTCACTGCTTGCTGGCCTACCGGCATGTACAATCAAGGCGATTACAGCTGGTGCAAAACTCCGCAGATAGGCTTGTCTGTCGTGAGCGTCACAGTTGCCACATCACACCACTTCTCGCCGACCTGCGCTGGCTCTCAGTCAAGCAACGGATCGACTTCAAAGTTTTGTCGCTCACTTTTAGGTCTCTTCATTCTTTGGCTCCAGCCTATCTCTCAGATCTACTCCCCCTCCAGGCCAAGCATCGTACCACCCGCTTTTCGGAATTCAACAGTTTACAACACCTCGTTCACACCTCAAATCCTTTGGAGACCGTGCATTTAGTTCGTATGCTCCCAAAGCCTGGAATTCTCTCCCAACCTGCGTCAGAACATCCCCTGACCTGACCACATTTAAAAATAACTTAAAAACACACCGCTTTAGGACAGCATTTCTTGGGTCCCTGTGATTCGTCCTTCATGGGCTTATGGGTGCTGACTTTATGCATGCTGCCACTAACCACACTTGCATGCTGACCCTGGGCATATCACCCCTAAGCATGTTGTTCATGTTGTTTATCAAACATGATATTACTCACGATTCAATCGCGTTCCCTTTGCAGCAAATGTAAAGCGCCTAGAAAGAGATCGATTTCTCTGAGGGTGCTTTATAAAGTGCATTATTATTATTATTATTATTAACTCTACCGGTTAAAATTCTGTTTCGGGTACCTTACTTACCCCTGATGTAAGCAAGCACGGGCTGCAATGCATACCGCTCGACCCAATTTTACCAGAACCATTTCATCAACCGAATGCTCTACCCAATTTTAATTTTTTGAAGCAGTAATCAGCTACAGCAGTTCAACGCAGGCGAAATAACGAGATAAGACTTTAACCAAATGCGTACGAGGAAAATATGTTGTGATAGACAACTGTAGGAATGTATATGCTCTGGCTAGCACGAACAAATTCTCGGACCATGGAGTTTGCTCAAATGTGCAAACGCTCTGAACCGATGGCGCTTCTACAGACGACTTACTTTTGATTCTAGTCAGTTTCAAAAACTTGGCTACAACTTTTCAAATTTACATCCAAACTTGCGTTTACATGACGCACAAACCTTTGTTAGCACAAGAAAGTACTCAGTACAAATTTGTATAAAACTTCCATTGAACCTATGAGTTACCTTACACAATGGCATGAGCACGAAATTCAAAAGGGCACTTTGCAAAGCTCGATAATAAATGGAGCCTTGCCAGGTTATACCTGCAGCTACATTGAATATCTTGGCTCGACTCTACACTGGCGTAAGCGTGGAATTTTCAAAAGTGATAACTTTTTTCGCTTCGCTGTGCTAACAAAAGCCGTTTCAAAATAGGGTTTGGTATTTAATTGACCGTGAAAAAGTCTTCTGGATCGTCCATGCATGACTTAGTCTACAACTGAATAGCGGCTGAGAGACAATATATCGTGGCTGATTTCGTATCCTTACAAAGCGTCCCACAAGCTTTACTTTTGTAGGAGGAATTCTACAATGCTAAGATTGCGAATGTTGCTAATATCAAGGAGCCGACAAATAGAAGGATATAAATCTAAATGACTAGCTTGCTGAGTAAAAAAGTGACTCGGCGGTAGTTTTTTACAATTTAATAGTGCTTCATTTCGGCTAGATTTCATAATAAATAGAAATAACTCTTTCATATAGCACCCTTTGGAAACTAAATCTCTAGGCAGGTGCTTTACAACTCTCTTCAAGAGAAGCAATAACCAAGAGTTAATAAAAATTTAGGTATCCTGCTTAGGCAATCATGAAAGAGCCAAAAAAACTCACGGCCGCTGGTCAACAGGATCTTCGGTGTGTAACGCCCATTCAATCATGTATAGGCCAAAAAAGCACGCAGGAGGTTTTACAGGTTCACGTGAGATGCACTATCATGTGATTCAGTCTATTTAAATTCTCGTAATTTTATTCGTATACGGCTACTGGTTGTTCAAACTAAATCGAGAAGCCTACATCCATTTCCCGACGAATGGCCTTTTTTAAAAACCACGTCTGCGTTAACTTACTGAATGCGTAGGTACCTAGCACCCGTTAGATGTTCGCGGGGGGGCGGGGTTATGCTAACGCGCTTTCTTCTTTTCTTTTCAGAAAGCTTTTCTCTTTCCAGCAACTTCTACAATGAGCGAATTCCTTTGACAAAACGCTTTAGGCTGCTGTCTCTACCCTTAGCAGGGAAATCGAAGCTTGAAACAATGGAACCAGCGTAGGGCCCGGGCCGCAGCTATAAAAATAGCTGAGCTGCGCCACTAGCCACGCCCCACGGCAGTGCAAACCTGGGAAAGGGGCTCCCCTCCCCTCGCCCCCACAGATCACAGGATGAATTTCATTGGCTACTTATTTTAGAAAGGGCATAGGGGTCAAGCCAGACCGGCAACCGCCGCCGTAGAGTGGGTTGCTGCTTGCATTTGGCTGCTGTGCCGGCGGGTGGGGTGCCTCTCAGTGCCGATACGCTATCTTACGGCGCCGCTAGCATGGGCGACAGAGACGGCGGAGGCGGCAATGTTTCATCACTCCATTCGATTGCCCTGTTTATCTGGAACCCGGAGAAGAAGCTGTTCCTGTCTAGAAGCGGAAGCAGCTGGGGTGAGCTAAACCTCGGCCGCCGATGTACCGGCGATTGCGACTGCATTGTCAGCTTGCCTACGCAAGGTCGTCACCGCGCACGACCGAGATCGGTTATGTTATCGGCGAGCTGCACTGCGCTGTGCATATTTTGCTACTCTGCTAAGCGCTCCTGGAGCGAACGACCCTTTTGCCCTCGAGACCTCTCTGGTCTGCACCCTTTCTTCCTCTCCCGAGACTGCCTTTCTCCGTCTGGCCATTTGTCTGTCAGTCTCTCTCTCTCTCTCTCTCTCTCTCTCTCTCTCTCTCTCTCTCTCTCTCTCTCTCTCTCTCTCTCTCTCTCCCTCTCTCCCCCTCTCTCCCTCTCTTACTCCGCTTCCATGCCGCTCATATTTCCATCTACTTTTTGGCGACCGGCTGCGAACGGGCGCGAGCGCGGGCGCGGTCGCCACCGTTTCGGGCACCGGATGTGGCCACTACTCTGCGTGCCATGCCGTTGCAGCCAAGATAGGCCTCTTCTACTTTTGCTTCTACACCGGCCTGGGCCTGTTCTTCTGGGCGAATATGGCCATCTTCTTCACAACAATCGACAAGCGGCAGCCCAAATACTATGGGATGCAGTCGCAGACACTTGCGAATCCAGGTGAGCCATTAGGTCCTGGTAGAAAAGTCGCATTCTCGCTATCAATCGACCTTGCTGCGACAGTACGACGGAGGAACCATAATCCAGCTCTCGTGCCTAATTCGTCTGCGCGCGTTATAGCGAGGGTAGCCGTAGAGGCATTCAGAATGGAATCTAAAAGTGCCTGCAGCCTGCGAGTCGCCTTCGCAGTTTAGGGCGCTAGTTCTCGGCCTATTATAATGCAATGCCGCCTGTATTTGTACGCTCCCGAGAGCTTCCCAGTACCTCCCTGACTCAAGTCAGCAGTTTGCCATGTCTTTGCAATTACGAGGGCAGCCCAGATGCTAACCATTGACAGCAGGTCACCCTGCTCAGATGAAAGATAGGACGACTGGCTGGCTGGCTGGCTGGCTGGCTGGCTGGCTGACCGGCCGGCAGGTCAGCAGCTCGAGTTCAAGCTGTCTCGAGTCTCGCCCTGTCAACACTTGTCGGCCTGCAGCACAAGCTTCGATCCCTTCTGCTGTCCCGATAGTCTGCAGCTGGCCTGAAGTGCCTGCCCATCTCCAGTAATTGCACGGGCCGGGGCAGTGATTAACTAGAGGCAAAGAGTTTCACTCTGGAGGGACTCGCGACCGCTGCAAGCCCGACGGTGCTTGCCGAAATGTGCACTTCGTACTGTTCGTGGTTTCACGCTGCCTTTGCTGACACTGTTGCTGCTGTCCGTTGGCTATCCTCTGCCCCTCTCATTCTGTGCACCTCGCAGGGATGGGCTATCGACCGATGCCGCACGGAGAGGTCTCACTCATCAGGTTCTCACAGGGAGAAGAGAGCAGCTACCTGCCCTACGTCGATCACCTTCAGTCCTTCCTGCAGCGTGAGTGTGCGCCGTGCGATGTCCTACCTGTCATGCATTGCAGTGCATCACCATCGGCCTGGGGAGTGGATGGGGTGGGAAGTGGGTGGGGTGGGTGGGGTGGTGTGTTTCACGCCTGCATCACATTAGCCGGGAAAAGGATCTTGGTCGTCTTCAGCTTGACTTCTTTGTCAGCTTGTGTATTCTCTTGGCGCTCCTATGCTGCACCTGCTCGTTAGCGAATGCTGCTGTGCAGCAGGACAATGGAGCCAAGCTGGAGGCCTGCATATCTGTGCGTGATTGCCAGCTGCACAAGGTAGATACTTCTGCCAAAAGCAGTCTCTAATAAATGTTTGGGGTGCTCTTCCAACAGATACAACGAGTCGTTTCATAATTCATCTGGCTAAAGTATCTAGGAGTCATCAGAGCTGCCTACTTGGTGCCTCGACCTCTGATCCTGGCTGGCTGTGTTGTTGCAATTGATGTCATAATTAAAAGCCTGCCGGAGCAGCTGCTTAGCCACTCGCTCGTTTGGCACTCGTTGCCTCTCTCGGCCGGCTCCTTTGAATAGCCAACAAGTGGCCGATGTGCAGTGCTTTGACCCAGCCAAAGGCTAGCACAGGGTCGCCACTTGTGCCATTCCTGTCGTTGTGGCCCTTGCCTCCAGCCGTGCATAGTACCTTCACTTCTCTTACAAGTAGCTTCTGTCCATTTGCTTGCTAGTTCATTCTGACATGGCCTCTGAACTACAGCTTTGCAGGCCAGCGCGGTTCGGTTCTGGTAGTCACAGCCCTCAAAGATTGTCTGGTCTACAGCCGGCAATATCGTGCTTAATAGCAACAATAATTATAATAATACGCTTGAGCATGAGCAGTATTGCACTTTACGACCAGCTCACAGTGCTCATTGCAGAGCTACGATTGCTTCTCTGTCTTTATCAAGTGCATTATTATTATTATTATTATTATTATTGGCTACCGTCTCTTCGTGGTAGCTGGTTTCGGCCGGTCAACATCTGCCAAGCCATGTTGGTGCCAGCAGCCCTCGGGTGGTGCATCTCTTAGAGGGATGAAAAGATAGCTGCTGTATTTTGCATGCTTTCATTGCTGGTACTGCCTCTTATGACCATCTACTCAAACCATATTATCCCCTCAGTCATATATGCTAATACGGGGACAGACGGCTTGCATCCTGGAAAGTCCTGAGGCACAGCTTCCCTGATTGCCACTGATTTTGGCAACAGTTACATGTGCAATTTGTTTAACGTTTTTTGGAATCGGCTATTTGAGATTGGGAACAAACACCCATCTAAACCAAGCATTACGGACCAGATTTACTGGTTTTTCATAGTTTTCGTGGGCATTCTTTGTCTCGAAGAGTGAGGAGTTTATACTGGCTATTAACGGTCTGTGTTGCCAAAACTGGGACATCATAAGTCGTACACCTTACTATGCACAGAGCAACCACTGCCACTGGTATAAGTTTTGATATGCAAAGCAGGCTAATTCTGGGTAATGTGTTGTTACCTCAAATTCGTCTTTAAAAATAAAATGAATGTGGTAGCATGCAAAAACGAGTGCACGTCAAAATACTTTCTGCGGGTGTATGCTTGTTTTCAGTGCAGTGCTCTTCAAAGACTGATTGTGGATACAGAAATGTCTTCTATGCACTGAAAACCGGGTATCAATGAGAAAGGGATCAAACGTGCCGTGTATAAAAAATACTAGCTGACTCAACAGCCTCTTGTGTATAGCTATAGAAGAGCCGTTACGGCTATCACCACCGCTTGCAGTGACAAGCAAGGATCGCCCATTCGAAACCACGACCTCGGAACCGAGGTCATGAAAACCAAGCGCCTTACCTAGTGTGCCATTACGGCTCTGTGTTTGCATCAGTACAAAGAGTTTTGACAATAAAACAAGTTGAGCTGCTGCCAAGAAGCAGATTGAGTTCTTTGAGGGTGCTGTAACAATATTAATTATGCTGTCCATGACATAAGACAATTATGCATCGGCAATGTTATCGTCACAATATTTCTAATTTATGATTTTTTAATCTCTTTTTGCACTCGTTAGGTGAACCGCAATGTATTAACTTCTTCGAAAGAGTTTATGTAGTTGTCTAGCTATATGACTTCGTGAATGCATTTCTCTAACTCGATGACTTTGTGAGTGTGCTTGATATATAGCCTCGGTAACATCTCGTGTGACTGCATTTATAATTATTAATTTCATAGTAATGCTTAGCAGACTTATTTTAAAGACCAGTGTGCACAAGCAGCAGGTAAAAAGTTAAGAAATTCTCCAAATCATCGTTACGAATGTAAAGACTGACATTTGTTGTAGCTTCCATGCAGAAATTTGCTGATTCTGTTTGTCCATAGCAATGGCTCGGTGTGATAATTTGAAAGAGATTCCTGCATCTATGGATAGCAATTTTGAGCTAAACTTTGAATGGTGTTTAGTCTTTGAACTTGGTGAGATTGAAAGTTATGAGGATGGTATCAAGTAGCAGCAGCATTTTCTAATCGGCATCCGGCAGTATCTGGTGACCAGTTAAAATCTATCCTCGAAATCAGACGCCGTGCGTCCCGTGGCCTGGTCACTGGCATTTTTGTGTCAGAGCCCCCTCGTTGGTCGTCGGAAAAGCTGTCAACTTTTTACAGATCCTGTGCACCAAAAGTTAGTGAGAGCATACCACCGAGCTAACCGGTTGCATTTGTTGCATGAATAACACATAGTTGGGTTTTACCCTTCGTACTACCTACGATGGGCTAATGATGGGCTACTGTTTTGTCCCGAGTTAGTTTGTAGAACGGCTCTGCTTTCACGCGTATCGCATGTTCGGCCTTTGCAGATGCATTGAGCAGCTCGTTGGCGAGGCTCTGATAATGCAGACACGATCATTGCTAGCTGAGCCGCATAGTTTTTTCGGTGCTCCTTCTGGCTTTGCTCTGAGGTAACCAGCCACTCGAACAACAATGATTACATATATGCAGGATTAAGCCTTAGTAGCCTCACAATTGTAGCATCTTAACGGAATGGCTGCTGCTTATCTTTTTATGCATGGCACTGCAACGCCGAATATTCAATTACCTCATCATTTGAGAGCTATTGAGCTTACGCATACGGTTGTCTGGTATCAATCTGTTCTTACATTGTGGAATAACTTCTCTGATTGACAATTTGAGCAAGCTACTCGTTTGGGGTGGGCTGTCCTGCATTTAAAACTGCTGTTTAGCCAAGATAGTTTGTTATACTGAGGGATCTGGGTATAGTTTAGAATACAAGTAAAATTTATCTCTATCGATTATTTGTTATTACAAACTGCAGTGGGTAGTGATCTGCTGTACTTTCCAAAATTGGTGGTAATTGATTAGAGATGTACTGTTTCGAGAACATGGAGCACATCCGACCATATTAAGGGCTGCCGAAAATAGTGTCTTCGTCGAGTTTGGGCTTACTCGGTAAGCCGTGAAGGCACACTGGGTAAGGTGGTTGCTTTTCACGATCTCGGTCCCGAGGTCGTGGGTTCGAATCCTGCGGTTGGTGATCCTTTATGGCCACTGCAAGCGGTGGTGATAGCCGTAAAGGCTCTTCTGTCGCTATACAAAAGAGGCTGTTAAATCAGCTAGTATTTATTTATTTACTTCCAACCATGCACTTTGAGAACAGCAAATGTATTTAAATGCCACCACATTACAGAGCATGCAAATCCGGAGAGCTCGAGCAAGAAATCGATGGACTGTGGGCAGCTCGGGGCCAACGACTCTAAACCAGCCGATACCATATGCAACTATACTCCAGATGCTGCATCTGTTGCTGCTTGCAGCATTAATAATACCTTCGGCTACAATCTGGGCGAGCCATGCGTTGTACTAAAGATGAACAGGGTAAGTTGGCCTTTTGTCACAGCATTCTTGTCCGTTGTGCATGCTAATTTGCGACTTTTGCAGGTGTGTATGCACAATTTATTACTACAGTACGATGTTTCAGGTGGTACTGCTGCTCCCACTGTAGAGCTTTAATAATAACAATAATAATGCACTTGATAAAGCGCCCCCAGAGAACTTAATCTCTTTCTAGGCGCTTTACATTTGCTGCAAAGGGATCTTTAGCATTCTCTAAATTGTGACTAGTCAGTAGCACGTGTTCTTTTGGGTTGCCTCGGCTTGTGAATGCTAATATGCTCTGTAGCCGAGGTAGACTTGCTTTACCGAACCAATTGGTTCAAGGATATGAGAAACCGCGTGGAAGAGCCTGCATCTGTGCTCAATAGCAGACAGGTACTACGCTGTCAGGGTTGGTTGGTTCAATGAGCTGAGCCGGTAACTGTGCCTGTTCAGGACCACTTTTATTGGCATAAGCTAGGTTGCTCTCAACAACACTCGAGACCGGTGCCACCGTGCATCTGTGGTTTGCCCTAGCATCTGCTGTTTACCGAGTCCTGAGATCCTGCCTTGTCGTTAGTTTGAGAATGCACTTACCTGCAATCCACTACATTCTGTCGAAATCAATGCATCCATGAGCAACTGTGAACAGAAAAAATATTGCATATTGGCAAGAAACAGAGAGAGAGGGGGAGAAAAGCATGCAAGAGGGAGGAAAAATGACAGTTAAAACATCCAAGCTGAGAACAGATACGGATTGAAAGATTAGGAGGATGTGGTATCGGTCATTAGGATTGGGAGGCACTCATATAGGCCTAACGAAGGGCACCAGAAGGCTGCAACCCCCACCCTCACATTTGAGGTAAGATCCACCATAATGCCTTTGTAAGTCGTTTCTCAGAAAAATGGTCTCACGATGCACTACTGCAGCTAGCAGCATGCACTCGGTCTTGGCAGCTGACTACCGCCTGCTGCCACCCGTCACGATCGATGTGGCTAGCCCAGTGTGGTTCGGCAAACCTGCCAGCACGGCTACATCTGTACGGCTCATCATTCGAACAGCTAACCTTTGCTTCAAGCCAACTGCCCATTGGCTGGTGGAGCGTTGAAAGACAGCTGGACCACTGGTACTGCTAGCCACCTGCTGGTCGGACTCCTGGAAAGCCTCTGCCACACTGTCACAAGCTTCGTGTGAATGACTAGACCTGTGCCAGCCCAAGATCGATCGGTTTATCAACTGCACTGTCAGGGTCCTATGCTGGATCAGTCCGGTATGGGAAGCTTTATTAGTTTTGTCTAATGAACAGGCCATCGTATAAACTAATTAGCTCTTAGGCCACCTACAGCCACAGGGGCTTTGGGTAGGAAGTGCAGACCGCCAGCTGCTGTGTGGCTCCCCAATCATTTGCAGCAGATATGCACTCCTTGCGGTTCCCTGGCTCCACATTTTTATCTCTGATATCCTCTGGCTTGTGCGACTGAAGACCTGCTGGCAGTGCTAGATGCCGATGCCTCATCTTGAGGTCCAAAGCCGTGGATAGATGCAGGCTTGCACCACGGGCTGTGTTGTCTGCACAATCGGCCTTGCCCCAAAGACACGACATTACAACCTCAGACTTTGTATAGAGGACCAGTAGCCTGGCTTGCGCTTGCACACCCGATTGTGAGCTTCGTGTGCCCAAAGCCCGAGCACTTGCACAGCCGCAGGACGGCGGCAGTGTCGGCTGAGGCCCGACTCGAGCCGTAGCTTGGGGCAACCACAGTTCGTCAGTATATTGCTGGCAACCGCAACGGTCTGCAGCAGAGGATGAGAAGGCATGGTAACGAGACCTCGGGCAGCTGCACCGTTGGGACCATGCACTGGTGCCGTAGACGACATCAAGTGCCAGTGAGCTGCTGCTCGTTTGTTTGTCACCGTCTGCTACAACTTGCATTGGCTGTACATTCTCATCGCCGACTGAGCAGCTAGTGTGAATGCTAGCTGCTGCTGCTGCTGCTGCTCTGACCGGCACTGCTTTGGCCTTACACTGGAGGTGCGGTTCAGCAAAGGTGAGCAAGTTGAGAGGACTGAGAGACAGACAAGCAGGCAGACAGAGATAGATAGACGGAGACAGACAGATAGACTAACAGACAGAGAAAAAGGGCAAGGTAGCGTTCGTCGTGGTGCAGGAGGTTATTACATGATGTCAGGGGCTCGAGTTGCTCTATGTGTCAGGGATGGAGGAGATATGTGCCTAGTCAAAAGAAAATGCCCGAATGAAATGAAATTTTCGCGATTTGAGACTTCAAACCAGAGGACCTGCTGCCAAGGATCTCGGGGCAGGATTTGCAGCTAAAGCTAAAACAAGAAGTGTAGCCGACTGAGGAGCCTCGAGAGGAGAAGTGGCATGAGAGCCTTAGCAGTTTTGACCCACTGGCAGCAGCAACGAAGAGTTTCGCGCGTAAGAACTCCCAACTCATGACCACCGCATTATGAAGTGCAAGCACCTCACGGCAGAGGTGAGACAGCTTGACTAGCGACCTGGATTTGATCTATTTTTTGTAGCAGCTTGTCCCTTGCTTTTTGTTGAGCAGCTTGATCCCGATCTGTGCTCAGCTCTGGGCAAGCAGTTTCAGCAGATGGGGCTTCAGATGGCAGCATTCTGCCAGTCCTCCCATTCTTGCCTTTCTCCAGATCGATAACTAGCTCCTGCCATTTACCGGTGCAGCCCTTGCATTGATCGGCATTGATCATGATGCCCTGTAATGGCTCTTTCCATGCAGCTTCTCTTAGCCTGCTGAAGCTGTCCGTGAAGTGACGAACTACCAAGCTGACTGCATTGGTGGCTCGTGGTGCTGCATTCACTGTGCTCATCATAGTCACACACCTGCCAGGCCTGTTGATTCTGCCGTGCTAGGGAATGATGCTCTGTTTGGAGTTAGGCTACATCAGCCATCTGCCATTCAACTGCATAGCTGTCATTATCTGATATCACTAGTATTGTCTGGCTCTTAGCGTGTCAGTTTATCGTGCCCAGAGTAAGTCACTCAAGTATTCAGGTATATCAGCTTCGTGTGAACATTGTATATACAGGTGTATGCTCACAAAGATAATATTTGTTTGCCATCTCCTTTCCTCTCTCTCTCTCCCTCTCTCTCTCTCTCTCTCTCTCTCTCTCTCTCTCTCTGTGCGCACACACACACACACACACACACACACACACACACACACACACACGTGCATGCTCGCCCACATGCACACACGCACATACGCACACACATCCCTCCCACTCTCCCTTCTCCCATTCTCACTCACCCTCTCGCGAAGCTAGGGCTCAGTAATACTCCATCACCATAGAAATCTTTGACTGTTCATTGCATAAGATTTGAACAAGGAGCCCAGATGCAAGCCGGACGTGAAGCTGCGCAATCTCTTACAAGTCTGGTCGTTAGATTATAGGCCTCTAACGTTGCAGATCTATGCATGGGTACCCGAGGTTTACTCGAGCAGGACCGAGCTCGAAGAGGAGCAAGATCGACTGCAGCCTATACCTCGCTTCATAGCGTTCGAACCAAACAGTGGTGTGGGAGTGGGCTGTGACGGCGAGGTATTTTGCTGCACTGGCCTTGCCCCCTCCTGCTCTGTATGTGACCTTAATGATTTATGCTTCTGAGTGTCTCAGATAGTCTCTTGTTTCTTGAGGATAAAGCTTGCTCGGTCTTTGCTCTTGTCCCAGAACGAAGTTGATCGCGAGAATCTGAAAGATATCACATTTTATCCGAGCTCGGGCTTCAGCCGTCACTTTTACCCCTACACAAACCAGAATGGCTACAAGTCGCCCTTGGTGTTTGCCAAATTCAAGCTTGCCAACCGTCGGGTGGCAATTATGGTAAGTGCTGTTGAGGCCCTGTGCACTGAACTAATTAGTAATGGCAAAAATGAAAGCATGGCAACTGTACTCCCATCTTATCGAAGGAATGTAAGGCGTTTGCAAATTGCAGGTCGAGTGCAAGCTATTTGCGAAAAACATTGTCAATTCAGGAGGCAACGAGAGACACGGCACGACGAACTTTGTCATTGTCGTAGACTAGCTGGTTCGGACCGCTTAAGCAAGAGCCTCGATATCAAGATCTCAGGAGCCCTCGGCCTGCCATTATCGCATGTGACTGTCCGGCAGTAGCTGGCTTCACCCGTGTCTTTATTTTGCATGCAGCTCGATATCTAGACTGCCGTCAGACATTTGTCTAATGGTTATGGACCACTTTCCAAAAACTGTCGACGATGTGCCATGTCAGAGAAAACTCTTCAATCCTCCGTCGTAATGTTAAGCAGCATGCTATGCTGATCACACCAGTCAGGGAGAGCAATGTGAATATTTTGCAGCTCCCGTATTGTAGATGTCTTTTGAATTCGTGTTCGTACCCTAAAAGTTTGACCGACATTGAAATGCCAGCATCTGTTGATATGTTGCTTCACAGCTTCTTAGTAAACAACGACAGGCAATTACAGTGGCCTGCTGATCTTGGAAATCTTTTTCTATGTTGATGTCTGACTGGCCAGAGCCTCTTTGAGCCAGTAGGTCTTTTGTGAGTTCTCAGATGTACCACTGGAGTGCCCTTTTTAAAAAAAACTAGTAGTCTCACCATGAGCATCCTCATTTGCCTCAGTGGAGCTTCAATCAGTAGGTCAACATTCATCAGGTCTGTTGATTCGATTTAAACCGTTTGTTATCCTCATGCTTGCTGCCACAGTAGTGCAGAGGCTTAGAGGAGGCAATGTTTCCTTCAAGACTTTTGTCATTTTCCGTTGTCATTCGTGCTGAGCCTTAACTGCCACTTCGCTGCCACACCATGTGGGAGCCACTATTTCGTGCTCTAGGTAGCATGAGTAGTCGCCGAACCCATAGCTAGCTGCAGGCTTAGTTTTGCACGATGGACACTATAATAATAATAGTAGTAGTAATAACAATAGCAATAGTAAGATGTGTGTATAACACCCTAACAGAACTAAATATCGTTCTAGGCACTTTACAGGCGCTGAAGCAGAAGAGTGTACCACAGAGTCTGTAGCCTGTGGCCACTACTCATTAATCTAGTGCTTACTTTGGTAAGCAAGCGATAACCCCTTAGCGGCAGCCCATCATAGTTTTTCGCTTGCTGGCCCATCAGTAGAGGGTAAGTGGCCTTTGCCGATCGGCTCGGCTGAAAGCCAGCCGGTTTTTCGTCTCATCAATCCGGAGGAGCATTGGCTCTTGATAGCTGCCATTGGCTCCTAGGCCGACTCCGAGCTCTGGTTTGTAGTAGAGAGTGGCAAGTAACCCTACTGCCTGACTTAAGGAGTCAGCATTGCAGGTAATTGCTTTACCAGCCGACTGTAAAACCTTGTAACTTGTGGCCATTACCACTGACCACATGACTGCTTTACCTGTAAAGGTGGGATTCCAGCCACCACTTCTGGTGAGGCATGCTTGTGTCAAGGTTTACCCATTCACCAGAGCACGGTTGTATTCACCTACGACCTAGGATCCGAGCATATTCGTTAGTTTGCAGTTTCGCTGCTGGTTGTTTCTGAGCACTCAGCTGCAGTATCCTTGGACAAGGACAGGCTCTCTAGCAGCATTCCACGCTGATGTTGATCAATTTAGAAGAGCACCTCTCTTGCATCATAGCGTTAAAGACCCTATCCAACAGTCCTGCTGCCTCAGACTTCGTGATCCTCGACCTATGCATAGCGTTTACTGAACTGTTAACACACGTGGCTTATAGTGGCTCCCTCGAAAATTTGATCCACACTTCCTAGGGGGGGGGGGCTGTGCTGCGCTGATACTGCCAGCTGACCAGACTCGATGCTCAGCTACGCTTAATTTTCTTTTTTAATTCTACCTAAAAAGGTTTCTGTCAGCTAAACACTCGACTTCGTTCCGATTGGTCGTCAAACTATGCGCTGGTGATCCTCACTAACAACCTTTTGCTGTGTATAGTCTTATGCTTGCACTTCCATGATACTGCTTAGCACGCGGCAGCATTTCGGTAGGGCTGTATTAACATGCAGCTCTAGCATGCTGCTCCCTGGCTTGCTCTTTGTCTCCTCTTTGCCACCTCGAGAGTCTCTGTATTCCCCCCCCCTCTCTCTCTCTCTCTCTCTCTCTCTCTCTCTCTCTCTCTCTCTCTCTCTCTCTCTCTCTCTCTCTCTCTACTTCTCCAGTGACGACACGTCTGTTTTCTGCAGTAATTAGCAGCTGACCGTTTGAGCAAGTTCCTCATGCTGGATGGCCTTTGTGGCTATGAAGGCCACACATCATACTGTGCAGTTAAGTCTCAGCTGCAGCATCAAGGGTTCTAGTTTTCTCAGCTGCTGCAGCTGAACTTGAAAATTCTGGTCATTGGGCTTACAACGTTGATGACTTTTTACCAAAAATGTCCGATGACGTGATACAAAAGCACTTGTCAGAGATGCTACTGCTTGAGTAGGTGCAGCCGTGCTGGAGTCACATCTGAGGCCTCATCTAAGCAGCTCTACCCACGGGGCCTGCATGCTGCAATGCAGAAAGCATCAGTAGGCTTTGTCTCTTTCTCGTCCGCAGTGTCTTTTGGTCGACCTCTCAATCACGTCGCTGGCTCCGTATGAAGGCAACACTGGGGGCTCTGGCTGCCAGCTTGATTTAATGCCATCCATTCATCCGTGAATTAGCAACTATGCAGTCAGTGGAGGCAAATTGATCGATATCCAGAGCCCCCCAGTTATCGATCTTGCCATTAGTGAAAGCCGTGCAACCAGGCTAGGTGGCAGCCAGGCAGGCCACACGAGCGCTCACATTCGTTGCTTGGCTGTCTTTGTTCTACCTCAGCAGCTGCTTGGCTCAGCTCGTTTTCATAGCTCTAGATGATGGCCGTTATTGATGCTAGTGACGTTAGCTGCTTCGGCCACTATTCGAGCCGAGCTCAGGGTACCCTTCGAAGCAGAACTGCCTGCCTAGCAGCCACGTAGCAAACTCATTGATCTGTCTCCGTACCGGCAGTGTACGTGCCACTCGTGCATCTGTGTGTGTTCTCGCGCACGTGTGTTTGTGTGTACGTCTGTGTGTGTGTGCATGCGTATGTGTGTGTGTGTGTGTGTGCTCGCGCGTGTGTGTGCCCGCGCACGCATGTGTGGGTGTTTGGTGTGTGTGTTTGGTGTGTGTGTGCGTGTGTGTGTGTGTGTGTGTGTGTGTGTGTGTGTGTGTGTATGTGTGTGCGTGTTTGCGCATGTGCAAGTTTGGGCTCACGGCCAATATATCTACTTGTGTACTGACGTTTGCTAGTTTGGTAGTGCTTGCTTGTTCTATTGCCTGCCTTCACGTGGCTCTGGTACATAACCTCTTAACCGAAGCTGACGTATCTTAACCGAAGCTGACGTATCAACTTGTGCACGTTCATGTGAATGCATCGTACAGCCAGAATGGGCATGGTCTTGTAATAATAATGATGAGACATTTGTATAGCACCCTAAGAGAACCGAATCCCTTTCTAGGCCCACTGCCCACATATTATGGAAAGGGAGCATGTTAATTGGTGGGTGATTGCATGCACGGAGTCAACAAGCATGGTCGCCTGGAAAGCAGGTCACCGTGGAACTAGTTACATTAGGCAAGGAGATTTCTGTGACTGCCGTGAGCCAATTGAGCTGCAGACATCGTGCCTGCACTGCACAAACCCGAAAGTCTCCGAATGTGACTCTGAGACACCGGTTGTTCTGTGACTATCATGCAAAAATATGTATGTAATTTACTTGTATTACCCCTTAAAAGAACTTATCTCAAGCCATTCACTTCACATATGCCGCTAGGCCCGAGTCCTAGACCTCGGTCGACAAAGGCAAAACACCTTTACCTTGGTCAAGATGGCAAGCACCTAAAACCCTGGGCCAAACCAAGGCTAGCATGATTGTAGTCGTGATATTCTGCTTCCGGGGAAACAGACATTATGTCGAGCACTGTGGCCTCTATCTTGGCAGCAAACGATTAAAATAATGCCTGTAAATTACATATTAGACTAGCATACATATTTCCTTATGACATTTACAATATATGACCCGGGTCTGGTGATATACGGTCTCCGACCCAACGATGTCGGTGTGTTTTTGGTAAATGCAGAAAGTTAATTTATTCGCAGTGCCAATTTAGAGCTAGAATGCCTCCAACGAGTTGTGCTGTCGACTGCCTATGCGAAAATCAGCAGCAACCCGAAGTTAATTAGCACTTCCGGCACGTGCTGCTAGCAAGAGTACTTGTTCCTAACTACTGCTTCTGCAGACTGTCAAGCCAATTTTACCACAGTGACCTAAACGAGGCACCAAATGGCCATAGCATTGATGGTAACCAAATTGCTCTTGCTGTTCCCTAACTTATTAGGTCACCTGTGGGCTATGTTTTTCTTTCGAAATCGAATCGCTGACAAGGCAACAGACACGGGTAAGTATCCATTGTCTTTGCAGTCTGTAGCTGCCTGAAGCAGATGAGCTGATTGCAGTTGAACCGCGACTAATTGCACTTTCCTTAGCATCATCGAAGGACAGTGCACGGTCACCTGGTACTCAGCAGTTGGAGTCGGCCAGCTGCGGCCTCCTTCCCACATCATTGCAGCTTCAGTATCGGCTTAGCCGGTTGCTGATACCGTAGTGGGGACTGCACAGTTGGAGGGCGTTTCGGCCGTGCCCTGTGACCCCTTTCTTTGGCTTGTGCTGCACGTGCTTGTGCTCGAAGGGAGCATATGCACACACTCGTGTAGTGGCCTGCTGCTGCTCTTGGCATTGAACCCCGAAGCCTTCGAGATATTCGAAGTTACTCTCCTGGTAGCCGGTTATGATAAATTCCTGCAACCGATACGTGACTCACCCGGCTACCAGTTATGAGAAAGGGCTGCGGTCGATGCAAGTCATAGCAGCCGTAGTGCACGAAGCACCCATATACGGAATCTAAAAGATCGCATTTGCTTCCCCTACCAAAAGCTGGCCATCCCATCAACTATCAAATTACTATCAAACCATTGATCGAGCAAATCGGTTGAATCTTTTTGAGGTTATGCAGATTATTGCTTTGTTCCTGTAGTTATTTGCTGAGAGACATTCTCGCAATGGATACGCCTGTGCCAGGTTATGTGATGTTGAAGTTAAAACTAGTGCAAATGGGTGGAACAGCCGTATGGTAGCAGCGTTGCTGGTGCCATGGCATTTCGCTTAGATTGGGGTAGCCGTGAGTGTGGAAGCGTAAGCCTTGAATGTGAGTGAACTGTAGAAGTGTGTCCCAATTACAAGGTGATGCTCTGAATTCATGGTCTTTACAAAGGAAATGCCACGGTTTGTGATTAAGTTTCAAGTAGTCGTACGAGTACGATCAAGCACGACGACACGAACTGTGAAAGAATGGCACTTGTGAAGAACTACGTCGGGACGAGATGCCTCCCGCATCTAAAACCAGCTAGCAGCTAATGCATGTTTATAGTCTTTTAGTGCACGACACAGAATAAGCTGTGGACTCTGATCTAGCCTACAGTCCCGTCTCTGGTGTGTACATGCCACTGTGGTATCATTTTGACTAGCATGCTTGTCTTTCCTATAATAAACATACACAGGGCCTCCATTTTAGTATAACTGCGGGGAGGAGATTGTCTGACGAGTTGTACGACGACGTGCTTGGGCTCATATTATTAGATACCAAGTCATCCAACCTACGTGCATGCGTACCTTAAAGCAGCGTACAAGAATTCCTGCTGATGGGCTGCCACACTCAGTAGGTGTGACCTACTAATTGGGACTTGGTGAGTCCATAATAATTCTTGGAAATAAATCGATATCAACCACTTTACATTTATTAAAACTTCAACGAACCGGTAATAATGGCATGCACAATTGCAGCACTGCACGAGCAACTGTGGGGCAATTTTACAAGGATGGGGTCAATTCTTTAGGGGCAGGCTTGTTTCCTTCCTTTTAAATGTTGTCAAGCTAGGGGATCCGTTAGGAGGGCAGTCGATAGCGAGGCTTTGGGGGTGTACGAATTGAAGGCACGGTCTCGAAAGGATTGAGCTTAGTCAGAGGCTCAGCTAAACGACTCGAGTTAAAGAAACGGGGTTGTAAAGAAAAGCCTGAGAATTTAGTGTTTCAGATTGGTGAACCAGAGCTAACAGATGGACAAACCTAAAAATGAGTGACCGGACATTTTTTGTGCATTGCTTAATGGAGAACTAGTGCAGGTCAGAGAGAAGTGATCCAATGTGGCAACTGCGACAATCGCGACAGAGAAGCCTAGGTGAAGAGCTTTGCAACAACAGGCACCTTATTGCACAAGCCAAAATACCTGTGAGTAGTGATTTACCTAAGTAAATGCGAATAGACTCACTTGGATGTGGTATTCCTGTCTAAGCAGACCCGAATTTGTGTACAATATTACGTAGGACTGACAGAACTGACTGTCAAGCCGATATGGTCACCCAATGAAAGGTCACTTTGGAAAAATGATTCCCATATTCCGAAATGATGCAGCAGAGAATCGCTGTCCGAGCTCATTTTGAAGGCTAACTTTTTCATAGCTACTATCTTCAATCAATTTGAGAAATTTTCCTGCATTATAAGCACGAATATCAACAAAACAATCTACTAGAATCTGAGTTGCTGAAAGACAGAGAGAGATCAAAGACAGTCCTGGATTGCCCTGGGTCTTAGACCAAGGGTAGGGCACTCCCTCTTCAAGGCCCAGATCGTGGGTTCGACTGTAGTGGGTGATTCTCAACTGTCCACTGTAAGCAGTGGTGACAGCCTTTAAGGCTCTCATGTCGCTATATAAATGAGGCTGTTAAATCAGCTAATATCTATTTATTACTAAAGAACAGGTATAGCAGTGTGTAATCTATTTCAAAATTGAAGCCTGTTTTGCTTTGTGCTCACCGGTAAGAGATAGAATACCAAGTGTTATGGGCGACGGCGCTCCCAATACCAGATGTACTTTTTCTGTCAGTATTGTCTCTGTACCCTAGAGACCTGAGTGTGACGACATAAACATAACGTATTTTACCGCGTCTAAGCCCCCTAATGGCACAAGCCCCCCTCCCCTGATTTATGAGCCCCCCACCCACAATTTTGAAACAACGTTTGGAAAAATAATTTTTATTCAATAACTGAATGAACTGAATAACATCAAAACTCATTATAATCACACGTGTTACTATCATTACCCTTTGTATCAGGAATGGTGACGGTACCCTCTCCATCTTCCTCATTCATATCACAGGCTTGACATTTGGTGGAAACTCCGTTAATAATAATAATAATACCGTCATTTTCGTAATCACTCTTATCACAAACTGCGTCATCTTCCATTCTTTCCATTGCATTTGAAATTCCCCTAATGAATTCATAATGCCATCAAATATCGGAAATGTATTCAAAGCAGTGTCATTGTTTAGCAAAACATTAAAGAAAAAAGTAACTTCCCATGTATAAGCCCTCTCTCCATTATCTGACCCTAAATTTCGGGAAAATGGGGCTTATAATTGGTAAAATAAAGTAACATATATGAGGCGACAAAATATTCGTACACTGATTAAACGCCGAGCCCGCTCTCAGACTAGTATAATATTTACGGGTTGCAGACTGTAGGACTAAATATAGATATTTTATTTCAGTTGGTTTGGCCGTTTTTTAGGTATCTGCTTGCTACCAGTCATTCTTCTGGCTCTGGCACGTTTAAAGGCCAGTGCCCTGAAACCGCATATTAAGGAACCGTAGATTATATAGTGCCAAGAGAAAATGTTGTTATGAGTACCATTCTTGGTGCGTATGTGTCAGTCGCAAGAGTCAACCGGCCATGTTGTCTCGCAGCACGATTGATGCACAGCTAAGCGAAAGCTTCAAGTAACTATAAGACAAATGTGCCTACATTTTTTGGGGTATTCGATAGATGCCCTGTACAGTAGCTGCTCATCAGTCAAAATTGAAAAGCGCAGACTATTCCAAGGTAATTTCCTTTATATTCGCGGTCTGATAAGGAGGTAATAATAATACATGCTGAGTAGGAGGGCGTCATGCCGTCAGTCAGAAGTGAGTTCGAGGCTTTGAGAGCACGCGAACTAAAACTGCGGTCTCCAAAAGATTTAAGGGTTGGTTAGAGGCACAGCTAAATGACTTGAGTCACAGTAGCGGGTGGTACGTTGCCAAGCTTTATTGATAAGTTCAAAGAGGTTAAGGCCGAAGCACGAAAGGGGCTTTGCAGAAAACTCGAAAATATGCAAAGTATCCCTAGTAATTAAATTTTGATGACAGCGCTTCTAAAAACGTTCGCTGATCATATCTGGACTCCGCTGGACTAAGAGCATTTACCGTCAAGTCATGCTTATTCTTCTTTGTTAACACACATTCCACTAAATTTTGCCGCTATAGTTCTCGCAGGGCACTTTAAAGATAACAAAATATGAGGAAAAAATATACAACCTGGAGCTCAGTGTCGCCGCGGTACTGATGCCGCTCTTCTCGACAAGTGCCGTTCATTTTTGCTCACAACTGCGGCTTTGGCTTTGAATGAACTCTCGAAAAATCTGCTACGAAACAGCGTGGTCTCTGTGGAGGGACAGCTCAGTTGAAAATAGAAGCTTAGGGTAATATCTTATTGTTTAAACTGGTACTTGTTAAGCCTATACCTTATAGTGCTACGAACGTGCTATAATGGCTGCTGAACTTTAGTCCGTTGACACATTAAGGAAGTGCAACGGGTGATTGTACATGCAAATGCGTGGCAGCTATTGGTGAACCTAGCGCTCAAAGCAAAGCTGGAAGGTCGTAGAAGCCAACCGGATTCGCGAAAGTATGGCGACGATTGCCGAACATGGCAGAAATTAAGAATCAAGAATGAAACTTCGTACCTTAATACCACGTCCTTATCATTTTCGAATAACTAAATTTTCTACAGCCGCGGCGAAATTCCATGTGTAACGCACCGGTCATAACGTACAACTGACCGACCTGCAAAATTTTTAATTTGTACCGTCTGAACTCCATGATGAAACATTTGGCTCCTGATTATTAAAATTCAGGAACCATTTATATACTCTGGCAAAGTAGTTTAATGAATGAGATAGCATGCCAAAGTTATAATAATAACACACTTTTATAGTGCGATCAGAGAACTGAGTCTCTTTCTAAGAGCTTTACAGGTGGTGTAAAGAAGGAAAGTCATATTAGTGCGTCTGACGACACTTTCGTTATTAAACCACACTACCTAAAGCACCATATCAAATGTAAAAATGCTGTTCGGCCGTGGGTTTAGAGTGCAATTCAGTCTTTTCAGCCAAGAATCTTGCTGTTTTACGTGTCCTAATTATTGCATTCTCATTTGCTGCCGCAAAAACTCGCTTTCACATGCGTTTGAGTGAGCTGTGTTTTTGGTATCCTCTCTAAAAGGTCTACAGGTCTTGTCCAAGTTCCAATGTGCACGGACTGACCACTAGGTCATGCGATGATATCCTTAATTCGTGTTCATTCATTCAATGATACAAAAGCGACCTTATTAGTTAGTGTACACTGCAAGCAATACTGCGAAAGTCTTATAGTGCTCGTAAACGCCGCCATTTTTAAAGCCTCCATAACATCTTGTAATAGAACTCTGAGCTGACAATCTCGCAAAAAATTGTATGCGGAGTCGCGACTCTTTCTCCGCGGTTTTTTAGGGAAGGTATATCTTTGAACTAGATCAAGTTGCCCCAGCACAAGTGTTTCAGCATACCAAGTTGTATCTGCCGTCATAGTGACTGGCCTGACCCAAGTTATTACGGCTTCAGCAGCTTCACCGTCGCAGAGGATCGCTTGCTGCTAAAAGATATCTCTGGATTATTCACTGGAATTTTTTTTGAATAGCTAATTCCGTTGCGATATAAACTCAGACTTTTCTTTTGATATAAACGCAGACTTTTCTTGCGAGCTTGGTTTACTCGTTAAGTTGCTCAGTTTTTTCGTTTAAATTTTTTTTGAAATTTTTGAAGATTTTTCATTGAAAATTCTTCCAACGGACAGTACAAAATTTCAGACTAATTTGCTATCATTTAAATGTCCTTAATAATATTAAATATTGCCCAACATCATCTTATTAGAGGTTTCCAGTCAATCCTATTTGGATGGCGCATCTTACGTGAGTTCTTTAAGGTCAAATGATTTTAATCATCGAGTTACATGCTTTTTCTCTCTGCTCCTCATTAATCCTCCATAATGAATTGTTATAGTTATAATTCATTTGTATAGCGCCCCAAGAGAACTTTATCTCTATTCAGGCGCTTCGCATATGCCCCGGGGCTCGACCCCACGACCTCAGACAGACCTTGGTCGGGGCGAGTACCTTAACCGCTGGACCAAACCAGCTCGACTTTCCGATTTATCCTACTGATAACTGGGTATGCGTTTTACGCGATCTGCTGCACTCGTTTTGAGTCTACTGCGACCTATTAAAAACAGCGCCCCCAGGTGGAGAAGAGGTAACGAGAGCTGGCGCCGTGAGGCAGACAAAGGTGACGCGGTCCGCCGTGCTTAGCGTCCATTCGGCCGCCAGCTATGGAGGCGCGCAGCAACTCTAGCGCCTCCTCGGCTCTTCGCTGCGATGAGACTAGCGAATATTCGCACATTGTAGGGGTCGTTGGGTGTGATTTTAGCCAGTACATTCATGCCACGCAGCGCCAGCAAAGCGCCTTTTGTTGGTGACGTCACGCAGGTGGATAGGTTGAGCCAGATCGTAGGCTTGCTTTAGCTGCAGCTCATTATTGTGACTTCTAACTCGTTTCGCTGAAATGAAAGTACGCTGTTCATAACAGCATTCGCACGCACCGACTTTGTTTTAGGTCAAATGATAGTTTCTTGTTTTTGCTACGTTTAACCAGCATGCAGGAACTTAAAAGTGGCAGCCTCTTGCTTTTATGCGCCACGGGACTCGTTCCACGAAAATAACTGATCGAGGAATAAGTACCGTCAATGTCATCGCTTTAAGTTTTCATAAATCTGCTACGAATGCTTCAGTTATGGTGCAGGAGGCTTTTTGTAAGTAAAATATGCATTTTTTCGCTTAATTAGACCTGTTTCATCAATAGTCTTTACCTTTACCTGTCCCTCTTTTTTTCCTATAGGAACAAACTGATAATCTGCCACCTTAATTCAGTTCAAGCCTCGATAATGGGGGCACAGTCGTGGCCGCACAGATCGACTGATTCAGCAGCCAAATGTATATATCGGTGGATAAGCACTAGTAATTATCATTCCGCTTTAAGAGAACAATAAATTATCTTGTATGTTGCATGACTTGAAACTAGAACCTGTGCGATAATGTGCGAACACCTAACGTGAGGGTACAGAGCGGTCTTTCTACCGCTACGTCGTCAGTAGTTGGATCCGTATTGCGTTTAAAGAGCACAAGCAGCAGCCGAAGTTGCGGCAATGTACCGCATTTAGTACGCATCGTACAGCCTGCAACAAATTCATCACAAGAATAGCAGTAATGAGAAACTCTTTCGACAAGTGACAGCGCCCATGACGGTAAGCCATTGCTAAATTTGCCCTCCGGTGATTTATTCCGTAGTTCAAGAAACCCTACCGACGAATCGGCGTTCTGACACTAGCGATCTAGCTCCATGTGTCTGCTCATTGCACCGAACCGATCGTCTTCGTGCCGCTGGTGAAAGATTCTTTTGCTTAGCACGTCCCAAGCCGTGAAGCCGTCTTACCAGGCATCCTATTACGAACCTGCAGCGAGGCTTCGATCTCCAGTTCATGCACATCTTCTCTTTCGCTGTTTCTCTCGCTGCGGGGCGAATTTTGTCTTTCTCGCTCAGCTAACTCATTTCTCTTCTAAACTGCATCGCCTCTATATTGCTAAAGCACTAGCCTGGTGGCACATACCTGAGTTGCAGTCCCCTCTCAGACAATTAGAGGAAAGGCGTGAATGCCAGCCGAGATCATGCGGCAGGCGGCTGTTTTGAGCGCCTGCCGCTTCTGCCATTGTAATGAACACAGCAGCCTCGGCCACTAATGTATGTCCACATGCAGCAGGTGGTTGGGCAATTGACTCGGCGCAGCGTCCGGCTTTTGATGGAAGGATGTTGTCCGCCACAGATGCACTTCCCCATCTCCGGCGAGTCAGCCAGCTCGTGTACGTGCACGTTGAGGGAATAAAGATTGAATCTCGTTAGCCGCTCACATCCACGCTCCTGTCTCCGTGAGACTCCACAAGAATACCCGCCGCCGGAGCCACCGTTATACGGCAAGGCCAGTATACGAGCATCAGTTCGAATTCGCCTTCGGTGGCCAGTACTGTGAGAACATTTGCCCTAATGCCGACGGCTCAAATGTCTGCAATTTGGTGAGAGCCCTCTCACATGCACAGACCGATTACGTTCGCTTCGTTTCGCTGCATGCCTATTACGGCCGAGCGATTGCACTGATAGCCCGTCTCGCGATTCGTGTTCGCTGGCAGGCTATGACTTTCGCGAAGAGCTCACACATTACGCTTCAAGGAGCGTTCGGTAAATGCTGAGTATTATCTAGCGAACCCATAGCCTGCTGGCCTACGAAGGCGCTCAATTAACTTGACCGAGCTGGCTTAGAGGCTTTCAAGCCTAGCAGACATTTCGAGGCGAGCAAATGCCTCGCCAAGTGAGCTCAGTCCGCGCGTGCTGTAAATAAAAAAACGTCGACGTTTTGCGAGCTTAGATTTGAATTGGAATTCAACTGTGGCTTCTAGCCCCTTAATGCTCACGGACTTCGTGGCTGCATGCAGCATATATTGGTGCTCACGCTGAAGCCGGCACTTTATGTGCTAATGCCTTAATATTTTCTGACAACTGAATTAACCAGGCGTAGTTCGACTATTATCCGTTGTCAATCAGCGAACTCGGCGCATCTGACTCATTAGATCGGTTTGCAATCTCTTGGCAGCCATGACATCGCTTAAGCATGTGGTGTTGCAGGTGTAGCTTTTAATGAGCGGTATGACTGGTGTCCATAGGTTGCTCGCCTGATATATAGGCACACAATCGGTAGAAGTGCGAATTGTGCAATTGTGCTTCTCGTGGCCTTTAATTTTGTTTCTCACACTTCAACTAGACTTAAGGCATCCCGGCACGGTGCACGGGATTAGGTACGGGGCATAGGATTAGTCTAGTGCAAAAGCAGAGGTCGCTTAAAGCAACGCGGTATTTTTTAAGCATTGGAAAACAGAGCACGATTGGGGCGGCGACGCGTTCGGTGTCAATTCTGAAAAGAAATGGTGAAACTGAAGCCACCAGGATCTTGCGCTGGCCAGACACCATCTGTTAACTTCCAGGAAAGACTCACTCCTGCGAAGCGTCCATTCCGTAGTGTTGAGGCTGGCACGAGCAGGACCTCGTGTCAAACGCGGTGCCAGTATGGCATTGCAGCCTTTGCCGTTCGTTCGTCGACGACAAAGGGTATTGCTCGTACCAAGAGCCATCGAGTGCCTCGAATACGTTTCCATGGTCGTAGCAGCGGACGGACGTGTCACATAGGAATCTGCTGCCTGTCTCGACGATATAGCGAACTATGCCATTGGGATTCCACGGGCAGTCTCGTGAGTTCGTCATTTGAGCCTTACTCAGGCATGACAGAGAGCCGAGCTTGGCGGTGTTATCCCTGCAGTTAAATGTCGCCGCTTACAGACCGACGCGTTGCCAGAATTTTACAGAGAATTGGCTAAGCCTCCACCTCCGAGCAGTAGCTGCTCGTACAAGGTCAACACTTTGAGCTGGCAGCAATTAGCCAGGAAAATGCAAGCTACTTAATATTGCTTGATTAAAAGCCAGTGCCTAATAGCTTGTGAAACTAGCCAGGCATCCGCTCATGCTGTCCGAACTACAAAAAGTGTGATGCCTATCAACTCATTCAATACTGCGTTATCTCACGCAAATAAAGACTAATAGCTGTTGCAGTGAGTGTGGTTTTGTGGCAGGGGTCCTAGGTCGGACAGAAAGGCGGCTGCCAAACATCTACAAAGTATAAGAGCTGCTTTCGACGCCAACTTTGAGTGGCCAAATGAGTTCCGCGATTATTACAGCGTAATCTTTGCTTTTATGAACTGCTTAAGACATCCTAAAGTTAAAGTCATCAGTAAGATCTGCGATTGACCAGTAAGAGAACGGTTGATCGCAATTAAGGATTCTGCAGATTTTTGTCGATGCGGTTTTTAAAGACGTGCTGGTAAAGCTGCTGCGTCTTAGCTCAGAGCTGAGATGTTTTCAATTAACGACCCTTGTCGTTGCTTCCGGACCCTCAGCGGGAAACTCTATATAACCTTCCCACTGCAAGCGGCGACGATAGCCGTTAAGGCTCATCTGTCTCTACGTATCTAAACGAGGCTGTCGAGAACTGTCGATCTTTTTGAAGGGATACCCAAATCGTATGTCTAGCCGGAAAATCGCATGCATCTAATTCAGTTCTAGTTCTGCTGCAACTAGCTGCTATGGACTTGTAGGTTCATGAATTTCTACCTCCGCACAAGAAGACGCCCTGCATTATTCTTTGATAAATATTTACTACTGCTCTTCTATAAGATACCTCTCATTCTGGCACCAGTTTCCCCCTTCTCGACGCTGTTCAAGTTATCTCTGGCAGCACACCTCTTTAATAGTATCTTTTCTGAAATAAAGGCACTTTTGCTGCCCTGTGCGTTCGCATCAGTGCAGGCGAATGCGCTCGAAATAAGTCCTTAGACGGTCAACAGATCTGATGGTCGTGAAGCTTGACAAAAAGAGATTGGGTCTAAATGATTCACAGCACTTGAAGAGTGGTGATTCTGTTAAGCTCTCGGCACAAGAGGGCGATAGCTGGAGCGCTATTCTACTTGTGCACGTTGTTGTTCGCACTATTTACCACGCTTCCGAGATAAATAGTCTCGTCACTCATCTCACCAGCCTCACAGAGCCTCGAAGTCGCCTAGGATTGAGCATACGAACTAGAGAATGCTTTGGAATGACGGTCTGCTATTGAATCGATAAACGATATTTAGGGCTATTATTAGCTGGGTCCACAGCGACCACTTTTCAAGTGTTTGGCTAGAATGCTGAACTGCAGACGCATTTTGGCGAAAGAGCCGAAGTTGCTCTGGGACTTGGCCTTTGGGAGCAGCACAGCGGTGTAGCAGAGCTTGATCCAGGCACGGAGCTCTGCCTGCTTGAACCTTGTCGTGGCTGGTTGTCATTCTGCAGGCAGTTGCTCAGCGAAATGGGGTGCGTCGCTGCTCTCACAGATCTCAGCACTTCGAACCGTCCTTCCCCTAGCCAGCAGGTGAACCTTGACGCTGACCCGCTTGGCTAGAGCAACCGCCCATTTCGCGACGGCTGAGGCAGCTTTTCGCCACTTACTCGCATCTAAGAGATGAGCTCAGCAGAGTCTCGGCCCGAACGACGAAGGGTTCCAGGCACAATGCCGCACTCTCGCCGCAGTCTGAAACAAATGCGAGCACTGATTCATCGACTGATCCTTATCCTAGAAAAGCGCCGCAGCAGCCAGCGTCTACTTGACTTGACGGCGTCTACTTAATATCCAGCTTTCAGCAGCTGCTGTCAAGCAGAATGCGCAATTTTCTGAAAGGAGCCAGAACTTTAGCTATTTCTTTCAATTCTTTAGTACTTAACAGGTGCACCTCAGAGTAATATTTGTCAGCATGTTTACGAACTCTCGATCCAGTATGGTTGAGAATCATTTAAAACGGTAATCTATTCATGCTTTTTTTGTGAATTTTCGCTAGACTGTGCAATTTCTCGCTGGGAAAAAACTTGGAAACGTCCTTTAAGCCGTCACCGAGTCTTCTTGCTAAACTTTGGCGATGGTTTTCTGACGCCCTATCTCTCTCTTTCTCTCTCTCTCTCTCTCTCTCTCTCTCTCTCTCTCTCTCTCTCTTGTTGTCTTTCTATCTGTTCCTTTCTTTTCTCTCTCAGTTTCTCTCTTTATGAATTCCTTGTCAACTGACATGACCAAATGACAGTGTAAACATTTTTTCTGCACCTTCAATCCTGTTATCCTTTTTAATCGAGGATTAGCATTTCGGTGCAACTGCGTCTCAAATTTTCAAATTTCTAGAAGCCGGGCAAAGCGTCGCAAGAAACTAGTTAGTTCTAGCATGAAATTTAAAGGTATCTTGCATAATAACGCTCTTCTCTGAATTATACTCAAAATAGAAAGTGCTTAAGTCTAATTATTTCGACAGATAATGGATCTCCACTGTGTGTGTGTGTGTGTGTGTGTGTGTGTGTGTGTGTGTGTGTGTGTGTGTGTGTGTGTGTGTGTGTGTGTGTGTGTGATCAATAATAATGCAGCTATGTCTGAACCGTCAGCCGGAAACACAGGCTTATTGGAGACACTTATATTAACTAATGCATTATCTTATCAGATGGAATAAAGATGTGTTAAAAGAAAAAAGATATGATAAATCATCCTCGATTGATTAATCAACGACCTTCTGATACCAAAGAATAAATCTAAGCTTCTTATTTCAAGAACTTCAAAGGGTACATAACTCATTCATAAAGAACTTCGTAGTTATCAGATTAAGTATAAGTTAGTCATAATCATCATCAGATAAGTTATCAGATTTTCCAGCAAGACCACTTCATAATACTCTCGCTTCGTGGTGATTGCTGAGAGCCACTCGTGAGCTGCTTCAGCGACTTATTCAACGCTTATAGAGCATAAAGTTACTATGCTGAGCAGTGATAATAATAATACATTTATAAAGCACCGTACAATAACTAAATCTCTTTATTTGCCCTTTACACAGGCTTTAGAAACAGAATTCAATTGGCATCTTGACTTCTGTAACTCACTACTTAAAGGTCTTCCGGCCTGTGCAATAAGGCGCTTATAGTTGGTGCAAAACTATGCAGCCCGGCTTATCTGTCACGAACGTCATAGTTTCCACGTTAAACCGCCTATCACTGACCACGGAATCCACATAAAGCAGCGCATTCACTTTTAAGGTTTTGTCGCTAAGTTAAAGGTTCCTTCATTCTCTTGCTCCAGCCTAACTATTTCACAATCAGGTTAGGCATCCTACGACCCGTTCTTCTGACTCAAATCGTTTAGCAGTGCCTCTAACCAACCTCAAATCTTTTAGAGACCGCGTCTTCAGTTGGCATGCTCCCAAAGCCTAGGATTAACTCCCGACTAATGTCACAACGTCCCGTGACTTGACCACATTTAAGAGAAGCTAAAAACGAACCTAATCCTCAAAGCATTCGCTGGGTTCTTGTGAACTGTCCTTTGTGTGCTTACGCGTGCTGGCATTGTGCATGCTATCACTAGCCACATTGACACATTCCTTTACAGCACATCTAAAGTGCCTAGGAATAAATTTAGTTCTCTTAGGGCGCTATACAGATTTATTATTATTATTGTATACAGTCTTCCCTCGCCAATTCGCACTTCTACTTTCGTAGCTTCACTCTATTGTGGTTTTTTCAAATATATTTATTAAAAAGTTGATCCAGATAGTGAAAATTGTACAGCTCGCGCTCGTTTTTCTGATTCAATAATACACCCACGAGTTACAATTAAAATTAAAATTGCTGTACGTATGAGCTGTAAGCTTATGTATTCGAGCACCCCCGCAAATCCTTCAACGCGAGGTGCAGCCGCTCGACCACTCCTCGTGTGCGGACGAGAACCTTTTTCCAAAAAAATGGGTCTAGTGAAACCAAGCCAATCAGAGCGCGCTGTACACTGATTGGCTATCCTAGTTTAATTAAACGTACAATAATATTATGATTTTCGTAACATCTAATTTTAATTATTTATTTTATTAGTCTTATTTTCTCTTATTTTGTCTAACATATTGTGTGACACGAGGGTAAAGGGTTGTTATTTCACGTCCGGAGGGCTCTAACAACGTTAAAAACCGCATTCAGAGGGTTGTTAAGAGTTTTTCTATGCTGTAACTACGGAAATAATATTTGATTTATAAATAAAGACTCTTACTTCGTAGAAATTCGCTTATCGCGGGTAGAGACTGGAACTGATTAAGTGCAATAAACGAGGGACTGTATTATCGCTAGTGACAACATGCACTGTGTCAGCATGTATAATATCGCACAATAGAGAATTCACAAAGACGGAGCATACGCTGTGAGGAACAGGTGCGTCTTTAGCTTCTTTTAAATGTGGTCAAGTCAGGGACGTCGTGACGCTAGTCGGGAGTGAATCCCAGGCTTTGGGAACACATGAAGTAAAGGCACGGTCTCCAAAGGATTTGATGTTGCTTCGAGGTACAGCTATACGACTTGAGTCAGAAGAGCGGGTGGTACAATGCCTATCCCGATAGGGAATTAGTTCTGATAGGTGGGAGGTGAGCTGGAGCAAGGGAATGAAGAGACCTAAAATTGAGTGACAAAAACTTGAATCGGAGTGCATGTCCTGAAGGCTTACTTCCAAAGACGCGTGAGACGAATGGCACCGAGTGAAATGCGAAGAATTATTGTGGCTAGGAACTGTTAATGTGGTGTATGGATGTTTATACAGGAGTATATATATATATATATATATACATACATATATACTATATATATATATATATATATATATACTGTGTATATATATATATATATATGTGTGTGTGTGTGTGTGTGTGTGTGTGTGTGTGTGTGTGTGTGTGTGTGTGTGTGTGTGTGTGTGTGTGTGTGTGTGTGTGTATAATTCATTTGCATAGCGAACTAAAAGAACTTAATTACTTAATCTCTGTTCAGGCGCTTCAAACATACCACGGGGCTCAAGCCCACGACCTCGGTCCAAATACATTCACCTTACCTTGGTCAAGGCGAGCATCTTAACCACCCAGTCAAAATTGAGCGGCAATATAGTTAATAGGGCGTCATTTGCTCATAGAACCAGCTCATTTCCTGCACTTCTAGCAATGGGCGCTGTGCCCATAGCAAGCTGCTAAACATGACGCCAGCAACTGTTTGTGCTTACAATAAATAAACACGTTTTGAGATATCTTTTCCGCTTTGATATTCCCCTAAAACTTCAACAGTAAACCCTAAAACCTAAACCCTAAACTAAAAAACTTAAAGCCAAAAAATACAAAATCTAACCACTAGACCCTAAAACTTAAACACAAAAACGCGAAACCCCTAAGTACTACACCCACATTTCTTGCCTCCGAGCTCAAAATATATAGATTAAAATGTGTTTATATTACGTAAATATAAACAGACGCTGCTGACAATGTTTAGCAGCCTGCTATGGGTACTGTGCCCATAGCGGGATGTGAGCTGGCTCTATGAACAAACGACGCTGTATTAGCTGGGTGGTAATCTTAACCGCTGGGCCAAATCAGTGCGGCGATAATCGTTGGCTAGGCGGCATGAAAGCCGAGCGAAGTAAAGTAATAGGTTTGGCAGGTAGTTTTGCTCCAGTAGTTAAGCGGAGCTTCGCTCTAGACTTCGGGTAAGGCGCTTGAGAGTTGCTCTGGGCTCCATAAGGAAGTTTCTCACACCACGGCTAGCTGTGGAAGCCTGTAACCCTCCGGTGCTGTCGAATTAACCTCTCTACGCTATGGATGCGGAATTTTTACCTAAATTTATGGACGCTCTTCATTGCTGCCGCGCTCCGCTCCGGTCGGCATACCGGCGTGCAGCGGTGCTGCGCCTACAAGTCGTTGGCTGCGGTACGCTTGTTTGGCCCAGTGGTTACATGACTTATGACCTGGCCGTCATATAAGGTACTGGCCTGACAGCAGTTGCCCTCTTTGAGCCCCTCGGCGAGTCCTAGCGCAGAGCGCGAGCTGCTGTAAGGCGGCGGTTAGCGAGTCTGCTCGATGTCGCCGGTCGTATCAACCATAATATACGGGCCATTGCTGTGCTTTTCTAACACGGTGTTGGTGTTGGCGTTGCGAGCTTAATATCGAGTGCTGTGTCGTTATCGTCGGCCTATAGCTAGCTTCAGGTCTTTGTATATTGCACACGTTTTGCCGCTACCAGAACCAGCGATGGCAGCACGGCCGTAGCAGTGGCCTTCTTCCGTCCGGACGTGGCAGTCACATAACCCCGTTCGTAAAAGTATCGCAATAAAATGCCAAATGCTGTGCGCAAGTTAAAGGAATCGTGTTATACAGTTTCACCAGTGCATATCCCATGTAAGCAGCGTTCAGTGCGAACGGCTGGGCTACGGCTGAGTGCACACTTGGGTTCGGCTGTGGGTGACTCCCACGAATACCTGCCGCTAGGTTGGAGTGCGAGTACGGGTCTCCATTTCTGCACTTGTAAGATGGATAAAAATATAAACACCTAATTCATTTGCATTGATTTTAAGAGCACCGAATTTCTATCCAGACGCTCCCCGCATGCCACAGGGCTCGGCCCCGCGACCTCGGGTCGCAAATGTGAGTACCTGCGCGACCTCGGTAGTTAAAGGCGCTCGCCTTAACTGGTCAAACCGGGTCCTCCGCCGGTTCATTAGGAGTTCGCAGCTGGTCCACACATATGCGGTTACCTTGGTTTATCCACTTGTCCATTTTTCTCGCATCTCCATCACGCTCTATAGTGTCAACTCAAACAATAGGCCGATTGAATAGGTTAGGTGGGTTTATCTTTGCTTTGATTTTGAGCGATGAATGCTATTGGCAGCTGAATGCGCACCTAAAGCCGCTTAAGCTGAGAGTAAGAGCGCTAGCTATAGAGCACTTTCCAGCATAGAAAAAACTAGGTATTCATCTTTTTTGGAGTTACTGGCGGAAAAACTCATTGCAAAAAATTACCAAGCCTATAACCAAAAGGTTATCCATTCTGTGGCTATAGAGCACATAAAATTCGGTTCGTCAAATCGTGCAAGTAATAGCCAGATACAGACTAGCGAAGCGGTTTTAAGAAAATCAGAGATACTATGTGCTCGAGGAATGGGGCGGTGAACGGAGCGCCCTTTGGCGGCCGTGGACAGGGTTTGGCTGCGGCATTGTGAAGCTGCAGCAAATGCCAAAGAGAGCTCATTTGCTGAACTATGTGGATACCAGAAAAAGATAGAGAAGTTGTGCCGTTACTTTCGACGGACGAGCGCTAGTCACTCTGTAACTAAAAGCCCAAACCCTCCAGTGAGCCTACTAGCCATCAGCGACGATATTGTCAGGTAGTCGTTGCATACGGAGGCTAGAAACATGGAGCGGCTCCCAGCAAAGCCTGCGGTTATAGAAAAGCTAGCTGCTTTAAGTTAAGTTGGACCTTCCTACAGTCCGGTCAACTTCGTCATACACCGTTCATGCTATTCAACTTCTCGTCATACACCGCGAAGGCTATTCGCTATTCTAATAGGTAATTGCATTAACCAAAAAAGGAAAAGTGACAGCAGCGGAGAGACTTCTAGAAGACCCGGTTCAGTCATCGTACGACGGCTTTGGACGGGCCCGTCCCCAATAGATCATTGAGATACTATAAGATAAAACAGACTTCAGCCAATCAGGGAATGGACCCAACGAGTCACTAAAAAGTAAATAAGAGCAGATTGGCTGAATCAACAGACTCGTTTGTACAGAGGCGGAAGAGCTTCAGCGGCTACCACTCCCACTCGCAGCTATCAATACAGCATGGCCTGCTGCAGGTCTCGAACCCTCGACTTAGGTAACGAAGTTCGAGTTTCTCACCCCTAAGAGAAGACCCCGAGGCTCAGTAACTTGTCATGCAAGTCACACGATGCGGCTCTTAAAGCTGTTGGAATTGAAGTAGCGTTCGTACACTAAAGGATTAATGCAGCCGTAGAAACTGGTCCAAGCTATTTGTGAATAATGCCGAGCAGCAGCAGCAGCTCAAAGCAGAATACAGCGAGCGCCTGCGCAGTAGCTTGGTGTTTGGCCTGTGCCTTGCATCGCCTGAGCGCCGAAAGTGCTTGCCTGGTTTGCATACACCTCATGGCTGACGCAAGTTCATGCCGGACTAGCACATACAGCTAGCGACATCTTGCGGGAGTGCTTCCGCGGTACCGCGGTGACAGCAGTGAGAAGCAGCACCTGCTGCCGTCTAGCCAATGATAAGCAGCTACTCTTAGCCTCCTGCTGCGGCAGCGGCTTCAGCTGTAAACAGCGATTGCGCTGGAATGCCTTCATAGCGAGGCATACGAGTGCATATGTGCTCCAGTATATTCAATTAGATAAGTCATGTGAATTGTTTAATCTGTACGCATAATGCATAGGTACATTTGTCCCTTATTTGCGGTGTACCTGTGTAATAAATACAGAAGCACTGTACGGGTTTAAACCTGTATATATAATACACATCCGAATGCATGGGTATATCAGTTAGCAAAAACGCACGGAAACACCTTCTCGCCAACGCAAGCGAAAGCAAGCTTTTTGCTAGTCTTTTAATGATAACAATAATAAAAGTGCATTTGTAAATCTCCCTCAGAAAACTCGATCTCTGCCTACGCACTTTACATATCTTGTAAAGTAAGCATGATCATGTGGTTAGTGGGAGTATGCACAATGTCGACATAAATAACATGGTTAACGGTGGCACGCACAGGGTCAGCATGCTAATATGGTTAGTCGCAGCAAGCACAGTGTCAGCATGCATAAGTACGTAAATGACGAATCACAGGGACCCACCAAATGCTGTGATAAATAGGTGCGTTTTTATCATATGCTTTAATGTCGTCAAATCAGAGGATGTCATGACGTCAGTCGGGAATTAGTTCCGGGCTTTGGGACCAAACGAACTAAATGCATCGCCTTCAAAGAATTTGGGTTTCACACAAGGTACAGCTAAACGGTTTTAGTCAGAAAAGTGGGTGGTACAATGCCTGGCCTGGTAAGGGAGTAGTCCAGTCAGGTAGGCTGGAGCCAAAGAATGAAGGGACCTAAAAGTGGTGGCAAAATCTTGGAGTCAATGCGCTGCTTGACTGAGAGCCAGTGCAAGTCGGCATAAAGTGGTGTGGTGTGGCACCTTCGACGTTCATGACAGACAAGTCTAGCTGCAGATTTATGCACCAACTGTAAGTGCCTGGCTGCTCTGGCCGGTATACCAGCAATCAGTGAGCTACAGACGTCAAGACGAGATGTCACAAATTCAAGGACCAATTTTGGATGTAGTATCCCTATCTAAGCAGTTTGGCAATGTTATGTAGTTGAAAGTAGGCAGACTTGAGTGAGGAACTGATGTGGTCGTAAATAGTGAAAGGTCACTTTGGAGCAGAACACTTATATTTCGTGCAGATGCAACTGGAGGGCTGGCAGGGCTGATTTTTAGTGTTGAGCTTTCCTGTTTCCGAGTCACACTTGGTTTTTGTCCATAACTAGTAAGTTGATTGTGTCATCATTTAATTTGAGAAAGTTTGCTGCCATGTATGTGCGGATATCAGTAATACATACAGTAAGAAATTTGAGAGAGCGGCAGGCGATGCCAACGAGGACGAGGGGCGACTGGGGGAGGACTGCAGGTGGAAAATTGTCTTATCCTACTGACCGGAGAGAGTAGGCGTGCACGAGGCCGTTTGCCCGCTCTAAGAATGATTTTAAATTTAAAGCTGAAATAGTGTAGGGGTAATGTTAAGCTTGTTTCCATTGCTTCAAATTTTAATTGTTAAGGTCGAGTGAGACGTCGCTCAGCTTTCGGTACTGCACCTATGCAGTAAAGAAATTTCCAGAATTAAAATATACTCAGCCTTCTTGCAGAGCTTCTCCTCCTACTGCGGTAGCCGTCTGCGCCTACTCTCTGGTCAGTAGGATAAGCAAATTGTCCATTCACCTCACTCCACTCGCCCCCCTCGTCCTCTTTGGCTCCGCTAGCCGGATGTGCTTCGGGCCAGTCGAGAAACTCAAGAATGGCATGCTGCCCAGATGAGCAAATAGCCTCTGCTCAGCTCCTGCCTCTGCCTCTGCCTCTGCCCCCCCCCCTATCTGCCGTCAGTAGAACGACTCCGCTGTTGTCCCTTTCTGTTGTCCCTTTCTGCGCACCGTTACACGGCTCCATGCAACCGGCCAGCGCACTGCCTACGAGAGCTGCTGCACCCCAACCCCCCCCCGCCCCGTGCTCCGGTGCCCCATTGCCCCACCGCTTCCCCTCGCCTCCGTCCCAGCCAGCCAACCAGCATTGCTCTTCTCCGCCGCCCGCCTCGCGGGCCTCCCTGCCCTGCTTCCGCTGCGTCCCCGGTAGCTCCGTTTGAGCAGATAAAACCGGCTCTCTTTTTCCGCATCCAGCGGCGCCTCCTACGCAGCACCAGCGGCTTGCCTGGTTGAATACGAATGCAACTCGAAAGCGCGTACGTGCGTAAATGTAAGTAAGTGCGGTGCATTCACTGGCTGCGATGAACCAATAGGGAAGAAAACCCCGGGTGTGAATAAAAATGCGGATGGTAAAATTTATTTCGTAGCTAAAAACGAAGCTATAATTGAACAAGACCCAAATTGAGAAAGAATCGCATTTTGGTAATACTGGATCCTGAAAAAAGAAGCCTAAGAGCAAAAAACTATATGTAACTTTCGCAGAAAGCTATGAGAAATACAAACAGCAGAGAATTGGTTGTAATTTCGTTTAGTAATAAAAATGATAAAAGCCCTTTTCGACTATTTTTTTTCTACAATGACTGCTGCATTAAAAAGAACTGAAAGATTTCGCTTGTCAGTAGGGCTGACCCGCCATCGAAGTCAGTTGACACTCAGGCCCGCCTTCAAGAGCTCAGTTTGAGTTTGGCATGATTGTTCACTTGTGTAGGCTAATCTATAGTTAATATTTACGTAGATCATAACCATAATCGTAGTTCAACGTCTTTCTAATACTGATTATTAAGCAATTTAATTTAGATTACAGTATATAATCTTGTTATCAGAATTTTTTAAGTTCGCCTGGACAGTGAGCAGCAATCCTTTGAAGCTATCCTCGCTTGACCCTTGGGCAGTTAGGAGTCCCATCAAATGCCGCCGTTTAAATGGTTCGGCTCTAGGGGTGAGTTCCACCATCAAAATATGCTTATAAATAACAAAAACACACGTGCAAAGTGTTGCTCGAAGAGTTTTTGGTTGCGGAAACGATGCGAAGTCGATGGTCTGAGTAGACCCGCTTGCGCTTTTACAGTCTAGCGGTAAACTGGTTCTCCGATCCACTTTCAGAAGCCACGAAAGTTAGTGGGTTGAGATAAGCCTCAATTTCGTATTGAGATTTGAAATGCTTAAGTTTTCCTATACTGGCAAGTTACGCTCTAAAATTAAAGTAGGAAACGGCTCCTTTTTATGGATGGCTAGAGCACATCCACCGGCAAGCCTACTATTTCCGTTACACGTTTTAAGGAAATCCGTCAGCTTTGAACTCCTTTTTTGTCCCCACTTACCGCATAAACATGCTGCGCGTACTTTCAAGTAAGTTTAATAACTTACCCTGAGGTACTACTTTGCTTGCTACCACAGAATTGCTCGCTTGTGGAAAGCCACGACTTCAGGGATTGCTAGTAAATAACCGTAGAAATGCCTATTGGTGTGCTTCATCGCTTTTTATTTCTGCATAGACTGTATAAACTGCTTCTGTCTAGATTGCTTCCACTAAAACCAAGCCAGTGCGCGTAGGATGATCTCGGAAAGAGTATTCAGGATACAAGATTTCGTCTCGAGGTGACATTCTTAGATCGTTCCGTAATGCGTTCTTGATAAAAAAAAAAATAGATTTGCGGTAGAGTGCTCTTAGGATAGCACGCTTTCCTTCGTTTTAAGTAAGCGCACGAGTACTCACGTAAAAAAGCATTCTACTCCCGACATATCGTGCTCACTCTCTATAAACAACTATGCAAGAAAGTCTCATCAACTTTTCTTCTTTCTCTCTCCACATTGGTTGACAATGCACGTCACTTCGAAACTGATGAGGATCTAAAGAATCTGGACTTTGCATGCACAAAGAAAGAAGGTGGGTGTGGTATTTTGACTGGAGTCTACCGGGTAACACACAAAAATGAGTGCAGACGACGAGCCGAAAGAGTGGGAGACAGCACGTCGGAAACGAGCCGGTGCTCTTAAGTGGTAAGGCCCATGGATGTTAATTCTTTGAATTTGTGCATGCCCGTCAATAGAGGTCCGGAGCAGCGGCAATTTCTGCTCCAAGTCTAAAAGTATCGCATGACCAAACTCTCGCTGCAACTCAAATAAGTGCACTGACTACAGCCCAATAATAAAGTAAAGCTCGCCTCTTATAATGAAGCGTGTTCTCTATCGTTGTTCTAAAAAAATACCCACCTCTGCTAAGACGATTGCGCATTGGTGGTCAGGTGTAATACTCCGTTCAAGGTATTACAAAGCCTCTGACTTGAAAAACTGTCTGTTAACAGGGCGAGCATGGTGCTCCGCGATTCTAATATAAGGATAGAACTTTATGGCGCTGCAGCACGAGAGAACATGTAAAAGGAATGCCATTGAATTTGTTAAAGATGCAGTTAGAGACTCAGTCGTGTAAAATTTAATAGCTACCTTAGCTTTGTGCCACTTCTTTAAGTTGTACCAAAGTGAATGGTAGTTAATCGTTGACCCCTAAGAGGATGATCTACTATACAGTAGCTGAACTGCCGCACCAGCGTTAACCTCCTCGTGCAGTCAGCTCCTCTAGCATGATAAATTAGCTGTTCCGTTCCAACGCTTAAAGACCGTTGGCGAGATCCCCGAGTAGTTTAAGCGATCTCAATGCCATTTTTAAACTCGGCAGAAGAAAGTTCGTCCTCCTCTTTAATTTCCTGACTAAGCGGTGGGTCATTTTATATTTCAGTGGCAGATTTCAAGCCCTAGTATAGTGTCGAGACATGCGGCTCAGATTACGCCAATCACTCAACTGGAAACCGTATGCTTCGGCGGTGTTCATAGTTAGCACATGAGCGCGTAAACCTCTATTGGGCAGTGTATGCACTACCTGCCGCTTATTCTGCGTTTCCTTTTGTGTTAGGTGTGTGTGTGTGTGTGTGTGTGTGTGTGAGTGCGTGCGCGCGCGCGTGCGAGTGTTGTGAATGCGTACGTGTGCGTGTGTGTGCGTGTGTGTGTGTGTGTGTGTGTGTGTGTGTGTGTGTGTGTGTGTGTGTGTGTGTGTGTGTGTGCGTGTTTATATGTGTTCGCTCGCGCTTGCGTGCATGCAAGCGACGCGTATTTCAAGCACGTTCGTGCTCGTTCTAATGGTACACTCACACAGCATAGCAATTGAATGAATCTACTCGAGCATTCACACATTTCCACAGTAAACTATGACAAACTACTTGCGCGATAGAGCGCTCGGGTTTCAACTCTTAGTCAATCCCAATCGCCATGCTTTCCTACTTTGGCAGGCGGCTCAGGCCAACTTTCATTTATGTTAAGGCTTGCGGTTGCTTTTGTCGTTGCCTTTGTAGCTTAGCGCCAGTCTGGCATAATTTTAGGGCGCGAAAGAATTTCTCGGCTGAACAACACTTTTGTTTTTGAGCTGTGAGCAAGAGGGCACAGCATGTATGGTAGGATCGTGAGGAGGGCTTAGCGCGAGCGGAGAGGATCAAGCGCCGACCAGGGCATTTCTGCCTGTCCCATCGACCTGCGCTGCTCTATAGGAGCGGCTGATCGATGTCGGCCGGCATGCCGACTTTGGCTGTAACGCATCTCCAAAGAATGGTCTGGAACCTTCCTTTCAGCGTTTGAGCTGGACGCGGTTGCCTACTGGTTGTCGAGTGACGGTAGTAATTCCTTACCATAGCGATCCAGTGAGCCAGGCCACAAATACCACTAAGCTTTACGCCAATTTTTGGCTAGCTATTCAAGAATAAGGAGACGCTTGCCCAAGGTCATCGCCATCGCCGCCACCACGCGTCCGATAGTTTCCAGACTTGTATCTTTTAGAACTAGCGAGGTGGACGGGCATTCACGCCAGCGATCGACGGCCACGGGGCAGCGAGAGGCAGCGTCAAGAGAAGAATTCGGCGGGCGCGGCCGAATACGTTCGTATAGCGCCAGTGGCTTGCATTTTGTATTTGTGTGAGTGGGCGTATGCGCTGCGGAGGCAGGGGGAGGAATTGTTTTTCGTATAGTGAAAAAGCCCTAGGTTAACATGCTATCAAGTAAAGTGAAAGCGGAATCGTAGTTCCTCGTTCATGAGTTACAGTCCGCTGTGGAGGCGGTTGGGGGAGGCATCGGGGCTTTCTGCTGAGGCCACCTGAGCTGACGTCGCTAATCACGTGCTTTATTGTTTGGGCCCTCCGTCTGTGCAAATTCCTCCTTATATGTGTCTCGGTGAGAGCTTGCGACGACACGATGTCGATGACGCAGGATTCGACGACCAAGCTAGACGCGAAGCGGCAAAGTGCACCTGCGCATAAAGTCGGGTAAAATCCCCTCTTGATGATTTGCTACTCGGTCCAGCACACGCCGACCAACTCGCGTCGCTCAAGGTAACAGTAGGTAGGTAGGATATGTCAGATCAACGGAAACGAAAGTTAGGATCGCGCCTGAGACGCTCTAGGCAAGGCGGCTTATTTACTTCGCACTCGAACTCCGAACCGCCAGTCGGGAGTGAGCGACGCGCTTCTGCAGCGTCGAAGCACGCCCATTGTCGTCTCCCGCGGGCGTTCGGTGTTACACTTTTCTGTCACTGTGCTTTAAAGCGTTAACACAAAGTTCAAGTTTCAACATGGCACTACTTTTTATGTCATGCGTTGTCTGGCAGATTTGTGCTACTGCTAAAAAACAAAGAGAGGAAACCGACAGAATACTACATTGATCCCGTGAGCTCAGCCGAAATTTTCAGGCAGATTGCATACTGTGTAATCACCGCCTAATCCCGGCAGGATCCATTTGAAATTGGAAGCGTCCGCATTACTTAAAACATTAATGGAACACACGCATGACCGGCGAACTAGCCGAGAGCTTCGCATACGTTACGTTCATCAGAGAGGCCCTGAGAAGTTCCCTTCTGTCAAGTCAGGTGGCCATTAGCTACCAATACGAAGCTGTTGAGACCTCAGTTCGAAAATAAGGAGGAAGTAAGTGCGGGCCTTTTGCGAAGCTTTCCGTTGATGATAGAAGCTTTATTTATCAACACTCTTGCGAAACTGTCAATACTGCCATGATCAGAGGACCCCAACCAAACTGATGCTGGTAACTGACGGCCTTTATACAATTGAATTCTACATACAGTTTCTGAATGCTACAAAAGGCCGTGGATTTGATCGGGATCATATTTTTTCCCGATGCATCAGTTGTATCCTGCCACGCGAGTGTGTGCTTCGTCGCCGTCTCGGAGTCAAAGCTGCACTGCACCAGAGTACATTTTGCTTCTTTTTCATTTTCGGGAATCACCGTCCCAAGCTAGGTAATGGAGAATCCTGGGAACTATGCAGTAGGAATTGGTCTCTCAAGGCAAGCCGTGCAATCGGCTTTGATGCTGCGCTTTGGTTTTGCGTAACGCGCTATCCTTCCGAGGAGCTAGTAACGGACGACACTATTTACGGACTCCTTCAGCGGCCCCCCATGAGTATCCGCAAAGCACATTTCATGTTCACAACCACATTAACTACTTACTACTAACCTTCAGCATCATTGCAGTAGGCCGTCCTAAGTGACCCATACAAGTCAACGAGCAAGGCTAGCGAAACTTCTGGCCGAGTCGAGGGACGGCACGCGCTCAAGCAGGCTGCCGTATTCTGTGCGAGCCTACAATGATTCGGAGTCGTAGCGTGGCGCGGCGAGATATCCAGAACTCCAGAACGCCACACACTGCTACTGAATCCTGCATCGGAAAAACGCTCTGCACACGAGACAAAACTGGACAACTAGACAAAATGAGTGCTCTGAATCTGTGTGGGCGGCTGGGGAAATCAGGCTTACCGACATACGCTGGTGGACGTTAGATTAGCGTGAACGTCGAGCAAGCAGTCGTGGCACTCGGTGACGCCCATCGGACCTGAAACGCGCGAGCCGCCGCGTTCGGTAGTATCCTGTGCTTCCAAGCGAAGTCGCGAGGCTCGGCGAACCTGGCGCCCAAACAGCCCGCCACTAAGCTTCGCTCACGGTGAGCCGGAGTGGTGACAGAATATTGGACGGCTGACAGAGCAACGACGACAGCTAGCACGCAGAGCGTCGCAGTCATCTTTTCTGCTGTCTTCTCGGCCAGCTAGATTGCCGAGCTCGGTGTTCGCAGCCTTTCTGAGGCACGAGCCAGTGCCGCCGCGACGCCTCGCTCCAGCAGATAGCCGCTGCGTGTGCGCGCGAGCGAGATAGCCTGGGGCCAGAGTTCGCACGGAGTAGCACGCACCTGGCGCTGCCCACACCTACCGGCATCATTGTCAGGATCTTTGCGTACACATGGTGCGTTTGTGTGGCTAAGCTCCGAGCCAGTTCCTCGCGGGCTCAAGCTCCCAAACGCTGCTTAGAGTGGTTTAGCGCGGGCTAATCATGGGTGTCTTCATGTAAGAACGAGAGCGTAGGAGTTCCGCAGCACTGCTAAATAAAGCAACAATGCCAATAAAGCAAAACTGCAAAGTAAACAGCACCGGACAAATACTGATGCAGTATCACATTTCCTTCGCGTGCCTACTGCTCGACGCGACCAAGTACTGCTATGTACTCACGCCTATAACTGCACACGTGGATGTGAAAATGGAACAGCTCTCTCGAGGCAACCTGTCATCGACATTCTCGACAGTAACGTGAGTACAGAATTGTTTTTGCCGGCCCCGTAAGGTTTTTTGGGCGAATCAGAAATTGCTGGGCTAGGGTGATGGAGGGAATACTAAGTGGTCATGAGTCTTCTCCACAGGTCCGGCTGAAAGGGGGCTGGGCAGCACCAATCAAAAGTACAGCCGGTCAAGCCCCCTTCGCCAAGATTATCCCTTTGACCCTTCGCCGTGGAGAAACCTGCTTATATTCCTAAACTAAGCTTAAACTGCTGCTATATCGACACTTTTTTGTCATGTATGCATAGGGTTAGTTTGCCAAGAGTTTATTATTATTCAGTAGGAGGAAAATAATATTATTAGAGATTTTGAAATTTCGTTTAGACAGGTCTTAAAAGGCTATAAAGTGGCAAACTTCCTGTGCATTATTCTTACTTGCCCAAAATGAGATAGCAAAATTAAATTTAGAAGGACAAAACTTTGTTCCGTCAGCGCTTGCTCTCTAGGTAAAATTTAATTCAAAGCTGACGTCATGGGGTTGCATCACTTTCCCAAGAGGCTTTCTATACATGGAAAACACAGAAAAGGCAACCATTTCTTTTTAAAAGAAGCTAAATAACTCTTAAGGGAAGAGACTGCCAAGGCCTTCTGGGTTGTGCACCTTTAATAATAATAATAATAATAATAATATTAAGTTTGTATATCTCCCTCAGAGAACTCAATCAGTTTCTAATTCAATGTATCTCCATTTGTAACTCCACAAAAATCACGGTGACTATGGAAATGTTACACAGGAGAGTTTTCTGTAGCGCACTTACAAAATCCAAGCGAATTTCGGTACGCGTGTAGGCACTTAATGAATGCAATAAAAGAAGCATGATCAAATGGTTAGTGGTGGCATGCACAATGTCGAGGAGCTAACATGGTTAGAGGTGACATGCACATTGTCAACACGCAAAATATGGTTAGTGATAACATGCACAATGTCATCACGCTTAGGCACGAAAGGATTAATCACAGGAACTCACGGAGTACTTTGACAAGCAAGTGCTTTTAGGTTCTTTTTAAAGATCAAGTCAGTGAATGTCGTGTCATCAGTCCGGAATGGGTTCCAGGCTTTTGGACTATGCGAGCTAAGGGCACGGTCTTCAAAGAATTTGAGGTTCGTCTAAGGTATAGCTAAATTATGTGAGTTAGAAGAGATGGTGGTACGGCACACTAGGTAAGGCGGTTGCTTTCACGACCTCGGGACCGAGGTCGTGAGTTCGATTCCTGCGGTGGGCGATTCATTATCGCCACTGCAAGCGGTGGCGATAGCCCTAAAAGGCTCTTCTGTCGCTATACAAAAAGAGGCTGTCTAATCAGCTAGTATTTTTTAAGTACCATGCCTAGCCTGGTAGTGGAGTAGTTCTGATAGGTATTCTGGAATCAGAGAATGAAGTGAGCTAAAAAGAGAGTGACAAGTCTTGAATTTGGTTCACTGTTCGACTGAGAGCCGGTGCTTGTCGGCTAGATGCATTGGGATGTGGCAATTGTAACGCGCACGACAGACACGCATAGCTGCCGAGTTTTGCACCAACTGTAGATGCATGATGGCACAGGCCGCTTGCCCATCAATTAGTGAGTTACAGAAGTCGAGATGGAACATCGCAAATGCATGGACCAATTTAGAGGTACTATCCCTGTCTTAGCAAGCCCGACTTAAAGCAATGTAAGCCAAGCCTGACCTTTGGCTTGAGGCCGGATGGGCGATGACGCCCTAATTTGGGGCAATTGAATACCAGAAGCTCATCGGCCGAGACGTGGAGCAGTACGCGTTCTGGTCTCTTTGAGGCGAATTGTGGTAGCTTGCGGTATGGGACCCTACCGTTGCAGTCAATTGCAGCCTATTGCATGATAGCACGTATACACAAAGAAGCAAAATTTGTAGGTGCACTTTGAACTGATTATAGCCTTAATGCAATTTAAATTAGAGCTTCATGTTGACGACGATTTGCAGTGGATTAGAGTGGATTTCATTATTTGCTCAGGTCATTTCGGGCGATTGCCGCACATTGCCCGAGTTCTCGAATGCACAATTTCTATATTTTACGTAGATATGCACACAACGCAGTACGTTTTAATATGCAATGAAAACTGGAGATAGCCCAATCTAGTTCTAGTCATTTTAAGGTGGGTTGCAGTGGATTGCAGTATTGGCCATGACCATTACGGTCGATTGCAGTGCTTTGCACGACAGCACCAGTGCCAATGCAAGTGAAATTGTATGAGTAATTTATCACATAGTATACTGTCATATGCAATCAAAAAATGAGCGTTTCGCACAGGATTTCTTTCATTTAGCGGCGGATTGCAGTATTGGCCCGGGCAGCTGCAATCTATTTTAGTGGACTTTATAAGAACGTGTGACCAGAATTGTGCGAGATTTTTTGGGTACATTTTAAATATAGTCTAGTTTCATATTCCAAACTTTTTGGAGCTTTGCGAAGCTGATTTGTGATTGATTTCAGGCGATATAAAGTGAATTACGGTAAAGGGCAATGTCTTTGCAGCTCATTTGCATGAGTGAGCCTGGGCAAAATGACATAAAATTTGATGGATACATAAAATTGAAGATGCACTTCAATATCACTCAAAATTTGAGCTCGACTACGCCAATTTCATGTCTATTTTAGCCTAATTAGAGTGGATAGTGGTAATTCGTCGAACCCACCACGGCCATAGTTTATCGCACGATCGATTCCTAGTCATTATAATTTAGGAAATAGTGACACTACAACGACCCCTAACATGGCAATATGTAAAAAGAAGCTTAAAACTCTCCTGCTTATTACAGCATTTGGTGGTCTTTGTGATTCGTCGTTCGTGTGCATGCACCTGCTTACACTGTGCCTGCTGCTTGCGGATGTTACCACTAATCAATTGGTAATGCTTTCTACACAGCACCTATCAAGTGCACAGAGAGGTTCAGTTCTCTGAGGGTGCAAATGTATTACTATTATTGCTAACCGCGAATAATTGGTATCGGTCTTAATCTGGCTGATTTAGAACGTCGTCATTTCAGCGTGCTATTCAAAGACGAGAATCGTACCTTTTTAGGCTGTCTTTAGACAAGTGACGTTATCAGGCGGCGTCCTCAGGCAAATATCGAGGCCCTCGCTGCAGCACGCGCGTTCTAGCACCAGCACGCCTCTAGAGGGAATTGTCCAACCGCAGCTCACCTTGGTGGCCTCAGCACCTGCGTCGATTCGAGCCGCGCTTCGTTGTCACGACTCGCACGGACACCGACGAGCGGCACGTGCGGCCAACTGCTCCCGAGCGCGAGTTTCATCACCTTCTACATTCATATCGTACAAGTAAGCTCTGCTTGACGTTTCTTTTTATCACACGCAAATATCCGCATCACGTAGGGACTCCAACCATAATAGTGTATTGCTGACTGCAGCTCTACGAAGCCACAAGGGCTAAGTGAAAATAGCACCCCTGAGAGGTTTCCATTTGGCACTCAAAGCCAGAGTGGCTTTCGGTGCACATGCGGTTGCCATCTAGCAGAAAACTGGCAGATACTGTCTGATTGTTTAATGCTGCGAAGCATCTTTCTACCCTGCAAGTCGAAGTGTCTACCGACTGGATTCTTAGCGACCGGTTAGCGATCGTTAAATATATTGAGCATTGACTTGTGCAGACGCTGCTCATACGTGTGTTGTGCGGGAAAATTCAGCGCCCGTGTTAGCCAAGTTTAAAACGATGTGAGAAGTTTACGGTGCCTGGTCATGCAGTTTTTACCCACCAGACAGGTGCGTGAGAATTACTGTGAACTGCGAAGCTGAACATAATTGTCTAGTCATTCTCTTTTGTTTCTATAATAATAATATAATAATGCACTTGATAAAGCGCCCTCAGAGAACTCAATCTCTCTCTAGGCGCTTTACATTTGCTGCAAAGGGAAATGCAATTGAATGGTGAGTAATATCATGATTGATAAACAAACAAAATGAATAACATGGTTAGGGGTGACATGCACAGGGTCAGCATGCAAATGTGGTTAGTGGCAGCCTGCACAGTGTCAGCACGCATAAGCACATGAAGGACGAATGAAAGGGACCCACTAAATGGTGTCCTAAATAGGTGTGTTTTTAAGTTCCTTTTAAATGTGGTCAAGTCAGGGGATATTCAGACGCAGGTCGGGAGGGAGTTCCAGGCTTTGAGAGCATACGAACTAACTGCACAGTCTCCAAAGGATTTTAAGGTTTGTACGAGGTATTTGTAGACTGTTGGATTCCGAAAAGCGGGTGGTACGATGCTTGGCCTGATTGGGGGAGTATATCTGAGAGATAGGCTGGAGCCAAAGAATGAAGTGACCTAAAAGTGAGTGACAAAACCTTGAAGTCAATCCATAATGAAAACGACTTCAGGAAGCAAAAGATGCCAACCAATATTTAATGCTAAAATACGAGAGGAATGCCGAGCTGCGCTTACCACTGCGAGAGCTCTCTAGAGAGAGAGAGAGAGAGAGAGAGAGAGAGAGAGAGAGAGAGAGAGAGAGAGAGAGAGAGAGAGAGAGAGAGAGAGAGAGAGAGAGAGAGGGAGACAGAGAGAGAGAGAGAGAGAGATGGGGAGAGTGATTTAGAAGAAAATGAGAAACTCTGAGAAGAAAACTATGACGAAGAATGCAAATGTATTATAAAAATCCTGCTATCCTAGTGACTCTGTATTATCAATCCCATGGTGAATCCGGCTGATGGCTAGCCATGTTTAGAGTTGGCCCCCAGTGCACTAGATAAACGTCGCGGAGGTAGAGTTGTCAGCAGGCACTACAGGAGGCATGTAGCACCAGATACTTATTACGCTAGATTCTTCTCGAGTGGATGCAATTTTTACGATTGTTGGATAAGTTTATTATACTGTATTTTGCTTCAGTAGCTATCAAGAGCGGTGCACTATCTTTGACACTGAAGAGCCACCATGGGTCAGATCCCCTATACTCAGCTTCCCTTATTGCGCCAATATCAGCATAACAACGCTCTGAACTCACTTCATTGAAGCTGTTGCCTTCTTTCAATGGTATGCGAAAAATTGTTTGGCTGAGATGATAGTCGACTTCTAAAATCACTCAAAGAATTCTTGACCAATCAACGAAGATAATTTCTCTCTTCCCTCCTGCTAAGGTTACGTGTCGTTTTACTATTTTTTCGATCTGAAATTTCTACATTGGGCACTTCCTGGACTGTCCGCCACACTCAGCAATGACTCTCGCTTTTTTCTTGCGTGAGATTAAGTCTGCTGTCTACCGAAAGAGCACCTCAGCTACGAGGACTTAATTGCTCCATAAAAACTTTCGAGCCTGCTGCCAACGTAGTTTTTCTAGATGCATCAATTTTGTATTATAAAAAACTTACTCAAATACGCTTATACATGCGCTCCAGCGAAAATCTATCTGAGGCCACCTAAAATGGCCGATGGAACCAAAACGTTCTGAATTAGGTATAAAAAAAAATTGACTGAAATCTGCTGTAATCATTCGCAAGTACATGCAACAGGCTTACGTAATATGTCACAATTTTTTTAATTATCTTAACTTTTAGTATTACAATGGAGATACACTACCGCGATAAGCAAACTTTGTAAAAGCGTTTCTTTTGATGGGATACGACCCACCTGAGCTCTGGGCCGTCTATCCACTTCACCAGACACTTTATGAGATTCAGGTCCGAAGATTTACTTGGCCGGAAACTCCGTTAGTGTAATGGTCCTATACTAAATTCGACCGTGCAGCGGAAAAAATGTTGAATACCCTCAACTTCCTGATTGGGCTCATTGCCCTGTTGGAAAAAGTAGTATCTCCTCTAAGGTTCGTTGAACTAAGTACAGCAACGTTCCGGATTAGTTCTACGTAAGCGTCTTTCGCCACGATACCAGGTATTCACTGCAGAAGCAGCCCTGATCACGGCCCCGTTTCGACCAAATTTCACCATCACCTTAAGGTAACTATCATTGAAACCTTCACTGGAGAAATGACGCACTCACTAAATACATTTTCAGATACAAAAATGGCGAATTCACTCTCCTTGCTCCATTCGGTTGTCCTCTAGCCATCGCGGGTCGGGTACGCTCCTGCCGAGCCCACTCCAAACGAGTAACTTGATGACTGACGGACAGAAGTGAACTGTCTTCATTTTTATCTTACCATGCAAGCATACCTCGTTCATATAGTCGACGCCTATTCGTATCCCCACTAACTAGCTTCCCATCCACAGCCTGTAGGCGTTGAGCGCGAATCCTGGCCAGGTTGAAAGGATGCCTAAAGCTTCACTTTTGATTTGTGTGTCCTGGCTAATGTAGTGTACACAATCTTCGCCAAATGCAAACCTTTGCACCAATTCCTCGCGAAACAGCATAAAATAGCGAGGGAACAGAGCCAGCATGAGCTGAAAAACAAAGATACGGACAGTTAAAGGCCACCTGATGTGCGAAAATTCAGAATCCGTTAAGAAAAAACAAAGTGTGATCTAGCAATTTTCCAATAGGTGAAAAATGGTCATGGATTTTACAAAGTAAAATTATGTTACGCTGCATGACATTCTTCGGAAATCAGCAGTCTCTAGTACAAGGCAATGAAAATTTTGTAATATCCAAATAACATCAATAGGCCATCAGAAAGCATATGCAGTACACGTCAAATTGAAGCAAAATTGAGACCTAATCGATGTACTATTTTCTCTTCTGTAATGGACTGTTAGTCCACATCATGCTTATGTTATACTGTCCTTGATAATTACGTTTGGAGTCCGGTATATTCAGGTGAAAGCGAACTCCTCCGAGTAAGCTACCACGCTATTCTTAAATTTTTCAATATGAGCATTAAAGATATGGGCTTTGACTGAAATTCAATGCCCGTGTTGGCATAATTCCTTATGAGAGCCTTAACCAGCTGTTCAAAGTTTTTAGCTTTGCAATTACCCCGCAAGCCGTGAGCCGCTGCAACGAAGCCATTTCAAGCCTCTTCCTTCCTTCCTTTCTTCCTTCCTCCTCAGCTTCGTGGCGGATTCACCACACTCCAAGGTCTTCTATATCTGCGGTGCGACGAAGATAACAGCTTTGACCTTGGCCATTGCAAATATAAGTGTCTGCTTAAATAAGAATATTGCAGCTCAAACTGCAGCCTAAGCATTAGCTTCTTCCGGTGATTTTGTAAGCCAGTACTTTCAGGTCTTCCTGCCTGCGTAATAAAACGCTCACAGTTAGTGCAAAGCCAGGCTTGCCTGTCACAAGCGTCGCAGTTTCCACATTGTACCACTACTCACTGACCTGCACTAGCTCTTGATCAAGCTGCGTATCGACTTCTAGTGTCTGCCACTCACTTTATGTTCCTTCATTCTCTTGCTCCGGCCTACTTATCGGAAGTACTTCACCATCGGCATCGTAGCACTGACTTGCTTTCTTTCGAGCTTTGAGTTGTGCGTCGAAAAATATTAAGTTTTCTTAGGACCATGTGAAAATAATAGCCGCCTGTCAGGGCACATTTCTCAAGATGCCCTAACCTTACTAGAATAAATGCTACAAGCTGATGAATCTTTTTTCAATAGCATCATCCCATTAGTTTTCTGCGATGGATTCCTCTGTTGTGGTGAACGGGTGCTCTCGTCCAGTCTTTGTTCTATATATCCTCACTATATTTCAGATCGGGAAATTGACTTAAACTAAATGTCCTACGAGTCTTGAGTTCAAATTTGATGCTCCATAGACTTATTACGTGCTCCGGGTTTTTTGGTTCCAAGCAAGTCTTGACTAAACTGACGCCAGGCGACGCCGGCTACGTAGGTCATTATTCGTGTATAACTTGTTGTTCTTATTGTTGTTCTTGTTATTGTTTGTATATTATATTTGTTATTGTTGTTCTTATGACCGCGGGCCTAAGGGCTTATTGATTAACGGCGTCTCAATCCGTCATCACTACTAGGATGAACGACCATGTCTGTTGATAATAGTTGTGGAAAGAATATTCCTCGAGAGTTTCCTCGTTGACGCGAACTCAATATTAATGTTCTTAGATCAAACAGTAGGGACGCTCCCTCTCGTTCGCTCATACAAATGTGCTTTTCGACTGGTTTGAGTGTTCGGCGAATGGAGCACTAGCTGTGCATGTCACCTCTACGTTTAGCTTGCTGTCATTGTGCATGCTACCACTAGCCATTCGACCATGCTTCCTTTGCGGTAAATGTCAAGTTCCTAGGCAGATGTTAAGTTCTATGAAGGCGCTATACAAATGTTTTGTTACTATTGTTGTTATTGGCAGTCAGTAGCAGGTGCAGCTTTATTGCTAGCCGCAAGCTGAGAGATAGCTACTTATACTTTCTCCTCTACATAATCAAGGTTGCTTAATCAGGCGTTCGGTACTTTTTGAACTGCCTCAGATGTCTCGAGATATTCGAGTCTCTGGCTCACGGTTCGTCTGCTATTTTGCTCCACGCACCGCTCGAAGAGACCGAGCTAAAAGGAGGGTGAATGGCAACGATCATTTGCCGACACTTCCAGCCTAGAGCAGCACATTTTTTCGTGGAGGCAGCATGATTTGCAACAGACCTGAGAATGTACATCCTCGAGAGCAAGTTCACACGTCTGAATGCACTGCCTGAAGCTGGGGGAGGCTGGGATAGCATCGTCATCTTCGTGGCTCCAGAGGATTCCTTTGCTTTCTCCTCAGCACGATCACTCGCAAAAAGTTAATGTAACCGTTTCTGTGCCTGCTGCCTATGAAAAATGCCACTCCCCGACACGTTGCTAGTTTCGACTAAGCTACATGTGGCGACGAAATGTGGCCGTCATCAAAAGGCTTCGGGGCTGGTTTCCTTGAACAAACTGCCGACAGCCTGAGATGTGGTCTCAGCAAATAGCTTTCGCAGCAGAACAAAAGTTTTTGGACCCACCTGTCTATATATGTGTACGTATTTCATATACATATACATACATGAGGTTGAGTATGCATACGTTCATGCAGTCCGAGTGCACACACCTATATGAGCGCAGCGCATGCACAAGCACAATGTAACGGCCGGGGCGATTTGATGAGGAAGTGTAGCAGCTAATATGCATGACATCGCTGCAACAGTCCAAGCAGCCAGCATGGCAACCATGAGGTCTAGCGTTTGCTAGCTTTCCTAAAGTCTGACACGCGTGCACTGCCGTGCACACGTGGGCACGGCACAACGCACTCATAGAGAGCATGAGCAAAACAGGTCGAACAGCACCCGCATCACGCAGATGAGCAGCGGCGACCGTGGCCTGGCTATTCCAGCACACACGGCGCGATGGTAAAGGTAGCGGTGGCAGCGGAGGCAGACCGTCCGGGACGCTACGAAACTCCTTGTCGGCTGCGGTATCGCGAGGCTCCTCATAAGTAGAGTGCGACCTGCCTATCCGTCCTCCAAACCCTGTGACCACTTGAACGCGTGGCAGCTTTGAGCTGCTGAGGAAGTGTAGCAGCTGCCGCTCCACTTCGGCGTCCTCAGGGAAGATTAGGCTGACTCCGAGCGGTTCAACGGTAGGGGTGAACTGCTCGGCACCTGCTGAGCCGCAGCTGCTGCCGTAACAGCGGCGGCAGCGGTGCATGCGCATGGGCAAGAGGCAGTCGCACAAAGCTGGCAAAGCCGACAGTGGACGATGGCAGTCGGCTGTGCCGCTCGCTCCACTACTCACGGCACAGCTGCTACAAGAAAGCACCCTAGGAACGAGTCTTGTCCGTTCGTCAGCAACGGGTGAAGCCACAGCGGGCTCAGCGCTCGAAGGTTTCCAGGAGTATGCGCACGGTGTGGCCGACGTCCTTGCGACCGCGCGCCGTCCGCAGGGTGGCCTCGAGCACCGGCAGCTGCAAGCATTGCTGTTCCATGCGATTGAGAGCCTCCATGTACGCGTACTTGGCGTGCAGAGGTACCTTGTCCAAATACTGTCGGCAAGCTTCGACGAATTGCTGCATGCTCGCCGCCGAGGCCGAAGCGTCGGCTGCGCTGCCGCCGCCCGGCGCGTCCCAGCTGTCCAGCAGCGAGCGTCCTTGACCGACAAGCGCCTGCTTCTCGCTCTCGGCATTCGACAGGCGTTCCCTGTCGGCAGCGGCCTGCAGCTCAGCAGCCGTTGGCACGACAGTGGATGCAGACGACGACGACGACGACAACGACGCACTGCCTTCCTTCTTTTTGGACATGAACTTGGGGTTCGTCCGCAGCTTCGTGCTGCTGCCGGTCAGCTGCAAGGCAGCCGCTGCCGCAGACTGGTATGGCAGCACCGGCGAGTGCTGACCGACGGCACCAGTGGTGGCCACCCACTCGGCTGCTGCTGCTGCGGCAGAGAGCGACAGAGATTGCTCGACGGCGCCGTTGCTGGGTGCACTAAGGCCGGCAGCGACGGCCGGCGTGAACTGTCCTCTGGCATACGGCGAGGGTTTCTTCCCGCCGGCGTGGCTAAACTGCTCTAGCAGCCTCGAGCGCCTGTTCTCCACCGACTGGAAACCCTCGCCCTCGTCTGCTACACCGTCAGGCGGAAGGGGACCGCTGCTATCGGTGGCAGCACGGCGGAAGGTGACGACGACATCACTGCCGTCAGCCGAAGCGCTCCCGCTTTGCTGAGCAGAGAGGCCAGCGGCTACGGCTCTCTCTGGCTCGTGGCCAACGCCGCTGCCACCGGATGTTGGGCTGGGCAAGGTGGCAACTGGACCGGAAATCACTCGCGACGACGGCTTGGATGGCAGCAGCGGCTTCTTTTGCAAGCGTGGCGACCAGCTGTCCGACGTGTCAGACGAAGCAGACACGGACCGCCCATGTCGGATCTCGGCGCCACTCTCCTTCGAGCGACGATTGACCACGACGGTCGTGTCCGACGGCAAAGCGTTGCCGCTGCCACCGCCTGAAGGTCTAGCGCCGAGGCCGCTCCCGGTCCCGCCGGAAGATCCAGTGTCGGCAGCCGAGGTGCCCGACTCCCTGCCGTCGGCAACGCCACTCCCGCCAGAACCGGTCTTGAGGCTGAGCTTCCATGCGGTCTTGGCAATGCTCGCGGCCGCAGGGGCGCGCGACGGCACGAGATCCGAGCCGGCTGCCGAAGCGGTAGGCTGCACGATGGCTGTGCGTTTGGTGCCAGAGCCCCAGCCAGCTGAGGCCGAGGGCTGCTGCTGCGCACCGGGCGGCGGGGCGAACGAGGCTGCCCCGTGCATACTCGCGCTCATGCGCTCCTCAGCAATGCACGCCTCGCGAGCGGTCGGCGAGCGCCAGCCGCCGGCAGGGCCACCGCCGAACTGATGACGCCCAGCGCTGTGTGACGCAGCCACTCCACGCTTCTCTGACACGCTTTGGCTGCAGCGGTCGCCGCCACCGATGGGCCGATACTGAACGGCGGCGCCACTGTCGTTGCTTGGGTTCTCAATTGAAGCTGCAACATCGAGATGCAGAAAGACACGCAAAGGGGCGAGCAAGCGCTTGCTGTGTACTGCATCTGTGCACTCGACGAGTGGTCGTGGTCAAGCCACCACTGGCTGGCTAGCCAGTGGTGGCCCAGGCTTGCAGCTACAGCCCGACCCGGCCAGGGCTGACAGTGGCCAACCACCCACCGTGACAGAGTGCATTCGTCATAGAGTGCATTCGCGACGCATGCATGCAACAAGAGCGTATCCGTCAGTGCGAATGGCTCGAGAGGGGAATGAAAAGCACCGGAAGACGAACCCGTGCATAGATGGGGGTCCCTGAATCAGCCCGATTGCCGAAGGCCCGAGAACATGTTACGGTCCTGCATTTTTAGGTAGGAAATTCTCCACACGCGTAGAACGGACGGCATATTTAAACTTGGTAGCAAATTTATCCCCCGCAGAATGGCCGAAGCAGCTGCTACTCCGTTAAGATAATAAACGATTTTCTACGATGCAAGGCATACTACCTCAACTGCTCTCCTAACTCTGCTATGCTTCCCACTTTCTCTTTGTTACGTGAGACGAAGTCTGTTGGCTACCGAATGCGTACCGAAAGCCGCTTAGGCTGTGAGTGCGCTATACAAAACTCTCCTGCGTAACACACACATGGTCTTTATCACTTTGTGGAGTTACTGACGGAGATACATTACATTACATACTAAAGTTGCGCACCGTACGTTTACATTTTTATTTACAGCCCACAAGTAAACACGTGAGTAGGCACTTGGTATGTACAACACTTGGTATGTACAACATACCAAGTGTTGTACATACCTTGGTATGTACAACACTTGGTACGTATTCTCAACAAAAGTCTTGTTCCACCATTACGCACTTGGTATGTACACTACTTCTCAATAAAAGTCTTGTTCCACCATTACGAATCGGTCAAACAGAGCTAAAGATCCAAGCGAAGCCACCAGTTCCACTAAACTGTGACCGTAACAGTCAAAGTGGAACACCTGTCGCTCATTGTTAGTGCACTGTGTTGAAATTTCAGAAAACCAAGGGGTTGTTACAGATTTTGGGTAATTAAACGTGTTTCCAAGTACTAACAAATCCACATTTCTGTAGCATTCTGCTCCACATGAATGAATGTTCTGTCTGTGCAGTTGCTGTGGGCATGCCGGGGAAGGTTCCTTTACCCAACGACAGAGGGCCGGCTTCATTGGCTCGCTATGGTGCCTAGTTCAACATGCCTAAGAGGTCACCGCTCGACAGCACCACGAAAGGACGGCTGCATGCCCTGCGTGAAATGGGCCTCAGCAGCAGAGAAAGAGACCGGACTCCTTTAAAATCGGCCACAGGGCGGCAAGCTACAACATCGAAAAGCTTCAAATGCACGGCAGTATGGCTAATAGACCATGCTCACGGCGGTCTAGGAAGACGACCGGCAGGGTGACTTTTCACCTGAAGGTGAAGGCCCTTCGGCGACGGAAGGCTTCACATCGGGAGCTGCCTCGGTCTCTGGCGACCACTACCAGCGCAGTCATTAGTGCAGAGACAAGTGTATCAGGCACGGTGTCTTGACAAAGGTTGCCAAACGAAAACCTTTCCTTACTGAGTGACACCAAAGAGATCGTCTCCGATGGACCGAAAGGGGAGGGCTTTTTTGTCCACTACATGGCAGACGGCTGGAGTCATTCATGGACAGAAAAGTCAAAATTCATGCTTTTCACTATCAGCAAATGAAGAATATTCGTAAGTCAGCAAAAAGGTGAGGTGTGCAATCCTGACTGCCTCTAGCCAACAGTAAAATTTAAAAGTAGAAGTGTCATAGTTTGGGGTAATTCTGTTCCTCCCAGGTCGGAATTCTGCATTGTATTAATGGACGTATGGACCAGCATTGTACATCGATCTGGTAAACAATACTGGGACTCCAAGTGCTTACACTGTCTAGTGGAAAGATTACACTTGACAGCAGGATGATGACCAGAAACACACTGCAACAGCTTCTAATAGGTTTCTTGCAGAAGTAGCTGTCAGAAAAATGGGTTAGCCAAGTCATTTGCCTGACCTAAATCCCATGGAGCATATCAGAGATATGTTGGAATGGTAACTGAGGTCCAATTCTGTTGCTACTCCAACTCTGGAAGAGCTGTTTAGACAGCTGCAGTACTACTGGAGTAATATTACGGCAGAGACCTGTAAGAGGTCAACGGACTCTATGACGCAATGACTAAGAGAGGGACTTAAAAACCATGGTCGACTGACGTCTTATTAAACTATTTGTGCTTAAATAATATTTTTACTTATGCAAGACGTTATAATATATAATATACTTGTATAGCCCTCTCAGAGAACTTTAGCTCTTTCTAGGCACTTTACATATGCTGTAGAGGAAGCATGATCATATGGTTAGTGGTAGCATGCACAATGTCAACAAGCATAACATCGTTAGACGTGACATGCACAGGATCGGCATGCAAATGTGGTTAGTGGCAACGTGCACAGTGTTGGCACACATAAGCAAACAAAGAAAGAATCACAAGGACCCACTAAATGCTGTGCCAAGCTGACATTTAGTAGATAGTGTGACGAATCCATGTTGTATTCTTCAGTATAAGTCGAAAGTCATCAGCTGACACCAGGTGGCCGCCACCACTGCGGGTCAAACTAGACTTTTGAAAAAGAGAATGGGTCGTCAGTATGACGTCGCCCCAGCACGATTTATTATGAACTTCCTTATCTGCCTAGTCACAGAAGGCCCAAGCTTGTGCATTGTCTCTTCTGCAGTTGCAATCCACAAAGCCTAACTTGTATTGAAAAGGTCGGCTACTGGTGCAGGCCGAAACACTTAACCATCAATATTGTACCACGACAAGTTCCACGGGTTCAGATCAGGCACCTAGCATGCTGGCCACTGCATCAGCACCACACAGGATTCATCAAAAAAGGTGCTTTATTAATCTGGCAGTGTGCTTAGGGTTGTAATCTTGCTGCCAAATATATGGGTCCCTAGGCAGTGCATTTTCACTTTGCAATTATAATTGCTTGACCACCAGAAGGTACACTTGTTGGTTCATAATACTTAAGATCTGACGTGGGGCTCCTGCACACATGCCTAAATGCCTCCATCGGCTAAACATTATGAATCGCTTTCTATTATCAAACATCGTCCAACGTACTTTCAACAGTAGAATTCTAGTCGTCCTGCTTTGTGGGCATGGTAGTTGGCCCACTCAGAGAAAGAGGCTTGCCATCTGTAAGTCGTCGGAAGATGCCAATAGCAGCCATCTGAGGCGCTACAATCCTAGTGAGTTAGTCACCCCTGGCATCAGTACTGGGCAGCCAACCAGATCTGGCTGCCAGGGCCCTGGAACTAGTCCCTGTTCCTAGTATAGCCCACAGAAACTGGCTAATCCCAAGCCATCGTCAAAATTTAATGACTGTCAGGTCATTATTGATGCAGTAGGTTCAGCCAGCAGAGTTGTGTTTTTGCCCGGTATTTCAGAGCTACACCTGGCCGATCAGAAGTATAGGTCCTGAGTATAGGTCCTGGGTCCAAAAGTGTTACCATAGCAGTGTGTAGGAATATGGTATAGGGTGATGCTAAAAATGTTTGGAAACGCTCAAAGATGGCACTGCCTTTTAAAAATGGCTGGCATGTAGCCTAAAATGTCCTATTGTGGCCTTTTTGTAACAAGCCCGTAACGTGGGACTACTTTAGCAGCCCAGGATGATGCTTATGAATAATTTGCGGCTGGCTGGAGTTCCCAGATGCTCTGATGCTTTGCTTGATGAGTCGGCCAACACTCTACTGAGAATTGAGGGGTTGGGATTTCTATGCACCTCCATGCATCCTGGTCGTCGGCTGCAGATCGTGGCCATAAGCTGAGGTCACTTGGTTCACTTGAGTTTATATGGACCGGCTAGCGCCCCTCCACTGCTGATGCCACGGGGGGGGGGGGATTGCCACAGTAAATGGCAGCACCTAACCATAATCACACCCATGTCAATCATAACAGAGAGACCGGTGGGCCAGAAGACCAGGTCTGCAAAAAGGCAACACGTTCTTAATAGTCCAATAGTAGTTTGTCTTGCTGCAGTCCAACGGCCAGCACATGTGCCTCATGCGGCCACAGATTTACGGTTCGGCATTAACTCAAGGCTGAAAAAATAACACAATATTTAGTCTCTGCAGCGTGACCTGAAATGAAATGCAATGTAATGTATCACCGTCTGTAACTCCACAAAGTCACAAAGACTATGTGGGTGTTATACAGGAGAGTTTTGTATAGCACACTCACAGCCTAAGCGGCTTTCGGTACGCATTCGGTAGCCATCAGACTTCGTCTCACACAACAAAGAGAAAGTGGGAAGCATAGCTGAGTCAGGAGAGCAATTGAGGTAGTGAGTAGCATGGAAGTAGCAGCTCATGACTGCTGAAAAGGATGAGCCATAGTCGGCAGCAGGAGAGTAGTTGTCGTTGCGTAAGAATTGTGGAAGCAAGTTCCGCAGTCTAGGACCTGCAGAGCTAAAGCTTCTGCCGCCAACGGTCTTTAAGCGGAGGAATGGAACAGCTAATTTATTGTCCACACAGGACCTGAGGGCGAAAACAGGCTGCAACTGGTGCAACAGTTCAGCTAGGTATGGAGGAGCCCAGCCGTGGCGGGACTTGTGGGTTAGCGTAAGAACTTTGCTCCATATCCGTTGCACAACCGGCATACATCCTAGTTCTTTTAGTAGTAGTAGTAATAATAATAATAATAATAATAATAATGCACTTGATAAAGCGCCCTCAGAGAACTCAATCTCTTTCTAGGCGCTTTATATTTGATACAAAGGGAAACACGACTGAATGATAAGTAATATCATGCTTGATAAACAACATGAATAACATGGTTAGGGGTGACGTGCACAGGGTCAGCATGCAAGTGTGGTTAGTGGCAGCATGCACAGTGTCAGCACCCATAAGCACATGAAGGGCAAATCACAGGGACCCACTAAATGCTGTCCTAAATAGGTGTTTTGTAAGTTCTTTTTTAAATGTGGTCAGGTCAGGGGATGTTCTGACGAAAGTCGGGAGGGAGTTCCAGGCTTTGGGAGCATACGAACTAAATGCACGGTCTCCAAAGGATTTGAGGTTTGTACGAGGTTTTGTAGACTTGGATTCCGAAAAGCAGGTGGTACGATGCTTGGACTGGTGGGGGAGTAGATCTGAGAGATAGGCTGGAGCCAAAAAATGAAGTACCATAAAGTGAGTGACAAAATCTTGAAGTCAATCCGTTGCTTGACTGGGAGCCAGTGCAGGTCGGCGAGAAGTGGTGCGATATGGCAACTGCGACGTTCAAGACAGACGAGCCTAGCTGCAGAGTTTCGCACCAACTGTAATCTCCTGAATGCACATGCCGGTAGGCCAGCTAGCAGTGAGTTGCAGAAGTCAAGACGGGATGTCACAAATGCATGGACCAACTTAGACGTGGTATCCTTATCTAAGCAAGCCCGAATTTTAGTAATGTTATGTAGCTGAAAGTAGGCAGACTTGATTGTGGAGCTGATGTGGTCGTCTAACGAGAGGTCACTTTGGAACATGACACCTAGATTTCGAGCTGACTCAACAGGAGATATGCTGGCAGAGCCAATTTTGAGTGTCTGCCTTTCCAATTTCTGAATCACACTTATAGCAAAGGAGAAACGTGCTCAAACCTCTAGGGTTTGAAGAAGATTAGCCTTGCAGCCATATTCATAGAAGATCCGCCGGCAAGCCGGTTCGTTGCACCTGAACGTGAAGGATCTTGAGGAAGAAGCGAGCCAAACTGTATATACTCTCCCCTTGGACCACGGAAAGAGTCTGGCAGACCAGAAATGCAGTGGCTTGTCAAAAACCCAGCGCCATTAGTAAAAATAAAAGAAATAAATGAAGAATACACACTGTCGGCCGATGGACGAGAGAGAAATAGAGAGGGAGACAGAGAGAAATATAGGGAGAGACCAAGACACGGAGAGACACAGGTAGACAGTGTTGAGCCGAAGGCAGGTAGGCACAATGAGCATCCTCGCCAGACACGGGCCCCACATGCATGCATACACACATGCACATGCACATGCACACGCACGCACGCACGCACGCACGCACGCACGCACGCACGCACGCACGCACACACACACACACACACACACACACACACGAGCATACACACACACACACAAGTACAAGCGCTCATGCACGCGCACACACATGCACACGCGTGCACAGGCACACACCGGACCATCACAGTTGTGGAGGTGTGAGACCGGGCACTGCAGCTCCAGCCACCGAAATCTGGGCATGGATCACAGCACAAAGATCAGCAGCCCAGCCACCATTCTGCTCAGCGGCTATGCATGTCACGCGGCATGCACGGCAAGGTCGGTGTGCCGGCGTCAAGAGCATGGCCTACAGATCTCGGTAAGAGTCAAGTAAAAGTCAGCTGATTTAACAATCTCATTTGTATAGTGACAGGCGAGCCTAAGCTGGCTAGCGTTGCTGCTCGAAGTGGGTGGGCAATGAAGAATCGCCCTCTGCACGACGAACAGGTTCGTGAAGAGCAAGGCCCGTACCACTGGGCTAAGACTCGGGGGGCTGACAAAGCAAGCACGGCCAACTGGCTGCCTTGCCTGCTGGCAAGCAGTGAGGTGGATGGGTAGCACGGGTCAATAGATGGCCTGCCGTGCTGCCTTAGTTCCAGTGGCAATAACCCGCAGCCGCAGTGCCATGCAGCCAGCTTGACGGCGCCGCTGCCCCAGCGCTCTGCCGCCAGACGACAGGCGCGACAGCGCTGCCCCTCGGCTCGACGCTCATCGGTAAGTGATCGAAGCTGAAGCTGCTCGGGACGACGAGCCGAGCCATCGGTGCATCGACACCGACCTCGTCGATCATGTGACGTCACACAAGGCAGCCAACTGCTACAGGGATGCGACATGCCCAATAACCCTACGCCTGGCAAAAGGTAATCTTTTGTATGAACACGGGGCATCCACGAGCACTTACCCAGCTCCACGCTCAGTGGCCTCTTGGCAGGCGAGGCACACTGGACGGATGACTTGCGGTTGGGCACCTCAGTGTCTACGAGGTACAGCCCAAGACAATATGTCGGCTGAGCAGAGAACAAACCCAGCCACCCACCCTCAGCATTCAAACCAGGGTCATCCGAGGGTACCGGGTCATCAAGACAACACAATCCAAGCATCCACTGCAAAATCGTCCGGTAGCCCCAACTTGAGGTGGTGGTAGGGTTTCCACCACCCCAGCACAGAGAGCCACTACTTGTGTTGGCATCTGGTGGTGCAGTCTCGATTCGGGTTGCTAAAAATGCGAGTGCACTCTGAAGAGCAGCATCGCATTGCTGCATGAAAAAGCTAAGTATGGCTTCGAAACCCCAGTTAGCATGAGTAAACACAGCAGTTGCTGCAGGAGGCTAGGGACATGTTTAAATTGCAGCAACATCTCATATTAGCTGATTCAACAGCCTCATTTGTATAGCAACAGAAGAGCCTTAATCGCCATCGCTAGCAGTGGGCAATGAAAGATCGCCCACTGCAGAACACGAACCAAGAACTTTCTTATGCCAAGTGGATGCACGACTAAACTCATCGAGGATCAAATCTAACAACAGATACCAAACATCACTATATCTGTCTTCAGACAGCATTGTCCATGCAAACTGCATTTTAGTTATCCTCTGATTAACAAGACGAGAACTCTAGAACACAAGCTTGTCACTACTAAGCAGTAAATGAATTACTGGTGAAGCCTCCTTCATTCGGTGGCTACCCACTCTGACGACTAGCTCACTATTCTTTCGAACGGACATGCTAACGGTAAACATTGCATTCAGTAGAGAGCCACATCGATGCAATAAAAAGGCACTGTCAGGCTGAAAGGCATACAGCAGTACGCTTCCAGATAACGAGGCGCTTGACAACTTCAGCACGACCGTATGCTCCACTGTGAGAGGCAGCATGCATCAAACAAGTGCAAAAGCTGTGATTTGTTAGTTGATGAGTTGGCTACAAAAGCTGTCAGGTGGCTAGCAAAATTGTCACTGCCGGAAAAAATAAGTCAGCGTGGCACACGCATCGAGCACTGACCGTCAACGGCAGGCAGCCACTACAATGCGTTGCTTTGGTGAGTAACGTAAGTGGTAAGTGGTCACGTGAGACGTGCAGTAAAAAACAGCAAAGCCGGGGAGGGTTGGCGAGCAAGCCAGGCTACCGGGCGTTCGCAAGCAGGCAGAGCTTGATGTCAGCCGCAGGGAACAAAAGAAAACCAAGTCTTATACGCTGTTGCTCGAGTCTCCAATGTGACTACACTTCAAAACGAGTAGGCACCCAAAAATGGTGATAGCTGAAGCTAGGTGGCTCGACGGTGCACACAGCAGCAGATGGCAGCTAGGCACGCGAGTGGTCTGAGGGACAGCCGGAAGGAAACTCACCATGCCATGCAGGCCACGCGCTTGCGCCGCCAAATGAAAGCACACGAAACAGTAGGCCGCGATGCAAACGAATCGGGAGGGGAGCCGAGCAATGTTCATGCCTAGCGAGATGGAAAACGCTTGCCGAAGCCACCTCGAGACAAGACGGAGGACACGGACGTGAGCTCGACACTTAAATACTAACCCAGGAAAGCGCTGACACGCGAAGACTTCGGTATGGTTCCATACCGGCCGAGCGCTGCTTTCACAGGACTGCCAACCTCAGCAGCGGCCAGGGCTGCGCTAGGCACGCCCCCAGCGCCGCTGCCACCACCCGCTCCATTTCCACCAGACGGAGGAACAGCAGTGGTGGTCGCAGCAGCAGCAGCAGGGCCCGGCGACGGTAGATCCTCAAACTCCCGCGATCTGCATGATTTTCGGTAGCAGTGTGTTGCAGCAGCGGTGCCGGCAGCTCGGAAGCAGCATGCCCAAAAAGACGGAGGGCCACTGCAGGTCGCCCCATTCCAGAGAGCGGCCCAATTCCAGAGAGCAATGCCGACCGACGACAACGCGACAGCAGCGCCAGCGCACATCCGCCCAGAGCCTCGGCCACCAGCAAACACTGGCAAGTGCATGCGATGAACGAATGTGGAGCAGCAGCAGCTGCCACCCGTCCAAAAGGAGAACAGCATGCATGCATGCCAGCCACCGAGTGAGCGCATGCGCCACCCCTCGACGCAGCGCCCCCTCGGTCTAGCGACGCGACGCGGAGTGGCTGGTAGTGCCCCGTCGGTCGCCTGCGAGAGGTGGCACACCCCTGGTTAGCAGCTAGAACACTTGCAACTGCTACGGCGCTCTGTGATGCAATGGCATGCACGGTCCTAAATGAGAACTAATCGAGCGATCGAGTGCGAGAGGCTTGCAATGAAAAGGGACATCGGCCACACACATCCACGCACGTGCGAGTGCACACATGCACACACAGAGACACACACAGAGATAGAGATATATATATATATATATATATATATATATATATATATATATATATATATATATATATATATATATATATATATATATATATATAGAGAGAGAGAGAGAGAGAGAGAGAGAGAGAGAGAGAGAGAGAGAGAGAGAGAGACTAGACAAGCAGAAGCAGTGAGACAGATGGCCACTTGCTAGCGAAACCAGCAGCAACGGCAGCAGCAACGGCAGCAGCAGCAGCAGCAGCAGAGGCGGCCACACCAACAATGGATGGATGCAGTGGATGAGCTAGCGCCAAGTGGCTATGAATGGCGATGGGCCAAGGCTGTCACACTATGTGCGAAGCTATCACACTAGATCGTGCAAAAGCCACACAGCTCACCCATTGGCAGTGAGGAGCAAATAGCGAGTGGAAGGAGTGGCAATGGACCGACAAAGGCACGCACTCACCTTCGCTTCTCGAACGGCATTGGCGGCGTTGGCAGCGCCACCGGCTTGGCTGAGGAGCCGCGCCGTTCAGCTGCAGGGGCAGGTGGCATTGGTGGTAGCATGACTTTGAACTGTGTTCCTCCTCCGCTGGTAGGGTAAAGGGCGCCGATGGGTGCACCGGCAGAGGTGCCTCCTCTCAGCTGCTGCTGTTGCTGCCCGCTGCCACCACTGCCTGCTGTTGCCTGATCGTCCGATGTAGCTGCGCACGAAAGCCAGCGCCATAGGTTAGCGGCTCGCCGAGCCGTCGTGCAAAGCGAAATGGCCTACCCAAGCGGCTCTTACGACTCCCTGCGGCAAACTCCTGAGCTGTGACGCCAGCAGCATCCAGAGAACGATGCGGCGAGCAGCGCGAAGCGCTGCCGCGCCACGAATCACGCACACTCACGGCCGGCAAGAGACTGGGCGTAAGCGACCGGGCCAGTGATGTTGGCAGACACGGTCCTCTGAGGCGGCTGCGGCGCCTTCTTGCGGCTGAGGTTTGACGAAAGGCCTCGTTCGTCTGAGGCGCCAGCGTCGTCGGACGACAGCAGTGATGATGCGGACAGCTGCCGCTGCAAGTTCGGTGACGAGCCGAGCGGCAGCAGTGCCGCACCGCCGCCGCCACGCTGGCCGGCGCTGCTGGCAGCAGCCTGCTGATGCTGCTGCTGCATGGCAGACCTCGCTTGCGCCATCATTGCTGCCGCCAGCTGCTGCTGCTGCTGCTGCTGCTGTGGCTGCTCCTGCAGGCTAAGAATCTTGTTCTTGGGGCTGGGACCCAGACCGCTGCCGCCGAGTGAGCCGCTACCTCCGCCGCTGTCCCTTCCCCTGGCTTGCTGCTGCTGCTGCTGCTGCTGGGTCGTTCGTGCCGAGCTGCCGTTGCCACTGCCGTTGCCGCCGTCGCCACGCTCGAGAACACGCGCGACCTCCTCGGTCACGCTGCTGTCGTGGAACATGTTCTCCAGCGTGTCGCTCACCTCTCGGAACGTGGGCCGATCCTTGGGATCCCACAGCCAGCAGCGCAGCATCAGCTGGTACACGTTGGGCGGACAGCCGGCCGGGCAGTCCATGCGGTAGCCCTTCTCGAGCAGATGGTACACCTCGGTCATGTCGACGCCCGGGTACGGCGACATGCCGTACGTAGCCAGCTCCCACAGTAGCACCCCGAACGCCCACACGTCCGACTTGATCGAGAACCGATTGAATGCCAGGCCCTCGGGCGCCGTCCACTTGATGGGAAACTTGGCGCCGACGTGCGCCGTGTATGTGTCGTCCTTTGTCAGCCGGGCTAGGCCGAAGTCGGCCACCTTCACCGAGTGGTTGTCCCCGACCAGGCAGTTGCGTGCCGCCAGGTCACGGTGGATATAGTTGCGCTGCTCCAGGTACTCCATGGCATTGGCGATCTGAGTGGCCATATACATGAGCACGGCCGGGCCAAGCTCGCCGCCGTCGTCGGCGCGGCCCACTTTGCGCAGGTAGTCTAGCAGGTTGCCGTTGACCATGAACTCGGTGATGATGTAGAATGGCGGCTCGCGCGTGCAGACACCTGCAGCGCACAAAAGAGGGTCACCGAACGCTGGATCGGCTAGTGGGCAATTGAAGCGGTCGCATGAATGGTGTGCGTCGAGCCACGATGGCGGTTCACTCGGGGGATCGTTTGTGACGTCACCACTGGCTCAATTCAAGTGCTATGTATAATCTTTATGGTAGGAATTAAAAAATATAAATGCATAGCACCCTAAGAAACCTAAATCTCTATCTGGGCACTTTACCTCAGCCGGAACAGAAGGTTGTCAATTAGTTCATGATAGCATGCACAGTATCAGCAAGGTTAAGCAGATAACTATGAATAAGAAAATAAGAAAATTTTGCCAAACAGATTGAGCAACTGCTATTAGGAACAGGCTGATTCTTAGCTTCTTTTTAGATATCGTCAAGTCAGGGAACATCGTGAAGTCCGTCGTGAGACAGTTCCAAGTCATGGGAGCATGTAAACTGAATGGCGTGGTCTCCAAAGGCTTTGAGGTTGGTCTGTAAAGACCTGAGCCAGAAGACCACGTGGTGCAGGTTTGCAGAAGCTGCACGAGCTGCCAGTTCGAGCTGTCAGGGGTTCAAGGTTAGGCCGATAGGTCGGAACACCAGCAACTGCTGGGTCTTTAGCGTGAGCGAACACAAAGGAATACATAAAGATGGACCTGCGCTCTGAACGAGCTACTTTCAAAGCGAAGCTGTTCTGGCCATCATGCCCCCATAAGGAGAGGCAGTGGAATAACAGCAGCACATTCAAGAAGGGCCTCCACACTCCGGCGCTGACAGCGGCACGATTAGCAGCTCGCAAATCTGCACGAAGACGAGCACGACCGATGACAACCCGAAACAGCGGATCAGGGTCGTGAGCAGGAAAGTGAGAGACAGGGGGAGTTCACTAGACTACGGTTGACTCGGAGACTCGGCCAAACTGTACAGCCTAGTTTCCAAGGAAAAGACCGGCAGCAGACTAAGCATCACAGCACAATGCCATCGTCAATGACAAGGGAGAGAGAGAGCACAAGCAAGCACATATTTACGACCTCAGAGGTACCAAGGGGTGCCCTGGGTGCAGTACGAGCTGAACCGATCAATAAATATTAGCTGATTTAACAGCCTCATTTATATCTCCACTAATTAAAGCGAGGAAGTCCGTCACGTGGCAAGGTGACACACTTGCGGCACGCGGCAAGATGGGGCACTTCCATCAAGCAGCAAGAAGGGACAGTGTTGTCTTCCGTGATAGAACTACTATGACTCAAGAGAAGCGAGTCCACAGGCAGTGAGCCTCTCGTATCGCAGAAGAACGTTAGTGGCAATCACTACTGCTTGCACTTGGCAATAAAGAATCGCCCCTGCAGGATTCGAACCCACGACCTCGGTTGTGGAAAGCGAACACCTTACCTCTTGGGCTATCGCGGCCGATAAAGCCGTGTTGGGCCAAGGAGACCCCCCCCCCCACGTATGGCAGCCCCTCTCCTGAGAAGGAGGGTGGGAAGACGGGAAGGCGCTCACTTACCAAGCAGCTGCACGAGGTTCGGATGCCTCATGTTCTTCATGACGGCGGCCTCAGCGAGGAAGTCCTTGAGATTCATGGTGTCTTCTTTTAAGGTTTTTACAGCTACTATGCGATTGTACTTTTTCCAGAAAGCTTCGTAGACGTCGCCATACTGACCTCCGCCCAGTCGATGTTTCATCTGAATTTCGGTACGATCAATCTACCAACGATGACAACGACCCATGTGAGTGTCGACAAAGCAACAGAGAACTGGCAGCACGGCTGCGCCTCTACCGAGACGGCTCTGCACGGCACACGTTTAGCAGCATGCCAATGTTATACTGCATGCACAACTAATATAATAATAATAATAATAATAATTCACTTGATAAAGCGCCCTCAGAGAACTTAATCTCTCTCTAGGCGCTTTACATTTGCTGTAAAGTGAAATGCAATTGAATGGTAAGTAAAATCATGCTTGAAAAACAAACGAAATGAATAATATGGTTAGGGGTGACATGCACAGGGTCAGCATGCAAATGTGGTTAGTGGCAGCATGCACAGTGTCAGCACGCATAAGCACATCAAGGACGAATCACAGGGACCCACTAAATGCTGTCCTAAATAGGTGTGTTTTAGGTTCCTTTTAAATGTGGTCAGGTCAGGGGATGTTCTGACGCAGGTCGGGAGGGAGTTCCAGGCTTTGGGAGCATATGAACTAAATGCACGGTCTCCAAAGGATTAGAGGTTTGTACGAGGTATTATTAAACTGTTGGATTTCGAAAAGCGGGTGGTACGATGCTTGGCCTGGTGGGGGAGTAGATCTGACAGATAGGCTGGAGCCATAGAATGAAGGGACCTAAAAGTTAGCGACAAAACCTTGAAGTCAATCCGTTGCTTGACTGGTAGCCAGTGCAGGTCGGCGAGAAGTGGAGTAATGTGGCAACTGCGACGCTCACGACAGACAAGCCTAGCTGCAGAGTTTTGCACCAGTTGCAATCGCCTGATCGCACATGCTGGTAGGCCAGTAAGCAGTGAGTTGCAGAAGTCGAGACGGGATGTCACGAATGCATGGACCAACTTAGATGTGGTATCTTTATCTAAACAAGCCCGAATTTTAGCAATGTTATGAAGCTGAAAATAGGCGGATTTGACTGTGTAGCTGATATGGTCGTCTAACGAGAGGTCGCTTTGGAATATGACACCTAGATTTCGAGCTGATTCAACGGGAGATATGCTGGCAGAGCTAATATTCAAACCAGCTTATAAAAATCAAAGTGACGATTTGCTGCTTGACCGGCCTCGTTTTTATGGCAGCAGATGAACCTTAGCAGGTTTCACGAAGCAGGCAATGATCAATTGAATCGTCTGCAGCACGACTTGAACCGTCCACCTGACCAGTGAAGAAAGGGCAAGCGCCCTTACCGCTGGGATACAAACAGCACCAATACTGAGAGGCTGGACTAACCACAAGAGTGCTACTAGGGTCACGAGGTTCCTTCGAAATAACATTGACCTATGCCACTTGACCCATTGTTCTAATGTAACAGCATTGGCCTATGCATACGGCCAGATGGAATCCACGGTGCAGAAAATAAAAACAGCACAGCAGGTTTAAATGAACGACTAAATGAATGAATGAATTTAAATGAACCGGTAGAGCTCTAGATATCCATGCATACCGCAGCAATAGGATACGTCTAGCCAAGCATGTCCATTTCAAACATTTTCGTTATCATGGCTGAAACCCTCTAGCCGGAAACTCTGTCAAACAAGCATGTGTCCAAGATAATATTATTGGCAGCACGAGTGCCAAGTTTTCGAAACCCTTTAGGCATGCAGGAAAAATATCTAGCAAAGTCAGCAAGTATTCGGTTGCGGAAACAAACTACCATGGAGCATGGAACTTCCACGAAGAATGCCAAAAATGAATGCCAGAGAAAAAGGCAATTCCCCAGGGTGACAACTGTGTTTTTTGTGTGTGGCAATAATAGTCCACAGCATAAGGAGCCCTTGCTTCTGTCATCTGTATGCCTACTCCCAGGAGCTAAATCTTCAAAATACGAGCTCAGCTTCACAAGCATCTTTTCGCAGATGCATTCGACACTAACGCAGCCAGCTACTTAAAGATTTTCTGTTTTTCACGGTTCGAAGTCAGCGTGTCAGGACTAAGTACAAATTCCGTTCCTAGCTAGCTGCTGAGCAGTCTGGTTCCATGAACAAGTTTTGGCATGTCTTAAAAAACCGATAATACCAGCATTAGGTTATAGGTGGCAAGAATCAAGAGCTCTTTAGAAAAGAGTGCTAGCTATTAACAGGTTAAATGACAGCATCACTTTAGTAACTTGTTCTCTACTTTCTTGCCATCCATCCTGCCCAGTTTACAGTAGCAAGCTGCAAGTTAAATGTACGAATCGACATCATCAGCAGTTGAAGCACTCTATCCATAGTAGGTCACTAATGAATTCAGTGCAAAAAAATTTGCAGGTAATTTTAAAATTGATGTTTAACTTTCTCCAAATAGCGTTACTACAAACTCCTATTGCTTGGCAATCTTAGGGGAGGTTAACCACTGCTTGTACCTGTTCGGCACGCTTATCCACACAGGGATGCTAAGATGCTAAGACTAATTAACAATTATCAACAAATGGTGAAGTTTGGTTGGTTGATAAGACACTGCATGTGTGCGCGTCACACACACAACACGCACGCACGCGCACACACACACACACACACACACACAGTTCATCGGCAGTGTGCAAGCGCCCACACCACTGCAATAGGGTCGCATCGTGTGCATCCTGGTTCCCTGCTTTTGGGATGGCATCGCTTGGCTCGGCCCTGGGGGAGAGGCTCCTAAAGGTGCCTTACAGGTCCACAGGCATGCAAACACAAATGGCTAGACCAGACAGCAGGAAATCGTTCTGTCCCTTCCACTGCCTGCTCGACAGGCAGCCAGAGGCGGTGGCTCGCCCACGCTTCACGCAATAAGGCGCCAGGCATGTCTCGCTCGGCACTGTGGCGTGTCTCTTTTTCAGTCACAGAAGGGAGCACTGCCAAATTCAGGTTGTTGCAGTCGTCGACGGAAAGAGCTACCTGAGAGGCATTGGTGTCAGCTGAGAGAGCCGGCAGAAGCCAGACCAAGCAACGGCTGCGCGCAGGGGGAGCTCTGAATCGTCCGAGGGAACCATCTGTCGGATGAACGAGTGCCAGCTCGAAGGCCAGCGCACGGGCTCTGCCAAGGACACGCCTGCCTGGCTGCATGCACCGCTCACCTCCCACTTCTCGTCTTCCGGGCTGACGCCGTACACGGTTGGCTTGCTCTTCTTCGGTGCCGGATAGAGCAGCGTGGTGATGAGGCCGTCAGCATGCACCGAGTGGTGGTGCACAAGCTCGGCCAGCGAGCCGAACCGGTGCTCCGGTGTGATGAACCTGCCACGGCGCAGTGCCGTGGGAGAGGTCGCCACTTCAGCGCGCCGCCTCGACAGCTGCTCCGAACACAGGGCCGCTGCTAGGTGCCGACCTTGACCGGTGCGTGGATAGACAGCTTAGCTACGTAATTGGGCATGGTACTGCAGCACCCCAACCCAGTCGACGCTGTTAGGCGCCTGCACCTGGCCGGCTCTTGCTACACTGACGGGTAAGCGGAGGCCAAACGAAGCGGAGTGCGGCTGCTGCTGCAGACTACTCACAGCTGACTGTCCGGATCGATGCTGATGCGATAGTGGTACACGCGCCCCTCATAGCGCAGCGATATGGACTCCTGTCCTCGATTCGACTCGCTCTCCCGCACCAGGAAGCTGCCATTGATGCCGCTGCTCAGGAGGTACTCAGCGGTGCTGCGTGAGATCTGGCCGTGAAACCAGGAGAACTGGTCCAGGCTGTTGACCGGTCCAATGTAGCTGCTCGGTACCCAGCCGGACATGGGCGCACCGGACACGTAGCCGGCACCCATGTCGCGTCGCCTCACGTGACTCCACTCACCGCTCTCGTTGCGAAAGAGGACCAGCACCTGAGTGCCTGCGAGGGCGAGAATGAAAGAGCTCACTGCAATTGTGGACACCAACTCCTGGACAGGAAGAGGCACATACTGAACAGATCTGCCACTACACTGGCACTGGCAAACTCTGGTGGTGCCAGAGGGCTACCTCAAGCCCGCTCTGCAATGCGGCATTTTAGGGCAGCGTGTTTTCTTAACCAAAAGCAGTTGTTCATGCCGCCCAATGAAAAAAGCAAGTATCAACAATGCATTCCACACCACAGGTCAGTACAAAGTGCCAAATGGCTCGATTAAGTGTAATCAAACGGCAGCCATACCCATGAGAATAAAGTACACGATGGGTGGAGAGCACAGAGCATACACCTTACCTGACTGTCCCAGACAGCTCTTAAAAAAATGCTAGCTGATTTAACAGCCTCTTTTTGTATAGCGACAGAAGAGCCTTTACGGCTATCACCACCGCTTGCAGTGGCGATAAAGGATTGCCCACTGCAGGATTCGAGCCCACGACCTCAGGGCCGAGGTCGTGAAGAGCAACCGCCTTACCTAGTGAGCCATTACGGCTCTCAGATATTAAATTTACTATTCATAACTGAATTTCACTGAGCATTGTGCAATGATTTTGGGCAGATAATAGTTTGCACAGATTTTAACTTGTTTTTAGCTGATTCCATCCAACCCTAAATACTAGGGCAACATGCCCACACGGACGATCTCTTCTTGCTAGCACCGTTTCACGAGCCTCAGCCGGGTACAGTCACTTTTGGAAAGTCTCCTTAGTGGCATATTCAGCCAGGTTTGGTTGAAATGAAACCTGGATGAAGAAATTGGCATTGGAAAAGGAAGCCAGTGAGCCCTGCCTCCCTTGGATCAATCTCAGGGTGTTTGGGCAGCTTGGCCATCAGATATCCACCATTCACTTTCTTTTGACTTGCTACATCTGGAAGGGTAAAAAAATGCCCCCTCCTTGGCTTAATCCTGACAATGTCTATGAAAAACAGATGGCCTCAAAGCCTTGCAGAACAAATGGAAAGATAGACAGCAGCAGTTCAGCTCTGTCGGTGGTCGGTTAGGAGATGGTTGCAAACTGAAGCATAAATGACAAAAGTCACAGACACTGCTAGTTTATTACTCTTGTGCAATCGAAGAGTTGGAGTTGCTTTAGCTAACAGTTGGTCTTCCATCACAGGCTGCCCATGACATGACTGCATCCTCTGAGAAGGCTACTGCTTCGACATAGCCTTTACCGAGACAGTGGGTTGCAAATGATTGTAGCACCTCAATTAAATGAAGTAACGCCGGTATAAAATTAGTCCTTCAGCTGCATAGCCAGGCTGCTATTAAATGCACACCTGCAGGATGGATTAAATGATTATGACTGATAGTGCCGGCCCATGTGAAGCTGCCTCCACAAGGACCATTTCTGCGGTAATTGCACTTAAAATGTACCAACCTAGGCCACAAGAGTTGTAAAACACCAGGTGACCACCTAGCCTCAATAGTGGACAACAGAACTGCTTACCAGAGCAGCAGATGCACAAAGCCATCAGGACAATGTGAATTGTCATGCAGGCTAGTTGTTTATGGGTGGGGGGGTATTCCATAATAACAAAGCTGCTTTCGGCTTAAAATCCTGCCAACAATGGATATCTCAAGGAAAAACCCGGAATGGTTTGCAAAGCAAATCAGGGAAACAACCGAGAAAGTAACCTGGTAACGAAATGGCAGCAAAGAAAGTATGCCAGCTGTGGCACAGCTAAAAATGCAGTGCTGCAAGAATTGTGGAAATTAATACCGTGCAGTGGCTTGCAGCTACATCCAAGAGGTAGAAATTATGGCTAGCACTGCTGGCATAATGAGTCAGATGCTTTCTTTTCCCCACCAGGCTAAGCAGCATACCACCTGCTTTTCGGAATCTTAACTGTTTACCTATACCTTGTACAAACCTCAAATCCTTTGGAGACCCTGCCTTTAATTCATATGCTCCCAAAGCCTGGAACTCACTCCCGACTTGTGTCACGACATCTCCTGACTAGTCCACATTAAAAGGAAACTAAAAACGCCTCTACTTATCACAGCATTTAGCATTTAGTAGGTCCCCGTGATTCGTCCTTTATGTGCTTATGCATATTGACACTGTGCATGCTGCCCATTAACCATACTTGCATGCTGACCCTGTGCATGTCCCCCTAACCATGTTATTCCTGCTGTTTATTGAGCATGCTACCACTAACCATTCGATCGTGCTTCCTTCGCAGCATATGTAAAGTGAGATTGAGTTCTCTCATGGGGTTTATCAAATGTATTATTATTATTATTCGACTAGGTAAGCAACGATGCTTAAGCAACCTGCTAAGCATGCAGGAGTCGAGCCATGGTAGACCTAAACGGTCCAAGCCAGCTGGAAAACTGCTCTTTCTGACTAGTATCAGCTCTTGGAGCCATTTTTCTGACCCATTAGCAGCTAGCTGTTGAGAACTGCTTAAAATTCTTAGATTCGGAGGCAAAGTGGCAGTCCATACAAAGACAAAGCTGGTGACTTTTGGTAACCGGGTTAAGATCTGGTTAGCTCCTGAAAAGCTGCTAAGATATTTTGCAAAATATAGGGATGTGTAGCCTTTGATGCATATTAGAAAGCAAAAATGATACTGACCATGTGAGTGGCCTTAGAAAAATCTTCAGAAACCCAAGTAGCAAGCAATGACATCAATATTGTAGGCACTTGAAGACAGGCTAATTACGAAAGCAGACGAGCCAATCTCCCGCCCCCCCCCCCCCCCCCCCCCCCCCCCCGCCCCACCACCTCCCCATCCCACCACCTCCCTGTCCCATCACCTCCCTCCTCTGACGTTGGCACTTTTATGTGTAGGAAGCTCGCCGCCCGAAATCCATGACCTGATGTCCTAAGCAACTAGAATTGACTTTTTCAGTTCCTGACGCCACCCACAGCTGCTCAATCGATGCCTGTACAGTGCTGCCATTGTACAATTTGGCCACCAGGGGCTAAGTCGAAGCACAAGCGATGGCTCTACTTTCAAGTCCATTTGTAATTGATTAAGTGCTAACAGCCCAGAGACCGGCATACCACAGCAGCAATAGGCTCACAAGCTCAAGCTACTACAACACCCAGTACTGCAGCTCCCAGCACTCCCTAGATTATGCATCAGAGGTCGAACGAATATAGATCTGAAGCAACCTTCTGAAATAGCAATTTCGGAATAGGCGCCTCTGCCCCGAGAAATTCACGACCTGAATGTGCAAGTTCTGAATCATTCTACCGATCGCCAAATACCACAGTGACAAAATGCAAGGTGACCAAATTAGTCTTTGATCCGAAGGTAAAAGTAGATTAAAATACAAGTTGTGTATCAATGTGAATCAATTCACAATAAACATGGCACAAGTGTCCATGGTAAATGGGCAACCTCTTGTTGTTTGCTGTTATGGTCCTACGAAACCACCATACTGATAGTGGAAAGCACCAATCCATAACTGCTCACTTTCTTAAATGCCAACGATTCCTTCATATCAGCCCATGCTGACCAGCTGTACAACAGCAAAAAGCAGGCACACCACCAATTTCCCCATCGGTGTGGCATGACAGCCGTAGAATCAACTGAGGCTGTTATTAAGGTCGGTCTGGCATTCCCTCACTATGGTCCAGAAGGTAAGGTTCTCGCTCTTCACGACCAAAGTCGTGGGTTCGAATCCAGCAGTGGGCGATCCTTTATTGCCAACTGCAAGTAGTGACGATAGCAGTTAAGGCTCTACTGCAGCTATAAAAATGAGGTTGCTAAATCAGCTACTATTTTTTCGATGGTTGTAATAATCAACTACGGTTGCTATAAAAGTTATTCTGTCAGTAGGCTTAAGCTAGTCGTTGCTTACTCTCTTTGTCGTCCATATTTATTTTTATTTTTATCTCGGTCTGTAACTCCACAAAGCCACAAAGACTATGTGTGTTCCACAGGAGAGTTTTGTATAGCGCACTCACAGCCTAAGCGGCTTTCGGTACGCATTCGGTAGCCAACAGACTTCATCTCCTGCAACAAAGAGAAAGTGGGAAGCATAGCCGAGTGAGGAGAGCAGTTGAGGCAACGAGTAGCATGGAAGTAGCAGCACAGGACCACTGGAAAAAATGTGCCATAGTCGGCAGCAGGAAAGTAGTTGTAATTGCGTAAGAACCATGGAAGCGAGTTCCACAGTCCTGCAGAGCAAAAGCTTCTGTCATAACGGTCTTTAAGAGAGGGAATAGAACAGCTAATGTATTGTCCATACAGGACCTGGGGGCATGAGGAGGCTGAAACTAGTGCAGCAGTTCAGCTAGGTATGGAAGAGCCAAGCCGTGGCAGCCTTCTTGGTCAGGGTAAGAACTTTGCTCTGTATCCATTGATCAACCGGCAGCCATCGTAGCTCTTTTAGCAAAGGAGACAAGTGGCCTTATAGTCATATTCATAGCCATTTGTAGTGGCCCAGTTGCTTTTTTTTGGTAGCCCAGCCAAAAGGGAATTACAATAATCGAGCCGAGACAGAACTAAGGAGCTAGTTAAATCTTTTGAAAGCCATCGTGGAAGGCGGCTCTTTATCTTAAATAGGGATCGGACGTGATGGCTAGCTGTAGAAGCAGTCTTCTGAATGAAGCTTTTACAATTTAGGCAGCTGTCGAAAACGACACTTAAATTTCGAGCACGTGGTGATGGTCGCACAACAGCATCACCTATTAAAAGAGCAAAGTCTTCTAATCCAGCCACACGCTTAGGATGTCCTATTAGCAGTAGTTCAGTTTTATCGTCATTTAATTTTAAGAAATTTTCCGACACCCAGGATCGAACCATTAGTTGCAACCTTTTGGCCACCAGTCAGGCAGCACGTGCTGATCAGATCGAGCAGTAAGCTCTGGATATTAACAGCAGATAGGCACTAAGTATTTGTTCATCTCTCACCCTCTCCGTCTACCTACCTGCTGCCAAACACTGTGCTTCTCTCCACGTCTCTCTCTCTCTCTCTCTCTCTCTCTCTCTCTCTCTCTCTCTCTCTCTCTCTCTCTCTCTCCACCCTCCCCTCTACCTACCTGCCGCCAAATACAGCGCCTCTCTCCACCTCTCTAATCTCTCCACCTCTCTCTCTCTCTCTCTCTCTCTCTCTCTCTCTCTCTCTCTCTCTCTCTCCCCCATCATCGTTAATATACATGCCACCGAACAAATGCAGTTAGCTAGCAATAATGTTTGTTGAATACACATGCAAAGTTAAGTTTGGACAGCTGGCTAAAGGGTAGGTCACCACGAGCCATCCAAGTCCACCAGTATGTGCTTGCTAGGTTATCAATGCATAGATTAGCTCACACAAGATCATGGCAAACAGAAAAAATGTGATGTTTCATTCTTACTACAAAAGATTACTCATGACACCGGCAAGGCCATCTACATTGCATGTGCAACATGCTTAGGCATGGCCAACCATGCATCACCACTAATTTGGCATAAATGTGTGCAACACATGCTCGTCCACAGACATGAATGCATATGCACACATTTGCACTCACACACGCAAGCATGCACGTGTGCGCGCGCATGCACACATACACACGTGCGGGCGAATCACGTGATCCTCATAGGGAGGCAAATATGACGAGACCTGATTTACTGGCATAAAGTCAGCAAGGGCCATGCACATCCCAGCAGCGGCGTTTTAAGCCTAAAGATGATCGTTATGCCTCTAAGTGCAAGCTGCTTCTGTCTCCCTGCATTATATAAAGTCCAATTCCATCGGCATCTCAACTTTGCCACAAGTGGGCAGTCACCCCAGCAAACAAAACCGTCTGAAGAACAGACTGCCACGGTACTGAGAAAGCATCAAGGCCTACGCTTTCAGCCCAGTGTGGCCGAACCATAGCTTTGCCAGCACTACCTGGGTGAGAACCATAAATCTGCTGCTGATGGCTGGAGCCTGTCACCAAGGCCGTGTAAGCTCATCAACATTATGGTTATGTAATATGATCACACTCATGTGTGATAGCAACCAGCACGGCTTAAAACAACATGAACTGTCTACTATAGCTGGGGTTGTTTCCAGGCACACTGAAAGACTAAGGTGGCTCGTTCAGGAGCAGGATATAGGCAATCGGAAGCATTCCATTTGACAGTCTTGCGTGGGGCTTGCTGCTAGAGGCAAGCAGGTACTTGGCCATCAGTCAATCATCTTTTCGTTTTTACCAATAGGCACGACCACAGCCCTCTTTCTTCTTTTTAACCATGGGTCACCATGCTTCATCCAACCAATTGGGTCACCAGGCTTCATCCAACCAAACAGCACTTCAGAGCAGTATCACTCGATCAGCTTATCTGATCATCTATTTGATGAGGATCAGGCATGACAAGCAAACTCAAACAGCAATTCCAGTCACATGCAAGGGTCAGCCGGGCATCAAGCAACCATTGCATAGTTTATACACTCGGATGAATATGTTGAATGTGTCAGCTGCTGACAAGGTAAGATGTGAACACGAATGGCACAGCCCATGACAACTGATGCAATACCTCGAGATGCACTTGCAACAGCGACTGACCAACAAGTCGATTTATAAAGAACTTGAAGAGTCACAAAGCACTGAAAGTATGGGGTGCTAAAACATTTTGCCGTGTTCAGAAAGTAGTGGCTAACCCTGCTGATTACCTAGATTGCTGTTGAAGCCTACAGCACCAAAGGCAGCAGTACTAGCTAGCTGCTCTTCTCGGAAATAACACGACCTGTTTAAAGCAGCTTAGGAGAACCACTTCTCTATCTAAGCACTCAGCGTATGCTGAAAAGGAAGCAGCTCTATAAGCACAGTGGCTAGCTGCTAAGCAGGATCTTCCCGGAAATGTGCTCTGTCAAATGAGCCAAAAGATGGTTCCAACTTGAGCTGGTGATCACGATGATGCTGAATTTGGGCACGGATAACCAACCGAACGTGAATCCACTAGGCAATGGGGGGCTAAAGGCAGGGTGGGAGGGAGAAGTGAGGCAAGTTAACAAGGAGGGCAGGCCAGACTTCTGCTGCTGACCTCAAACACCCCTACCCCATCGGAATTCAGGTATATTAATTAGCAGCATTCTGCAAACCCAAGTGCCCAACTTCCTGCTTGCAGACAGCCCAAGCAATACCGACGAGGCCTGGTGGCCGAACATGGCTCAATGTGATAAGCAGCAGCGTGGCAGTTCTTCGATGGTGTCAGACGTACATAGGGTCCGGGCATTAAGCTCGAGGCGTAGGCTCAATGGATAGGTACACTTCCCGAGGGCTATGGCTACTCAGCCAGCCTGAGACGAACTGGAGGTGCAGGTACAAGCGACCACTAAAGAATGGCATCGAAGTTCTTTGGATATGTTGCAATTGGGAAATAACACAGCAGCAACAATAATCGAGGTACCCCAGATCTGTCTACTGCCATGCCTAAAGGGCCTTTTCAAGTTTTAACATAAGAAGGCTCTAACATCAAACCATCAGCGATTCGGCACCTAGCATGCACAGGATTCGCGTGCACTAGCTAATCGGTCTCAGAACGAAGATTGTGCCAATATCACGACCTTGGCTTCAGAGCAAACCAAACCTACTGCTGTTGATCGTGACCTTTCCTTCCGGCTGCACCTAATGAATCGACAAGCTACTGCTCGGGTGTGCACCAGAGGATGCAGCTAACAACAGCTATCCCCACCGACTAAATGAACCAATTACTAAACAGCACCTTCTAATTAGAACACACCACCTTCCAAGCTGATATGCAAGCCAAAAGCAGTTGTTACTGCTACAGCATCATTGTGCTTCGGCCAAAGAGATGTGCAAGCAGATGCGCTTGTACAGGCATGCTTGCCGATGAGGGCATGAGGGCATGATTGCCGACGAGAGGCCCCCTCACAACGAATCGGCCAGGTCACGGTTGTTGAGCAGTTTTTAGTCTAGCACAGAATCAGCCATGGCAAAAAGCAGCACACACACGAAAGCTGCAAAAATCATATCCTATGCGGCCCAATACCCGATGCATATGCACGGTCACCTGCTAGGTAGTGCGACATATCTACAGAGCTCGAGTATGTAAGACAGTTGCTTACATTGCACTCACGCCGATGCTACTGGCAATCGACATCTAACAATCAACCACGAACAAGGGGAAAGGACAGCTGATCTAGCAGCAAAACATGTGAGTTGCAAGGACGCAGCAGCGCAGAACAAACGAAAAAAGAAGCCAGCACTATCACTGCACAAGTTATTTGAAATAGGCTCGACAGTACAACACCTTCAGTGGCAAGGCCCACACGTCCATGCAGTGAAACAAAGGTTAAGCTGACTTCATTCTAGTTGGAAGTTTACACGGTCAGTTTGCTTTCAGTCTTGCTTCCAAATCGCCCCACCCACTGAGCGGTCATGGAAAAATTCCTTTTGCTATGGAGGATGGAAATGGCACTCGGCGATGCCCCTTTAAGTGAAGTCAATATCCGGGATTGCCTTTGTCGCCCACCACCTCACGATCCGATTTTTATACGAAGAGCCCAGTGTCCCAAAAAGTATATACAGTATAATTCATTTTGTATAGCACCCTAAGAAAGCGTAATCTATATTCAGGTGCTATAGATATGCCAAGGGGCTCGAACCCACGACCTCGGATAACCAACTGCATTCACCTTGACCTTGGTCGGGCCAAGCACCTTAACCAGCCCATAACAGGGACTCTCGTGGCATGCAACGACGATGTCGCCAGTTGTGGCATCTGACATGCCTTTCAAAGCAATGAGGACGGCGTGCCCTTGCCAGGCCTGAGATTGGTCGTCTGTTCAGTCTTGCCTCAATCTTTGCCAAGAAGTAGAACCATGTCTTCTATCAGTCGTGGACAGGCTTGGTGACAAATGCATCAAAGATTGAAAAAATACTAGCTGATTTCACTAACAGCCTCTTTTGTATAGAGACAGAAGAACCTTTACGGCTATCACCACCACTGGTGGCGGCAAAAGTATCGCCCACATAGAAGCAAGATTGACCAATAAATGTGACCTTAATGAGGTGAGGTCAACGTGAATATTTCAACTTTTGACATCTGTTTAACAGGACAGTGCCAAAAATTTTAAGAAATACATAGCAAAATTCTTTTAGAAATAACTATGCACAGGGAAGGGGGCCAAAGAAGTCTTGGAAGCACTAGGGGCAGGTTAATAGCTACAGCTAGTGCTTGGGGGGCCACTTATAAGAGCAATTGGGATACTTTTCAGGAATGATGAGCTTGGTTAGGCAGACCCAACTCAGGATGCACGAACTGACGAGTGAAGGTTTTCCCAGTCAAGATCGGATAGGGCTGCTAAGCCTAACGAGCTCTCCAATACATAAGCACATACTTGAGTATGCTGCTCTACTGTGGTATTGGAGTCCAGTAACCCATATCCACATCTGTACCCAGGGCGCAAAACGCTATTTCCCCTCCCGAAATGTTGCTACCGAAGTAACAGGTCAGAGCATAGTAGCTTTGCTTCAAAATTACCAGAACAATTAATCTTTATTTCTACTGCATAGCTACAGGTCTGATCACTATGAAATCCGGCAATCGACTGATGACTGATTCAGGGACTCAAAGAGCAAGGACCTCAAACGAGAGCCAAGTTTGAGGGTGTGGGGCCTTGAGTGGGTTACGTGCCTCTGGTGGATAAATGCAGGTGACCGGACATGGGGGGGGGGCAAAATGAGCTCATAAGGATCATAAGCTGCAAAGTAGCACATGCTGTCGACTGATACCGTGCTCCGTGCCTCAGAACCTGCAAGCAGCAGTAGCATTGCCAGCTGAAGTCTATGCCCAAACGACTATTTATATTCCACACTGATTCTTAGCTGCCCTTATCATAGATGCAGCCAGCCTATTTCAGTAGGGTCTATGCCTGAAAAGGTATTGATACTGTTTTGATCTCTGTCGAGCTGAGGTGCATGTCAAGGTTTGCTAAAATTTTGGGCAGATGCAAGTCATTAGTACCTTTATCCATCTTTATCAGTTCGTCATGACAGGTAGCCTCAGCAGTGAGCAGTGGCTCATAAAGTTTCTGCTTTCAGACATGAGTTTCTACTTTCAGACATGGAATACGGCATGATTTATCAATAGAAATCGTAAAGCGACCCGTTTGGATCGCCATAATGAGGCCACGAGTATCCAGCGTGACAATTGTTTGCATCAACGAATAATGCAATAGTACTAGTTTAATGATATGTGCAGGAAATACTGTTGGCAATGATGATAAGCAGTACAGTGGCATTCGGACCTCAGTTGGTGCGAGACCATGGGCAACTGAGAACAGGGACTGTGCAACAGTTTTATCATCACAAGAAATATTACAGGACTACATACTAGCATATTCGGTGGGTGAATATCATGGGTCTAAGTTGAAAGTGTGGTTGCTGGACCATAGTGAGAGGATAGAACCACCCGACCAGGGAGCATTCGATGCTGATACTTCGGCAATCATAAGAATCTAATTTCCAACAGCGGCAATAGCAGGAGAACATTTGGTCGAAGAAAGCCTGCATGCAAGCTCCACACACAGAAGCATAAACATACACAGAAACATGTACGCATACGCACGCACACACGCACGCACATGCACGCATGCACGCGCACGCACACACACACACACACACACACACACACACACACACTGCATGAACATGGCATATCGCTGATTTAACCGACGACTATGCTTATGAGGAATGGCTTTTACACAGAAGGCATAAGGTTAGCAAATGATTTCTCTTAGTACCACGGTCGATGTTTGCAACAAACTATGGACAAAAAACTAACCAACCAATTTAAGCTGGAATGCCGACATGCCAACCTAATTTAAGTTTGCAAAAGTGTTTTTAGGTCCATCCTTTTTGTCTTTCGCAACATTCCTACAAGCGATAACATTTGTTCGCGATAGGTGACAGTCAGTTCTAACTATAAACTGACTTAACATCCAGTCCACTTTCACTCTTTAATGAAGCCACGAGCATAGAGATCATGCTTTCTTTACAGCATAAGTACAGTGCCTAGAAAGAGATGAAGTTATCTGGGGGTGCTATACAAATGCATTGTTAACAATATTATCATTAACACCTCCAAGATGCCCTGCTTCACAGCCTGAGCAGTTCACGAGCGCCTGTGCTCTCAGCACTTTCGATTCCTATTTAGTCAACCTCGTGGACACGGGTCACAGAGAGCAAGCTATGTACGAGTCCCCTTAGCACCACAATTTGTCCCCAGTCAATTGAAACCTGCCATAAGCCGGCTGAACTGATCACGTATCAGCACTTATGGCAAGGCAACTGAAAGGGTGCCCTAAAAGAAAATGCTTACATCCCGATATAGGACCTTGCCTAAGTTGACAGAAATGACCTTCCTCAAAACAGATAGCTTCGTAAGTTGGCTGAACTAGCATCGAATTGCTGACAGCTGTGCAATCAAGCATGGAAACCATTAACGCATTAGGAATTCCGATTCTTTGTTAAAACACTCATGCATAGACAGTTATACTAATGACAGGAATGCTACCCAGAAGCTGCAAAAGACTGAACTCATTGTTAGCAATCTTAGGGGGCAGAGCATGTAGCTTTATTCCCTGCATTTCGGCCGGTGGATCTAGTACTTTGATCGACAAGCCAGGAAATGCACAGCTGCTGCACGAATGGAGCAAGGTAGTTAGTTTGTTGCCCTAACAAGCAAGCTTGCTGCTGCTCAGCTGGCGGCAGCAGCAGCAACACCAGCAGAAGCAACACCACCAGCAGCACTGCCTCTCCCTTCCAATTTCAAGCATGAAGGCACAGAGCTAGAGCACACAATGTGACATAGCAGCAAGTGGTCACAACCTGTGCTAAGATAAACAGGCTGCCTTTTTCCCAGCATGCTCTGCCAAGGAAAGCTGACATGCTCACTGGGTTTGAGCACAGCACCACCACCAAAGCTCACGACAAACGTGGGGGTACGGACAAGCCATCAAGTCAATTGCCATCATCCACAGGCCACTCCTTTTACCCATTCACTCAGATTGACTGTGGGTGATCATTGGCCCTACGAGGGGCAGTTGAGCTCAACACATTCTCAGAAGCAATATTTTGTGGAGCACATGTTAATCATGTCGGCTAAGCTGCACCTACATATGCAGATATGCTAGGAATCGAGTAGCGAGCTCGAACTGCAAAGTCTATAATGTCCAAACTCTCCCACATCAGAACTAACATTGTTGTTAAGCAATGCACACATCTGCCAGTAAATAGCAATGGGAGAGATCTCATGACAGTAGATGCTTAAGTTTCTAGACCGTCGAACATAGTAGAAATGGCAGACCTCCACCAATTGACACGTATGTTATGTGCCTACTTGCAAATGACTTAATATTCTCGCAGCAGCAACAATAGCAGCTAAAGGCAGTGTGCGGAGGATTCGAGACGAACATGACAAAAGGTTGAGACAAAATGTGAAAGCCGGTTATCATTAGTAGTCACAGTGGTGCCATGACCACAGACACGTAGTTTATAAAGTACCTTTGGCACGACTGTTTCCAAACTCAGGACCCTGATCTCCGCACAAATGGTTCTCTGCTTCTACTTGAGCAGAAAGCCGGCCAGACCCCATCCCAAGGTGCCACTGGCTTACCACAACCCACTAAGCTACTTGTTGCTAATTCCCATATGCCAGTTGTGACCTGCCATTTAGACTGTTGTAGCTCACTACTTTCAGGTCTAAATTTATGTACAATAAGATGCTTACAGTTGAAGCAAAACTATGCAGCTAGAGTTATCTGTCGTGAACGTTGCAGCTGCCATATTAAACGACTTCTTCCCTACTTACACTGGCTCTTTACATCAAGCACCGTACGACTTCACTGTTCTGTCACCCTGTGTCCCTTCAATCTCTCTTTTGCTCCAGGCTACCCATCAGAAATCCTTCCTACTCAGGCCTCACATTGCACCATTGCTGCTCTTCATCTGACTTCAGTCACATTATTATACACAAATCTTTTTAAAGAGTATGCCATTAGTTTGCATGCTCCCAAAGCCAGAAGTTCACTCCCGACTGACTTGACGATATCCCTTGACTTAGGGTCAGTAAAAAAGAAGCCAAAACAAATGTTCTTCACAGCATTTGCTCTGCCTGTCTGCATGGAGAGTATGATTTTGATTTTGCATGCTGAAATTGTACACTTGCAAATGCTATCACAAGCGAATTAACTTGCTTCAAAAGTGCCTACATACAGATTTAGTTCTCTTTAGGGGAAATACAAATGTTTTATCATCATATCAGTTCTTGCAAACTTTGCCACCACCTTTTCACAGGGCAGCTTCTGGAGGCAGTATATTTCTGTAATCTAAACTTTCAGTGCCAAAAATTGGTCTTATGACACAAGGCAGTATATGCACTCTCACTTTGGGTCAGTTTCTTATTCATTGGACCCATTCGATACATATATATCTATGCTCCGGATCTTCCGACAATAAGTTGACATTCGGGCTAGTTCCCAGAACCTGGTCCAGAACTGGCTGATCTTTCCCGTCAACCACAAAGGTACCCTCCCCTTAATTGTTTTAATCGATGATGTGGCAGCAAGTTCGAAGGTGGCTCCACTCTGACGGACGGCCTGCCAGTCTAGACGAAGCTGTCTGTCACTTTCATGATCTATTCTAGTGCCACGCCGAGCTCCCATCACAGATAAGGAAGCGAGGCAACTGCAAGCTTCCACCGACTTGCCAAGCAGCAAGTTTCTGCACTGCACCATAGTGCTCTCCCCATAAACATCAACCATAACGTTATCAACAAGTCCAAGCAATAAAAAGGCCACCCAGCAATCATTTCAGAACTGCAGTTATATGAGTTAGTTATATGAGTCTGGAATAGAACCCGGAAACTTTGGCACTGCTTCGTACAGGCCGTTTCTCACCGGGTTATGGGTCACACTTGAGTACCAAGCTGGCCAGCAAATGGCCAACGAAATGGGCATCGAATGCCCTCAGCTATGCATACTGTTGAGTCCTTGATACAAACCCATGCGCCTTCCTCAATTTCAAACTGCCATTCTCCTGAGAACACTAGGAGTGCCAGACTGGAGCTGCAGCTGATGGCCATCACTAAATTTGCACACCATTCCTTTCTCATCCATCAAATACCTAAGCTTGCCGAGCACGCTTAAACGGCTACCATCGAGACCGGGCAGATGGCAGATGCTGCACTATGGGCTCACCCCAAAGTGCATTTCTAAGTTGGGAAGGTGTCAATGCTGCTGCTCTTGTACTGTGAGAAACTGGTGAGCAGAGAGCATGGACAACCTAGAGCTGCTACCCGAGTCAGCGCTAATGCACTGCAAGTCGCCAGCCTCGCCTGGCTGCCATCACCTGATTCTGAATCTACTATGTAATACAATCCATTCCACTAATGCAGTCAAATGCAAGTCATCCGTGCTCCTCTACCATGGCATCTTCTGAACTTGAGTGGCACTTCTGCGGATGGAATGGAATCTATGCCCAACGACAACTACTCTCCTACTGCCGACTATGGCTCATCCTTTTCAGCGGTCCTGAGCTGCTACTTCCACGCTACTCACTACCTCAACTGCTCTCGTGACTCTGCTATGCTTCCCACTTTCTCTTTGTTGCGTGAGACGAAGTCTGTTAACCGAATGCGTACCGAAAGCCGCTTAGGCTGTGAGTGCGCTATACAAAACTCTCCTGCGTAACACCCACGTGGTCTTTATGACTCTGTGGAGCTACAGACGGAGATACATTACACTACATACGCCAATAGCAGGCATTCTGTAGTACACACACGAATCGAATCGACGAACCTCCTCTTCCTCCTTGTAAGCAAAAGGTCAGCAGGCACGGAGCTCCCTCAAAAGCCAGCACTACCTGGAAGGAGGAGGTTAACTCCTTCTAGCTGGCCAGCAGCATCCTGGACCCCATTAGCTACTCCTCTCTGGTTATGATTGGGAAGAGGAACAGGACCTCAACAACCTCCTGATACACGTGGCCAAGACAGAAAGTCAAGCATAAGCAGCACATACCACCAGGCACATTCCTATGCAACACATCCACATCCTGCTTGCCAGCCAAAGGCCAGCATATCGGTCATCGCAACAGCAGGTTCCATGCAGAGCATGTGCAAAATTGGTTCAGCACGCAGCGGCAGGGTGGACTGCAGTAAAAGTTCGAGATAATCACGGAATACCACTTGGCTAGGTCAAAGAGACGCATGTAATCAGCTTGGCCAGCAAAAGCATATTTTACATCGTTCAGTGAACTGACATGAGAGGACCGGGTGCAACCCCCCCCCCCGACACAAACTTGAGTATCCTTTCTCGTTAGAAGGATGGCACAGTTTGCTGTGGCCGATCAGAGCTTCACTCGGCCACTCAATCTCGATTTTGTCAGTTGAGTCTTATTTACTTTTGCCTGATTGCACGTCGGATGCCGATCAATTGGTACTAAACACATCTCACGGTCGAGAACTACATGTCCAAGTCAAATAACTACATGCCACCGAGCACATTCCTACTCTCACTGACCGTATCCATGCCGACGTCGAAAGACAGCCACAACAGATCCAGTGCCAGTAATCTACTCTGAATGAATTCACTGAGCCTTGATGTCGAGCTGGATAATCTAAAGCTGGTACACTACATCCCAAGGTTCCCTGCTGCCCTGCAGGTTACATTGTTGGAAGTGGACCGACAAGACAAGTAGCATTTGCAGACCAAGATACCTGCAGTTTGACCCAAGAGCAGAGGTTGTCAGCAGACAGAAGAAGACCTCTAAACTTCAATGCTGCTTTGCTTTTGCAATACTACAAAAATATTTACGTACGTGCGTGCGTACTTCTTCTCTTAGAACTCCTGTGTTATCTTTTTTACACAAGTATGGGGTTGAGCATGGGAAGAGGATTTTAAATAGACCGAGCTTGTATACTTCCCTACCCTGAGAGCCAAAGATCAAATTCGGCCTGATGATAGGTGGCAGATCTCTCTGCTGGACATTCGGCAACTATAAGCCGACAAATAGTCTGACGATCCACAGTCCCACTGAGAGAACAGCTGCAATTCACCGAGCTTCCCCTTCTGATATCACTGAAGGTTGGCCACGTGGTTGCTGTGGCTAAGGGACAGTATGTCGGCGACTTGAGGCTCTGAATACCTACCTGATTTGAAAGAGCAGCTAGTGAGGCCTGGTACATAGTACTGTCAATCTCGAACGTCAAGACAGCAACGCACTTCGAGCTATGATGGCCAGCAAGCCTGGCAAAGCTGCAAGCTCAAAAGATGCCACGTGCGCATTACCACTAGGTGGATGGAGGAGGTGCTCGCACTTGACGACAGGGTCGTGGGTTCGAGCCCTGCACTAGGCAATTCTTTATTGCCCACTCCAAGCAGTATTGATAGCCTTTAAGGCTTTTCTGTCCCTATATAAATCAGGCTGTTAAATTGACTAATTTGTAATGTACTATCATTTTATTAGACATTACATCAGTTAACTATCAATTATATAAATTTACTATATATCAGGAGCAAGATGAGAAAACCAGGATCCCGGCAGCAGCATCATCAGTAGGTGCACAAGGCATCAGGCTGGCACGTTGTGACCGAGCTGATAAGCCAATAAAAAAATAAGCTTATGGAGTCCAAGCTACCTACACTATTCTTCAATGCAAGGCCATCGTAGCCTACCTGAGACATGGTACAAGCACACACAGAGCGCCCCAATGACGTACTAAGTGAGAGGCGTGCACTGAGAAACAAGCAGCACACCACAAGCCGACCAAGAAATGTTATGTTAAGCATCTCCATCCCTCCACAAAGCCACAAGGATTAAGTGGGTGTTAAGTAGGAGAGGTCTCTGTAGCGCTCTCAAAGTCTAAGCGAGGCTGCCTTGCCAACCCTCCATCAGATATGCTGCACCTGAGTATACTATAAAGTGGGCTTACTCACTGCATAAGCAAGCTTAAATAAACACCTTCGTGATATGACTTGGGGCACCACTGTGACAATTGTTAACAAGTTTTAAAGAAAGTAGCTATAAATTCTAACGACAGACCAGAGACGAAGCTTGTGGCAGAGAAAAAGGGACATCAGAACAACAGCAGACATCAAATAGCAAATAACGGTATTCCTCTCTCGGACATGCATACGACCAAGCAACTGACACACATCTGCTTATTAGTGCCTGCACATGCAACCTTGGCCCTAGTCTCTTGCACCCATATTGAGTAGCAAATACATGGTGCATGCTCTCATCCAGCAGACAACAGGCAAAGACACGACAGCTTGGCTCTGACAATGTCTGCAATGACAATGTTTCCAGGACAGTGCAACACCTGACTACATCAAACATAACTCACAAAACTGTACAGCCAAGCACAAGTAAATAAGACCATACATTTTCGGCTGGATAAACGTAGTGAAGAACTGCTGCAAGCCCTTTCTCGTCAGGCCGAATGCTAGCTGATTTAACAGCCTCTTTTTGTATAGCGACAGAAGAGCCTTTGAGGCTATCACCACTGCTTGCAGTGGCGATAAAGGATCGCCCACCGCAGATTCAAACCCACGACCTCGGGGCCGAGGTCGTGAACAGCAACCGCCTTACCTAGTGAGCCATTACGGCTCACCAACATGTAAGGCAAGGCCGTTCACGCCAGCAGGACACAAAAAACCAGCCAGCATCCGGAAAGGCGATGCTCAGCAGTTAATGTCAGCGATTCCGAAAGAAATTGAAATAACCTTAATCAAAGTAGCAACGTATGGCAATTTTCGACAGCAGATCTGCGACTCACCTTTCTCAAGTGTGAGCTGATTTTCACCTCCAGCTTGAAAATCATACAAGGCGACATAGATATTGGGGTCATCGTGTCGGTCGCAAGTTAGCAGATTGTCTCTGGAACCCCACTTTGAAGTAAATGAGTTGTCTTGGTTGAAAGTTCTCTGACGGTTGAGTGCAGGGTCTAAACATGGAACCAGAATGGAACCGACTTATACAAACGCTGTCCCTTTCGTAGCAATAGCGAGGTCTGCTCCAAAGGCCGATCGGCCGCTTCAGAGCCGCTTAAAATGGGACTATTCGAAAACACGGTTCTGCATACAGCTGATATGACATCTGACAAAAATGTCACTTCCACATTGTGTGGCAGAAAACGCATTGCAGGGTGGCTAAATTTGAGAAGGTTGGATACTATACTACGAAAGCAGGCTAAACGAAGCTAAAACGACGGCAGAGACTTGTGGCTTCGCTAGCACCGAGCCCGGCAGAATGGGTCGAATGTCGACCCACGATGGAGATGAAAGACGCAGAAAATCTTAGAGCGAGGTAGACGCGATTTGAGGTTGCTAAGCCAGACTGACTATCAATATGCGACAAGAAAGTGAAAGCGACTTGTCAGTCAACCAATCGTTACCAGGTCCAATATCACCCAGCAAAGAAAGACCGCTAGGTGGGTTACACACGGATCACGCTTGGCCTCAAGCTTACCACTGTCCGACGAGAATATGTTCACTGCGCCCCCGCCGGATACTTTGGTCGAATCGCGGCTGGAACGGTTACCCGGCTGCTGCTGCGGCTGCTGCTGCAGCGGCTGCTGCTGCGGCTGCTGTTGCTGCTTCGAGGGCTTAGCAGCAGCAGTGTCTTTGCCCAGAGCACCTCCCATAATCAGGCACCGTTATCGCCGCATAGTCCAATTTCACCGAATTCATCCACTCGATATTACCCCCGAGCCTTAGCGAATACAGGCAGCAGCTGACACAGGTCATGAGGAGCCCCGTCAACTTCCCGAAACGCCGATGCCCTCCATGACAGGTTGGATTCGATATCGAGGCGGAAACTCCGACTCGCCGCCCCTTCCTGCACGCGGTACGCGCCATTCGACTTGACGTAGGTAGCGAGCAGCGTGACTTCGCTGTAAGCAGCGGCTGCTGCACCTGCGTCAGCTGATCTGCCGCTCGGAACCGTAGCACGCCTGGAATTTACTGCTGACGGACGCGCAGTCTGCGCGCGCCCCACTGCGAGCCAGCGTACGCAAGTCATCCCCTCACCGCAAAGACCAGCGCTAAACATCTCGCTTTTTATTCGTACAGGTCGCGAGAGAAAAGCTGCGGGCGTGTTGCCAGGTCTTCAGGCTTCCGATCGTCGCGGTCACTGGGCATTGGCCGCCGCTGACCCTGGAGGGGAGACGGCGGCGGTTGGCGCGCAAACGAGGGCTGCGTTATTTTTTGTGCCGTGAGTGCTGCGGCGTCCGCGCGTCCACTTGGACTGGGGATTGGGTGGCTGCGCAATGCGCAGGTCGCTGTCATGCACACGCCTGCCTGCGCGTGCGCCCGACTGTCGTCCCTGTTTGGACCCTCTTCATTCAGGGTAGGCCAATTTGTTTTTCGCCATGGGGTTGGGTCGTTTCAGCTTTGCGTTCGTCTGCCTGGTTTGTAGTTTGTGGACGCAATGTCTAGGCTTTATTGCTGACAGCAGTTTAGTAGCTGTACACCGTCTTCGCTCAAATCGCGATAGCCGTGAGCTTCTCACGATTGTGGATAGTTGCCCGAATTGTGGTGCAGACTTGGTAAATAAAGACCGCTGCTGGAATGTTCGAGTCCGGACATGGTCGCTGAGATAGGAAGCTAAAATTGACGCTGTAATGCAATTTAATTCGCGTCCCCAACGGCTAGATGAAGCTAAAACTTATTTTGAAGTCGGGATTCGGAAACGCTACCGATCACTGCAGCAGAAAGTGAAAATACCACTGTAAAGCAGGTGCCTGAACGTGTGCTTAGTGCTTTTCTGTTGCACTAAATCATTGTATGTATATGTTCAGTGAAAATTTCAGAGCATAAGTGTCAATGGCCCTCGGTCATCCGGTAAGCCTTTTAAGTATAGGGCACCCCAAAATCTGTGCTTGGTCAACTTCTCACAATTGTCACTCTCCCTTTTGTCGATCTAATCGCAAAGCCTAATCTAGGCTTTCATTTGTGTGCAGGTGCACAGCTGTGCCAGTGCTTTGATCCTTTACAGCATTCCGGTATACCGAAATCTCTTAACTCCCTTACAGTATGCATTGTGTCTCCAGAGCTGCGTTGGCTCTCGGTCGATCAATGGATATAGAACAAAATTCCAACTCACAAGGCCCGCCGTGGCTTTGCTCCTTCATACCTAGTGGAAGCACTGTACGAGTTTCAGCCTCCTCGGATCCTCAATGGACAATAAATTAGCTATATTTCTTCACGTACAGATTGTTAGAGACAGAAGCTTTGGCACTACAGGTCCTAGACTGTGAAGCCAACTTCCACAATTCTTTGCAACATCTCCTTTCCTGTTGACTACTGGCACATCATTTCCAACTGGCTGGAGCTGCTACTGTCATGCTACTCGCCTCCTCGACTGGCCTCCCTACTCAGCCATGCTTCTCACTTCCTCTTTGTGCCATCCTGGTTGGACCCAGAGGTAAAATGCTCACCTTTAACGACCAAGGTCATGGGCTCGAGAGTGCACTAGTGCAATACCCACTTAGTCCTTGTGGCTCCATGGAGTTACAGACAGAGATAGGTTAAATTGCTGACGTTTGGGTTTGGATGGCTAGAATTTTTCTTGAACCGATTGATGATGCAACCAACATACTACTTACGGACAAACTTAGTGTGGCTCAGAAATTATAAAATCTATCCCTCAAAATTGATTCCCAGCATATCCTGCAACCTCTGCATGAACTGTGGGAGTCCTGTTATTAAAATAGCCATTCACTAGGTGACCATATCAGTTCTACAGTCAGAGATGCCTACATTAACCTTCGTAGCATTGCAAAAACTTTGGTTATAAATAAATAAATATAATTCATTTGTATAGCGCCCCAAGAGAACTTAATCTCTATTCAGGCGCTTCACATATGCCTCGGGGCTCGAGCCCACGACCTCAGCCAGACCTTGGTCAGGGCGAGCACCTTAACCGCTGGATCAAACCAGCTCGGCTACTTTGATGAGGATATGTACACAGCAAGCTGGTACATGCCCTTGTGACACACCATCTAGACTTCTGCAATTCACTACTTTCTTTCGTGTGCAATAAGAAACTTAGATCGTTCTAAAATCCGAAACTAGGCTTGCGTCGTGGGCATCACAGCTGCCCCATGACATCACTTCTCGCCTAACTGCTCTGGCTTCCTATCAAGCAGTGTGTCGACTTAAACTTCCCATTGCTCTCATGTAGGCTCCTTCATTCTCTTCCTCTGAGGTACCTATCTGAAATACTGACTCGTTAGACTTCCATCGTATTACTTGCTCACCAGAGTCAAGTCGTTTAGCTGTGATTTCACAAACCTTAAGTCTTATAGATGCTGTGTCTTTAGTTCATATGCTCCCAAAGCCTGGAACTCACTCCCAACTGAGGTCACGATATCCTTCCCCGACTCGACATAATGTAAAAGGATGGTAAACACCCATCTTTTACCCTCAGCATTTCCTTGGTAGTATGAATTTCTCTTGTGCTTCTAAGTTGTGCATGTTATCACGAATCGGTTAACATGCTTTCTTCACTGCATATGTGAAGTGCCTCAAAAGAGATTTAGTTCAGTTCCAGAACTATAAAAATTATCATTATTATTAGTATGCTCCCCACTGGAGTATATTAATGTGGTCGCTTGGAAGCTCGTGTATTTCTTTAGCGGATGTCGATTTCTATGCTGCCCAATTCAAGAAGGACTAGTGATCCACAGTATCTAATGCTGCTAAAAGATCGAGCAAGAATAAGCAGACATACTCTGCCTATTTCTACCCAAATACGCCCATAGTAGTGCTGATGCTGTGGAGCGATTTTCTCGAAAGCCTCACAGGAACTTACTTGCTAGATTTTAAGTTTTGATAGAGTTTATCTGATCTGCCTCTACTCATTCCCTTGTCTTTGATAGGAACAGCAAAAGGGAGACTGGGCAGAAATTGCCTGGTTTCATCTGTTTTAGTTTTGCCTTCCTGATGGCTGCTCTGACTACAGCCTCTTTCAAGGATGAACGAATGAAACCTGAGGCTGAGGATATGTTTATCGTATTAATCGTTAAGAGCAGCTGAAAATCAAGGAACCTCAGAAGTGAGGCAGTCGGTATAAGGTTTAGAGGTCTAGCAGTGCTCTTAGACTGGTGGATGAACTTTTTTTTTAATGTGATAAACTAGCCACGATCAGACGAGCCCTGCACTGGTAAGCATTATGTTGTGGAATCGTTCCTTACTTGGGAGATGGAATTTGTTTTTGGCATTCAGTCATACGGCAGGTGGGTTGTGATCGTTCTGCCTATTGAAATTAGGGTCAGCCTAGTATTAGCCCCTGCTAAATATGTCAACGATTTGTCTGCCAATCGTCCATGACTTATGCATAGGATGATGTCAGAAGTCTTAACCAAGCATTGCAAGATATGAGCATAAATTTATGATCACCTATCTTAAAAATCTCAGAAGATTAAACAGTCTCATTTGTATAGCAGCAGAAGAGGGTTATTGGCTATCACCACTGCTAGGAGTTGGCAATAAAGAATCGCCCAACTGCAGGATTCGTACCCGGTCCTCGGTCGTGAAGAGCCAGCGCTTTACCTACTAGGCTATCACGGCCCAGTAAACTATGGTTTGGTTACCACCACTGATGCCAGAATGTAGAGACCAACCTGCTGCATTCTCAGATACCACATCTGATAAGATAACCTAGAAGCATTGGCTGAATAAATTTTATTAATCTTAGGTAAGCCTTTTTACCTTTGCTGAATAAATATCGTCAATCTTATGTAGAAATAATGATTGTTTGTTAATGGCCTGTCATTGCAACTGTAATCAATCTTTCTGTGGGTATAGGGCTCTATGGCTAAGGCTCAAAATGGTATGGCTAAGGCTTGCACCCTTAGAGAAGCATGGTCTATGACCAGGGGCTCGGTTGCCAGTGCTGCTAAGATCAGGCCCTGTCATGATCCCAGGACACGTGGCCGGGCATGAAGATTGTACAAGCAGCTCGCGGACTGTGGCAAGACTTTTCATTCCCAGTTGGTATTGGGCTTTCTTTGTTGTTGGCTCGCCCCCCCCCCCCCCCGACCAAGGTCGGGCTGAGGTCGTGGGCTCGAGCCCAGAGGCATATGTGAAGCGCCTGAATAGAGATTAAGTTCTCTTGGGGCGCTATACAAATGAATTATATAATGGTTGGCAGCGGTCTGCCATCGTGGCTTGAGTATTCTTGCAATAGTTCTTCAATCTTCCTCATTAATCATTTCACCCCATCCTAGTTCTTCCTCTTGCTGTCTTATGCATTGCTTTTGCTGCTGAGAGAGAGCATATACAAAAAGGGTGGCAGTTGAATTTGATGGTTCTATTGACCGTAGGACGATTGTTCAAGTGCTTATACCTGCTGAAATTGTGCATTTAATCACCTATTAGTTGTCATGCTTACTTTCTAGCCATGATAATGTGCCCAGAAAAGTTCTAGTTATCCTATGAAGCTTTCTTGTACCTCTTAGCACTTTTCACTGTGTTGGAAAATTCTGATAGCACTAGAGAGAAGGTAGTCCATCGCCATTGTTTTTGTTCGCCATTGAAGTTCGTCATTATGCATGCCTGTGTCTGGGTAGCATACGGGTATAAGCATGCGGTAGCTCTCAGCAGTTCCAACCGAAATGGTACTGCTCCAGTGAGACCCTAAGTGCATTAACAGGTGCTATTTGCGTGTCTTATTATTATTATCCCTGTATGTACCGCCACATGGCCATGGCAAGGTGGTGGTTGTTCCTTTAGGAAGTAATAAAGCAAACTTGAAGCTTCTCTGGCTTCCAGGAGACTCATTAAAAGCAAGGTGGTGGTATACATCGTTTGCCTGACCTAATGTAGAGCAAAGTGTTAAGCGCAATTGAAGTTAGATTCGAGGAAGTGAGTGGCAAAGAAGGAGCAGCAAAAAGACGAGAAAATTATCATGATAATATTAAAATGTTTGTATAGTGCCCTGAGATAGCCAAAACGTGTTCTTGGCACTTTGCGCATGCTGGGAATGATACATATCCGGATTTGACAACATGCAAAAAGAAGCTTAGAAAAACCTACCTGTTCTTCATAATAATATAATAATAATAATACACTTGATTAAGCGCCCTCAGAGAACTCAATCTCTTTCTGGGCGCTTTACATTTGCTGCAAAGGGAAACGCAACTGAATGATGAGTAATATCATGCTTGATAAACAACATGAATAACATGGTTAGGGATGACATGCACAGGGTCAGCATGCAAATGTGGTTAGTGGCAGCATGCACAGTGTCAGCACGCATAAGCACGTGATGGACGAATCATAGGGACCCACTAAATGCATGCAATGCTGTCATAAATAGGTTTGTCTTTAAGTTCTTTTTAAATGTGGTCAAGTCAGGGGATGTTTAGACGCAAGTCAGGAGGGAGTTCCAGGCTTTGGCGCATACGAACTAACTGCACTGTCTCCAAAGGATTTGAGGTTTGTACAATGTATTGGTAGACTGTTGGATTCCGAAAAGCGTGTGGTATGATGCTTGGCCTGGTGGGGGAGTAGATCTGAGAGATAGGCTGGAGCCAAAGAATGAAGTGACCTAAAAGTGGGTGACAAAACCTTGAAGTCGATCCGCTGCTTGACTGGTTGTCAGTGCAGGTAGGCGAGAAGTGGTGTGATGTGGCAACTGTGACGCTTACGACAGACAAGCCTAGCTCCAGAGTTTTGCACCAGCCTGACTGCACATGCCAGTAGGCCAGCAAGCAGTGAGTTACAGAAGTCAAGACGGGATGTCACAAATGCATGGACCAACTTAGACGTGGTATCCTTATCTAAACAAGCCCGAATTTTAGCAATGTCGTGTATCTGAAAGTAGGCGGACTTGATTGTGGAGCTGATGTGGTCGTCTAACGAGAGGTCACTTTGGAACATGACACTTAGATTTCGAGCTGATTCAACAGGAGATATGCTGGCAGAGCCAATTTTGAGTGTCAGCCTTTTCAATTTCTGAATCACACTTGGTTTGCCCAGAACTAGTAAGTTAGTTTTATCATTGCTTAGTTTTAGAAAATGTGTTACCATCCATGTGCAGATGTCATCAATACATGCAGCAAGTGAGTTGAGAGAATTCGAGGTGCTCGAAGGCTGGGAGAGATTAAAGCAAAGGTACAACTGGTGGTCGTCCGCATAGAAGTGAAAGCCTAGATTGTGCTTGGCAATCACATCAGCAAGAGGTAGAGTATAAACCGTGAAAAGAACCGGACCTAGCACGGAGCCCTAAGGTACCCCATATTTCAGATGTACCTCGGATGATCTTTGTCCATTCATGTCAATACTCTGGAGTCTCCCACTGCGATACGATCTTAACCATTGCGGAGCAGTGCCAGTGATCCCCAGGCGAGATGAGAGGCGCTCTAGAAGAACTTTGTGATCGATAGTATCAAAAGCTGCCGAAAGATCGAGCAAGACAAGCAGAGACACTCTACCTATGTCTGCATTCCTAAGTAGGTCCTTGTACACCCTAAGCAATGCTGACTGTGGAGTGATTAGCTCTGAAGCCAGACTGGAACTTACTAGCAAAGTTTGAAGGTTCAATATATGAGTTCAGCTGGTCTGCTACGACCCGTTCCAGTGTCTTTGATAGGAATGGTAGAAGGGAAACTGGGCAGTAGTTGCTCAAGTTCTCTTGGTCTAGTGTCACTTTCTTGAGAAGTGGCCTGACTACAGCTTTTTTGAAAGGTGCTGGGACATGACCTGAGGCTAATGACATATTAATGATGTTAGTTATGCATGGCAGCAGCAGATCAATGCAACGTAAGAGCAGGACAGTTGGAACAGGGTCCAGGGGGACTTGTTTTCTCCTTTGATTGGGATATGAACTTCAGGACGAGATCACTAGTGACTTGCTTAAATGTTGACATTGAGGTGTAGCCAGGAATCGGGGAGCAGCATTCTAGGGGGGGATGTTGTCATCGCAGCGATGGACTCCCTGGTCTTGTCCATCTTCTGCACAAAGGGTAAAGAAAAGCGATTGGCTAGATCATCACAAGGATCATCCGGTAAGGAGCTAATCTGGGAGCGGTTGAGGGGATGGTTGATCGTCGACATCAGCATTTTTGGATTGTGCATCTGTGATTCAACAATGTTTTTATAGAAGCTAGACTTGGCCTTTGCTAGGATCGATTGTTACGACCTACAGTAGTCTTCGTATGCCTGTCGATGGACAGTCAGTCCTGATCTTTCGTATGCTTTTTCAAGCTTGCGTTTCGTAGACCTGTCTAGTTTAATGTCTGTGGTAAACCATAGGCCGTCTGGGCGAGGGCACACAGTGCGCTTAGTCATGACAGATCGGAGGTAGGACTGAGCAGCAGAGGTGAAGCAGATATTCTCGCACGGACAGCATCGATGTCAAGGGTCTTGAGGTTTCGCGATTCACAGGTTATTTTAGAGGAGGTGGGCATACTCTGTAGATTGAGTGAGATCTGCATGTGGTCAGATAAGCAGGATTTGGTAATAATTGGTGATGACAAAGTGCAGTTGTATGAGAAAATCTGGTCGAGTGTGTGACCCTTGATGTGAGTAGGTCCATGCACATGAGCCTCAAGAGGCAATGAGTCAGTCAATGCACGACATTCAGTGCTGAAGGCGTCAGAGACGTTATCAAATGGAACGTTGAAATCAGCCATAACGAGGAAGGATCGATTTCTTGCTTACAGAATCGAAATAAGATCGGAGAAATCTGAGATCAAGGAGGATTTGGTACCTGGCGTGCGACAGGCTACTGCCACTATCCGTATTTTGTTTTCGGGTGAGACCAAGACAATATATTCAAAAGACTGCTTCGAGGGTACTGCAAATGGCTTGAAGTTGAATTTCAACCGGACGATAACAGCAACTCCACCTCCCGTTTTGATTGATCTAGGGGTGTGAAAGAATGTGAAACCAGTTGGGGTAGCGTCTTTAATTGTCGGCAGTTTATCGATTTTAGCCAAGTTTCAGTTAGGGGGAGTAGGTCGATACCATTTCCAGAAATAAGGTCGCTTATTACCAGAGGCTTATTGCACATTGAGCGAGGATTCCAAAGGCAAGCGTTAAGTCTAGCCGATGGAGTTATAACAGGCCTGATTACCACTAAGTTAGAGAGATTCACAGTGACGCATGGGGGAGCGTGCTGTGCAGTTCGAGACAATGCTAAGAATACCAAACGAGCGGGTACTCAGCTCCCAGTTCCCGCCCAACGAGTGGCGTCTGAGCTGGCGGTTCCGGCCACCGCGGCGGCTCCGGGGTGCGTTTCTTTTGTTAATTCATAGTTCACGAATCTTAGCAACAGCATATCTAGGAATGCATTTGATCTACGATGACGAAGCATTAACAGCTGCTGACGATCATAACTAACATGCAGGTTACTAGCCGCCGGCATAGCTAAGGCAGCAGCCGGCATGGGAGACCCAGCAGCCCGAAGCAATAAGCGTTTAGATATCCGTAGGCACGTAATTTCTTACACGCTATGGTCAAATAACAATCAGAATAACTTTAAACAGGTCTTAGCTGTATCGTTTCTGTATACGGTATTAGCAAGAACTTCGGTTTTCGGAAGAATTCTGCAACGAACGAGTTAGAGCACTCTATGTCAGGAGGCGAGAATGTCATAGCGGTAGCTCCATTCTTGTAAGTTGTCAATGCATTCTTCAGTGCTAAGTCCAATCTATTTCCCGACGAAAGTTCTTAGGCTGTTGTCTCCATAGGATCGGCTTGACTTCTGGCTCCAAAGTCTTAGAATTTAGTGGCTAGCTATGCAAGGCTGTCGGCATTTAATGCTATGAACTGGTTTTGAAGAGTGATACAAGCAGCCTGGTAGAGCACCTCCATTGACTACTACATTCTACTTGTCAAACCGAAAGTCCAATTCTGACTGTATCTTGTCCATTACAGCATAGACTAAGTCAATTCGGAAGTTTTCGTTGGTATTCATGTGCTCAATGCTCAGAGGTTGACCATGTAGTTGGTGGTCATGTCGGCACCTTGATCTCGTGATGCTGACAGAACTTCTGCACCTTGGTCACCAGATCATCATAGCCAGCCGTTTGCATCTCCATCAGCACTTAAGCTTCGATCGACCTCATACAAGGCATTTAAAAGTCTCCTGGCCCTGTTTTTGCAACGTCTGTGACAGCTCATGCTCCATCACAAGTGCTCCACGAGAAGTTAGATGACGGCAAACTCAATTAAAAGCATGTGCTCTGGGAGGCATGACGGCCTTGACTCTCTTCTAAGCCGGGTTCCTTTCTCTTCGACGTGCTCAATGACTTAAACTGTTGCTGCAAACATGTCGATTAAGCTGTGTTACGCCCATCGAAATAACGACCACTGCATATCTCCTGCGTTCACCGGTGTAGTCTCCTCATTCAGGCCTGTCTGAACCCGCAGCTCTTTAATCAGGTCTTGTACAATCTCCCTCCCATCACCACATTGAAAATGTTGATGACAAATTCGAAGTTAACCTGGCTGTCCTGAAACAGATAATGAAGCTGAATGCAGTTCAACTCGTCGCTGTACTGATATCGTCCCTGCAAGTTGTCTCTAGCCTAGTGCCATTACGATATTCGCAGCAGGAACATCATCTCCAGTCGAAGATTTTGAAAAGAATGCCAGAACCCCATTTAGTGCAAATGTGATTCTTGAAATGTGCTTCTGATGTTGGGCTTGCTGCTGATGATGGCTGGTTTATGGCTGGCAGTGGATCTGACAACCGGTGCCAGAACCACAAGCATTCACCAATCTTAATTATGCTTATTGCTTTTTGTGCCTGTGCACAACACACCATACCTGAATCGGCGACACTGGCTGTTGTGAGTTGCAATTCTCATAAAGCACCACTTCTCGCCGGCGTGCACTGGCTCCCAATCAAGTAATGCATCGACGTCAACCTTTTGTCACTCACTTTTAGGTCCCTTATTTTCGGGCTTCAACCTACCTATCAGAACTAAACCCTAACCAGGCTCGGCATTGCACCGCCAGCTCTTCTGACCCAAATCGTTTAGCTATGCCTCGGACCAATCTCAAATCCTTTCGAGACCACGCCTGTCATTCATATGCTCCGAAATCTCGGAACTCACTTCCAACTGACAATATGGTTATCTATTACCAGAGATTTTTATAGATGGGTGGTGACCCGTGATGACACACTAGGTAGGATGGTTGCTTTCCACGATCTTTGTCCCGAGGCTTCGGGTTCGAATCCTGCAGTGGGTGATTCTTTATCACCACTGCAAGTGGTGGTGATGGCTGTAGAGGCTCTTCTGTCGCTATACAAAAAGAGGCTGTTAAATCAGCTAGATGAGCTAGTGTAGTAACTGCTATGACCAGTTTATTCACCTTTCTATAATTGCCGGAGGCATATGCTGTTGTTTATATGTGTGTGCTTAAGGTAGGCGTTGTGTCAGATAGATGCTTCGGTACCCATTCTGAATTGGAGTTTATACTTTCTTGTTTCTTTTAGTAAGAAAGCATAGGAGTCTATTAACGCTGTTCACTGTGAGTGTTTTAGAAGCAAAGCCAAGATTCGAAATGAGTCTATCATGTGACTTGGTAACCACTTCATCTGCCTTGACTTCAAATGAAGGTTTAAGCTTAGGTAGACTGTTTTGATTTTATGTGTCTAGTCATTCGTGTGCACAATTAGTTCAATTCACTTTTTAGTAGATGATTGAATGAGTAGCATTCTCGTAGAATCAGTGAGGGACTAGTGCTTGCACTTCTCGGAGCATTCACTCCTGAAGCATTAGCTCGGCATCACGTCTCGTGCCACCAAACTCGTCCAGTAAGGGAACCACAGACAGTATGGTTTAACGACCAAATGTGCTTTTACTAGACACTGCACAATGTTGTGCAGCTGATGCTGTCTTTGCACCTGTTTCGAACTGTGCACCCACTTCTGTACTTTACTTTGTACTAACTTCTACTTAGCAGCTTCAGCAGCACTTCTCCAACGTCTGATTGGCTGAGATATGCACATATAGGTACAGTGCTAGCCGGAAAAATCCAAGCACTAGGAATCAAGATACAATCTCAAATGATTATTGTATAGTGAACTCCTAGCCAACACAGTTGTACCAGAACATACGAATTGCATGGGTTAGCAATATTTTTAACGAATGATCGTAGCCTACAAAATTATACCAGTACATTGGATTTGCATGAGTTAATAATTGATAACAATAATGGTAACAAATGGTGCATGCTACCGCCCTGGTTTAAAAAACCACCTTGATTAGTCTGTATTCGCAGTGTCTGGAGCTACTTCCTATGTGGTCTCCATTTTCGAAGTGTTTTATTTTGTTGCACTGTCACAAAATGCGAGGTAATATTTACTGTGGGCACAAGTATCCCCACACTAAAAAGGCATCTCGGCAACTGTTTCGTGCATCTAACCAGTAATAATTATAATCTGTGGTTTGAAGCAACCTATTCTAGGTATGCACAACCATTGTCCAGATGTCTTTTCGAGACGATACAAGAAATTAGGGGATCGATAAAAAGAGCAAAACCGCCCAACAGTCCCTTCTGGTGAACAATGGCTTACAGAAGAATTTGAAACTGGTTTTTTATCTCTTAACTTGATCGGTTTGGCAAATGCAGCTACTAAATTGACCTTTAATCTCGGTACCTTAGTAGATATTTGGTAATGCATTTAGGTCACCGTGGTTTTGACTTTTCGGACTTTCGCCGCGAATAGTGTAGCAGTTTTATCGAGTTCCTAAGCTCTCGTTTCATCGATAAGCGTACTGTAAAGGTTTCGCCCTTATGCCGTGCCATTGATTTCTTCTGTAGTCTCGAACCACGATTGGGTTGTGTCTGCACATGCACAAAAGCAAACGACTATAACCTTGAGCGTTCCTGAGTAAGTTCCTGACAAAGTCATTGAGATGCATTTCGACAGCAGCATACTTGGCACATCTGTTGGGTATGAAGTCGGATGAATAGCTCAGTGCACCAGCTGAGTGTCACAGTTTAATGCCAATGACTGGATACAGAGTTAGGGAGTGAGAGTAAAGGTCAGATCAGGCCGAACGACAGGCAGAGAAATGTGCATCGGCTTGGCCAAAGCAGTTAGGGAAGTGCCATTGTCTGCCACAACAAGACGGATGTGGGTTCTGGCTTGTCTGATCTCGGGAGAGATTTACCTCCCAGTTGGCAAGTAATTAGGTAGCCAGTGGTTCGCTTCACATTAATCATCTTACTTCGGCATGATCTGAGGGTATCAAAAATTGTCCTTCAAAAACTGCCACTGTTTCTTAGTCCACTTGAAACTGTCCAGCAAGTTTATTTCACACATTTCATTCACAGTAAGATAATCGTCGAGGTGGCAGCATGCATAATTTGCTGCAAATGTCGTTTCTTTTTATTAATAAAATGCACAATATTATTTTGGCTTTGGTCATGTGAAACTCTGTGTGGGTTTTTGTTTTGATTTCTTGTGCTACGTATTTGCTCCGGTCAGAACTGTATATGTATGCTTACATATACCCGAACGCCAAAGTATGTGGCCCGTTTCACTTAGTTGGTCAGTCATGGAAACCTTTATTAATCACTTAAGTTCAGCAGAGGTGCTAGCAGACGTTGTGTTAAGTTTCCCCCAAAAATGCTGCACTGAGTGCAAAAAAGCTGCCTGAGTAGGCTCCTGAAAAATTCAGTCTTGAACGTGTTGGGTTCGATGCAAGGTACTGCTTTAGGTATGGCCAGTATACCTGCCGAAAGCAAGCTAGCATTTGCATGAACTACATTTGCGTGTACGACAAGCGGTTCAACGGCATTGTAAACGGGGTTGAAAAATGGCAGCCAGTTTGCTGGAAACTCTGACCTGCCGGTAATGTGTCTCTGTAACTGTATAAAAAGTAAAGATTTGCTGATCAAACTGCCTTATTTATATGGCAGTACAGCTTGGTGTTGCATCACAGATGATGTTGCAGAATTTGGTGTCCCGTGCCGATCTGCCCGGCTTGTAACCCAAACCAAGGCAGCCTCAGCAAAGAGTCTGGTTTACATGGATTTTAGTTATTACATCTGTACGGTGTCAGAAAGCTATCCCGTTGAGTTTGGGATGGTATTTTACCACGTGTAACATCTGATTTGCCTGAGGCCAACTCATATGTAAGTTTTTTTTCAGAGTGACTGCACTGCTACAGCCATCTGGTGAAAAATCAATAGAGCTGTAATCCTGGAATATCTGTTGTGGCCTCCTGCACTCCCAACCCAACTTGAATGTGAGCTTGCATCAATTGATTAATTCTTTGTTAGCCGTAGCTACTTATGTGTTTCGTTTGCGGTGTGTCATCAGGGGCTATAAAACTGACATGCATATGGTTGGACTATTTCTCGTGCTTTTAGAAACAGACCTAATACTTGTATGTGCTGATCAGAATCTCTACATTTTCTATGTGCTGCCACATCATGCCACTTCTTTATGAGCTTCACTGACTCCATATTAAACCTCAAATCGACTTCAAGATCCTCTCTTTTGGCCTACATGTTGCGTTACTCTTCATCAGCCTACCTTTCCGATCTCTTTTCTCTTCCAATGTGGTAATTGAATTCAAGTCGTCCCGTCGTTCTTTTTACTAAATTGAAATCCTTTGATGATCAGGCCCTCAGGTCGTATGCACTGATAGTCTGGAACTCGCCTTCAGCTTCAGTTACCACCTGCATTTGCATTGGCTTTTCCCCTTTTTAAGTTTCAGCTAAAGGCATATCTGTTTCACTCAACTTTCCCAGCAGCCCGGTGAATTTGTCCCTCTTTGTTCTTAAGTGCTTTGCCTGCTTACTTATGCATGCATGATTTGGTGCACGTTACTAACCAGGAGTCCCGATAATGAGTGGCCCCGAGTGTCTTCATGTGTGCTTTTGCATGCATTGCATGTCGTTATTCGTTGATAATTACTTTTTTACACGGAATTGTAAAGTGCCTGGATAGAGCTTTGGTTCTCTTCGGGTGCTATACAAACGGCTTATAATTATTTGTGGCAGCTTGTTCAAGACTAAATATCGTTTTATACCAATCGGTCTTTGGTAGCAATGAATCCTGAAACCGCTCGGCTGTTTCTGCTCTTTATTCTGGTTTGTGCTCACACTTGCAGAAGGCCCATCTGAGAGGTGCAATTACATTTGACCCTTGCACTTCCCAATGCCTGTTTTGTATTGACTCCAAGTAGGCCTGATATCTCTTATGAGCTATAATGAGCCATCGGCCTCTTTTCGTATGATCATTCCTGCGGTTCCCATTGCATTTTCTCAGCATGGATGGCAAGTTCTGCTGGAGTGCAAGCAGTAAGGTCCTGTTACTTGCTCAAATGATTGCTTGTGCAATCTAGTAACTAAGTATCTCTGTCTGGAACTCCATAAAGTCATAAAGACCATGTGGGTGGAGAGTTTTGTATAGCACACTCACAGCCTTAGTGGCTTTCGGTACGCATTTGGTAGCCAGCAGACTTCGTCTCACACAACAAAGAGAAAGTGGAAGCATAGCACAGTCAGGAGAGCAGTTAAGGTAGTGAGTAGCATGGAAGTAGCAGCTCGTGACTGCTGAAAAGGATGAGTCATAGTCGGCAGCAGGAGAGTAGCTGTCATTGCATAAGGATTGTGGAAGCGAGTTCCACAGTCTAGGACTTGCAGAGCTAAAGCTTCTGTCACCAACGGTCTTTAAGCAGAGGAATGGGACAGCTAATTTATTGTCCACACAGGACCTGAGGGCACGAACAGGCTGAAACTGATGCAGCAGTTCAGCTAGGTACAAAGGAGCCAAGCCGTGGCGGGCCTTGCGGGTCAGCGTAAGAACTTTGCTCTGTATTTGTTGCTCAACCGGCATCCATCCTAGCTCTTTTAGCAAAGGAGACGTGCTCAAACCTCTGGGACTTGAAGACCAGCCTTGCAGCCATATTCATAGTCAGCTGCAGTGGCCTAATAGCTTTCTTTGGTAGCCCAGCCAAAAGGGAATCACAATAATGAAGCCGAGACAGAACTAAGGAGCTAGTTAGATTGTTTACAAGCAACTGTGGGAGACAGCTCCTAATCTTGGGTAGGGATCAGACGTGATTGCTAGCTGTAGAAGCGGTCTTCTGAATGAAGCTTTTAAAACTGAGGCAGCTGTCGGAAACGCCACCTAAATTTCGAGCACTTGGTGATGGTGCACAGTAGCATCACCTATTAGAAGAGCAAAGTCTTTTAATCCAGCAACACGCTTAGGGTTTCCTATGAGCAGCAGTTCGGTTGTATCATCATTTAATTTTAGGAAGTTTTTCTACATCCAGGATCGAATATCGGCAAGGCAAGCATTCAGTTTCTCAGTTTAGTTGCTGCAGCAGATTCCGACGGTTTGAATGACAAATACAACTGAGTATCGTCAGCATAAAAGTGATATCCTATTTCATGGGCCTTAATCACTTTTCTGAGAAGTTGTGTATAAATGGAGAACAGCAAGGGACCGAGTACTGACCCTTGAGGGACTCCACAGGTGACCCTTCTCGTGTTTGAGACCTGACCCCCACACGACATGGATTGAACACGATCAGACAAGTACGATTTAAACCAAGCCAGTGCTTCGTCTGCCAGACCGATCGTTATGTTCAACCAGCTGCGTAGCAACAATTTTTACAAGAATCTGACAAGAAAGGAAGACGGGAACTACTATGAAAGTGGTTGGGTGTGTCAGTGAGTGCTTAAAATTGATCTCCCATTTTGATCATTTGTTCTGCTTCTGCTGACTTTGGTGCTGCAGAATTGTAGGCGAATATTTGCGCAAGCCGGCAAGGTAAAGGGGGTTTGAACAGTAGTTGGGCTTATTGAAGCTTCACTTGTGCCCCTTGGATTGTCGGCTGATGACCGGACATGCAAGTGTAGCCTCATAGTTGTTGTGGGAGAACGTGTATTCCACACACTCCTTAATGCTCTACAGTTAGCCCTGGCGAAGTTTGTGTTTTACAATTGTCAACCTCTGTCCTCGTCAGATCGCATGGTTAGCTGATTCAAGAGCCTCATTTAAATAGCTGTAGAAGAGTCTTAATGCTCTCACCACTGCTTGCAGTAGGCAGTAAAGGATCGCCTGCAGCAGGACTCGAACTCACGACCTGGGTCGTGATGAGCAAGCACCTTACCCCTGGGCTAAGACCCAGCCTTGTAATTGCAATATTGTTGCCTCGGCTGTTTGCCTGCTACGGTTGTTTACCCAGGGCTGCTTTTGTTGTATCCTGGTGACTAGCTTTGACCGGGGCAACAATTTCCAAGCTACAGTTAATTTGCTGCCCGGTTGCCGTGTTACTATCCCATGATGGTTGGACCAGGACTGGTGGATGCTGCGAGTCTGGATGAGAGTAGCAACTTCATTATATGCATGTGGCTTCAGTAAACACCAGGGCATACTGACATATGCTTCGTGGCTGACACGTTACTGAAGTGAATCAGAAGTCGTTGTCGGCTTCTTTCGTGCTTCCGATTCTGTAGAGCAGAAAAGGACAAAAAGAACAAAGGGGAAACAAGAAGTGCCTCCTTCAGCATGCCAGTTTTGGCTGCATCCGGGCTTACTGATCTTCAAGCAATATGATGGAACTCACACGGAAGCCCGTTGAGGGTTGTGTGGGACCAGTATCATTAAAATGCAAAGATAATAATGGTCAATCGATAAAGCTAGCTTGTAACAAAAGTAGTAAGCAAGACACACTATGTATTCAGTTCTTCTCGTGCTTCGTGTTGAGATTATTTTCTCTTCGTGTACTGTTTGCTACACTGCATCAACATCGGTGGCTGCTGGCTGCTTACAACTACGTTAACTTGGCCTTTTATTTCTGTAGCGTGGAACTCCCCCGCTACCCAAGTCAGCCAACGTAAAAGTAAAAGGAACCCACCATGGCTAGCATGGCTGCCGTGGCAGGTAAAGGCATTCTGCTGCGCTGTTCGGCATCGATTACGGCACTAGCATCCTTAAGAGCTGTGGCCACAGGACCGGCCAAGCTGGCGAAGAAGTCGTCAGATGGTGGCAAAGCCAGGGTTACGCAGCCTGATCAAGGCAAGCAGGAAGCCAGTGCAGTGGCAACAGCAACCGGCAAGCCAGCACGAGGCAGCCTGGCAGGTGGGTGCTGCCACCTCGGCTCTGCCAGCAAGAGCTCTCCTGCCAAGTCACCTTGGTTCGAAGCATGCCACGCCTGCTTTGGGGTGTGATTGCCTGCTGTGCTCGAGCTTTTTTTTGAAGCAGCTGCATTCGGTCGTGCTCGTCCAGATGCTGCATGGTGCAGTCGATGGTGCAGTCGTGCCCTGTGTCTGGCCAGCCGGCCGGCGGCCTAGCCGTCAGCGTTTGACGGCTTTGCACCAGTGTTGCTTGCTCTGGCTGCACAAGCCGACTAGAGCAAAAATAGCCACCCCTTGGGTGCCGGCTCCGTCGACCGATCGGGCCACCCCGCTAAGCGGCATTGATTTGATTAAAGCCGAATTCACGCGAACACGGGTTCCTCGTGCATGCCGGATGGCACAGGCAGGAATTCGTGCTAGGTCTGCCGGTGGCAAATTTTTCCGCTCGATAAACGCCAGGATGAAGATCGTGACACGTGACGAAGCATGCTGCCACCAGCCGTTCTTTCTGTGCTGCTTCACAAACGCCGTGGAACTTGCATTGTCCTTAACGTCGAACGGACATCACTCTTTAGCCTTCGGCTTTCAGTCAAACCAGTATGCTCCGTCTTCGCAGAGCTGAGATGGCGTCTTGTCATTCAAAAGGGGCTGTGGTCTGGTCTTTATTGGCCTGCTTGGTTGTCTTAAAAGCCAGGCAACGTTGCTCATTGGCAAAGTTAGCTAGCAAAGAGCATAGTATGGGGAAAGTGCCCATGCACTTTGTGCGATATTAGCTTGTATGTTTTTCTGCATAAGCTGCGATCTACCCCCTTTTCATACCTATCCAGCCAGCCTGTAATCTTAGTCTTACTTAGTTATTGTGCTAGGAGTGACAAATAGTGAAGTTTATTACCACATTAACGTCGAGTCTTATCTGTCCTCATCGAGTAGCAGCCATCGTTCCACCTCCTCAGGTACCAACACGAGGCCACCGGTTTGTGACACCAAGCCTGGAGACAAATATTTTAGAAGTGGAATTGAAAGTTATGACGACTTAAACGTAAAAGTAAAATGATTAGGGAAATCATTACTAGCCCGAATTTAAACCAAAAGTAACATGTGTACAAATAACAAATTTACCGATATCAGCATCATATGCGACTTGTATCCTAACTTGTTGAGCCTTGGTAGATCAAGGTACCTGCTTGGGGTTGTTCAGGTGCATGCTTTTTAAAAAGGTTTATTTTCAGTGTAGCTTTGGACCTTGTAAGTTCCATAACTCGGCCATTAATTCTTATATCAAAGTGATATTCGAAATGTGAGTTCAGTTCTGCTTGTTTAACGTAGCCCCACAGTTATTTCTTATTTCAATGAGGTAGGATTTGCTTTACATGTTCATGTTTGCAGAAAATAAAGCTCTATGACATTTGATGACATAGCAAAACCTACTAGGTCATTTGTGTTTGAACCTTCTATCCTTGCCTTATTAGCTTACGGCTTCCTCATTAGTTACCGTTACTTCTAGCATTATCATTATCTGGGTTGTGAGCACTTATCAGCCTCTCAGTAGTTAGGTGTGTGATTCGCTAAGTCTGGCTGAGTAATACCTGCTGCTGAAGACAACGGTTATAATCAATAGCGATGCTGAGCTTCTCACACTGAAATGCATGGTACTAGCTGAGCAAATCGTAGAGTGGAAAAGTCGGTAATGAGATCAATGATAAAGGTGTTTCGATGTTAGTAGTCTTTACATTAAAGCTTTATTATACTGTTAGCTGCTCACGAGTGGATGTGGGGCTTAAGCTCTCCCCTACGGGTCCCGTAGCTTTGTACTGTACGGGTATTAATTGTGTTAGGTTACCACAATTGTGGAGAGTCCTAGTCTTAGCTAGCTAATTCGAAAACCTTAAATTGCATTATTTTTAGCTGAAACCTCATCTCAACATGTGGCATGAGTAGAGGGTGGTTTCTTTACCAAATAAATCGGTGCAATAGATGTGGTTACTCTCAAGAGAATAGCGGCGGAGTGCTGGCCATACTATGAGCGCTTTTTGACTAAAGTTTTGATGTGCATAATTGCTTGTGGGTAGGTACTTGGTAAGACCTAAAGAGCATGTGAAGGTGCAGCAGCAAGCCAACCAGAAATGGCCTCGATTTAACTAATTATATATGGCATGATCCTTGATGACAATATTGAGCTGTTTTCTCTTACAGAGACCTGGCTAATGTCGACTGATTTCCCATAACCGGTGCCACTTCGATCAGGCTTCTCCTCCTATACTCCTAGATCAATCAAAATTGTGGAGTCGCCATTTTCGCACGTTCTTCCCTTGATTTCGAACCGTTTGCAGTCCTTTTAAAGCAGTCTTTCGAATCTCTTGTTTTTTAGTCCCTCCGACAAGTTGCCCCTGGTGGCAGTAATGCAATACCCCCCTCCCAGGTACTAAGTCCTCCTTTATCTCAGATTTCTGTGATCTCATTTTGATTTTGTGGGCAAGAAATTGATCCTTCTTCATTCTGGATGAGTTTTTAACATTGATTAGGACAAATTAACTTAAATGCCGAATTTTTGCACACTGACTCGTTTTCTCTTGTGGCTCATGTGCATGACCCTGCTCATAGCAAGGGTCACACATTCGATCAAATATTTTCCCACGAGTGTATGCTATCATCCCCTAGTATTACTAAATTCTGTTCATCTGACCGCGTGCAGATTTCATTCAGTCTACAGTGTGTCTACAGTGCTTCCACAGTCCAAAATCTTCTGTGAATCGCAAACCCTCAAGACCCTTAACATCAATGCTGTCTGCAAGAAAATATCTCCCCCCCCCCACTGCTGCTCACTCCCCATCCGACCTGTCATCATTGGTTGAATGCTACAACACAACACTAGGTGACATGCTCGACGAGTTTGCACCTCTGACTTGGTGCAATGTGTGTGCGCACACTCCCAGACAGCCTATGGTTTACCGCAGACATTAAACTAGCTAGGTACTAAGCGTAAGCTTGAGAAAGCATACAGATCAGAATTGACTGTCCATCGACAGGCATACGATGACTACAGTAGATCATATCAATCGATTCTAGCAATGGCCGAGTCTAGCTTCTATAAAGGCGTAGTGAGACCTTTCGGTGCCCGGCGACAAAGTTATAAATGGCTCACCCTATCTTGTAAAAAAATTACTGCAAATAGCTTCACCTCAGAAGGAATACAAAAAACACGCTTGCAGGTATATCGAGTCGAGAAAGTTTTAACTGTAGTAAAGGTACAAGATAACTAACACAGCTTAAGTAAGTTTTTCTGGCCTTGAACGTGGCCAACTGGTCTATCACAGTTTGAAAGTCAATATTTTCCATTTTTCTCTGCTTAACAAGGCCAAATCGGAGAATCGATCTTAACCCATTGATGCTCTCAGATAAGAAGGATTATCTTCAGCTTGCTAAAGGAATGTTCACAAGTAGCAACTGATACAGCTATGGTAAGAAGAACTTCAATGTTGCCGAGTCGTGACGTGTGGCAAGAAACATTTTAGTCATATTTCGTTGTACAGCTCTGTTCCATCATTGTCGGAACAGTAGAAACCTCCAAGATTTAGACATTTTTGGCGGAGTTTGGTCCGGTCACGTGTCTTCAAAAGCTTCTCAGCTTCCAACAAGAAACCAAATTTGCCATCAGGATCTGTGAGCACGAAAAACCTAGTTATAATTTCTTGTCGGAGATATCTATGCTTTACTCTCGTAACAGAAGAAAATAGGTACGCTTTGGCAAGGTCATGACTTTGTACGGAACAACTTATCGAACCAGTATCAGAGATGAACAAATTCGGTGTTGTCCTTCGTGATTCTTGAAATCTCCTCTGCCGTGAGACCAACATCCTGGAAGTTCTCCAGGAATCTATGTCCTTCGGCGGATTCTTCGGTCAACTGCAACTCCTCACAATTCACACCGCCTTTTGGTTTCTAGTTGTGATTCTTGGCACAGGTTTCTCGAAGTCTTGACAAAACAATCTCGAAAGAGAGTGGGGGTCATAGTAGGCATTTTTGAAGGTCATCTTCGGATCCTGGAGTCTTTTCTGAACGAGATCTATCTTCCTAAGATGCTCCACCAAAATGGCAACAGAGCCGAAAGGTTCAAGTTCGAAATACAATGTAGGAGATTGTCAGCTTCACTTCTTGTTTCAAGTGCTCCACTAGTGTCCTCAGAGAGTTGCACCAAAAGACCTACAATGCTGTTCAGTCCATCATTGGTAGCTGTAACAGTCTCCACTCTTTCGCTCCCACTTGTTGCAGAGTTAGATATGACAGTGGTGGCTAAGACTTTCTTCAGTTCTTCCCACCTCAGAGTTGATCTTGAAAAAGAGTATTGCAGCATGACTCCTGCCAGGTTCGAGCTGTGTTTATCACAGTTCACAAAAATTGCTTTCTCATTTCTGGACAGTATTGATATTTAGGCACCTGACAAGTGGCTAGACATGACTTCTGCGTTGTCGTTGCACAGCCAGTTAAGAAAGCCTAGCTTGTGTGGTCTAATAGTGTGCAGGTGTTCAGCTACGGCAGGCTGGCTTGCCCTTGACGCAGCTTGTAGTTGGCCGATTTTGCCCTTGGCGTGATGCAGCCTGCCTTTGACAGGCAGGATGGGGCAAGCTGACGGCAGTGGCAGCTGGAACGTAGACGGAGGGGTTAACGGTCGTGTGCTTGTTTGTGCTGCAAGCACCAGCCGAATACACTGTGGTCAAAGCCCTTTCGGTGTTCCTGTGTCGTCGCGTGTGTGCCACCAGAGCATCAAGGTACAGTGTAGTCCAAGTCTGTAAACATGCGTAACTAGCGCAGCCTGCAATAGTCAAGACCGTTGAAACAAGGACTTGCTTGAAATAAAGATTGGTATTCTCACATGAAATTTTTTTAGTATTGCAATCCATTTGCTTTTGCTGCCCTTTTGGCTTTGGCTCCGGGGAAATCTGTCCCCCCTGCCCACCCCTTGCTATGCCTCTGCCATGTTATGCTTGTTGATATTGTGCATGTTACCACTAACCGTTTCATCATGCTTCCTTTGCAGCACAAAACAATCTTAGCTGATTTAACAACCTCATTTTTGTAGCTGTAGAAGAGCCTTATTGGCTCTCACCACCACTTACAGTTGGCAATAAAGAATCACCCAACTGCAGTATACGAACGTTCCCCCACCTTGGGCATGAAGAGCAAGCACCTTACCTCCTGCGTTATCAAGGCCCATGCATAGTGCCTAGAAAGAGATTAAGTTTTCTGAGGGTACTATACAAAAGTATTATTATTATTATTATAACTCTAGGCTATCAATCTCAAACGGTCGGATGTATAGCCATGAAGTGACTGGTGTACTATGCAAATGTAAGCTGTTCGTTTCGTTTTGCAACTTACTCAAATGTTACCCATGAATCGAGGTTTTGTCTGCTGAGACCTCGATGAGCGATCGATCTTTGCAGGCACTGATATTCTTTTCTCCCTTGTCGCTCGCCTTTTGGCATTTCATGGGCGCATGTGAAGAGAAACGTACATATTGTTGCTTATACAGGGGCCTTGGTCTGCAATACCGTTAAACAAAGCTATCAGATTTAGCTCTGCAACAGCTGTACAGCCGATGAGCACCAGATGCTTGCTCTCTCTCTCTCTCTCTCTCTCTCTCTCTCTCTCTCTCTCTCTCTCTCTCTCTCTCTCTCTCTCCCTCGAATACATGTCTGTATTTGAACTCCTCCTTGTTGATTTATCTCAAGATATTTCAGCCCTCGGCTCATGAACACTTAGTACATGCACTTAGTCCTTTGTAGACTTGAATGCTCTAAAGACAGACAGGCCGCTTTCTTCGTAGTCTCATATGAAATGTATCGCTTCGCGTGTATTCCTCTGGGCTCCTTATTATGTAGAAAGCAGGTGAGTTGTATTATTCGAACAAGCTGATGTGGGGTGTTTTGACATGCTGCTGCCACTAGCAAGCAAATTATCAGCTATTGGATTTAGCTTGTGCTGCTAACCCATATCCATCTCCTTTGGTAGCCTTCGCCTGCAGTGTACCACGTTATGTCACATTGCAGACGTCGTGAAACCGGTGTTAGTCGAAGCTCACAATCCGAGCGAGATTTCTGCTGGTGAGGAGCTGGCGGGTGAGATCTCCAAGGATGCTGTGTTGAACGTGCTCAACTCGTTCTATCGCTGCCCCGAGGCAAAGCAGCTGGCTGCTGGCAAAGGTTGGTACGGCTGCCCTATCTCTTCAGCTGACTGCAGATTTGCGCCGCTGCATCCTGTGCGCCTCTGCCGATAGGAAGGTGGAAGGAGGAGCGAGACGACATGCACGTACCGGCACGTACCACCATTCCTGATATCTGACCCCTTACGCTTACGTGGCTTAGCTGGTAGATCCATGCTGCATCTGATGGTGAGTCAGGGTTTAGAGGAACCGTGTGTAAAAGCTCATCGCTCACTCAGCCCACGATCTGTCCACCGGTTTACAGTTTTGTCGGCGAAACGTCAAAGCACAGAGTTTATGTTACATTCCGCTGTCTGTTTTACAGCTGTCGTTCACCTGCTGTGGTAAGTCAGCGGTTCTTGGACACTTTGTCGGGTCAGTTTGCCATTAGCAAATCTTTCATGTTAGGGCCTATGGTGCTGTTGCAGGTCTGGATGGGCGGCTATTTCATGAGGCGTTCATCAGCTTCCGTCGGTACTGCGTGGAATCGCCTGCTTTGCCCACCGACTTGCATATTGTGTTCAGCGACATGCTGCAAGAGGCCGGTCACGTTATGGACGTTTTCCCCTACTTTCTTAAGCATGCTGTCAAGGTAAGCGTGTGTGAGGGCCTGTGCTCATGGCTGGCATAGTATTGTGTTCATGCCTAGGAAATCCAGAAGCTGCTTCTCGGCGATGTCGATATGTTGCCAAGCTCCACCGTTATGGGCTCGGTTCCGTAAGTTACCGCAGGGCCATGATTGCAGTAGCCCCCTTCCCTTTCGATAATCCTGCACAGCGTGGGCTGCCCTGACCTGGTCCTGCTGTTGGAGGGTGCATTATTGTTCTATGGCTCGGAGTATCAAGTGATCATATTCGTTGATGTGTCGGTGGAAATTGAGCTAAGCTGCTATTCTGGTGCTGTGTGTCAGGAGATGTCAGCTATGTAAAAAGTAAAGATTCTAGGCTTACAATATAGTAAAGAACTCGGCTGATCCATATAGCCCTGTTTATAATGATAGAATAGCCCCTATCGGCAATCACCTTGCATACAGTTGGCAGTAAGGGATCGCCTGCTGTCGGACTGGTAGTTGCGATCTTAGTTGTGAAGTGTTAGTACCTTACCACTTGGCCAAGACACCACGCTGATTCTTTACATCTTTATATGCAATTTCTTTTAGAAGCTTAAACTAAGTTTAGAAAAGGTTTAAAGTGCACTACTGCAGTGGTGGCATGATTAGTTGTGGCACTATTCTGGCAGGGTAACTTTTGTAGGACATAATTTTTGTTTGCTTGTATTTCTATCGACATTGACATCGTATTAAGCCTCATACAGTTTTATGTAGTGCATCCATAGTCCAATTACCTGTTAAAGCATGTGATGCAGCACAATATTCGTCTGCATCCTGTACATCATTGTCGATACCTGAGCTTTCTCCTGGCACCATCGTGTGTAGAGTGGTGCACAAGGATGATGGTGCAATTTCAAGTGTATCATTCTGCAAGATTGGCTTGAGTTGTCATCCACTCTGCCCTGGTTTAGCCCAGTGGTCAGGGTGCTGCCTTCGACGACCAATGTCATTGGCTCGAGCCCTGCAACATATGTGATGCTCCTGGATTGAGGTTTTTAAGTTCTCTTAGGGTGCTATACAAATGAATTACATTTATTTACCCAACTAATAAATATTAACTGCACATACCCTGTTGTGTTGATATGGAGTTATATATTAAATGTGGCACAGATAGGGATTGATGGGCATGTGGTTGTTGTACTGTTAGTCAAATACTACCCTTGTAGTTGTGACACACCCTCGCTTGCATTAGAGGTTTTTAGGGGGAATGTCAAGAAAATACCTATAAAATAGGTCTGGCAATTGAGTATTTGTTTAGGGTACCTTTCAATAGAAAAACGTGTTAGGAATGGCATTGGAAGTTATGTCGACTTCCTCATAAAAGGAAAACAGATTATACAAACCATGTCTATTCCAGATGTAAATTGGAATCAACATCTACAAATAAAAAATTTGCCTATCTGAATTATATTTTACTTGTATCCCAACTTTTTGCCTTGGTAGATCAAGGTACATGCATGCCGCTTTTTGAGGTGCATGCTTGGGACTTGTATACAGCTTCATTGTCAGTGTCGCTTGATGCCTTGTACATTTCATAACTTGGCTAATACTTCATGTATCAGAATGAAATTTGAAATTTGAGTTTAGCTCTGCTTGTTTGACATGATTCGAGAAAAAAATTTGTTTTAGGCCAGGTAAGTCTTGCTAAACATGTCATCAAACGTCCTGAAGCTGTATTTTCAGCAATCATGGACATTAAAATTAATTAATTTAAAAAATAATTAAACTAAAAATTAGCTACCATGCATTATTAACTGAAGAAGGCTTCTTACTTGGAGTGCATGGCTAGAATACCGTGATCTGACCGTATACGAAAAACAGCATGGAGAAGTGACCTGTGCGTCAACTTATCGGCTCTTCGGTTGCAGAAGGCATAACTTGAAGAGCTCTCTTAAAGGTTGTTGGCAGCTCTCAGCCGGTCTTTCGGAGGAGGCTATTAAGCTGTGGTGTGCTCTGAGGGTCGCCTCCCATCTCGATGCTTGCCGAAAGGTGCAAAATACATTCGGGGTATTCAGCTAGTATTTTGCTGCTTCGAATGTACAGGAGCTGTCTTTAGACATGCTTCACAAAAAAAGGACCTGCCCAGCATAAGGTGTGATGTTGTCATTAAACGGTACCTACCGGCAGGTCTATTCGGACTGTCGAATAGAATCTCCCGGAATTATGTGATCAGCCCACCAACCGTGGGGCTGTCAAAAAATACAAACCTTAAGTTACTTGCACTCTCGAACTCGTTCCTGTGGTGGCTTGCTTACCGATGCTCAGTGTTAAATGATTTGTGGACTGCTTACCGTTACCGAGATTCTTGGCAATTCCATTAGTGTCCTGGCTACTGTTCCGGTTTAACTGCCTACAGCCTGCCATTTAATGGCTGCACCCAGTTAAATACTGTTCAAAGCCGTTAGGCTACCAAAATGCACCCTCTGGCTCTGCCTGCACTTGAGTCAGCTACCAAAAGTTCCAAGCGCAATCCTTTTGATCATCCTCTATCAATTTGCCTGTTAATGTCCTCTCACTAAAAACCAAAGGGCTGCTTATTCTTCACACGGCTGTTCAAGCCAAGTTCGATGTACTTCTTCTGACTGAGACATGGATGTGATGCCCTTCTCTAATTCCTGGACGTCTGAGACCACCCCACCATATTTCTTGTTCTTTCAGTCCATGTGGTCTTAAAAGTGAGTGGTGTGTTGTTGCTGTTCGTAGATCGCTTGGCTGTAAGGCCTGCAGCTTTTTGCATGAGCAGTCGTTCGAATCAGTTACTGTCAGATCCCTATCAAAAACCATCACAGTTGTAATCTCAATCCCCTCCCGGCTGTCTAACCTTGTTTATGGAAGACTTTTTGGAGCTCCCTGCCAAATATTTCTGTGTAAACAGGCTATTGTTGATTTTGGGAGCTTTGATATTAATGTTGATGAGTCTAATAACAGCCAGGTGTCTTTCTTAAATTTGTCTACCTTTATCGTTGAAAAACCTAATAGTGCCTCTATTAAGACACCCACTAATGCAAACATTAAGTTCTAACCTGCGACCTTTCTTAAGAAATTTGCAAAAAAGTTCGTGTGGATAAAGTGAACAAAGCTAGTCACATGCAGACTATATCATCCCCTCTTTTTGGCATTCTTTGATCGACACACTTAGCTTAGCCACAACTCAGATTTTTTAATGTTATTCTGAGTAATTAGGTTTGTTTTAAGTTTTTCCATGTGCCATTGTTCGACTAATAGTTATAAAGCCTGGATTGATTTCTGGCCCTAGCAAACTGCTGCCGGGTCTCCCTTCTTTCATTTTTGGGCAAGATTATAAAAAAATTATGACTTAGCAGCTTTTGGAGCCCATTGACAACAATGACTGATCGGAAAAATTTCAGTCGGGATTCAAGCGACACCACTAATGGGAAACTGCTCTCCCCTCCTGACCAACGACATCCTCAGCTACAGCGATGATAGTAGCATCACTGTCCTGGTCCTGCTCGATCAATCACCTGCATTCGCCCCATTGATCTCAAAGATTGAGAACAACGATCGGTCCGATAGGTTGTGGTACGAATCGTAGGTACTTTATAGTCATCATGTTCAGTCCTTGGCATGTTGTGGTCACTTGACATCCAGCAGACCAATTAGTCTCCCTTTGCCACTGTTATGCCAAAGATGCCCAGCTGTGCTTGTCATGTAAACTATCGGAATCAGTGCCAGCGAATGGTAAACCGTGTGCCTGCCTTGCAGACATTCGATCATGGATGTCTGCCAATTGTCTTAAGCTAAACAATGACAAAATATAACTCCTACTCATAGGAAACCTCTAAGCCTGCCGCTGGACAAGGAGACTTGGCTCTTTCAACTGGTGATGCTGTATTGCAACCGTCATCATGTGCTCATAATTTAGTTGCCCTCTTTAACGATAAGGCTGCTTGACATATGAATGTTTCATTCAGAAGGCTGAGTCCATTAGCTAGTCATTGTATTTTATCCCTGCCCAAGAGTAGGGACTGCCTCTCGTGTTGGCTCGTTAAAGATGATACTAGCTCCTTTGTTCTGTTTAGACTGGACTACTGTAATTCAGTATTGGCTAACCCATATGGCTGCAAGGTCGGTTAGCAAATCCAAGGGTTTCAGCCATGTCGTGCTGGCTTGGTCCCGTGATTAAGGTGCTTGCCTTTACGACCGAGGTCAAGGTGAATGCATGTGATGACCAAGATTGTGGGCTCGAGCTCTGTGGCATATGTAAAGTGCTTAAGTCCAGGCAGAGCGGCAGGAGTTTCAAGATATGCATAGCAGTTGGACCTAGTCATACAGTAATTGTCTGCTTTGCAAGACTTTCTGTCCACTTGGGCTTTTTTGTTGAGCAGATGTTTCCACACATGGAATGCATGGACGACCTGAGGAAGATAAGCGACCTGCGTGTCCCGGCTAACTGGTATCCGGAGGCACGCGCCATACAGCGCAAGATTGTCTTCCACGCCGGGCCCACAAACAGCGGAAAAACCCATCATGCAATCAGCCGCTTTCTGGAGGCCAAATCGGGACTCTACTGTGGGCCATTGAAGATGCTAGCAGTCGAGATTTGCCAGCGGAGTAATGCTGCCGGGGTTCCCTGCGACCTTATCACAGGTAACATCCGGTGCCGTCTTGCTTCGGCTTGCTGGTCGCTCCGTTTTTCTTTTACTCGTAAGCCTTGTCTGACCTTCTACGGCGTAGATGCCGTCTGCCTGCCTATCAATCAGCCTGCTTGCTTGTCCTTTTGCACAGGTGAAGAGCGCCGGATGGCCAATCCCGACGGCGTGACGCCTTCTGCTCACGTTGCGTGCACGGTCGAGATGGCGAGCTTGACCACGCCCTATGAAGTTGCCGTTCTGGATGAGATTCAGATGCTGCGAGACCAGGGACGTGGCTGGGCATGGACGCGAGCACTGCTCGGTGTGTGGCTTCACGCATGCTTGCACACTAATCGCAAGCCTGGCCATCGGCAGGCACGTGAATGGCTGCCCTGTGCAGGGAATCTTCGAGGGAGAGGGGAGAGCTCGGCTTTTCACGGTGGTCTTGTCCATCATTTTTTTATTCTCTTCACTCTCTCGTTCGGCAGACCTTGCCCGTGAATCTGCGCATTAGCTGCAGTAAACGGTACGAAAATAGCTTCTGTCCGAACTAGCTTGGTGTTACAGCTCGAATCCTAGCATTGTTTCGATTTTCTGTCCGAGTTTTTCAGCTGACCGTGGGCTAACGACCACGTTGCGTTTCGCAGGCAAGAAGGGCAGCTGGAGGGTGCAGCGATACTGTCATTAGGAAGCAGGAAAAAGGGCCGCTCGACCTCGAGCCTGAATGAGCTTACCTTATAAGGGAGTAAAGCCGCAGTGAGGGAGGCCGTATTTATCTATGCGACAATGATCATCTTGGTCCCGCCAGACATCATGTAACCTGCGTGGTCGCATGCATAATCGTGCTCAGTCCCTCATTAGTGTGTGTGGAGACAGATGATTGCAATCTGCAAGGTCCCTGCTTGGTTGTTAACGGTTCTGGTAACTTGGTGGTTGAGTTCTCTCTGGGCGCTTTATCAAATATGTTATTATTATACAGTTTCTGGCTGACAGGCAGTGACACCAGTACAGCCCACGTGTGAGCTATCTGATTGCACGTTTTTAATAGTCCATTTGCCTAGCCGTCGTGATTAGATCGACCTCTCTGCCCCCAGTGATCTGCCTTTAATTGTAGAGTCTCCCCTTCTCTTTTGCTACAATCTGCCCATGCAGTTAAAAAGTGTCTTGAGCTGCTGGCCTTGCATTGCTGTTCGCTTTGTCCCAATCGCAGCTTGGAGCTGCATCGCCAGGCTTCATCGCTCCTCTATACATATGCTGCTGCCTGTTTCCACCGAGGTGGGCTGTTGGCTTCACGTTCAACCTTCTCTCCATCAAATCCTGTCTCTTTCTCACTTTTGTGTACGACAGCAAAGCTTTTGGGGGTAGCAGCTCTCTCTCTCTCTCTCTCTCTCTCTCTCTCTCTCTCTCTCTCTCTCTCTCTCTCTCTCTCTCTCTCTCTCTCTCTCTCTCTCTCTCTCTCTCTCTCTCTCTCTCTCTCTCTCTCTCTCTCTCTCTCTCTCTCAAAGCCTGCCCCGGTTGCCCTTAGCTGCAGCGTGCTGATGACGATGGCTCATGCCCCTCTCTTTCCTTCTCCTTCCCCATTGGCTATGGCACATGCTGCCGAGATGCCTCCGGTTTGCACGACATTTTCATAGGCTCTTGTTCGCAGGTCTGTGCAGCGATGAGGTGCATGTGTGCGGGGAGGCAGCTGCCATCGACTTGGTGCACGAGCTGGCACTGAGCACGGGTGATGAGGTCGAGGTGCGCCGCTACAAGCGCCTCACGCGCCTCGTCTACGAGAGCAATGCCGTTGAGAGCTTCGACGCCGTGCGTGACGGCGACTGCATCGTGTGCTTCAGCAAGAACGACATCTACTACATTAGCCGCGAGCTGGAGAAGCGTGGCAAGGAGTGCGTCGTCGTGTATGGCGGCCTGCCTCCCGGTGCGTGCGCCGAGGCCCCCCGCATGCGCCGATGCTTAGGCTCCACGCTGCCGCCTCCTTTTTTTGCGCTGTCCCGCGATGGTGCACAGCACCGGATGGCCAGTGGTGGTAGGCTTCTGTGGGTGCAGGCAGCGCTTGCCATGCTTCCGTCTGCTTATATACGCGAGCCACTTGCTCGTGTGTTATGAGTGTCGCACGCGTTTAAAAAAGGACTGGCATGGCGAAGGCTGCGCCTGCAGCTTGTACTTCTTAGCATCGTTGCCGCCACCACAGCACAGGCTCGCTGCCTGTGACCACAAGCTGCTGCCTACATGCGGCAGCTGGGCCTATGGTCTGGGCAGCAGCTGCTTTGTGCCGCAGTCGTGCAACAGCTAACTGTCGTTCAGGCTCGCGCAAATGGCTGCGAAACTCAGCATCCGTCGTGCCGCAGTGACTGCAACTTCGGCACAACGGATACGACGAAGCATTGATCGGCATCGCCGTTGCTGCCCTCATGCTGCCGAGGCTGCACCCACACCCGATCAGACTTCTCCCATTGCAGGCACCAAGCTGGCTCAGGCTCAGAAGTTCAACGATCCGAGCAGCAGTTGTAAGATCATGGTGGCCACGGATGCCATCGGCATGGGCATCAATCTCTGCATCCGCCGTGTCATTTTCTACTCGCTCACGAAAATGACCGAGAATGTCAAAGGGGAGCGCGAGGTTGACGTCATCAGCACGTCTCAAGCCTTGCAAATCGCCGGCAGGGCTGGACGCTTTGGCACCCAGTACGAAACAGGTATGCTGGCCGGTCGAGGTGCATGTGAAAAGGAATGAGCCTCTGTGTATGTGTGTGTGCATGTGTGTTGTCTGATTCAAACGCTAAAACTAGCTTCGAAACATGATTCGAGCTTCAAAGTAAACACTCACGCTTGTCGAAATTAAGCAATGGCTTTGTGTGAGTCACATGCACCATTACAGGTAATAGCAGTAGCTTCCTGGTAAATCACACGAGATGAAGGCTGTGAGTGCCGCTCTGGATTCAAAGCAGCACTTTTTCTTGCTGGATCAATGCCGTGCGATGTAATAATTATAATAATACATTTGATATAGCACCCTCAGAGAACTCAATTTCTTTCTAGGCACTTGACATTTGATGCAAAGGAAGCACGATCGAATGGTTGGTGGTATCATGCTCGATAAACAACAAGAATAACATGGTTAGGGGTGACCTACACAGGGTCGGCATGCAAGTTCGGTTAGTGTCAGCACACATAAGCACATAAAGGACGAATCACATGGACCCACTAAATGCTCCATAAATAGATGCATTTTTAGTTTCTTTTTAAATGTGGTCAAGTCAGGTGATGTTCTGATGCGTCGGGAGGGAGTTCCGGGTTTTGGGAGCATACGAACTAAAGGCATTGTCTTCAAAGGATTTGGGTTTCGTACGAGGTACGGCTAAACGGTTTTAGTCAGAAAAGCGGTTGGTACGATGCTTAGCCTGGTGGATGAGTAGATATGATAGGTCGGCTGGAGCCAAAGAATGAAGGGATGTAGCAGCAGGGGCATGCAAGTCTTGAAATGTACACTGCATTTTACCAGTTGCAGTTGTACCAGTGTCACTGATGGCCATATTGCATTTGACCACTGTTGTGCAAGTGTGGCGAAACTCTCCTCAAGTTGTCATTGCATTCCAGTTTCATTCACTGCATACTTATTCTTTTCAAGTGCTTGATATTAGCCCCACATCAAGCCATGCCCTGATGATTCCTGCCCATCCTTTACCGAGTATTTTCTTTGTTGCCTACCGGGTATTTTCTTTGTCACCGCTTTTGTTCAAGCTTATATTGCCTCCATTAGTCCCGAGTATTGTTGAACTTACCACAATTGCCTTTCTGTAGGGTGCGAAACTAAATGCCAGTGAAATGTAGAGTGATCCTTAATGTTGTCGATCGAACCCACTGCATGATGGGTCTTGTGGCTCAATTTGAGCACCTTTTCATTGGTCCAATTAATAGGCAATTGAAGATATACCACCCTAAACAATAGGGGCTGATGCTGTGCTGTGATAGCTAGTGCCCCTATTACTGTACATTGCATTTTGGATCTCTAGGTGCAGCTGTTCAGATTACCGTGTAATTGCCACGTGCTATTGTAAAGTGGGTTCACTTCGAGCTTCCACTGAACTAAACTGTTTTGCTGTAACTGAAAGTGAAGAGCTGCCAAAGGGACTGGAGCAGAAGATTTTTGCCTCGAGCTGAGAGCGATACCACAACCTCTGGATATTATCATTTCACTGCTCTCAACGCGCTCATGACCTCTCGAGTGTGCGGGCCGAATTCTTTTGTACTGCTTGATTGCACGTGTATGTGTTTTAATTTTGTTTGTTGATGCCGATTTGCAACCATTTACTCTGCTGGGTTTGGCGACTAGCACTGCCTGCACCTTGCTTAAGTCTAGGCATGTGAGGATTACTACACACAACACGTGGGCAAACTCACGCACACTCGATCCACTGTAGTGTTTCTTGGCAACCTAGAATGGCTGAATGAATGATTGCACGGCTTTGATGAGCGTTGGTTGCAAATAAAGCATTATTTTGAAAATGGAATGCTATCGGCCCTGGGACAAATGAAAAATTTGCTTTAGTAGAGGGCCGATGCTGCTGTCAAGAGTAGTCTCTCTCAGTAGCTCAATCGGTTAAGCATTATATCTGTACCCCGAGTTTAAAATTTTTTTTAAATGTAATTCATTTGCATAGCTTGTTATGGGATCGCTGTAGGCTGCTAAATTCTTTTTCGATATTCAAGTCTCGGGGCCGATGGCCTTCTGCCACTCGGTATATAAAAAAAAATTATTCTTCCAGGGAAATCGATTCCAGTTGCAACTATATTATTTGATTTAAGGTGTTGGTTCCTATCACCGAGCTGCCTGAAAAGGCTGACAGTAACCATGGTGTCTGCAGTGTTGCCATGGCAACTGGGGAGGGTTCTTAAGTGCTTTCAGTCACCTGTAGTTTCTCGGCCTTTTACATGGCTAATATCTTTAAAGAGTAGTTAACCGGGAAATACTTAACGATGCAAGTTAAAGCAGGCAATAGAGGCTGGACGGAGGCCTCCGATATATGCAAGTGTATCCACGACTCTCGAAGCCTGACCGGCAGATGGGTGGTGCATATGTGAGCACTCGCGCGTTTTTTTTTATGTTGAGCCCCTATCGCTACAGCGTGCCTAGCATCCTCTCTCGGCTATCGATGCAGGCTACGTCACCACATTCAAGGCCGAGGACCTGCCACTGCTGAAGGACATCGTGTCGAGGCCTGTCGATGTCATCGACCAGGCAGGCTTGCATCCTACTGCCGAGCAGGTCGAGCTGTTCGCCTTTCACCTGCCCAAGGCCACCCTGTCCAACCTGCTCGACATATTCGTCACCATGTCGGTGCTGGACGGCGATCGCTTCTTCCTGTGCAACATCGAGCCACTCAAGCTGCTGGCCGACATCATCGAGCACGTGCCGCTGCCACTCCGCGTGCGCTACGTGTTCTGCTGTTCGCCCATACCCAAGCAGTCGCCGTTCGTCACCACGCTGTTCCTCAAGTTTGCGCGCCGCTACAGCGGCGGGCAGGTGCTGACGTTCGACTGGCTTGGTACGCATGCCTAGCGCACTCCACCGCCTCCTCACTCTTGCTGCGCCGTTTGCATGCCTGATCCCCTTCCCCTTATTCGGCCTCCTTTCCCCTGTCCTGCCCTGCCTTGCCCCACGGTGCGCCAGCGCTTTCAGGATCCATCGAGTCCCGATCAGGGGGGCGTGTGGGGTCCGAATTCACTTCGTCTGTACCGTCGCTCGCGGTGCCCTTGTCGTTCCGGGGGCAGTGTGGGGAGCCTTGCCGCCTTCGCTCGCTCGCGTCGCCTCAAACTCAAAGCCTTAGAGCGATCTGGGGCTGAGCTGTCGGTCGGCCTCGACTCAGCCTCGGCATCTGCTGGAGGCCTTTTTTGTGTGCTCGCCACCACTAGCCTGAGTGGCTCAGTGCATCGGCCCAGTGCTCGCACTATTTTGTTTTTCGCAGGCGAACAAATCGGCTGGCCGTTCACGGTGCCTGGCACCGTGGCCGAGCTCGTGCACCTCGAGAGCGTGCACGACGTGCTCGACCTGTACCAGTGGTTGAGCTACAGGTTCCAGGTACCGAGTCCCTGCAGGCTACGCATCGCTTGCAGCCCCCCTCAGCTGCATGCTTGGCTTGCACGACGTGCTGTCGCGTTGAGCTCTTGCACGTGCTATGAGCTTGCGTGTGCACAAGCGCTGAAATGTACTAGTGCACGTGCAGCCTTGCAACTGCCTACGGCGGATGCTGCAGCTGCTTGGCAGTCAATCGTCTCTGCTGACGTCTCTCTCTCTCTCTCTCTCTCTCTCTCTCTCTCTCCTTGCCAGGACATGTTTCCCGACCGGAGCCTCGTGCGGGACGTGCAAATCGAGCTGGATCGGCTAATATCCGCCGGTGTGGCCAACATGACGCGCCTGCTGCTAGCAAGCGAGGAGGAGCGCGAGAGCCTGCGTCTGGAGGCAGCAGCCGCCGCGCAGGGTGCTAGTCGTGCCGCCGGAGCAGCACCTCTTCTTTCTGGGGCTCGCTGGCAGGTGAGAGCTGCACTGCTCCATTCGTCGCCGTAAGGGCACGAAGCCTCGCATAGCAGGCTCCTGTGGCCTTGCAGCATGCGCGGCACCGGCACTGTAAGGCTGTGGCCTAGTTGTAGAATCCATAGTTGCCTAGCAAAAGGAAAGAGACCGGGCTTAGCGCTGCTAGTTGCTTGTGCTGCGCCGACACAGTGCAGCCTGAAAGGTGCCATGACTCATCGCCCATGCTGGGCCGGGAGCAGGCTCTTTCGAGGCTGGCTGGATGAGCGTGATGAGGTTTGCACTTGGTTACGAGTCGTCAAGTATTCGAGTACTCGAGTACTCGAGAGTATTCGTGAACTCTTTGTCGTCCAATCATTTTTATCCTCCAGAACGTATCGGCCCTGCTGCTATTTCTCTTCAGTTTAAGTATTGGTGGCGGTTTAATAGTAATGCCCTTTCATTCCCATCTTAAAACGAAGAAAATCTCGTGCGTGGCCAAGTTTCTCTGCTGGCGGAAGATGGCTTTCCTCGTCCACCTAAGTAGGCCGTGCAGTAGGTGAAGCAGTTTGAACTGTTGTCTATGCCCATTTGGTTCATGTGCTCTCCAACCTGGGCCTCCAGCAGAGGGGATATTCTTTTGATCGTTGCTAACTAGGCTTGAAAAACACACAGAAGTTTGACTATGCTCGTCGGCACTGAGGATATGAGGCGGAAGTGTTCAACACTTCCGGACATGCTTGAACCTGAGGTCCACCAGGGCTGCCACTTCCTCTGGGCTCTCGATAATGCTTGCTTACACCGACGTTGACCTTGAAAGTTGTATGCATCTCCTTACCTTCGCATTTTTTTGGCTTCACAATTGGCATCTGTCTTGCTTTTTTTACTTCAGGCAGTCGACGAATGACTATCTGTGGTCGTAGTATCGTATATACTTAGCGGTGAATAGTTTGGTAGGCTACATTAGTATATATTATATTATATATTATATAGTATATATTAATATATATTTGCTAGGCTATATATGCTAGGCTATATTAAATAAATAAATAAATCCTAGCTGATTAAACAGCCTCTTTTTGTATAGCGACAGAAGAGCCTTTACGGCTATCACCACCGCTTGCAGTGGCGATAAAGAATCGCCCACCGCAGGAATCGAACTCGGGGCCGAGGTCGTGAAAGCAACCGCCTTACCTAGTGTGCCATCACGGCTGCATATTAGGCTGTATATGCTATATTTTGACGTGCCTTCGGTTGTATGAGAAGCGCTTGCAGACATAGCCCGTGCCTGCTGGCGCGTTCACGCCCGTGTGCTTGCTTGTTCTTTCTCGTTTTGCAAGGTACGATCGTGCACGGGAGTGTTAAGTTGCTGCTGGCACTGCTTTTATGTCATTTCCCTTCTCGTAGCCTATGTGCTCTTTGCCAATGTAGGTCAAGTCGGCTGCTGCTGCTGCTAAAAGCGCGAGGATTTCAGCCACTGAGACGCCAAAAATCGCCAGCAAAAGAGCCGACGGCAGGGCGCAGTCGCTGATGGACCGGCCCCTTGAGCTGCATGATACTAACCTCGCCAAAGGCTCAGCTGAAGAGGCACTGGAGAGTGCCACCGGTGGTCCGGAGGCACCGTCTCATCCGCGTATCACCATCGTCTCGCAATTCAGAAAGGCCTTGACCGAAGCAGGCAAAGTGCTCTCGGGAGTGGCAGCCGGGGGCACTGGCTCCGGCGGAGGCGCGGCGCCGGCTTCTGCTTTCCGGGATGCGGTCGCCAAGGCTGGCGGAGGCTCGCGACTGAGCGAAGCGCTCGTGCAAAAAGGCTTGCTCACCCGCGAAATGCTACTGCAGCTGCAGAAGGAGTGGAGCGAGGCGCCGCCTGCCGCGCTGCCGCTTCCGCGCCCGGCCGATGGACAGTCGGCGATGGGCGACTGCGCTGGCAGCGAGTCGAACGCCTCGAGCTTGGGCGTCGGCCTGTCGCACGGGCGGCGGCAAGCAGCAGCGAGACAGACGCCCGCGCACGGCCGAAGGCCGCATGCGCCGCCACCACTGCGCGGCGGGATGCAGGTAGCCGGCGATTCCTTGGAAAGCAGCTCCTCGAGAAGCGGTGGCGGTGCCACCGCCGCTCCTCCGCCGCAAGTCACCACCTTGCTGGAGCAGCTGAGGAGGGAGCGCAAGGCCGGCCGACTCGCAGCCGGCGGCCAGGACGAGCCGGCAGCCAGCAAAGAAGGTGGAGAAGGTCTCCGTGACCCGAGCGATGCCAGTGGCCCGGCAGAGCGCTAGTAGCCAGTAGCCACTTGCCTCGCCGCCGTCGCTGGCTCTACTGGCCCAGAGGGTCGACCCCCCATGCATCATTGTCGACTCCTTCAAAGCAGCGGTGTGGCAAGGCAGTGCTACTCCGACGTCAGAACTTGACCGCGACACCATCTGTCGTGGTGCTGAGCGATCGGGTTCGCACAGTCGAGCAGGTCTCACTGTCGAGCAGCTTGCCACCCAAAAACTGACGAGGCTTCGATTTCGTTATTGCTGCTGTGGCGATTGCGAGCCTGCTGCTGTGTGGACAGCCTGCATGTTTGACAGACGGCAGGCTGAGACTGTCGGCATCGCTAGCCCTGCCATGTATGCCCTCTCAAAAGAAAAGAAACAGGCGGAACTGTTCTCAATGCTTCTGGCTGGCTTGTTTCAGCAACATGTTACATCACAATGGGTGGGGCTACGTTGAACAAAACCGTTTTAAATGAGTGCAACTGCCTGGCTGATCGATAGAGGAATGAATTGTGTTCAGCAATGCTAGCGGCTGGGCCGATGCTGTATGTGGGTGCATGACCTTGCTGACCAAACAAAAAAAGGTAAAGGTCGGCTGATCCAAATGCGGCTTGCAACCGACGATAAATTAAAACGCCTCCATTGCCTTGGAAACTGATTTCCTTTTCCAGCTTTGGTTTAGGGGGAATTTGGTTTGTAGCGGACTTGCTGCTAGTGAGAAGGAAGCAGTCAAGCTTATATTGTTTTTGTCATGACTGCTTCCAACTCATCGTCCTTGAAGCTCACGTTTGATAGCATTAATGTTTCAAGCGCTGGTAGGATAGACATGAGCTAATTATCTCCTTTTTCTTAGAGCAGGGACCAAGAGGCCTGCTTGCTTTCAACAGTGGTGGGACGCCCTCGCGACAGCAGGGCTACATCGGACAGGTATATCCATAACTAGCCGTCCGGTTATGGATTGCATGCCTCAATGTCAGAAAATGGTAAAACGATTTAGCTGCCTTAAGTAGTAATAAATCATGACATTCTTGAATGTAGCTCCGAATTTGCAAGTGGATCACTGAACCACGAAGAAAGCTGAATGAACCTTGCCTGAGCGAGGAAATGTTACTAAAGCATCTTTTTTTAAAGTCGTGCCTACCTCTGGGTGGGGCTACAGCCTCTTGCTATATTCCAGATGACGTGGTGTACGTAGCTGATGGACTGCAGGCTACTGGAAAGCACATCCCAAACAATAAGCACGGTCATTTTGGCTCTATTTCAGGCTGTGGTGTGATGAGCCTTTGCATCCTACGGATGCCTAAGCTGTTGTAGTGAAGATCTTACGAATGGCTCACATCAAAGGAGCATCACGATTGGTACTCAAGCAACAATATTTTGGACAAAGCACACGAGTGGTACAGTATTGCTTGCTCCGCTACCCATCTTTCTTTACCACAACATCTCGGATGACGCGACTTGATAGGCGAATGCTAGGCAGTGAACCTGCTCCCTCGGCGAAGAGCTGCGATTCGGTGAGCCATCCGACTTGACCTCTCTTGAGGAGGACTGGCAGCAGTGTCTTGACGCTGGGCGCTGCTAAAGGCATCACCATCCACTTGCTGCCAGTCGTGGTTAATTTTCTTAATGCTTTTTGGCACGACGGATATATGCGGCTTGGGTGTGTCTTCCTTGTTTTCCGCCTTTCGTCTGCGCCCGACCAGCAAAGACCGCAGCTTTTCAGTTAGCCACTGAAAGCCGCTTTTCTCTGAAGAGCGACGGTCGTCTGACGAGCGGTTGCCGCTGACTTCGCCGTTTTCTCTGCTAGATAGCGTGCTGCCTAATACCCAACTGCTCGCCTGTTTAGCGGACGCCATGACGTTGGTAGCTAGCTGGCTTTCGCTTGACGTCTCGTCTGCAAGCTTAGCTTCCGCTCGACGTCTCGTCTGCATGGTTCAGCTGCAGTAGCGTTGAGATAGCTGTCATCTGCTAGGGACAGGTTTTTTTAAAAATGTGAGCTGAGCAGGCTGAATGGCAAAGTTCATTGCACCGCAACCTGAAGTATTGCCTGCAACCCATCGATATTGAGGCACAGATTAAATAGAGGACATGCTCATTGAACCGGTTTTGAAGACGGATTACACGATAATGAGCGACAAGAATTAAATCACTCTTTCGGCATGAAGCTATCTTCTGTTTACCGATACAATGGCGGGTATGTAGCTGACACGAGGAGCTTAAGTCGCAGCGACGTGGGTGGAATATGTACGCTGGCGTGACCTTCGAATTTAATTTCCGAATCCTCTATCGAATTCGGCTTGCCGATATGCATTCGCATATGAAAATTGTCGAGTTTTCGTGGATAGTTGAGTACAAGGAAATGCGGGACGTGTTATGATGTAGCCAAAAAGAACAGTGGGTCTCGCGTTAGGTACTCACAAGTCTATTGGTTTTGGGCTAGCTTACACAGTGCGTGATATGAAATTAGGTCCAAATCCTTTCGGCCCGACCACTCGCGAGTTAAGGTCTCATCTCGCTTTAGCCAGGAACTAATTTTAGTGAGGTGATTCAACAAGATTATGCATTATGATCTATTTACAGGATTTCCCGATAGAACTTGTGCCATTGGCTTTGACGGACGACGCCAGAACAACCTTGTAAGACTTGAAGTGGCTCAACATCCAATATAAGAACCAATTTTGTGCTCAATATTCTTAATTCGTTCCCTGAGGAAAAACAGGTAGGATCAATCAAATTATAAATACTTCTTTAAGTGCCGAAGTTTTAATATAAGGGCTAGAGCAAGAAATACATGCTGGAGATTCGAGCTACTAGCAGTGAGCAATGTTAGGATAATAATAAATAAGAAATGAGGCAAAAAATTTACTGGAAAAGGAAAAAACTTAATCAGCACTTCTGAATCCAAGTCTAGTTCTGGTTTGTAGGTCGACGGGGAAAGAAGAATTTTGATCCTGCGGACCTCATATGCAGCCTTATATTACAATTATTCTGATCTTGAAGACCCTTTCATGGCTGCTTTCGAAGCATGGAATTAGCCATCCCGATAACAGAAGTTCACGAAAGCATTGATTAAAAAGTCCATACTACGGCTTCTGCTAGCGATAAAATCTTGGCTGATAAACCGGCATTATACATAATCAAATTTTCGAATCCAATCGACGTATTATGAACGATATTACACTATAAGAGTACTCTCATTATGCAGTCACGGGGATCAAAATACTCTTCCTGTGCGAAATTATTTGTTTATGGGTCTGTGTGGCAATTAGTTTGTTACAAACATTACGAACATTAGTTACAAACACAGCGTCGACGGGCGGATCCGGTGACTACCTTTCTTACAAATTTTCTGCATTACCTTTGCTAATAATATTATGCACAGATGAGGGGAATGTGAATAACAATGTCCCAATACCTATCCATAGCTCAGGCAAAATCTGCGCCCCTGCTACCACGACGAATGCAGCACGAGCTCCAATAGAAGCAGTTCTGACATCGTAGCAGAGTGTCGTGCATCATACATAAATCTCGCTCTATCCAGCTGATCTGTTTCACAAAATGGTCAATATTAGAAACTTATTGAGGAACTCGAAGATGCGTCGGTTCATTCGTTTATGGACAGCACTTCAAAAATAGATTTTATTGATAGTCGCTTCTCAATAAACTGTCGGGAGGCTCTTGAATTAACTCCGTTATCTTATCAGCGCGACCTCCAAATAGCGTCTGCATACACATACTGGCCGGCGACGAGCTAGCGTCTGGTTTGACAGCGTCCATTGATTATTGTTGCGAGGCACGTGGTATTGCTCGATAGTACCCGAAGACAAACAAACGTAGCACCGCCGAGCCCCTTTGAGTATGTGCGCCGTGGCTGTTTCGAGCTCCGCATGGCTGTGGCTCTGAAACTTCGTCCCTCCATTGGACGAAGTTTCAGAGCGCTCGATTGGACAAGGTTAGTCATTTCGTGTCCGATACGGCCGAAACTAGGCCTTGTCTAGCTGGCTCGCCCTTGTAGGGTTGAAGTGGCGGAATTGCAATGCTCTGCCACTTCATGAACCACCTTCTAAAATCTGCTCTCCCAAAAAGAGCTTGGAGAGCTAGCGCTATTAGAAGATATAAAGTGTTATAGATAAAAAGCGTAGGTGAGTTATGCAGTTATAAATATGCGTATAGTAGTGCTTTTCCTTAGCTAACAAATCGTTGTTTGCATTACCGACTAAATTACCCGGCGTATGAATAGGCACTGGAGATGCCGGCCAAAACTTTAAAACCAATCAAATAATGAAGATAATGGTGAATGCCAGAATGCAAGAGAGAGCTGTGCACGTCCTACGAAGCTCTTTGCCCGAATGCTGACTTCGCATGGAGATATTCGTTTTAGGGGTTTATTTCTCGTCTCGGGTTGTTAATGGCAACATGTGGGCAACATCTAAACTGATCAACGAAGCTGAACCTGTGCTGAAAGAAATTTTCAGATGTCAAAACTATCAGTTACGCGTGGAAATGGCGATAAAGCCTAGCACGTGGAAAGTATGACTCGACGCAGAGACTAGCTAGACCCTCGCCGATGGGTACGTTTCTAGATAAGCGCCAAATGTATTCCATATACTGAAGTCACTAGCCATTGTAATTCTACCTCACAGAAAGCTCCCAACATCTAAGAGCTATAGCCTCGACTTCGCATCGTTAGGCAGTTCTAGAAAAGGGAGCAAAAGGGCTCCTTGCGACCCTCTTAGCATAATAGTGCGACCTAAGGCCCCGAACATCAAGTGACATGTGAATAAGTTAGATGCTTCATCATAAGCTTCGATGAATTTCCAATATAAAAGACTTTAGATGGCTTAAAAATAATCTCATGAAGTTCTTTTCTCATGTATTTCACAATTAACGGTGGTGCAACCAATTAGGAAGGAGCCGACGCATGTATATAAGGAGTACATTTTTCGGTAACCATCATTTGTGATGTTTTGGCCACTGACCGACACGGGTAAGAAGTTGGGAGGTGCCTGTAAGTTGTCGCTAGCATCGCTAGAGCTCGTCGTGCTTAGTGATGCCTCCCCCCCCCCCGAAGCCTACCCGGAAGTAGTAAGCCGCATTGACATTGCCGTCAGCCCCTTGTATATCTGTAGTCCTTCCCCGAAGAGCGATCAGATTTCCCTGGGAGATGCTTTCGGGCTTGTACTGAGGATCAAGCCGCTCGCTGGGCGGCGAGCACCCAAAGAGTCTGCCTCTAGAGGGATTCAGGATCTTTTATGATTGACTCCGGGCGGGGGGGGGGAGGGGAGGCTGCCGAGTAGAGAGCTACGAGAGAGCGCTTAGCGGGGCTATTAAAGAGGGTGTCAAATTTCACAACCTATTTCCAGACGAGGGCAATCATTTTTGAGTGGCTAATAGTTATTTTGAGCATGAAGAAAGCGGTATTCCACGCGATGCGGCTACTTAGCGCTACATGTAAGAATCAATCTCATTTGAGCGGCTCTAGCTTTTCTAGATCTAGTCGGTCACCGGGTCGCCAGAATGGGTCGTTTTAAACCGGCTTTAAAATATGCTAAATGACGTGGCATTCGGGCATTAGACTATATGTAACAAGTCGCCCAAGAATTCCAATATGCAGCAGTGTCGATCAAGGTTGCTCTAGGGCTGCACCAGCTTGGCTAATAAGGAATACCTTTTCTGCCGGTGGCTATCGGTCAAAGATTTGTGACGTCGTAGATGACTGGCTGTTGAACGTGCCCAACTACCCTGAAGCTCTTCTATAAGCAGGAGAGTAGTTAGCTTCACTCTCCGAAGCTCTGCAGCCCAGTAGCAGAATGATTAGAGGGCTGCTTGAGAGAAGCGCCGGAATTACTTCTTACAGCACTGCTACCTTAACAGCAAACTTCAACCAATTTTTTGCACGTCTGCAGTGTCGTTCAGCTGACATCCTTTCGAGCATTCCTCCTTACTTTGAGTTCAACCAGCTCAATGACCTACTAGTACGTTGTATGCTGCCTGCATCTGTCAGTGAGTGAGTGCATCTATCTGCACTGTACCAAACTGGCTAAGAAACTAGAAGTTAAATTTTTCTTTTATAACCATAACAGTGATTAACTTGAAACCAACCCATTTCCGATAAGAATAAAGACAATTATCTGTCTTTCGGTTCACATTTAGTCAGAAACAGCAGCGGATGAATCAAAACAGGCATATATTTACTCAAAAGTTGTACAAAAATGATCACTCAAAAGGGTTAAGAAATGGGTACATATTTTATATTTGTGGCTGAACTGCATATGCCTTTCTCGAAGGAGCCCCAAATTTAGTAAATCCTTATGTTTTATTTTTACTGCTCACGGTAATGACGTTCAAAATTTCCGTATAAGCTGACAAAAGCGCTCCCTCTAAGTAAGTTTTTCTTATGCTCTTCTTGAATTTATTGAGATGAGCATCAAGGATGTGCACTTTTTGGGACATTATGAATCCCATGGGATCGTAGCTTTCAGGATTGTGATTAATTTATTGACACGTCATTTAATTGACGATATATATATATATATATTACTATATTACTATACTACTATATTATAAAAACATAATCCTCCATAAACATACGTGAGAAATGGCCGTCAAGTCTCAAAGACGGCTGATCCTGAGTCCAGTGCTGTTTAAATTAGCCAATGGCGTACATTGTCGCACTGACTTGACGGGCCACGGTGTTTGCAGGTGCGACAGCAAAAGCGAAAATCAGCCCTGGAGCACACAGAGCCGACCTTGGACGTCACCACATCCGCAACGACTGACGATATCACGAAAAAATGCGAGTCACATTCCTTAACAGTGAACGGCTAAACCATCGATGCTGACTGTGCCTCCAATAATAATAATACAATAATAATGCACTTGATAAAGCGCCCTCAGAGAACTCAATCTCTCTCTAGGCGCTTTACATTTGCTGCAAAGGGAAATGCAATTGAATGGTGAGTGATATCATGCTTGATAAACAAACAAAATGAATAACATGGTTAGGGGTGACATGCACAGGGTCAGCATGCAAATGTGGTTAGTGGCAGCATGCACAGTGTCAGCACGCATAAGCACATCAAGGACGAATCACAGGGACCCACTAAATGCTGTCCTAAATAGGTGTGTTTTTAAGTTCCTTTTAAATGTGGTCAAGTCAGGGGATATTCAGACGCAGGTCGGGAGGGAGTTCCAGGCTTTGAGAGCATACGAACTAACTGCACGGTCTCCAAAGGATTTTAAGGTTTGTACGAGGTATTTGTAGACTGTTGGATTCCGAAAAGCGGGTGGTACGATGCTTGGCCTGATGGGGGAGTAGATCTGAGAGATAGGCTGGAGCCAAAGAATGAAGTGACCTAAATGAGCATTTCACCCGTAAAAAGTCTCAGCAAAAAGGTTCTATCTAGAGGCTTCGCTTGCGATTGATTGACAAGCGTCAATGTGATCCACAGAAGAAGAACAGCCCGGGGAGACCGGACATATCTGTCATTCCGAATAGCATGATACGAAACAGGAGCGACTGGCAGCCAGCGAGTGGAGGGAGACTCGCTCAAGTAGGCGGTTCAAGCCTCGTCAGTCGATCATCTATCTCAACCATGTGTTGGTCATCTGATAAAGAGGCAGACAGGAGACCTGGTGTCTTCGGTCAACGGCTCGACGCTCTTATCAGGAACACAAAGAGCAACCCCAAAAGCTTTTTTGGCGAACAGTCAAATGAAACTTGGTACCAGCAGCGCAGTGCAAACGTGAAAAATTCTGAGGTAAAATAAGAGTTTTGTGGTTTACTTTGTTTTGGGGTTTCCTCTGAGTCACCTGCTTTCTTTTTAACAGCACTAGCTTTTAAATCCTGATCATTTTCTTTATATTAAGGTCTCTCAGCCGACGGCCTCATGCCGAGCTGCACTAAGCGTCTTAAAGTGTCCCTTCAATGAACAGCTGGCACCTGCATTCCATCGAAAGCGCTGTTTATGAGAGCGTTGCATGAAGCCAGCTCCCTATTAGCTACCTTCAGTCTGTACACTTGCTGGCATTAAAGACAGCAGAACAGCGAGCGATGTACTACTGAGTCGTTAAGACTAGCTACAATAGCATCAGTTCTTCACCTCTGCCACTTGCAAACCTTCCACATCGAACATCGAGGCAAAACAAAATTAGGACGAACTGTTCCGCAAATCGATTTGCAATGCTCAGAAAACTGCTAAAAACTGCTGATTCTGACTATGCAAAGCGGTAGCGGTTGGTTTGACTACACAGCGGCTAGGGCCTAAAAATAAAGGCCTGAAACTCCCCTTTATCTCACTATTTTGGCTGGGAAGGGGAGCTGGTGAGGCGGCGATCGCAACGCTTGTTGCTCAGTATTATTCAACCAGTACAGGTCCTCTCAGCACCGGCACAGCTTCTAAAGCGAAGGCTAAACTACAGAGTTATCATTCTTCCGGGGAAAATTGACAGAGAGATTGATCAAAATCAATCGAGCTGTCTTTCAATCAATCGACTGATCTCCGAAAGTCATTTAGCGACTTCCATTTCGAAAGTAACACAGCGCCGCTTTTAAAAACACACCCTCGCTTCAAATATTTAAATTCTTCGTTATGTCGTTCAAGGGCGAATGATCTTCTATAAGGCTGGTAAGTCGATGGACCACTAAATCTATGCCACGCTTATATTCTTTCCCGGGCGGTTATTGAATTTCGGCACGACGGAACTTTTAATTTGGTGCACTAACACTGAAGCCTGAATCGTTGCATTTGTAATTGAGGGCAAGTACTCATGCTTCTTTACAAAAACCGTAAAGTGCCTAGAAAGAGATTCAGTTCTGAGGGCACTATGCAAATATATTATTATTATTAAGCTACGATAATATTAAAAAGAGGCTGTTAACTCTGCCATTTCATATCAAAGCTTTGCCAGAAAAGTTTTTCCTTGATCATTGACGGCAGAATGATTTATTTGCAATATCCACGACACCAATTCCGTGAATATCAGTTATCCAGGTTCCCTGCGAACCTACTTGTAAAAGTTCTCAACTAACTCGTGAGGCCTAAAGTTTAGCCCCAAAGGACCGCAGAGACGCTGTTGCTATCAGGCAGAAAAGGGGGCGATCTTGTCCGAGACGTCCGGTGTGGTAAAAATAAATTTGCAATGAATAAAAAAGGCCACTATCCCCACACAGTGGATATTGCGTCTGAGAGGTAACACGTTTAAAGAGGCTTTGTTGAGCTTTGCTTCAAGATTTTAATGAGCAGAGCTAAGCCACTAGGCCGCCATTGCTCGCTTATGAGCAGCAGCTGGCACAGGCGTCCCTTGGCTGCTGGCAGTAGGCTGCCTAGGCTAACCGGAGAGGTCAGACAGAACCGACCGCGCGTGCGGGAGGGGGCTTGCTCGACGTCAGAACTGCTACTGCTATGGATACAAAGAGCACTCGTTTGGGATGCCGACAGAAAGGTAAGTGGGCAGATAACACAAGTCACCACCAGTGAACCCTCTAGATAGCAATAGCCATCGCTTAGTTCAAGTCGAAGAATTTGTTTTTCCGAAGTTTAGAGTCTAACTTGATTATCTAACCCGTCCTGGACACTTGGACTGGCTTCCATTTAAATAGCTGGCACCTAGATTAAGATTAAGAAAAAAGACGCTGTGCCCTTACATGATTGAGTTCGAGCTTACGCATGCCAATGTCCCTTTTTGCATTATTTGCGCATCAATTACATTTTCTTTCGTAGTACCGTCCTGACCAGCCGCAAAGGTCTTCGTTGCATACTGGTTGATCTGTACGCCGCCTCGCCATCGTATACCTACCTACGACACCAAAGCATGACAATCGCTTAATTTCGTTATAGTTCACTATTTAATTGGACTCCCGCAGCTACGTGAAGCAAGCAATTGGCAAATCATAAACGCACTTTCAAAAAATAACTCACCATATTGTGCATCGATTTGAAACCAAGTAGTTGTAGATTCTTTTGCTTGGCGGATGTAAGTTAGGGAACTCACATTAAATTCATTATGCTGAGCTTCTCCTGCACCGGTCTCCTCTAACGTTATGGGTGCTGGACTTGCAATGGATGACTAATTAAGGACATGTGATGGCTACGAAATGGAAGAAGCAAGCCAGAGTGAGACAATACAAGGAAAGGCTTCGACTCAAGCACTGAGAAGCCCTTATGCACACCGTTGAGGAGAACTGGATCTTGGAAACTTAAGCCACCTTTAAAGCTTAGAGAGTTCATGACTGCAGAGGCTATTATAAGCCACCTTTGGCTTATTATAGCCTCTGCAGTCATAAACTCTCTAAGCCTGACGCGTTATTCAAAAATAGAAGAAAGTAAAACGCACGCATTGTGTGCACACGCACACACATGTATATAGATATTTTTTTTATAAATGCCTGTATATTTCTGCACTTGCATATACCTCATATATAACTCGTTTGATCTCACTCATGAATCAAAACAAGTTCAGCACCCAGTGTGCTCACGGGTGCTCCGGATAATACATTCGCTGTACCATTCTTTTTCTTAAAGGCCATTGGCGAGAGAATCTTTTGACGTGCCGGCCATCAGGCTGGCCTCGATCTGATGGAGCCGAAGCAATTTTCAGCAGGGGCTTTTGAAGTACAGCGAGAGCAAAGCGAATGCGTCGAGAGCGTCATAGTCGGAGCTCTCCGCCAATTAGATGCCTGCAAACACCGCCTTTCCTGAGTGAGCCTTCCAATGACGACTAACATCTTTTTTTTCCAGGTTTCAGTTGCCGAAGTTCTTTTTCCTTTAGAAAGGAGCTCGTTCTGAGCGTCCGGTTGTCGTTTTCCGAGCAGACGTCAGACCGTCCCGTCAGTCTCTCGTCAGGGCCTTTCTCGCTGCTCTCCAGCGTGGTTGACAAAATCTGCTCAACGCCGCTCGTAACCGTAGCGCACAACTTGAGCGCGCCAGTTTTTTTTTATTTCGCCAAAATTATTACTTCCGCTTTCTTATCTCTGAAGGACTAGTGCCTCGCTCTAATTAGGGTCAGCCACTGGCGAGCGTACACCGAACGCCAGCTCGCCACGCTACTTCCTAGTTTTTATAGCCTGGTAGAAAGCTTTAATCCATTTCGAATCGCTTCGCATAGGTTGAGCGAGCTTACCTGGCGCACGCCTTGGCTCCCGCTTCGGCAATCGAACGGCGGACGTCATTCTAGCTCTAGAAGGAGCACAGTCGGAACGTAACATCTCGAAGCACGCATACGATGCTCCGTCGAGTAGCTTCCGACTCGAGTTTGGGGTTGCCAGTGGCCAAGCGACTGAGGGTTGTTTCGGGCCTGCTCTCAGATAGCACCCCAGCGCCTCCGCCGCCTACCCCCCTCCGACCGACTGAAATTCAACAATTAGGGGCCGGCCGCGGGAGTCATCGCGAGCGAAAGGACAACTAGGGAGGACCGGTAAGGCAGGGTCGCCCACACACAGGAGTTCATATCGCAAGCTGAAGAGCTCCATCCAAAGGAGCGCGCGTCGACCGGTGCGGTCCGAGGCGGAATCGCGAGCGTGAAAAGTCATCCGACCGACCACGTAGCGGCTCGCCGACTTTTGTCTCTTACTTATAGGTTTTGGTAGAAGTCTCCTCTATCGAAGAATCCATTTCCGCTTGTCTTGGGCGAAACTACGAATGTGTGTTTATAAATTGCTTAAAAGTCACAATAAAAAAAATCCTAGCTGATTAAACAGCCTCTTTTTGTATAGCGACAGAAGAGCCTTTACGGCTATCACCACCGCTTGCAGTGGCGATAAAGGATCGCCCACTGCAGGAATCGAACCCACGACCTCGGGACCAAGGTCGTGAAAGCAATAAAGCGCTATATTGATGTTTTTTGTCTGACATTTTTAATTAAGTTACAGGCAAACCTAAACTGGACGCAAAGCGGAGGTAAAATGAAAGTCCCCTTCTCTGGCGCAGCAGGAACGATTTCCCATATTTCATAGTAATAACAATAATAATACATTTGTATAGAACCTTAAGAGAACTGAATCACTTTCTAGGCACTTAACAAATACTGTATAGAAAGCATTCCCAAACGATTGGTGGTAACATCCGGAAGCAGCAGGCACTACGTGGCCTCATACTGGGGAGCCTACACGATGGACGAATCAGAAAAGACCAACTAAATGTGTAATAAACAGGTCATTTAATCAGCACACAATATAATAAACAAGAACAATTGCATTTTCACAAATGGAGGGAATATATAGTACTGAATTGTAATTAATGATAACATCTAACATCATTAACGAAACGGCAGTCGTAATCCATGGTTAAGCCCAACTCGTGCAATAGCCAGATAGTGCTTCTGGGTTCGAAGTTGTTGCATGCACTTATGACTCTCTGTGGCAGTCAAATTGACTGGTCTAAGCTAAGGGCGACAAGGATTTGCAATTTAAAGGCACGGGCATTTGTTATAGCTGCAGCACTCAGCTACTGTCGGACCGCCTGCACGGATCTGCAAATCGTCAGCCATGCTTCGAGGCACTAGCTTCATTATCCAGCGTCTGCAAGGACAAACACAGCTACGCACTACATTTGTCGCCAAAGGACAATAGTGAGGAGGCTGTCACAGCACGTTTGTAACAGAATATTAATAGTTGAGCCCTGTGCTAGCGCCCACGAACAAGTCAGCACGCACTGTACCTGCTCTGTGGGGTTATACTATCTATGAAAGATAAATGAAAAAGTAGTTGTCGAATACATCTGACGGTACGTGAATAGAATACCCCATCTTTCGCAAACAGACCCTGCTAAATTGGAAAATAGCACATGTTCTAACCTTATGAATGAGCAGGTGAAGCCATGGGTTGATTCAATGGGTAAAATATAGAGTAAAATCCTTACTCCGAACTACAAGGCCGGTGATCTGGCTAGGCTTGGTCGTACGTAGCTGAACTGCAGCTCGTTTAGGTTTTTCTCGAGAAAGCCAGGACCCCCAGATATATATTTTCCGTTCCCTCCTTTGAATTGGAGATCGTTGGCCGAAAAAACTCTTGCTCTGCAGGTCATTAATTGTGGAACTCACCTCCCGAAATTCTTACAAAACGTTTCTCCTGCCGCCGGACTCAGGCATATCTTTTTCAGGCACCATGCATTGGCACTTTCGCGATAGTTACCATACCGACCATCTTCCTTCATGTTTTTGCTCCACCCACGACCCAAGTCCTATGGAGACTGCATGCAAGCAATCATTTATTGCCCACTTTAAAAAACCCACTAGTTCTGCACAGCGTTTGCTTCATCCTGTCAACTGCCATTTGTGTGCTTACTCGTGCTGAACTGAGCATACTATCTCTAACCAGTTGACGTGCTTCTTTTCAAGCACATGCAATGTGCCTAGAAAGAGATAAGGTTCTGCTGGGGCAACAACAAAAATGCTATACCTTTATTATTATTATTAAGCCTGAACAACCTCCGGCTGTAATGATAAGGAAACGGCAGTCGTAATCTATGGTTAGGCATTAGAGATAGACAAAATACCTTGTCTCTCAATTAAGCCCTTTCTACAAGAAAATTCTGCCAACCGTTCATCCTAAAGCCAGCAGTTAAATCATATCAGTGAAGTGATTTTAGCACTAGTAAATTAATCGCCTTGTTTCAGCCTCAGCCAAAGAGCCATTTAAAAATAAAAATTGAAAATAGCCATTGCATTAGCTAAATTCCAGGAGATGGGATTTCGAGCTTTGCACAAGCCAATGTGGCGGCCGGATTTGGAGGCAAAACTCGGACAGCTGTCAGAACCTGGAGTGAAGCAGTCCGAGCTGCCATTGACGTGAAATCCAAAAACCCATACTTATGAGAATGGACGAAACTTTTCAGTGTATTAAGCAGACTTTGAGCTCTTTTGCTTTAAAGCAAGACACCTGGTTACAATCAGACAACTTGGACGTATCGCCGGTGAGCACGCATTTTGCAGCACAGACTAATCCGAAAGACGAGTGCATTGTCGCCTGCTGAAGTGCAGTGCACAACTGCAGCACAACATTAACGCACAACTGGGTACACTGCCATACTGCTACTGGGAACCGTGCAAAAGACCGATGGCCCAGCACGATCATCGATAAATTCAACGGAACCCGTCAGAATGAGGCGGCTGCCAGCACGGCCACCTGGCGCAGGCGAACGGACTCCATCTCCATACTCGCACGAGCGGTAGGCGCTTCCTGCGCGGCTGGCACACACAAAAGCTGCTCGAACAGATGAGGGGGATATCGAAGTCTGTTCACCGCAAGCGTATGACCACACAGCAGCACTAGAGTCCTCCTCTAGTAGTGGCGATTTGCGATCGACTTTGCCAAACGAGTGCCTCAGCTTGAAGCCCAAGTGGCAAGGTGCCGCCGGAACTGGTCCGCTGGCGGTGCAGGCAACCGGGCGGGCGGGCTCAGGATAGCGAGTAGCTGCTGATATCCAGCTGCTCGCCAGCTCGAGCACATTCGTCCAGCCAGCGAGCGCTCAGCGCCGGCGTTGTCAGCGACCGGCACCTGGCGAGCACGTCCTCCTGCAACCCACAGCACTACGCTGACCGGTGGCTGACTCACACTGGCCGCCGGGCCGTTGGTGTGAGCGGCCATGCATGTGCACACGAGGTGGGCACAAGCCCTCCCTCCCTGCCTCCCTTCCCTCATACAAACACGGTAGCAGGTCGTCTTGCAGCCACCGCTCTCTGCATACCTCATCTGTCGACTCGTCAGCGATCAAGTAGGTCGTGGTGGCCCGAGCACCGCCTTCGTGCACCTCTCCGCCGTGCTCTTGCACCAGGCGCCGCAAGCGCTCGCGCTCTGCGCCGCTCACGCTCGCATCGAAGGCCACAGACACGTCGGACAGGACATCGCTCACGGCTACAACCGCCTCCGCTGCACCACTCCGGTCGTCATCGATGCCACGGGGTGAAACAGGACTGCGCCCGCTACTCTCGCCATCGTTGCCATCATCACCACGAGAGTCGGCCTGAGCGTGGCCTCGGACGGCGGAGGGCCAGTGGGAGGCCTCCCCATCGTTGAGCTTGCTGCCGTCACCCCTACTGGCATAGAAGCTCCTCCCGACCTTGGCCTTGCTCGGTCCGGCCGACGAGTCCCCTACTGACGACGCCTCCGAATCGTCATCGGGAGAGGACGGCGGCTGACGGCGCTTGTCGGTGCCTCGCAAGCGTCTCGGATAGTAGTAACTGCAGCGGCGTACGACAGGCAACATTAGGCGGTGAAGCCAGAACCAGCATGACCGAGCCACGCCCACACCTTGATTGGTGGTATCCGTGCCGTGTGGGTAGCTGGAGCCAAGCAAAGCCAAAAAGGTTCTCCAAATGCACAGACCGACGCCAAGAACAGGGCAGACGAGGGCATTTGGAAGTCCAAGACCGGAGTGCAAACAACTGCAGAAGGCATACAACCGCTTTATCTAAACTCAATCATGCTTGCCGCAAGATGACCTCCAAGGCCTAAGAACACCGAAGTCCCACCAGAGGATTCAATGAATGCACATCATGCAGGCCATAAAACAAGTCCCGAGAGGGAGAGAAATGGCCACTGGCCACTCGACTAGTCTGTTTGATTAGCTTTAGAGTCAGCCTTATTGGGCGCACGATTGGTGAGCCAGCAGGCTTGCTGCTGCTGAAGCGTGGGGCAGCGGTCGAGTGCCCCACATTCGTCTTGGTCGTGGTAAACGTCTTCACTCTTTTTGCCACTAGGAGGCTAAGCGGCTGCCCTCTTCTCAGCATGCCTTGCCCTTGATCCAGCCTTTCCTTCACTATCTACGGCCTCCTTTGGTGACGTAATGTAATGAAGCGTCTAGAATAGAGGTCGGCAAACTCCAGCCTTGAGGCCACATATAGCCTAGCTAGTACTCCAGTTCGACCCAACGCCCCCTAGTTATTTACTGTTGGATCCAGCCTAATTGAAGTGACAGGGTTTTCCCCTTTCATTACTGCTGGTTGCAGCTAGAGCTGTGGCCCATGTTTATTTTTAGAACTGATGTCAAGTTCTTGTGTGAAACAGAAGCAAATGACCAAGGAGGGATGATAAATATCCACCTCCATAATTGCGACTGCTTTGTTCGTATGGCCATGCCTACTCCAACGGCACGGCAGATTGGGCATAGTTTCTTGAGACCTAGTGCTTTCTTGACCTCCTGAAATGGCCAAGTGGTCTGAAAAGTTTGCCAACCCCTGGTCCAGAAGATCACCACGATCTGCACTTAGCAATGATCAGGCTTCGCCACGGATCAGACAAGGCACAGTTCATCCAAAACGGTTAGCCCGAGGCGACAGGACAGACAGAAGGATCTGAAAAAATTAAAGCATGCAGGGAGAAAAAGCAAACTGCCGCATCAGAGGAAAACATACGGCAGCTTGGGAAGCCGGTGAGTGACCGAAACCCAGCTGTCACGACTGTTAACTAGCTTAAGCAAGTCCTGCTAGATCTGCCTGTAGAGCTACTGCAAGGTGCTCTGCTCCTCAGAGATTCTAATCAGCTAAAGTGAGGGGAAGAGTTGGCTTTGGGCAGGACGATGCTGCACCAGCTCTCTATCAATCAGAGCTAAGCTTGCTCATGGCCCTAGCAAGATTTCCACGAACAATGTCGTTGCCATCTGAGCCTCCTAAATTAGGACTTTGAAGAGATGATTAAGCAACAAGTTCCAAGCGCAGAGATCTCAAGCTGCCATTGGCGACACTCCTCGAAAGCAACCAGGAAGTCACTAGGACCATCGGGATGCGTAGTGCTACACACATGTGTGCTCACGAACTCAACAACTCCACATAACCTGGCCACAGCGCAGTGCTACCTGTTTTCCTAGCCCAAAAAGTTCCACCATCAAGCTCATAACGACGTGAACACGCCAATAGCTCGACCAGGCGCAGCCAAATGCTACACAAACAAATGAAATATGAGAGTCAAGGCAGCATAAAGTTAACGACATGCAAGCAGCAATGTACAGCAACATGGCCTGGTTAACGAGAAACAGACTGCAGCATAACAGCAAACACAAAGTCGCTTCTGGACAAGCAAACAGAGGCGGCAACGCTTCCCATATAACGCACGACTCAGTGGGAAAGGAACACTCGGCAGGACAGAAGTGAATCTACTGTAGTGCATGGGCCAGCTAAGCCTGAGTGGTTGCTGCGGCTAACTAAGCCTACCGATATCAAGCAGATCTTCACACATAGGGTAGCAATCCAGCACAAATTTGATACACTTTCTTATCAACCGAGGGCCGGTAGATGACTGAAACAAAGGCACCAACAAAAAAAACTTGACAATCTGTAATGTTTACTTTCGTGATGGGAATGCATAGTGTGCCTGGATGCAGTAAGCCTGTGGGCCTCGGTGCTACGCTCAGCATTAGCCACGAAATTCCAACCTAGCCACTAAATTCATACCAGCCATTAAAATGTGCCAACACCTTCGATCTGTGCAGGCCTCTGGCAAAAAGGAAACCGGTTGGTGCAATACCAAGCTGATCAGTCTTGGGCCCGGTATGCATCCCACCGTGCTTTCGAGCTTTACAGCTTGTCTTGGGTATTACCGACCACAGAGCCCATAGCTTGTGACCAAATGAGTCGACTGCCAGTCGCAGGCTGCCTCAAGCTGCATCCGTGGGGGCAGGTTTCTACTTCGGCAAACTAACGGAATCACCAACGGTGCTTGAAAATGGTTTCCCTTACCTTTCTTCTGCAAACGTATACTAAAAGCGCACCCAACAGGTAGACACGGCAAATGGAGGTGAAGACTCTGCTGCCAGTTTCTCCCATGTGCTTGAACAGATTGAGAAAACAAAATATCGTAATGAAATAAGACAACAGATCCAGAAAAATGAAGTAGGCTATCCAAGGGGCACCAGACTCGACAGGCTATCCGAGCTCATTTGACAAATGACATAATAAAAATACAATATTTGTATAGCACACTAAGAGAGCTTAATACTCTCTTTCGACGAAGTTCACATGTGAAAGACAGGAAGCATACCAAATAATATTCGATAGAATAAATAATTTCAGCATGCACAAGCACATAAAGACAATTCACATAGACGGAACAAGTACTGAGGAAACGGTATCTTTTTTAGCTTTCTTTAAAATGTCAAATCATCAGATGTCGCAATGTCAGTTGGTAGTGAGCTTCTAATGCATTGAGAAACTGAAGGCACGGTCTCAAAAAGATCTTCAGTTGGTTCGAGGCACAGCTCCAACAAAGAGAGTGGGAGGAGCGATTAACACAATGGGCAGCCCGATGAGTAATTATTTCAAATAGGTAAGCCGGAATAAGAGAATGAAAGAAGGGACCTTGAAGTGAGCTACAAAAGGTCCTGAAGTCAATTGGCTGCTTGATTGGGAGACAGCGCAGATCGTTGATAAGTCGTGGACGGTGGCGGTTGCAAAGTTGCGTTAATGATATGCTGTATGGGTCTAGTGCCAGTTTGACAGAAACTCAAATCAATTTATTGCACAACAAAGACCTGCAAGTAGAGAATCATCGATCGTCGTTCCCTATCTTTCTGCATTGCCTTTAATGGGATAAAACGATGTACTACTACACAAAGAACTAATAGAAAAGAAAAATCTGTATTTTAGCTATACTACGTGATTGTTGGCACCTCTTACAACAGTCACGGGCTTTATAACCAGCAGGCATCTAGTTTTCGATAGTCACCCCAAGCTTCTGTTACACAGCAACTATCCTTAACAGCATGGAGCCAGCTAAAAGGGCACGACCCGCATGCAGCTGCAGCACAGCTGGCCGTGTCATCAACTTACACGTATGTGTCCAGACCACCCTCAGTGACCAATACTTTGCGAATGAGACGTTCTGTTCCATACCAATTGAAGTTGGGTGTGTTGTAGCCGATACGAGGGAGGTGGACACTGCAAACTCACCAGCCTCTCTGCTTGGCAGGGCACTTCGATAGCTCAGATAGTAAACAGCAACAACAACAATCCATGGCTGCTTTACAACAAGAGGCAACAAGCATTATACGAAAGAGGATAAGCAAACATTTGCAGGATACCTTAGCGACATCTGCTCCTAGCTATTATTCAGCCTTAGGCTACGATTGATTGGACACACACCAACTTTGCCACTGATATAATATGATCCTCTGACTTTTGAAGAGTTCGCAAGGCACAAGCCCGAGAAGGACCGAGCATCGAAGACATTCGCACTTTGATGGCCACTACCTGAAGCTTAACGATGATGACCAACCTGATAGCTATGAGCAAGCCTAGTATCAACCTAAAGTTGGAAGACTTCACCCACGATTGGCTCATCTGTTCCGCTCAGCTGTCCCTGTGCTCAGGTGATCTCTCTTTGTTTGCCCCGGATTGCTTTGCATATTTACTTGTGGTTGATTTAGTGCATGTTATTAAGCAGGTGTCCTACTAACAAGTGGCGTTGAGTGTCTTTTCGTGTGCTTTTCCATGCTTGTCTAAGGATGATATATTGTCTGTCATTGACTCTCGATTACTCATTCTCTTGCATCGAGTTGCACAGCACCAGGATAGAGATTACATTCTCTTACGGCACAATACAAACGAGTTACTATTATTTCAAATCTTGGCATACGATGACGACTTTACAGCAAGAGAGTTTGCAAGGAAATGAATGTTTAAGGAACAGACCTGCTCATTCAGCTACCAAACCATTGCACAGGCTGGTGCGACACCGAGCCTAAGGTCAGAATCCAGCATATAACCTTCGCAGAAAGGCTGCAGTGCACTAGACGACTTGGTGAAATACATGCAAATGACAGCTAGCACGCAGAGATGACCAAGCGACCAGCTCAACCAACAGGTGAAGTAAATGAGTCAGCAAAGGATGTTATGGAAACAGGAAAGCAACGACTTAGGTGGCAACTTAAAACACCTAGCACATGCTATCAAGACCTGTGAATTTGTCAGTCTATGGCAATCGGCAGCCATGGAGGACAGACAGCATCGCTAGCTCGTCAGTCGTACTAGGATGCAACGTCAGCCACTGTTGATGGCCAGGGTAGAAGATGGCCAGCAGTTGCTCCGTCCAAATGTGGGGGTTGAGTGACTCGGTAAGGCAAGCAGTGCCAGGTGTTGTGTTGTTTCACATCACGCGATGCTAATGCTACAACGGCACACCTTCCAAAGATCCACGAACGGCAGCAAAGTACCTTGTTCGGCCATTCAGTCGCAAAGCTGTGTGTCTAATACGGCGCAAGGCAGTCTCGAGAGCATCGAGATGCACCCCTGACAGACGGCCGCTACGATCTCGATGCTGGGCCACCACGAGAGCAACCTGCGGCAAGTCACAAGAAAGATGTTAAACCAGATCGACGCTGAAAAGTATGCACACAGAATATCAAGCATCACCTCGAGCAGTTGTGAAGCCACATAATAGGAGGCAAAATATTCAAAAAAATATTGGCAAGCACAGCGACACTCACGTATTTTTGCACAACGTCGGGTGTACAACTTGATGCACTGCCCTTGTCTTCAAGATCAACCAGATGCACGTCGCCCAGCGACAGGTCCTTCATCTTCGCAGCAAATTCGTACCGTGCAGCAGGCAGTGGTGACAGAGATGCAACGGCATCAAAAACCCCACCACGACCCCAGACGCCGGAGTCGTCTGCAGAACAAAGACGAAGCTAGCTAGCACTCCATATGGGCAATGCCCTAAACTAAAAGCATGACAATTACATACACACTGTGCACAGGCCAGAGGCTGAGGCAAGCAATGCATTGCATAGTCTTGGCTTTGAAGGGCATGACGACAGCACAGGGTTAATAGGAAAGACACGAGCCAAATAAATGGGGGAGAGAGAGAGACCGAACCGAGAGCACTACAGGCTTGACCAAAACAAATATCGGTTGAGTTAACTAAAGAGACATGCTAAATAGAGAAGCAGCAGTTGCAGGCTGCCACGAGAAAGCCTGCTCATGGCAGCTAGAGAGATGCAGCCGGGTGGGTGCACCAGAATCTAGTCAGGCTAACAGCAACGAAAGTAACAGCCAGCAACTAGCAGCAACAGCAAGCATGCACACACACGCACACACACACACACACACACACACACACACACACACACACACACACACACACACACACACACACACACACACACACACACGAGCGCGTGCACACACACAAACACCTGTTTCAGGCTTATTAGGTGCAGGACGTGCTGCGTCCTCAATCACACCAAGAAGGTGCTGAGCAAGAGCGACAGAATGGTATCTCACAAACAGCAGCAGACTCTGAATACCCAGTGCTAGGCCATCAGCAGGGCTGCCACCTGCTCAAGGTGGTCAGAATGACACTCTTGAATGCTGATTTTAATTAAGACTCCAATCTAGCCAGTTTAAAGACAGCGTGCGTGTCTACACTTGAAAGCTTAGGTATGGCAGAGCTTGTTTTCACTTGCATGCAAGCACCTGTCTTGCTGGTTAGACCACAGAAAAGCTAATGTACAGCAAGCCGAATTAATGCAAGTCAAATAATTATGGTGACTGGTAATGCTGAGATGCCTCACTCCGGTGATACTATGAGAGATCAGCAAGTTTCTTCCTTCTTCGTGGAAAAAATCGATTGCATATATTAGCCTCCATAATGCAATCAATCTCTGCCTAATGCCAGCATTACACCCCAACCTGCAACTTCTCCCAAGAAATCTTCAAAAGTTTCTACAGATAAAGCAGGCAACACGACTAAGGACTGTCAAAGAAAGAGCTCTTTACAGCAGACCCCATACAATACCCTCTTTGGTATTCACTGGAGGACAGAAGTAGCCCAGTCGTAACTCTGGTTTACAATGTCTCACCGAATAAAGAGGTTACTCCAAAGCCATTCAAATTGGCCATCGGTCGATCGATAGCTCAAAAGCCAGGATTAGTTCTGAGGTCCGATCAAATTATTTCCCGATACCCCCATTTTTACATGAGATTTTCGAAAAGATCGTCAGCCAATGGAGCATGTAGACAAGAATGATTTATCAAGCAAATTTCATCCGGGTTTCAAACGACTCCACTCCACCGAAACTGCTCTCCGTGTGACCACTGACATTCTTGGTGGCTACAATGTTGGTAACGTCATTGATCATGCTTCAGGAGCATTCGACAGTATTAATCGTAATATCCTAATTCAAAGATTGAGAAAAACGATCGGTCTTGCTGATGAGGCTCTTGCATAATTCGAATCATACTTGTCTCATCAGTGGAATGTGGCAGTCGAGCCTCGGCGCTTTGAAGCTCTCCATCTATACAGAGCATCTTAGGAAAGTTATGTATCCCCATTGCACCGGCCATCATTTCTATACATAAGACACCCAGATCTACTTGTTTCCTGTCCAAGATTACGGGCTAATTACTGTGGTAGGTTAACAAAAATATAACTAGCTACATGTTTCTTTTATACTGGCCTACTGCAATTCAGTTGTGGCTGGGCTACCAAACAAGTCTCTACAGCTGGTGATTGAATGTGGCTTCAAGAATGGTTAGTAATGCAAGAATGTAGCCAGCTGGCTCTCTTTGTTGAAGCAGATTCAATGGCTTCCGGTTGATGAACGGATAGATTCCAGAATTCTTACACGCACCCACAGGGGGTCGTCATGGTATAGCTCCTTCATATAAAAGAGACTTTTCGCACTAATTTCAGCATCCCTTTGCCATTAGGTACTCTCGTCCAGACAATAAATTAGCAGCTCCATTCTTTACTAAAACCGTTGGCGACAGAAGCTTGTGCAGTGCACGGCTAAACTTTGGAACTTAATTCCACAACTATCATGTCATTCTCTCCTGCTGCCGACCAGGGCAAATCCTTTCCAGCCGTCGGGCACTGCGTCCATGCTATTCACTTCCTCGACTGCCCTCTTGACTCAACTTGGCTTCCCGCTTTCTCTTTGCTGCACGAGGTAGAGTCTGCTGGCCACCGTGTGCAACCGCAAGCCGGTTACGCTTTGAGTGAGTAACCAAAAATGCTCCAGCATAACACCCAACTACTTAGTCTTTGTGGAGTTTCAGATGTGGTCATAAACACAAACTCAAACTACAAAATATATTTGGACAGCTAGGGCAGCCATCATGACGGCCACCTACTTATCGACATTTTGAGTAAATATCAAACGTTGCTGTTACCAAAAGCAAGCATGCTGATTGAAATAATAAAAACATGTACCACAATCAATGCACACATAAATTTTCAATTTAGCTACCACGACGTGGCTACTCTCTTATTTGGAACGACCCACCGGACTCGCCCAGGCTTGCGAATCCCCTGCTGGAGCAGCAAAAACTAATCTGTCCATTGGTGGAAACGAAAAGACCAAGAGCTAGCGGACCTCGGCACGTCCAGTCCATTTGAAGAGCTTACTGGAATAATTAAGGGTTTCAATCAAATCGAATATTGCAACGCCAAATTGCAACAGCTTTTTTGTATTACTAATCCGGGATCGGTAGATTACACACTATTCAGGGATTGGGATGCAGCTGAAGCCGAAAGGAATAGGAAAAAGCCAGCCAAACTCAATAATTCTATTGTGAAGCTGCATCCTTAATGACCTCACAGGCCAGCTATTCTCAAGGATCTGCTTTTACAACCTTGTGCAGATTTCCAAATAACATTTCAAGAAGCTATCCTATGTATGGAAAGAATGGTTGCCTCAGACAGCAGAATCGGCTGGCTGAGGTCGTGGCCGGTTATCAAGTATCCAGCATTTACGTGGCCGGTTATCAAGTATCATGCACACAAGGAAAGAAAATTCGACAGAGCTGCCGAGATCAACAGCCCATGCAGCAAGGCTTACAAACCGGCTCTAGCAATCACTGCAAGAACAGCCTAGCGTACAGCCTAAGACTACAGTAAGCAGCTTGCATTCCACCACAGCCCATGCCTAAAGGGAATGAGCCACTGGGTGGCTTACAAGAGCCGCCATATGACTGCATACGACCTATTAGTTGTTCCCCCAACCCCACCTGAACATGAGGTGCTTACTGGGACATGGGATGCTTTCATCGTGACTAAAGGGAGGGAGAGCAGTCGCATACCAGCTGCAACCAGCAAGAAGGCGCGCCAGCTGCAGCTCGTTTACCTACGCAATGGATGATGACGGCATGTCGGACAGCAACATCAACAAAAGGTCTTGTCACGTTACCACTGACGTAGCTAATTGCCCGTTCGCTCTCGGTGACATCGGCAGCAGTAACGGCATCGATGCCACCCGAGGAGGTGGCTTCGCCTTCGTCACTGCTGCCTTCACCTTCGTCACTGCTGCTGTCGACTTTACAAGACACATAGCTGTTCTCTTTCCAGAGCGCCTACAGCGACCAAGCACGGTTGCTTGGACTGTTAGTCAGCCGTTGGTGCAAGGGCTACACTTCGGTACACAAGCAGATGCACCGATAGCATCGACACTCTTAAGGACCTACCCAGCCGGACCAAAGGTGAGTTCCGTGATAAAAGAGTTCAGGCACGCAAACAGGCCCACCACACGCAAGCTTGTAAGCACACATAATTGCAACGAGGGGGGCAACATGCACACAACCGGTCTTCTGGATAAGCAAGCTGAAAAGCGCAAGCGTGAGACCACATTGATTAGTAAGCACTTGATAAAACATGACGAACCGGGTCGATCAATTGCTATTTGAGACCTCGTGCGAGCGATACAGCATCACTAGGATAACAAGAAGGAAGAACCATAATTCCCATATTTAGCCCAAAGCCCACTACTTCATACAGCCTCTTCCACCGAACTCATATCGACAATGATACCAAGTTCTGCCCCCCCCCCACTAAATAAATATAAGCAATTGGGCAGCACTCCTGGTTCTGGGCTGGTGTTGAGCACAACTTCCTGCCGTCAGGCAGACATCTTGCAACACACCAGCCTATAAACTAGGTAACTGCATTTGGAATACAGTACCGTAAAGCACATCCTACGAATAAACCATGCAGAAGTAGCCGTCGTGGTCAGCCGAGACATGATTAGCAATTCGAACCGAAGTATGTCCTCTCTTATGGCCATCACGGGCATACGAGGGTGGACCGGGACGGAGAAAAGCTTATCGACCTTTGAAAAGAAACAGCCTCTTTTCTGTCGGGCGACATTTGGAAGCCGGTGACAAGACGAAAGTGTCCACGTGGGCAAGGCAGCAGTACAAAGAGTGACCGACGTTCCACTACATAATATGCTATCGGGAACCACTCGTGTGGATGCAAGTCTGAACCAACCAATTTCGGATCTTTGACCATGGTCCGCTGAATAAACCGGAAAAAGCTTACAAGCAAGGGCAGCACACAAGGGTAAGTGGCCCCAGCCAGCTGCTGCAAACTAAAAAGTTGAACCGAGGTGCAGCAAGACTCGGGACTAGCGTGGCAGGTGCCGACAGAAGCACGTGCATAAAGACGCAAACAAAAAACAATGAAATCCGCAGAGAATGCAAAGAACAGTCGAAGCTAGATTGCTTGCCAACATAAGATACATGCACCGGTGCTAGCTAACACGTGTATGCAAGGCTGGGTCCATTTGGTTCTACACTCAATGCTGAAAAGCAAGGTGCAAGGTGAGAAGTGCTGTGAATAGCGGCTTGTGCACACAGAAGCATAACTGAACCTCCATCGACTCACAGCCTGTGCCAAAAACCACCGCAGGCAGGCAGGCAGGCAGCGAAGATGCGTGCAGAAGGCACTGCTGCCAGTGCTCCGAGCCTCGCACCTCAAGCCGCTGCTGCCGGCGCTCTGCCTTCCGCCGCTCCTCGGCCTCTTCCTGGACGGCTCTCCGAGCAGCGGCCTCGGCTCGCTTCTTGCGTCGCTCCTCTAACTCCTCCGAAGTCAGCTGACGTCGACGACGACCTGCTGCATCACTCAAGCCAGTGATGGTTGCTGCCGAGGCGCCCTGCAGCAACCGAATGAGATGCTGCTGCTGCTGCTGCATAGGGGATGCAGCACGGCCACGTGACGCCCCCCCCCCCCGAGGGCTGCAGAGAGTCATACTGTTGAAGGATGTGGGGGGGGGGGGGCAACGAATACACGCAAACGAAGGTGCACCGCGACGTACATAAAAGCTCGTCAGAAAAGCCCAACTCGGCTGACCAGCTAGCACTTCGGGTTCGCCTTGCTTGCCAAGACGATGTCATCCACCTTCGACTGGTGACAGCCTCTTAGGCTCTGCCACTATTGGCAGGTAATTGAATCTGTTGGATCAGCCGACCTTTATTTTACTTCAAACGAATCCTTACCGGCTGGTCACTGCGTAGCCTGCCGTGCAGGTGTACGGCCTGAAGCTGCTCGCTGGCTAGTTCGTCAAAAACCCGGTCTGCCGCTGCCACAGCTTGTGAGTAATCCTTGCCTTCAAACTCGTAAATGGTGGCTGGTGCCTAGAAGCAACACTGCACAGTCAACAAAAGGAGCACAGCGCCAGGACACGACATTCTAAAGCACAAGTGGCAGTGGGGGAAAAACGCAGCAGCAGCAGAGCTCGTGGGATACAATGGCACTATGGTCGCTAGTACGCAAAATACATCTGCATTTATCAGCTGCTGCACGGTGCCATTGCGTACCGTGCTTCCAGTATCGGTGGAGGTGCGCGAATCTCCTCCTTCAGCCGTGCCAGCCAATTCGGCGGTCCCCTGCACCCACCGGCCGTTTATGCTTTCACCGAGTACAGCATCGACGTCGCAGCCAAGGCTCTCGCCTCGGTCGCGACTTGCCTCACCGGAGCCGTCCTCGCTGGCGAACAACTTATCAAGACCGAGCTTGAGAGCATCACGCAGCTGCAATAAAGGGCCGCCACTCGTCTGGAAGAACAGACACTAACACAGCAACAAGGCCGTGCCATGATCCAAAACTCAGTGAGGGCACGGGAGTGTGCTAGCTGAGCAGGAGTTATCAGCATCCTGCTGACGAACTCCCGCTGGACAGACGCCCCAAATCCCGGAGATCGCCAGTCAGCCAATGCTCACCAGCCCTGCCAATCCCTGCACATGGCAGGCATGAGTGTTCCGCTGCTTCGGATGAGGCATGCAAGGACAAGAGGCTGCGTGCAGCAAACAACAGCACAAGCCGGAGAGAAGCCGGCACAGCTTTGCCTTGATCGAACAGCAGCTCTTTCCGAGGACGAGCGCAGTGCGCAGTGGCTGCAGTCTGTCGACTGGAAGGGGGGCAGTAGCATGCTTCTACGCACAATCCTCCTACCTGCTGGCCACCGGCGGCGGTGAGAGCAACAGAGACGGCCGAGCTGGAGCTGCCAGCACCGTCGTCTTCTATAACGGCCGCGGTGAGCTGCAGCTTGCTGCGCGCCCTGTGTACAACCACCTCTTCCACCGTGTGGCGCGCCAGAAGTCGGATCACCTTCACCGGCCTGCAGCGGTCAGTGGGGCACGGGAGCGAGCTGGTGAAGGCCACCGGAAGCTTGGGCACAAGGTGCCCTAGTGGGCCACCACGGCCTCCGTTATCTGCAGGCATCGATGGGTGCTGGTGTAGTGCCGAAGGCATAACAGTGCAGCGGCAGCCTACCGAGTCTGTCCGATGCGATGCGCACGTGCGGCTGCCTGCAGATCGACCTGCGGGTTAAAGTCACTGTCGTAGAAGATCACCGTGTCCGCTCCAGTCAGATTCAGGCCCTGGCCACCGGCACGAGAGCTGAGCAGGAATATGAACGTGTCACCTTTCTCCCGAAAATTTCGGACCGCTACGAACCTCTCTTCGCCGCGCACCGATCCGTCGAGCCGCTCGTACTTGTAGCCTGACACACACGAGGCAACAGACAGTGCTTGAAAATAGCACATCAAGAGGCTCGAGCAAATCCGAATAGTAGGCTAGGTGTACTCCCAAAAAACACTTATCTGCACAACACGCGAGCATCCACAAATGTGTGCATAGACCCACGCACACACACACACACATGTCAATGCGCCCAGAAAGTGATTGCCAACCGATACAGGCCGTTGCTCCTCAGAAACCACTAGCGTCATGGCGAGGCTTGATGTACCGCCCAGGGTGCTGTCCATCGCTGCCGCGACAGACAGCACGGGCAGACACATGCCGTCAGCTCAGATTTGCGCAGTGATTGGTCATCAGCGGAGCACCACAACGAGCCCGTGCCACAGACAAAACAGCCACCGTGACACAACAGCACAGTCTGCTAGACGATCACAGAACAGCTGGCGCTACGACAGAGCTATGCCTGCTATACTGCTGTATGTATGCATGCATGCATGAAATGCATATATGTATGTATGTATTTGACCATCCACACCAACAAACCATGCAATTGCAGTACGGCCCTGGAATGATTTGGCAACCACGCTCAAAGCGTTAACAGGAAGCTATCATTTCGAACCTCTAGCTAAATGAAGCAAGGAAAAAATCGGAAAACAATTCAGGCCGCAAGATGTGACGAAGGAACACAAGTTGTGCAGAGCCATCTTGCCAGCCAGTTGTGGTCACTAACCCCTATGAGTGATGTAATCTTGAAGTATATCCAACATTCTGGTCATCTGCGAGAACAACAACACACGGTGACCGTCAGTGTGCAGACGTCTCAGTAGGGCATCCAAAACAATGAGCTTGCCACTGGCTGTCACCAGGTGCTCACCAGCTTCGAAAGGCTCGGGCTCCACACCTGCAGGGAAGCAGCTGCTGCAGCCAACATCGATTAGCAAGAAGTAGCTCAGGCTGATGCAGAAAAATAGTTGCTAAGCAGATGCCGATCTACCCAATAAATGCGATGAGACTATAGCAGAAGTGACAAAATCTCACCATCAAACAAATACGGATGGTCGACGCACTTTCGCAATTGCATCAGGACGTTAAGCAGTCGTGTCCGATTTGCCTCTCGAAATGCATCTGAAAAAGATGAAAGCTTACAAGATTCGCAGTGAATGAGCCGGCAGCAGCTCAGCAAGCATGCGGCAGGGCAGAAGCCAAGAAGCTAGCTAGCTACGGCTTCATGACAAGGAGTGTCACGACTACTGTTTGCTGACTGGAACTCCATGAAACATCTCGCATGCACAGATACACAAAGATAGAGCAAAACTATGCATGCTTGCTTGCATGGTGTGCAAACACAGCATATATGAGCATTAGGCTTACAAACACAGCACTGATGCAGTCCAGATCAAACGTGCTTCACTGCAACCTGGTTGCATTAAGTTGCACATACACGATCCAAGAGTTGTGTGGTAATTTCGTAAACTAGCAAAATCACCGGAAATTGGGCCAAGCATGAAAGAGCAACAACTATAGTACGTTGGCAGACCTGGTCATACAATGTGCAAATGCAGCTTAAACATCCAATCTGATGCTATAACTCGATCAGCAACGGCTTGATCCCTGCAGGCCGAACTATATAAAGCTGCATTTACAAGGCCGATTCGCTATTCAGCACCTTGCCGAAAACTACTTTGAAGCAGACTCCTCATATTTTGGGTTGGCTCCATGAGCCGATTTCTAACTGACTCTTGAGATGCTGGGTCAGACAGGCAAATGGAGAAAAGGCTGCCTAGCTTTGGTGGCAGTCGTTATCTAACATTTTCTGCTCGAACAATACGAACAACCTTAGCTGCAGGAATCCATCGTGGTACTGTCCATTGAATCTTTTGTCAAGTAGGCCCAAATTAGCAAAAGGGGGGTTCGAAATGGCCCTCGGCAAGCCAATTCCCACAGAAATTAGGATTTCAGATCTAGTAATGATTTTGAGAGAACATTGAGTACCAAAGAGAATGGTAAGAACAAGCTAAACTAGAGTAGCTTGCATTAATCTAGCTACCTCCAACAGCATGCATATTGCGACCAGTCTGTCAAATCCCAGTTCTACTTATGGAGGTGTTGCCATGACAGAAGGCAGCAACTGTGATTTTTTCGATTGGTCACCGGGTCAACCGACTTGGTAATGTAAAGTACTAGCTTGCTCGACTGCAGGGAAATCGATCGACTCGATCCCACTGCCTCGCTTGTGATAGCATAGGCAGCAAGAAGCAGGGAATTAATTGGCTAGTCACCAACGAGAGAAATTGATCCATACAAACGCAGCTCAGCTGCTGCCAAATTGAGCAGCTAGAATGAATTTTGGAAGCCAGGCTCGGCAACCACAACGTGGCTTCGCTTTGTGGCACAGAAAGCATCTGGTGCTCGGTCACATGCTCTTCGGATATCCATGGGTCATAGCCTACGAAGGGCTCCGGAAACTTTCATACTGCCGAATCCCATGGCTGACTACTAATAAGCATGTGGCGTTTGTGGCTGCAGAAATGCTTTCTTCATTCTGCCTGGTTAAACAGTCTGGTCACAACTACATGTTAATACAAGGGCATCAATGGCCCGTGAAGCTTTCTGGCCATGGAAGGCAGGATATTCTTTCCATAGCTGTGCAGTAATGTTTATCATGTCAGGAAAAGCTGCATCCCAAAGGAGGAAACCGGTATCTCAAATGCATTGAAAGCTTCAGAAGCCTTTTTCCCTACGGTTTCACTGACATGCTTGAATATACATGTAGTGAAAAGGCAGCATTACACTTCGGCTTGTCATTCACGTGGGTGAGCTGGTATGACTTTAGTTACAAAATCATTCTTGTGCCTCTTCACATTCCCAGGTATCACTAGCACAGTGCTAAACTGGGTTAGGTCCTACGGCAGTGAGAAATATCACGATGTGGATGCAAATAGCAGTCGGTATTCCGAAGAGCCCTAAAGTAAAGGGGTATCTTGGGGTTACATCTTGGGGCCTTTTTTCACTTTCAATACACTCCCTCTGGCCGATGTCAATGCAAAACACAATCTTGGGTTTCAATTCTATGCCGACGACACAAAGCTCTACTTATATCTTGCCCCTTTGCAGCATTGCTCTGCATCCGATTCACCTCTCTTATGGCCTGCATATTCAACATTTTCAGATGGATGGCCACTATCTCCCTGAAATTTAACCACGATAAGACCAACCAGACAAAAGACTTATGGGCAAGCCTAGTGTAACCCTCACGTTGCAAGGCCTTACCCTCAAGATTGGTTCACCTCATCACTTCTGTGACGTCTTCCCATAATCTGGGTGCATTGTGACAAATCGACTTTTATTGTATGAGCACGGTGCCTCTACTGCCGAGTCGGTCTACTTTCAGCTGAGGAGCATTCTCAAAATCAGGGCCTGCTTAGATAAGAGTATGACAGCCTAGATAGTTCCGCATGGTGAACCGTGATGGCACACTAGGTAAGGCGGTTGCTTTCACAACCTCGGTCCCGAGGTCGTGGGTTCGATTCCTGCGGTGGGCGATCCTTTATCGCCACTGCAAGCGGTGGTGATAGCCGTAAAGGCTCTTCTGTCACTATACAAATAGAGGCTGTTTAATCGGCTAGGATTTATTTTTATTTATTTATTTATGTTTGTGACATCACGTCTCGATTACTGCAATTCCCTTAATTCAGGACCCTCCATGTGCCCTTTATCATCTGTTTCGATTAATCGAGTTATAATACGCTGTAGTATTAATCGAGTTGTAAGCTGCCAACCAGCCAGCCAGCCTGAACGAATCGAGCAGCCATCGTGAGTTTGGTAATACACACTTATTGTACGATGATTTATGATTCAAACTTGGTCTCGGATGTGGTGGGCCAAACTCCAGAAGATGCCACTTCGTTCTATAAATCATGAGGATAACAGTTTGCAGTGTTTAGCACTACTAAATCCATATGATGATTCAGCCATGCGTACCACACATAAATACACAGGCGCAAGCACATACAGACAGACACAGACACACACACAAACACACACACAGACACAAACATATGCACTGCTTCACTGTTACGGCCAAGGCACGGTTAACTTCCTCCAGCTATCCAGCTGAAGTTCGATGAACAGACTAGCAAACATGATGACATGAAAAAGACCACAAAGTAGCAACAGACTGTCATTCAATTTACAAGGCTTTGTGCCAACGTTGCATAGTCGTTAACAACGGTCTACAAGCACGTGTTCACATGAACAAACGGTGATCTGTGCAACTCGAGCTCTGATCTGGGTAACTCGAAAGGCAAGAACGAGGCTACTCACCCCGGTCGTGCATTAGTATGGCTTTATAGTATTTCTTCTGCAGCTCTGTTATGCCGTGGTAAACTAAAACTTCAGCTTTCGAGGGAATGTCACTGGCAACCACCGTCTTAGTGCGGCGCAGCATATATGGCCGAACTATCTTCTGGAGATCTGCAGCAACTAAACCATATGCACAGTCTCAGGCTGGCTGTACAAGTAAGAACCACACTGACATCGCTCGCAAGAGCAATCAGCCCTACTGATGACGACCACGGGCAGTTGCTGAGCACATACATTAGCAGCCATAAATTTTGCCTCTGCACAGCCTCACGTAAGCATGGTCAATATATCTCAGCCGAGACCACTGTAAATAATGGTAAATACTAAAAAAAAATGTTTTTGTTCAGTGGCTATCATGAAGCAGTGATTTGGTCCCTAACCGCTTTGGAGAATTCCTTGGTGCTGAACCTGCAAACCCAGAAGTAGGCATATATGTTCATGCCTCCCTATAGCAGCCGGATAACTCCGTAACTGATAGTCAGTTAAGGTCGTGAACTTCGGTGGCTGGGCGGGATGTATTACTCCCTCACTCCTGGGCGTGCTACATGCTAATAACGCTAGAAAAATCTGCTATCACAGAAAATCTGCAGTATGGTTGTAACTTTAAATAGGGCTGAAAGCCTTTGCCTTACACTTGCAGACGTTATTTGACTCCCAGAAGGTGCGACATACCCTCGATGCACTAGCATACTGGGGAAATTGGGCACACATCCAGTGAACTTGGCCGAAGCCGGCAGACCGTATCGACATGTGCGTGCACACTGTATTCGAAGCTAGGGAAGAGACGCTGCCTTATCGATTTTGTTAAGGAGCAGCCATGGTCTGACCATTTTGGGAAGTTTAGTAACTAAGAGATCGTTAGGAAGCTAGAGGTAAGTAGCAAGCTACCAGATATGACATTAAGAAAATATCCGTGCTAGGGACTATGAAGAACCGGCCTGCAGTTGAATGCCCTCGGGCTCCTACCAGAAGGGATGATCAGCAGCACCTAAAGGCCAGTTTTGCACCAGCTCGAGTCCATGCCAAAACACTCGAGCTTAGAGCAGGCACGATTCTCAGCAAGTGGATGACAGTGAGGCAAAAGCTCAATGAACTCGGGCTTATGGCAAGGGTAGCAACGAAAGTTCTGCTACTGAGGAAAGCCCACAAACATGACGTCATGATTGGGCATGGCAGAACAGACACGGGACGACCGAAGACTTGAGGCAAGTATTCCTTAACGAAGAAAGTAAGTTGCTGTTTATGGCAGTTGCAAATGTCGATCCTACACTCGTAGCAGGAGTGACAAAGCATGTGTTGCCTGCTTGCAACATACTGTGAAATTCGGGCCCACATCAGTGATGGTAGGCCCCCGGGTCTTTGCCCAGGAGGTAAGGTACTTGCTCTGAACGATTCAGGTCGTGGGTTCGAGTCCTGCAGAGTGCGATCTTGTATTTTGCCCACTGCAAGCTGTGGTGATAGCCGTTAAGGATCTTCTGGATCTATACAAATGAGGCTGTTGAATCACCTAACCTTTTTTATATGGAGTCTTTGCAGCAGGCGGCATGGGGCACTCCACATTTAGGGCATACTGAATAAAGACGGCTATCTCTGAATTCTGGACAACTTTGCTGTGCCAAAAGCATCACGACTGTTAGGCACTAATTTTATTTGCTAGCAGGACAACGACCTAAAACATGCCAAAGTTATGCAGCAGTTTCTTGGCAGGTCCTTCATTTCACACACTTTCACCACCTGAGCCAAGCGAAAGCATTAACCCGATTGAACATTTAAGGGACGTGGGTCGCTAAGAGCTCTCGGCAGTAACATTATATTACGGACGGACTATAGGACGAATTGCAAGCAGTTTGGCATGCTATACCATCCGATGTGAGACTCTTTCAAGTCCATGCCAGCCTAAATATCAGAAGTGATTGGTAATTGGGGTGAGGCCACATCTTACTAGCATTGGTGCTTCTACTGCTCGTGCTGTTATCATGCTAAATAAATCGTGTTGGGCTGCTGTGCTCATGGGCATCAACTTCACTCGTTTGGACCCTACGAGTAGATTGTAAAACTGCCTACAGCAATAGTCTACCATATGGCCACAGCTGAGGAGGGTGACTGAAGATTTACTACAGACCCTCATACTTGTATTGCACCATACAACCCCCTGCCTCAGATGTCAATGAATGAGACAGAATGGTGGGTGCACATGTTTCACAGCTACACATGCATCCCATTGTAAGATCCGTATTAGTGTTAGCTTCCAATAACTTGATAGGCATGTTCTCCTAACGTCATCCATTAGGTCTAGCCATGCATTTCTATAAGCAACCCGACGAAAACAAATGCCCGATCCAATATTAGCTATGCAACTTTGGTTAGTGAACCTCACCCGATAGGATATCTTCACATTACATTAACATCTACTGTTTCCTTTTCACAAATAGTAGAGGTAGTGATATTTATGTGCTAAATGAAGGCTGATGCCGTTGTTCTTATCGGGGAAGAGAGCCTCCTGGGAAACCAAAGGATCTGAGGACACGATGAGGCTGAAACTGGTGAAGCAGTTATGCCAATGAATCAAGGAGCCAAGCCGTGGCCGGCCTTGGGGATGACGTAAGACCTTTACTCTCTATCCGCTGATCATCCTGAAGCCCAAGGTGACAAATGGCTGAACTTCTGGGATTTATTAACTAGCCTTGCACACATATTCATCACCAGCTGCAGTGACCTTATGGCTTTTTTTGGTAGCCCAGCCAAAATGGAATTGCAATAATCGAGCCTGGACAGAACCAGGAAGCTAGTTACATTTTTTGCAAGCCACCGTGATACAGTCTTTAATCTTAGATAAAGGGATCGGACGTAATGGCTAGCTGCGGAAGGGATCTCAATGAAACTTTCAAAATGTGGCCTTTTACATGTCCATGGGATTGAACGTGAGCAAAAAGACTGAAGACAGTGAAAGCATGTTGGAACATCGAATCAGATGAGCCATCAAAATGGATATTTTAATCCACCAGAATGAGAAGAAGGCAACTCATAGTGCAAGGAACCTAAGAAGTCAGAAAAGTCAGCCATGAAGCTGGGATTGCTACCTGGTGGGTAATAAATAGCTGCCAGTCGGCAACTTACTACAAGCTGGGCAGAGAATCAACTAGTGGGTTAGTGAGGGCCACGAAAGGTCTGAAATTGAAAGAGGTGTGAGTGACCACAGCTACTCCACCAGCAGATTTCAACGATATGTTCTCCCACTAGCATTCCCTGGATTTCGACCAACCTGAATATACATCCGTGGCATACCAGTCACAGAGAAAGATGTCACTGACTTATATTGGGGCCTTTCACATTTAAACCTATTAACAATCACAATTCGTCGATTCCAGAGACGTGCCATCACAGTGCTACGCCCCAGCTAAGCCATAGGTTCAGCTGCCCTTTTCTCATTGATTGGCTTCGCCCGAACATGCCTAACAGCCATCAATAAGTAGACCACCAGTTCTCTCCCGACCTAGGGCCCAAGTAAGCCGATCCTTCCCTGGATACTTCCCCTTACCTGCCTTGACCGATAATGCGTCGGGGAGTTCAGAATACTTGGCCAGCCGAAATCTAATAATGTAGTTACAACTTGAGGCATCATTGCTTATAAGTTCGATGTAAAGTGCTGGTTACACCCAAGGATTAAGGTGCTCGCCTTTAACGACCAAGGTCAGGGTGAATGCATTGATGACGTGGTTTAGGTCGTGGGCCCAAGCCCAGTGGCACAGGTGAAGCCCCTGAATAAGAGATGAAGTTCTCTTAGGGTGCTATTCAAATGAATAGTGTTACATATCAAGTTAAGCATGCTACCAAACAACAGTCAGGTCTACGTTTGTCTTCCAAAACTGGCATGACAAATATTTCTCATTGGTCTTCCCTATCCATTTAACATTGTGAGTGCTCTGAAATTGGCAAATCGCAGCGTGGGTAAGGACTTCAATGTCCAAGACAAGCCATGGGATACTTCTAAATTCACTGGCCTTCTATTGCACCATCCACAAACCTCACAGTTTGTGCATAAGGGACTTTCCAGATCCTTTTGGGCCTTAGAAATCACAGCCAGCTGCTGAGTACAGCTTTATATGTGCTACACTAGCCACAGCTGCAATAGAAGAGCTTGCCAGGGCACGCTTAATAGCAGCAGCCATCAAGTCACTACATAGAAAAGTCCACGAACCCTACCTTCTGGATTCTTTACTGCTCCAGCATAAGTCGCAAGGAACTTATCCTTTTGGTCAACGTCAAACGCGGCCGGGCACACGAAGGATAGAAGATTGTACATCTCGGCAAGGTTATTCTGAATTGGCGTGCCAGTCAAAAGTACCCTACATCGTGCTAGGCACTGCAACAAGATGAACCAGCCATAGATAGCTCTGGCAACAACAAAAGCATGCATGTGAGAAGGAAGAGAATGTGAGAGACCGAGGATGAGAGAAAGACAGAAAAAAAGACGGAAAAGAAGGCAGAAAGTGAAAAGAGAGAGAGAGAGGCAGAGAGACGGACAGAACGAGAGGAGACCACGGTTGTCACAGAGGGGAGTGAGAGTGGAAAGGCATTCAGTGAGAAAAGAGAGAGGGGTAGAAAGCCGTCCGTCACCAGTACTGCTGCTGATTCAGTCGTACCTGCAACAGTTCCTTATGCAGCAGCGACTCACTGTTTTTCAGCCGATGCCCCTCGTCCACGACCACCACTTCCCATACTCCGAGCCCCTTAAAGAATGCACTGTCATTCAGGCAGAGTTCATATGTCGTGAGCACGACATCGGCCCTGTCGATCGTCTGCTGAAGAAGTTGCCGCTCGTCCTTGTCACCCAAGTACACGAGCACGGCAAGGGCTGGAGCAAATCTGCAACAAAATGCTCAACTGGTGCACAGACCAGTTACGCCAAAACTGCCAAGGCAAAACAAACCTGCGAACGCAAGAACGCGCGAGCACACACACACACACACACACAGAGCAAGAGAAAGAAAGCAGCCAGTCATCCAACAACAACAGAAGTCCTTCAGAGATTGCAGCAGGAATTAAAAAAAAAAAACAGGTGTGTGTATTCAGGTCGAGCAGTCTCGTAAAGCAGTCAGTCATCTTGCTAAGCAGGGCTGCTGATAGCACACAGGGTACACTTAGGCTTTGCTTGAAAGTCAGCAGCAGTAGTCTGACAGAAATACAAGTGGGTACCAGCAGGCATCCAGCCAGCAGCAGTAGGTATGAACACAGGAGCAGATTTGTTTCCTGCGGTTTAAGTTTTTTTTAAGACCCGAAGTTCTGAAGCAAGGGTAAAAAGACAAAACAATGTTCACCGCCGACTGAGAAAAATCCAGTCCACTGAATGTGAATGCCCCATTGACGTCTCCAAACAGGATCCTCTTGATCACGTGAAAATGTATTATACCACCAGCTATGGCTTCACAGTAGTGAGCCCTGCACCAGTGACAAATGTGTCTCCGATGGGCAACATGGCTGAGGAGGCAATGCATGAAGAACAGCAACGGCAGCTGGCACTGCCAGCGTGCTTGCAATTTCCGGCCATCCTTCCAAGCTGCAAGGCAGCTTACCTTTTAAACTCTGCCTGCCAGCCATCGACAACCGAAAGAGGGCAGACGACAAGATGTCTGGACTTCCGTCCCACACCAGCTATTGCAGCTTTCACACCACACGCTTCCTTGCTCGCGGCCAGGAGAAAAGCAATAGTCTAAAGAAAAAATTTGTTAAAAATCTAGCAGCATTGATTTTCACAAGAGTGAGCATAGCATACCTTCAGATTGGTGGCCGTTACAGCTGCCACTACAGTTATACAGCAATCTGCCAAACAGCATCTCTTGCAAAACTTGATCGTGTTTACCAAAAAAGGCAACGAAACTAAAACCTATCACACACTCGACTTTGGTAGGCAGATCTGGAAACCCGTTCAGATAAATGTGCCAAACCCTCTACGAGTTTCTGCAGCAGCATGGGCTGCACGGCTCTCAATACCGTACACCAGCACCCAGCATCCTTATGTGATAGTACCTCATAGCACCACTGCAACAGCTCAGTGGGCCTGCCACTGCAACATCTCGTAGTGCTGGCTGTAGTGCACCACCCGAGCTCATGCCATGAATTAAAAACAAAATCGCTCGTCTTGGATGGGAGAGGGTGCCTTGCTCACCCCGAAAGACAGTGTCTGCGCAGCTTAAGACATGGCTAAGCACTCCTTCAAACAGCTGGAGGCGAACATATGAGGCATCATTATTGACAACTTAGCACTCCCTTGGTCCTTCGTTAGTACACGAAACAGCCTCCAGCCTACCACCTCGGACATCTACCTTCGTAGACAATTTCGACCTAGCATAAATTCCAAAAGTTCAGTACATTAGTGCCTAACAGCTGAGGTTAGTCCCACGACCATGGCACTGTCTCTGTCCAATAAACTGCCACACCGGACTATCACGATTGGAGGTATTCATGCTGCACAGCCTAACAACACGGTAAATGTGACACAAGCTGTGGCTGCTGGATTAAGCCATGCCGATTCAGGTACAAGAGCTGCAAATATCTAGTGGTAAGCAGTACTAGCTGCAAGCCTAACTGCAATAGAGCACACGAAGTCGGTGAGTATGGCCCTGGCGGCTGATCACAAGCTATGAGGCATGTGGCAGCATCTGCCACATGCACAGAGACCGAGCCTCCGTACATACTGACAAAGTGGCCCGAGTCCTAATCTGACCACTACTGACGACAGCTTGCAACCCCTTCCTGCTACACCATAGGCAGGGGGCTGGGACAAGGCTAGCTCAAATGAGATTAGATGACCTCTGAGCAATGCACCAAGATTTGCTTGAGGGCTCAATTGCTAACTGGCTGGGATAACAGCTGTTACCTGACAGGTTTTACCAAGCCCCATCTCATCTGCCAATATGCAACCATGTCCTTTGTTATGGCAGTCTATCAACCATCTTATGCCTTCCATCTGATATGGTCGAAAGTGGACCTCTGAAAACAACAGAAACTACTATTAGTGACTGCTTTTACTGTCCCAATAGACAGTGGGCAAGTGGAGTAATTGCAAAACCAACAATTCGTCATTTAAATGGATTACACAACCATCCGAATGCCACAGCACATTTGGTATAACCTATTGATAGAGCTTAGAGACGGCACCGGCAATGTTAGGAAAGGAATTGGCCAGAAAAAACACCAGTCGAACACTTCATGACCATAAGGCCAAGTTAAACAAGCTAGCCACAGTCGGTTAGCATGAGCAAGCCAAACGGTCAGCTACAAATGCTGGAAGTGTCATGGGACCTTGGGAGAGCAATATGCATCGGAAAGATTTCGCATCGGCAAGCTGAGAAACAGCTGACCCGTTGCTCAACGGCAGATTGAAACTTTATCGCTCTACTGGCGCTCTAGACAGCTGTATGGGCAGCTCAGTTGCTCGGGGCGGGACTTAGAGGGCAAAGTTGAATGAAAATGTCTGATGTATTTACAGCATATACCCCCTGTGGCAAATGTCGATTAACTTTACAAGCAGAGCTGCTAATGGCGAGCTAACAGCAATGCGGTGCGATAGCTTGGTTGTGGGAGGCAAGAACAGAGGTAAAAGTGCTTTGAACCGCCTGATATATGAACCTGCAGTCGATGGTGGGGCTTCACCGCCGTCTATGGCCGCCATACCTTACGATAAGGAGGGAGAGTTTGGCGCGAAATTCCCGAGCCAAAAGCGCGCCCAGCTGCAGACAAGCAATGATAGTCAGTCGGTTGAAATTAAATCAATTAACGTACGGTCGCTTATCCCGCATGCTGCGAGGGCTGTATCTGTGCACTCAGCCTCCATGAATTAACGCGGACAAGCACTACCGATCGTCCGTTCACGAACTACCGCAACCGCGAGAAACCTGACAGGTGGGAGAATCCATCCCATAGGTCCTTCCTGTTAGGCGGATATCCGATTCACTGCGGCTACTGGGATGGCTTGTGTCATCGAAAGCTAAATCTCACCAGGGAAGGATTGTGTTACGCTTCTAGCTTTTACGTATTCGGTGGGGTCGGAAAATTTTTCGGAATATTACATAAAACCTGGTTGTACAATATGGATTAACTCCTTAGATTTTTAAGGAGTAGCTATCTGGAGTAAAGTGCTGTCACATTACAACCCACGCGGTAGGTAACTTCGGCAGCAGGCAATCCTTTACTGTCTCAGGTAAGATAACCGCTGCGGTTCTCCTGCCGATAGATAAATTAGGCTGCTGAAGCAGGCGACCTGAATTATGATGAAATCTAGTTACTTATATATCCAGGGGGTATTTTATAAAAGTGGGATCAGAAAGTTTTTTTACCATCCTCCGGACATACACTCAAAGGCAGAAGTGTTAGGACGGTCCAGATTGGTTCGATTAACATCTTTGCCTAAGCCGCCGGCTGTACTGAAGCTGGCTTGCCGGTTCTGTCAGCTAATTTTTTGGTGCCCAAGTACAAATTGCAATGATAGTTAGGGAACTAATAGACAATATGCCCAAAATTAGCCGAAAACCTTTTAAACTCCTTTGAAAATAGCTAATTTGGCCCCAATAGAGCCTTGAGAAGCAACCCAGTCGTCAGTTCATGCTGGGACCGCGAGGCTGTGCACTAGCAGGAACTATACAGCGAACTCATTGAGGACTACTTATTTCGCGAGAAAAGCCCACCAATCAAGCCTAATGTCGCCGAACTGTCGAGCTTCGTGAAGGGCAAAGTTGTGGCACTGTACGAGGTTGAAGACTCGTAGGTCAAATTGCTGCTACTTTATCAATTCCACAGAGTATGGTTTCGTGCAACGTGAAGAATATAGAGAAGACCGGGAGCCCTGAAAATGCTACACGGTCAGGCCTGCCCCGCGATACCACTAGGCTGGAAAACACCATCCTAAAGTAAGAGGCTATGAAGGACCGTTTTGCTTAGGTGAAACCTCACCTTTAAAGTCTGCATGCGTCGTCTGGGAAACGGGTTTGCGGTGACAATGTCATGAGGCGATTAGGCAGGGCTAGCCTGCATTGTCGATCGAGTTGCTAAGAAAAAACCTCTTCTGTCGGCAAAGAGCATGCTAAGTCATTTACAGTGGGCTAAGGCTCGAATCCGCTTCTGGACTGCTGACGATTGGGGTAACGTTGTATGGAGTGACGAAAGCAAAGCCACGCTCTTTTTAAACTTCAAAAGAAGGCTTTACATCGGCGACCCAACGAAGCCTGACCAATCGCCTGCCGCCGACGGTCAAATTCGGAGGAAAAGGTGTCATGGTATGGGGTTGTTTCAGCAGAAATGGCGTCGGAGCCCTGCACTGCATATCGGGCATTATGAACCAAGACGTCTGTCTAGACATACTCCAAAGCGTAGTACTTCCAAGTGCGATGAAACTTCGTGGACTGAATTACATTTTCTAGCACGACAGCAATCCTAAGCACACCGTCGTCAAAGTTAAGTATTTTCTTTAACAATTTATCAGAATTCGATTACCCTCCTGACGATTACCTCCCTGACGGTTATGGACTGGCCAAGTCAGTCTATGGAGTCTCTTTGCTCAATCGAGCATTTCTGGGATGAAGTCGAGCAATGGCCGCGATAGCTGAACGTCAGAGCAATGTAACAGCCGGCGTTTGTGAGCGTTTGATCCGCTACGTACCTGGGCAAGTCCGACAGGTTATTGCAAAGGAGGTGCAACGTCATATTAGCACAATAAATTAAGTATATGTGACTACTGAAAAAACATGCTGCTTTTCTCATTTCAACCCGTGTGGATTCTTTTGGTTACACAAACGTTTGATATTTACTCAACATGCCGGTGAGTAGGGGGGCTGTTATTGCGGCTGTCCCAGCTGTCCAAATACTTTGGCGTTAGAGTATATATGAATAAGTAAATTCAGTTGAAACCAAATTTTTTTTTATTTAGCCATATATTCGTAGCGACAGTGTAAAATCGTGCTCTTTAATTCATCACTTACATCTTGCTTACGGTCAAACGAAAAATATGCCGAGTAGAGCTGGACTCAATCTTCAACCAATAAACTTGCAGCTTTGTAATTTGGTAGATCTGTCTTTCTCGTCTGTTATTCTAAAAAATCGAATGAATATTGTACAATTCCACCTTCAAATGATGTAACTCCAACGGCGTGAACTCTGTTAACACATCGTAAGCTCATAGGAGGGTTGGAGTTATGAGCTGAGGTTGGACTGCAATTTTTAGTGGCGCGAATATTGCTTTGGGGTGTGAAGAATGAGAACGGCTGAACATAAGTATAACCGGGCTTTAGCCGAGAATAAGGTCCGACATTTACGTGTCCAGAGGCAGCCAATCATAGGAACGTGAAAGGGCATGTCGGCTATCAGGCCTCCTGACATACCCCATCTGGGTCGGTCTTGGTGGGTCCATTGACTTGCGTCGGTGATCTGTGTGTACTCAGTGAAGCCACACTGGTGGTTGGCCACATTTTCGTCCCACATGCTTGAAGCTCCTTAATGTGCAACCACTCAATATAATAGCCCACATAAGCAGAATAAGCTCCGGCTCAATAGCGAGCAAGGGCGGCCCCTCCCCTGCAACTTGGCCTAGACTCCAAAGCACTTCGTAAGTTTTTTGTCTGGAATGAAACTTAGCATTTCGAGCGGGCCAAATTCAACTCAGCTGTCTGCCCTATATGTACGTCCATTCAGTGTGCTTGCCGGTCCGATGCAATAGACCGTCAAACTAATCGGCAAAGCTTCCATCTTTCACTGCAGCCTAGGACTCTGTCTTTAAGAGCTTTGCCTGGCCGTTGAAAAAAAATGCACATATCTCCAAGACTTGGTAGGCCAATTAGCGAAACCACGCGTCAACGTTACGATTTCAGCTCATCCTGCGAACCATGTATACAACTGTGAATTCTGCCACTGATGTGCAAAGGCCTGTCCACATGTATGTAAGTAGTTTTAAAATGGCAACGCAAGCCCTAAGCAAGACGCTAAGCATAGCAAGGGCCCTGCATAGCTGTAGAAAAAATACATTGTGAGGCAAATGTATTTACCCGAGCTCCGAAGACTCCGCCAGGGATCGGTATAATTGTAACGGCAGACACGCATATACGGCGTGCGGCGTGACGAAGGAGACGATAGCCCACATCCGAGTTGTTTGATGAAGAATGTACTCCCAAAAACGGCTCCAAAGTAGAAGGGATGGCCAGGCTTGTTGCTGTTCGTACCATGATCTGGCGACCAGCTCCGTCTATTGGAATTTTCGGGTAGGATTGGGTATCATAGATTTACTACATCTAACTCGCCAAGTTAGCCTAGTAGGCTTCGGCTAGGCGTTGGTTTAGGGCAAGGAGAACGCAGCCCACGTAAGCTATCAAAATGGCAGGCGTGCATGATAGCTGCATTTCGGACGCAAGGATGCCGTCACGAGCTCTAGCCTATTTTTTAAGTGATGTGCTAAAATTTAGTGTCGCATCTGGAACAAATCCGATCTGTCTTGCATTAAAAATGTGCACTTCAAACGTAAGCGTAACCCAAACTAGCATGAAACTCTCAAGCGGAATCACACAAAGCAAGGAAAAACGTCTATCCGTCAGCAGGAGTTGAACCCGTGACTTCCAAAAGCAAAAAGCAAGAAACCTAGCAAATTAACCATTTCTACTGGCTTTGATGACCCACCTTTCTTAGTACAAATACCGCCATATTATGCATATCTTAAATTGGTTAACGGTAATGCTCACACTTCAAGTGGATTCAAATGCTGCAGCAGGCAATCGTTTATTACCCGGTGCAAGTTGGGTTAAGCCTTCTAAGACTGTTGTTCAGCCAACACGCACACACATTCTCCCAGAGCATCCACCCCAATCGCACCGCATTTTTGCGATCTCGATTTGTGCGATCTCGATCCAGTGAGCTATTCCTTTCCCTAAGCCGCCCCCCCAGGCCTTTTTCCCATCCTTCAAGGCACTCAGCGACATCTTGATACTGATGTAGTCCTCTATGTGGTGCACTGAGTGAGCCATGGGGAGAAACGGTTGCTTGCTTCCGTTATGAAGCGTAACGATTTATTTTGGGGCTCAAGATGAACTGTCCAGGAATAGGCGCAGTACACCAAGACACTGGTGATTACATAAGCCTCAAATAGACTGGCTGCATTGTTGCAGAAGCAGAGCTCATCTTGGCCGCTGAAGAAGTTGGAAAAACGTCGGTAGTGCTCATTCTAATCCATTACTTTCACACTATCACCCAACAAGTTTCAATTCTGTAGTCTGGATGTCAGAAGCTCGGCACTGCACTTTGTCAGACCGAGGTCTCTGATGAGATTCTTAAGATGTTTCTGGTTGGGGAAGTGCGGCTTTCTCTTCTCAGCGATATCTGCGAAATTGTAATATTATTCCCAGCCTGACTTCTTGTTCTCGTCTGAAAATAGCTCGCCCTTCTCGGAAGGGGTGGGAACCAAGAGATCTGGGCAGTGCCGTACTGGGGCCATGGATGAAGGAATAAGCCGATACTTTATGGTAGGCGGGCTCTTGCCAATTCGGCTTTTGAAAAGTCCATCATGCAGATATAGCAGTTGCTTGAGTGATAAGTCAGTCCCCACCAAATTCTTAGGGTGGCAAACTGCATGGTATATTGCACATTACCTAATAGTTCGCATGAAATCCATCTAGGGAGCATCAAATTATTCACCATCCCTTCGAGATTTCTCTTGCAGTGTTCGCACGTGAAATGAGGTGCTCAGGACATATCTTCGTCCCAGACAAGCATACCAAAGTAGGCGTATCTCAGCAGATGCTTTCATGGAGTACTTATTCGCTCTTTTCTGAATAAAGTGTCCACGCATGTAACAAAATACATATATTGGGTGCAAGCAAATCTCTTGATGCCACGTCAATCAAGTAGGGCTATTCAATATTCTTTTCTTCTGCAGTAACTTAAACTAAAAAGTTTGTTTAAGGTACCTGTAATGTTATAACTGTGTGAATACTACTCTTGTGTGATATGTCGGCCTAACCATCAATAAGTCTGTAGCGTCAAAGCTGAGTTATATTTGCGAACCTGACGTCCGCATTGTGCCCAGTAGCCAAGCGGGAGAACTTCACACTATCAGTCCTGACCACAGAAGCAGTTTAGTGTAACAACAGCTATTTTCTTTTGATTTTAGCAACGGGGATTAAGAAAACACACTGCTTACCCAGTGAACATAAAATCAAAGTCTGGTATCTAGCGTTATTATAATAATTTTGATTATCATAAAAACTTCGTACCCTTATTTTGGCAGCACGAGACAGCGTGCCACTTTGCAGACTCCGGAGTATTGACGTGAATGGACAAAGATCATCTGAGGTACCTCTGAAATATAGGGTACCTCAGGGGTCCGTGCTAGGTCCTGTTCTTTTCACGGTTTATACTCTCCCTTTTGCTGATGTGATTGCCAAGCACAAGCCTTTCACTTCTATGCGGATGACACTCAGTTGTACCTTTGCTGTGATCCATCCCAGCCTTCAAGCTCCTCAAACTCTTCTCACCTCACTTGCTGCATGCATTGATGACATCCGCACATGGATGGCAGCAAATTTTCTAAAACTAAATGATGACAAAACTAACTTACTAGTTATGGGCAAACCTAGTGTGATTCACAAATTGGAAAGGCTGACGCTCAAAATTGGCTCTGCCAGCATATCTCCAGTTGAATCAGCTCGAAATCTAGGTGTCATATTCCAAAGTGACCTCTCGTTAGACGACCATATCAGCTCCTCAGTCAAATCTGCCTATTTTCAGGTTCATAACATTGCTAAAATTCGGGCTTGTTTAGATAAGGATACCACGTCCAAGTTGGTCCATGCATTCGTGACATCCCGTCTCGACTTCTGCAACTCACTGCTTACTGGCCTACCAGCATGTGCGATCAGGCGATTGCAGCTGGTGCAAAACTCAGCAGCTAGGCTTGTCTGTCGTGAGCATCGCAGTTGCCACATTACACCACTTCTCGCCGACCTGCACTGGCTACCAGTCAAGCAACGGATTGACTTCAAGGTTTTGTCGCTAATTTTTAGGTCCCTTCATTCTATGGCTCCAGCTTATCTCTCAGATATACTACTCCATCAGGCCAAGCATCGTACCACTCGCTTTTCGGAATCCAACAGTCTACAAATACATCGTACAAACCTCAAATCCTTTGGAGACCGTGCGTTTAGTTCGTATGCTCCCAAAGCCTGGAACTCCCTCCGACCTGCGTCAGAGTACCCCCTGACCTGACCACATTTAAAAATAACTTAAAAACACCTATTTAGGACAGCATTTATGGGGTCCCTCAGAAGCTAAGAATGTTAAGCCTCTTAAAAAACTGACAGTGCCACGCTAGTTTTGCTAAGTGGTGAGGGTGTTCGTCTTGAACCAAGTTCAAGGTAAATGCATTTGATGACCGTGGTCTTGGGCTCGAATCCCGTGGCATGTGAGAATAGAGATTAACTTCTCTTGGGGCGATTTTCAAATGAATTATGTTTATAGCCCGTTAGAAATCACATTGACCTTCTACAGACGGCGCGTCACTTTAGCAGCCGTTCTATTCAATATGAAAAGAAAACTGGTTTTCCCTCTTGGAGAAATACTCTGAACTTGTTGTGATGACAAGCCTCTAGAGACGCTATACACATAACTTTATATTCACTGGTTTTATTTACTTCACTCTCTTGCGCCAAGCTACCTATCAAACCTCCTTGCTCCTCCGTTGAGCTCTCGCACAAGTGGCTCCTCAGCATCCGGTCATCTCCCTTACACAAATTTGAAATCTTTTGGGGATCGAACCTTAAGCTCGTTTGCAGTAAAAGTCAGGAACTTGCTTTCAGCTACGGTCAGTAGTAGCAATGAATGTTCAGCTTTTAAGCTAGGCTCAAGACGCATTTATGGAGATGATCATGATCAGGTATAATTGTAATATGTTACACCACAATCCATTCATTCTCTTTCTCCAGCTTGTATATCTGAATTACTGCATATTCAGGTTTACCCTCGACACTACTCACTCTTCTGACTCTGGTCGTTTGGCTCGACGCCTCAAATAAATTTCAAATCTATCACAGACGGTGGCTTCAATTTGAATGCTCCCAAAGCCAGGAACTCACTACCGACTGACAACGTCGTCGCCTATTTTAAATATTTTTTAAAGTAGCTAAAAACCTATTTGATTCTCGCAGCCTTTTCTCTGTCCGAGGGAATTGTTGCTACTGTGGCTGTGTACGGAAGTTGTGCCTGCTATGACTAATTAATTGATATGCTTCCTTTTCAGCAAATATTAAGCTTCATGTGGCTTATTTATTGTAGTGTTCATAGTTAATGTGCCGATGGCGTTGTGACCTTGCGATCAAGGGGGAATGTGACTAATTTGTGTTGTTTATAGTTTATATGCTGGTGGCGTTAATTGACTAGAGATGTTTATGGCCTTGGTATTCCCGCTGATGCCAGTTTACGGCCCAGCAGAGTTTATGGCGATGCGGTGGTTTTATGGGGCATACCAGTTGATGGGGAAATGGTTTTGTTAGGGTTTCAGGCGGAGAAGAGAGGTGGGGGTGATTTATAATTAGGATGCCGGGTAGGGCAGTCGCGTACTGGCGGGCTAGGAGCGGCCATGTGAGAACACACGTTTTTTGAGACCCGCCAAAGTGCTAGTGTTCTGTCTTGTGTGCGCCATCGATGTTCAACTTTACTTCATATTGTACCCTTCCCGAGGAGTCTTTTGTAAATTATGGAAAGACTTCGTCTTCGCACAATATTACGGATAGCATCAGAAGGTAGCTGACTTCGTCTATCTTTCACGACCAATGCGATATATGAAAAAGGACAGACTGCACGAGTTCTTTCAGTAGGCACTATAGTCGGAATCTGCACCGTACGTAATCCACTGGGCTTTCATATGGTTGAGCACGGATTTTCAGGAATTATTTCTCACATATAGTTTGTTAGTTATCCTTATGTTGATATCACGTTTCTTAATAATGGACCTATTTGTGCTGTTGATTCTCTTTAATGCACCAAATCAGGCTAAATAAAAATGCTCAAATTATATTTGCCAAATTATGAACTCAAATTTGGGTATTTAAGAGCACAGAATGTGCAAGACCATTACATGAGATGTATTCGACGAAAATATGATAATCTCGAACATAATGATAGGCGCTTTGCTGTTAAAGCAAAGGAAAAGGTAATCCAAGACGTCAGCTTCTGACCGAGATCGATACTATAGCTACATTATTTGACAGCCTATAGCCTACAGTCCACAGGCTTACTTGCATTCTTAGTTAGTTGCTGCTCTGCAACATAAATCCTTTTGTGTCTCTCGCATGCATTTATAATAGCTTCGTTTGGAGGGACTGGAGTAAAGTGTTAAGGAGAGCTTTCTGAAAGGTAGATACTGACAAAACTGCATTATGACAAAATGCGATAAAAGCCGACGTAGCAACAAAGCTGGCAAATAGAACGCAAATCATCGAAAGTGACACCACAAGATTTCTGTAGAAGCAGTAAGCTGTTGACACTGAAGACTTCCCAACTGGATTGCAAAACCTTAAGGCAGCTATATTTACATAATCTAACTTTTGTGTGGCCAACTCGATCGCATTTCTTTTAAGATCATTATGGTCTTGGTAGTACATTTACATACAGCAGTTGCATTTAGTACAGTTCATTCAACAATCTTGCTTGCTTGAGACAATCAAATAATAGCTGATCATTTAAGAGCACATTTAGGCCAAAAATTAATTGTGGGTGCCCAGACAACGACTTACCGGTATCATACCAGAGAGCGCCGGTCAGCCTCGATCTCCGTTTTCAAACAGATGCACCAGGAGCAAATGACCCAGCTCGCCGATTGAACGAAGGTGTAATGTAATGTAATGTATCTCCGTCAGTAACTCCACAAAGTCAAAAAGACCATGTGGGTGTTACGCAGGAGAGTTTTGTATAGCGCACTCACAGCCTAAGCGGCTTTCGGTACGCATTCGATAGCCAACAGACTTCGTCTCACGCAACAAAGAGAAAGTGGGAAGCATATCTGAGTTAGGAGAGCAGTTGAGGTAGTGAGTAGCATAGAAGTAGCAGTTCAGGACCGCTGAAAAAGATGTGCCATAGTCGGCAGTTGGAGAGTAGATGTCGTTGGGTCCACCGAAAGCAGGGTCGACTGTCTCACTCGGTACTACTGGGGCTTGGCCTGCTTCGACTAGCCGCTAATGCCAGTAAACCGCTAGCAGAACTGGACGTCTAACACTCGACATAGCTGGCTCTGGACTTCCTCTGTACGTTGGCCTAAATGGAAGCTATCCTGGCTGTTTCTCCATTCACTTAGAACAGCCAACCCAGCACCAGCAAACACTCCAAAATCCACTCCAATTAAGCAAAAACCAACCGGAGATCGCAGGCATGAAGCTCGAAGTTCCGGCGAACATCGTAGCACATTGTCGTTGTAATGCACCCACGCAATTTCATGCAATTCTTATACAAATTTCATGCTTTTTCGTGCAAACGGACTTCAAAGGCGCTGGCCAGTACAATGCTAAACCTTACATCCTTAACCTTATAACCTAACCAAAATCTTTCGGCCAACCACGGCATGGCGTACTCAGTAGGATTACTGTAAACCAGCAGCTGTCTGCTATACCAATACGTGTCTGTTCACATTACACAGAGCCATCAAGGGACATCTCAAAGTTGGGCAGACAAATTCGCCATGCCTGCAGAAAACGGACTGGCTCATCGAGAACGCGCGTAAACAGCTCTGCAAGTGTATGCTTACATGTAAGGTCCATCATGACCAACCCGACCCAAATGTAGAAGTACAGTTCAAATGAACATACAAACGTGTCAGTCCAATTAGGGTCATCAGCATTTTAAGCATCTTACTTCATAACAGGAAGACTTACAAGCAGATAGTTATACAAGGAATTCGTCCTTCGTTTGTATTACTGTGTGCCCACTGCTTGCAGATGTTATCACACGTATTTTTCTATAAGGCACCTGTTGAGTGCCTTGAAAGAGAATTCAGTTCTCTGAGGGCGCTATACAAATGAATTATTTTAGTGCTCTTCCAAAACTCCATAGGTGCTTAAATCTCGAAGCAACTAATGCTATACAATTAAATTATTAAAATACCGCTTGGAGATCCGTCCACTGTAAGCCTTTAATGGTCCTACAATTTTTTCAAAAATGAATCCAACGCATCTATTAAAAAAATTTCATCCTCACCTATTCTGCTCTCTCCATTCAACCTGCGATTCCTTTGCAACTAGCCTATTTTCTGCACGAGTTTGCCCCTCTGACTAAGCACAGTGACCTAGCCCAAATGGCCAATGGGACATTGCAGAAGCAAAACTAGCTAGGGTTAGTAAATGTTAGCTTGAAAAAAGGATACCTAAGATCAGCCCTTACTGTCCATTGACCGGTACACGAAAGCGTGTATATTGTAGGTCGTACCAATCCTCTAACCGTGTTATGCTTGTTGACATTGAGCGTGCTACCACGAGACAACTATTCGACCATGCTTCCTTTGCAGCATATGTCGAGCCTAGAAAATAAGTTCTTCGAGGGCGGTATACAGATATACTATTACTATAATCCATCCTAGCCAAAGGCCAAGAAAAAATGGAATTACAACTTCACGATCCATAAGTGCTGACCGCGATCATCAACCATCTCCTCGATCGATAGCAAACTCGACTCAATTTCTTGATGACCTGGGAAATGCTTTCGACTATCGTAATGCTCTGGGCTGCGTATCGTTCTCAGGCCCACACCATACTTGCCATTGCTGCCATTAGCAGATCTTGTGTAAGCCTTTTTGTTTGTGTAAGCTAGATAAGAGTCCAAGTAACATTCTCACTAGCCTTAACCACTTATCCTTACTCAACCTCAATGGCCCACCTTCAAGCCGAACCCAGCTAACCTTATCCCGTATTAAACACCCCAGTCTAAGGTGCCCTCTAGACACCGTACTTTTCGTCTCACGCCTCGATTTGCAGCTGCACTGTAAACAATGAATATATTCCTTCAGAGGCAATTATAAGGCCATTCATTTAAGCCAATACTTGACCGAGGTTAACTTCTTCAATGCGAGAACCAACCATAGCCACGGCCGTGCTTCAACCCTTCATTGCCTCCCATCTACTACCTCAACTTTAGTGAACATCAGCAGTCAGGTAGGTCATAAGCCGACTTTCTCAATCTGAATAAATAAGCTGTGACGGCCAGCATATTCGGTACCTGCAGTATTTGGAACTAATTCGTAAATTCTGTCATGTTCTCTTGCTCCATACCTAGCCAAAATACTTCTTACCTAAGCTTCGAACAGTACTACCAGCTCTTCTGACTCGTTTGGCTGTGCCTGTAATCAACTTCAACTCCCACGGAGACCCGTCCCTATGGCACGTGTGATCCCTAACCTGCAACTCGCTCCGGCACATCAGATGACTTGACATTTAACTAAAGCTAGAAACCCACTGGATGCTGCACAGCAGTCTGTATGAATGATCGCTATACAAGATCATGTCCTACATCTAGCCACTAACCAACTAATATGATAATTTCATCATAATCTGGTGGCATCACAGGTGGTTCTAAAATGCACAGGCCACATCTAAAAATAATGAGCACTGGACTCTGTACTGTTACCCACAACTAATGAAGAATGACTTATGGAAACAGCTATCTCCAGCTGCCTTAAGGCAACACCAGTAGTCACCCAGGTGATAGCTGATGCTAGCTTTTAATTTTTTCTTAATGACAGAATTGCATAAAGCTGCTACTTACGACTATTTCCACTGTTGCTCAATCCGATGCAGCCGACTTAAGCATATATGGTTGGCACTACTTATGTAAAAGCAAGTGCTGCACAATATGTATGTTACATCAACTGGCGGTTGTAAACACAGGCAAGTACAAGACACTACTGTGTGACAGCGTATTTTATTTAACGATCGTCCCACACAAGAATTAAGCTGCCGCCTTTGCAGCCACTTCCTTTGCCTTAGCTTTTTCCAGCTTAGCAATACGAGCAAGTGACTTGGCACCCATCTGACCACCTCCCCAGTGCTTTCGAAGCTCCTCACCCCTCTCGTTGAAGTTGGTCTTCACACTTTCAACTAGCTTGCTCAGAGTAGTCTTGTCCTCAGCGTTAACCTGAGTGAGTGCCAGTGACGTTGCTGTCTTCCTCCGCACCACACGACCAAGCCTTGCCTTACCCTTCACAATGCAGTATGGGACACCCATTTTCCTGCAGAGTGCTGGCAAATGGATGACGATCTAAAAGGCATCAGGTATCAATCAAACACATTTCAGCATCTGAACAAAACAACAATAGCAAAACATCCCCAAGCAACTGCTCAAGCTTTACCTCAATCGGATCAACATCATGAGCTATGATAACAAGCTGAGCTTTCTTCTGTTCAACAAGGTTTGTAATAGTGTTGACTCCGGACCTCACTACAGGTGGTCTGGGAGTAGGCTTGTCATCCTTGCCCTCAGTTCTGGCCTTGGCCCGGGCAAGCAACCTTTCCTTCTTCATCAATTTTGTCTCGGGGCGATACTTGTCGAGCAGCTTAAAAAGCTGAGTAGCTAAAAAACGAACCAACTACACTACAGCAAGCTTCAACCGTAGAAATTGCTTTGCTTAAATCAACAGAAATAGAACACAACATAACACATGAAGCTAAAGATCGCGACTAATGCCCATGAAGACATTGTCGCCATAACTCCAAAATCGGCAAGCACCACAACAATCACAATATCTTAACATTTTTAACGTGTAGAACACTTTTATGGATAGGAACAGCAGAAGCACAATCATGCACAAAAAAGCACGGCTTATGCCAGGGACATCGGTACAGCAACAAATCTAGAAGGCATAGCATACCAACACGGATGGATTACGATAATGACTTAAAAATGCATAGGATTTCAGATGACACCTTTTCATAAGAGTGATAATTCATGCATGACTTGTAAACCTGTCCATCTAGTACTATTTCTCGGTTAGGTTCGAAGCTAACAACGGTACACTACAGGTGTCTTGAGGATGAAATTCGTGCCCACAGGATACGCCAGATACTTTTTGCATTGGGCATAAACAGTATTTACTAACCAGACACATGCAGACATGCACACAATAAGCTACAAGGCCGCGATAATCGTAGCAATCAGCCTCGGGTTAGTTTTGTGTTAATCACCCGATTTGGAAGGTACCACTGTCATGTCGGCCCTTCATAGCATATGCACACGTCGTTGCATGCCTCGTACAAATAAACATTGAAGGGAGCATTGCACCAGACACTTGTGGTACCTGCTATTCTGGACGCTATGTATCCTGCTACCTTCCAACTAACCGATTGGTAGTGGTGCGACCACTAAGCACACGGACATAACGGGGAGGGGCTACGTGAGCATGCAAGATCACAAAATAAGGGCTATGTTTACAAAAACCAACATGGACTAATTGACAGTGCTCCAGAGCCCACCACAACTAACCAATAGCGAGGAAACAGGCTTACGTACTCAGTAGAATAAAGTCAACAGCGTCACACAAGCACTATCACAATCGGCCGGAATTCCAACAGCATACATAGTAGAATGGGGTACCTCAATGTGGTCGTCAACTTGTTCAGCCAAGCTACCATGCACCTGCAGCAGGAGGACTAAGGGGACGACGATACAAGGGCCGTCGTCGTGTATATTACCGTCAACCGAGACTAACCTGTCTGCCGGTCAACGGCGCTTCTGAACTGGTTGATCGGCGGTGGAACTTTCAGACGCTGATAAAGAACAGCGGTCTGTCGCTGGAGTCGAATATACTTGGGCCATCTAACAAACCTGCTTAAGTCTCGCTTGGGTTGAATATCTTGCCCTATAAATAATACGGCAAGCATGGATTAAAACGCACGCTGGTTCAGCCCTCACGCAGGAGTCAGCTTTCAGGTAGTACTTACCGATGCCGAAATTCTTGGCACGCTTCTCAAACAGAGGATTAACAACCTTCTTTTTTTCCTCTGCCTTTGTTTTAAGAGGCGCAGCCGCTACCTTCTTCTTGCCCTTTTTAGTAGGCTTCGGCTGTAATGGAAATGTTAACGGTCAAGCCGGGAGCACTCAGGCGGTCGGCGCCAAGGCCATTTCACGAGTCAAGAAAAACTTGAGATAAAATTATTAATTTAAGTATTAACGACAAACAATTCTGACGCGATATGCGTGATGTCCTTAAGCATGAAGCTTAAGATGGAACGTCTAGCGGCCGATATTACAATTCGCGTAGCCCACTAACAGCCACCTACCATGTTGGGATACGACCGGAAAGGCAGATCGCAAAGCTTTGTGGGTAATCGACGGGAGGGGGAACCGGATGTTATTGGTTGTGGCCACCCGTAGGCTGCCGTCCTACGGGTTTGATAGCAGGCTGTTGCGCCTTAAACGTTTGGTCGGAAGTAGATGAGGGTCTCCAGATAATGAGCAGCTAACCGTTGGGAGCGATCGCCTCGCAAGGTTTTTTCTTATTTGGAACGCGGAGGTAAGTGCACGTTAATGTGGCTCACTCTTTCCAGCGTCTGGATATCTTGCCCTAGCAGTGAACTGATGTGCGGTTGCAACTGCTGCGCCGCTAAATGCTTTGGTGGCAATGAACGCACGTAACTATAAGAGTGATCATTCGCTACTTTGCTGTCGTCTTTATTGCACTTGTGACGACCGCTACCTAGCGAGGTTGCCCCGAGTGGATTTTCAACCAGCCATTAGTTCCAAGACTATCACGGCTCACTGCAACAACAATAATAATACAATAATAATAATGCATTTGATATAGCTCTCTCAGAGAAATGAATCTCTTTCTAGGCATTTCACATGTGCTGCAAAGGAAGCACGATCGAAGGGTTAGTGGTATCGTGCTCAATAAACAACAAGAATAACATGGTTAGGGGTGACAAGCACAGGGTCGGCTCGCAAGTTTGGTTAGTGGTAGTATGCATATTGTCAACACGCATAAGCGCATAAAGGACGAATCGCAGGGACCCACTAAATGCTGCAATAAATAGATGCGTTTTTAGTTTCTTTTTAAATGTAGAAAAGTCAGGAGATGTCGTGACGCAGGTCGGGAGTGAGTTCCATGCTTTGGGAGCATACGAAGTAAATGCACGGTCCAAAGAATTTGAGATTTGTACGAGGTAAGGGCAAGCAGTTAGATTTTGAAAAGTGGACGGCACGGTGCTTAGCCTTGTGGAGGAGTAGATCTGATAGGTAGTTAGGCTGGAGCCAAAGAATGAAGGGACCTAAAAGTGAGTGACAAAGCCTTGAAGTCGATGCGTTGCTTGAATGGGAGCCAGTGTAGGTCGGCGAGAAGTGGTGAGATGTAGGAACTGCACCGCACATTACAGACAAGCCTAGCTGCAGAGTTTTGCACCAGCTGTAAACGCCTGATTGCACATGCCGGTAAACCAGCAAGCGACAAGTTACAGAAGTGAAGACGGTTTGTCACAAATGCATGGATCAATATAGATGTGGTATCCCTGCAAGGTCGCAGCGAAAGTGGTCGTGATGAGAGATGCGGCAGAGGCTGTTAATAGCGATTGCACTGCGCCGAATGCCATCGTTCCAAACTTAGAGATACTCACTCGTATCGATGACCAACTATCGGTCTTAATGGCTGGCCATGTCTTTTTAGTGACTCGAGCGCAGTGACAATGCCATTTGATGTGTATACAAATGCGGTCAGCAACGTCTCAGTTGCTGCCGAGACCTGCGCATCTTTATTATAGTGGCTTGTTTAATCCACGACCGGCAGAAATGCGTGGGCACTTTAAGGCCTTTGTATGCAACATGCATTTCTGGGCTGGTGTGTTGGGCTTTTGTGTAAATACGCTAGGAGGATACGCCTAGGCCTTTTTTCTTATCGGAGGGGTTGAGTTTAAAGACTGTCTTGGGCCTGGCTAAGGGGCAAGGCCCGTTGCCCCTACTCAAAGTCGTACAGGGTTAGCAAACTCTTAAAACAATCGACTTTGGCTGCATTTATGCCGAACTTGTTTGTGCTTCTTCTTGCCTGCCCAGTCAATCCGGAACGATTCTAAAGAGTATTAGTTGCCGGTTGTCAGCAGCAAAACTCGATGCACCTATTCTGGTTATATATGGGCTTTCTGAAAGAGCAAACTTTGTTCAAATGCACACAACCCCCATAATACTTTAATAAGGTAACAAGGCACAGGCATAATACTGAAATATAGATTAAAAAACTAGTTTTAATCGTCCTGTTGTAGGACATCAGGTAGATAGGGTTAACTTGTGGAAGCTGGACGCTGTGGAAAATGTTTCTTGCTGCGTAATCCCTCCTCATGGGCTAGTGAATAGGAGCCCAGCTGATCTGACCTATGCTGCAGTCATAGTGCCACTGCCTTTCCTCCCAAAGGACAGCCCCATTGAAATAATATACATTAAATAGCCTGCTGTGTCGGTTAGCCGTTTTGCAAGTGGGGAGAGAGAGGGTGGGCAGAGGGTGGGCAGCTCGAGCTGCCGCTACAGCGTAAGTGCATTTGTGTGCCTTGATTCTGGGAGGCATACGTGTCGTGAGAATGCAAAGGGCTGCACCAGGCAGGAGATCACTGCGTGCTATCAGCAACTTGGATAGCTCAGCTGGCAGTATCGATAATAACATGGTGCTGAACTGCTGTCAAATTTTCTGGTTTTCCCAATGACTATAGTATTGTGGAGGAACAGTTTCAAGTCCGGGTTTTTATGTAAGCAAATCATGCAGCTACTTGCTTCAGCCCGGCCTTGCATTGATGTGATGTAGGAAAAGGAAAAAAGCAGTAGTAGCAGCACTAACTGTGTCACTATACCCAGATCGTTAGCGCACAAAGATAAATGCAGCAATAATTTTTGGATTCTGTTCAGACCTTTCTTGCATCTGTACACAGCAGATCTAATTTGTGCTTTCAGTTTGGTATGATAACAGTAGCTGCCGGTCATTCTCACTTAGCTCTGCAGCATTTACAAAGTTTATATTTTGGCACCACAAGCCACCACACCGATCTTGCTGTGCATTAAGATTTGATTGGCAATGCCATCTGAGCATTTTCAAATTCTCAATCACTATTAAAATAATATCAAACTGCTGTCTATTCACATTTTACTTTAAAACCTAAATAGGTGACTTTCAAAGGTGGGTTCACAGATGGGAAGTATCTTTATAGAGAATTTTTGCAGTCGATGTATTGGCTGCTGGTTTCCAATTGCCGAGGTATGCCCATCATCCCCGGTTCTCTTGAGACAAGTTATGCCAGGTACATCTCAGTGTATCATATTTGTAAAGAACGATTTAGTGGTAGCTTTGATGAGTGTGGTATGATCTCGAGCTTAAAAACGTTGTGGTCCCTAGTCAGAAGCACGAGTCAATTGTTGACACCGCATTGCGCCTCTGAGGTTTTCACCATTTGATGCAAGTATGCTTGTTTAAGTTGTGCCTATTTTGCTGACATTTAACAGCAAGTTCAGTACAGTATAAGGATAAGGATCTACAGAAAGCATAAGGATCTGCCATGATAGCATATATTAATGGAATGGCAGTTTGTATCCTGTTGTGTTTGCCTGTGTATGTATATGATTGTGTACATGTATGCCTGTTTGTGTCCTCAATTGTGCTCTCATACCTCTCCTCTCCTCAGCGTGCGATCATCCTGCCATCCCTTGCACTAAATTAAAATCTTTGGGGATCGAGCCTTAAGGTCGTATGCACCGAAAGTCTAAAACTTGCTTCCGGCTACGATAGCTACCTGCAATGACATTGCATCTTTAAGTCTCAGCTCAAGATGCATCTGTTCTGCTCTGCATTGCTTTCATCTCAGGGAAGTTTAGTCTTTTCTTTTGTTCCGGCGTGCTTTGGGTATGTACCTGTGCACGTCTCAGTGCATGCTGCTAGCCAATTTACCAACCGGTGGCCATGAGTGTCTTCTTTTTTGCTTTACCATGCTGGGTTAAGCATCATAGTTGTTTGCTTTTGCATGCTTGATGCCATGCATGAAACTAGCACTTCGATATTGATTCTCTTGCAGTGAGTTATAAAGCACCTGGATAGAGATTAAGTTCTCTTACGGTGCTGTATTAATGCTTTATTATCATTGTATGATTCAAATGAGCTATTAATAAGAAATATGCATACTACTGATAATCGGAAGTCGGTTATAGGCAATTACGGTGTTTAATTTTGCTTGGAACTCGAAAATACATGTACCATTGCCACGCTGGAAAGCCGTGGCTTTGCATGGTTGATTTAGCTATTAGGGCTCTCAGCCCTGAATCACCGGGCATGCTGACCTTTACTGACAGCTGAACTAGTCACTGTGTCTGACCGTGGCCTGGGACTCACTGATGATTACTAGTCCGAATACGTTCTACAGAATGAAATCGGTAAATGGGCATGCAGTTGTACTATTTGAGCAAACATGAAACGTCAAGCATAAATGCACGATCAAACTGGATTGTCAGTGCTCAAGCAATGAAGACACAGCTGAGTCTAGCCCTTAGAGACTTCATTGAAGCACTAGAGCTAAGGGATATGCATAACTTTTGCCAAATTAGCAGTATGGTAACTCTACATCACCTTTTACTAACAGACTATCCATGTCTGTGGACTAGCTTTTGAAATACTATTGCACATGTTCCTTTCTCATCTGCCTCCTAAAAGTAAAGGTTGGCTGATTCAGCAGTCTCATTAATAAAGCAGCAGAAGAGCCTTAGAGACTATCACCCCCCTTACAGTGGGCAATAAAGATTGCCTACTGAATGACTCGAACTCACGGCTTGGTTTGTGTTCTCAGACACGATCGGTCGTTTAACAAACAGCACTTGTCAGCATCAGCACTGCATGGTATGCCGAGCTGGATTTGTCCAGCAGGTAAAGGTGCTCGCCCCGACCAAGTTCTGTCTGATGTGGACTCGAGCCCTGAGGCATATGTGAAGCACCTGAATAGAGACTAAGTTCTCTTGGGGCACTATACAAATGAATTGTATTATATTATAGGAAACATGCCATGCAGAATAACCGACGGCACAACTGACAATATAATGTGAATATTGATCTTTCTCTGCATTATTACTACATTTACCGATTTCATTCTGTAGGAAGTATTCGGACTAGTAATCATCATTCTAACCGGTGGTCCTCGGTGTCTTTTTATGTGCTTTTGCATGGTGGTCTGAGCATGATGCTTGTATAAGCATGATACCGTGCATTTCATTACTCTTGGTCGAGCTCATCTTGCATCGATTTGTAAAGCACCTGGATCATAGGATGCTATACCACAACCTATTATTAATATTATTATTGTTGTAGTTCAGTTTCGTCGTGTTGCATCATTGATGGCATGCAGCACTTTTCCGTTCTTGCTAACAAAGTTTTAGCGTTGTTATAGCAATTGCCGAGTCAGCTGTGTAGAGTTGTGTGTGGTTACTTATGCGTCCGTGGTCTGCAGGTTTAGACTGGCGACTGCTGCTGCTACTACTACTACTACTACTACTGCCACGGTAAAATGGCTCAGCACAGAGTAAGCTATGTTCGCTTCAACCAGGACATGTCGTGCTTTGTCTGCATCACTTGCAGAGACCTTCGAGTGTTCAATGTAGAACCGCTCATCCAGATGCTGCACATGCCCGCCGAGCTCATAGGACGCGTCCGAATTGCCGAGATGCTCGACAGGTCGAACTTTATCGCCCTCGTGTCTGCTGACTTGGATCATCCTTGTCCAGAAAACGTGCTTCGGCTTCTCGACGTCCATGGCCGCGCCTTTCGTGCCAACGTGACTTTCGGCAGTGCAATCCTCGACGTTCGGATGCGCAAGGATAGACTGATCGTCGTTCTGCTGACGCAGATACATGTGTTCACGTTTCCCGGCCTGCAGAAGCTGACCGCGTTCGACACGCGAGACAATCCTTCCGGCCTGTGCCAAGTCAGCCGCAGCAGCCTGCGAGCCACGATGGTGTTCCCCAGCCAGGGGTGTGTCGGCTTCGTGCGTGTTGCTGACGTCGGCTCACAGCTCGAGGAGTGCGCGGTGCTGCTGAGGCGGCATCACCGGGACAGGTCTTCGTCTACGACGATGGCAGCAGCGCCCGATGCTGCCACGTCGTCCTCGGCTCCTAACTGTGTCCAGGCGCACGACGGCGAGCTGGCCTGCCTGGCCATCAGCGGCGACGGGACGCGCTTTGCCACGGCGTCGGTGCGAGGCACATTGATACGGGTCTTCGACTGCGCCACACGGGTGCGCCTCGCCGAGCTGAGGCGAGGCTCTGATGCTGCCCTCATGCACTGCATCGCTTTCAGCGCCGACGGACGCTACCTGTGTGCTACTAGCGACAAGGGAAGCGTGCACGTCTTTGCCGTCGGCGACGACAATGCTCACCTGAACCCGCGCTCGGTGCTTGCCGATGGAGCCGCGATTGCCGGCGTAGCGTTTGGGGACTATTGCCTGAGCGTTGCACAGTTTTCCGTGCCGGACAGGTGTGCCTGCGCTTTCGACTCGGAAGGTGGCAGCTCGGTCGTGGCCGTTTGCTTCGACGGGACATTCTACAAGTATGCCTTTGCAACTGCCACTCGAGGGTGCAGCAGAGAGGTTTTTGACAGGTTCTTGGAACTGGGAGATAATTGCGAGATGTAGCAGTCCTGTGGTGCCGAACTACAATGGCTGCTGCTGATTCCAGATGAATTGTCTTCGGGCCTAAAGTAGTTTTTCTTGCTGTCTCCACGTGCATTTAATTCAGCTACTGGCCCACCACGATTGCCGGTATCGTGGACGTGCAAGCGTGAAGTAGAGGCCGAACGGTGCTTCGCCCGATATGGGTGGGAGATCCCGTGTGCCACAACACGGTTATGAGGTTTTGGTGCTGCTCCTTCTTCCCATACGTGACATGAGCAAGTAATTTCTACCGTTGCTACTATATAATGCGACTATATTTCCTTCCGAAGCTATATTTTTTGACGTCTTCAGGCCATTTGCTTTGATTGGAAGCATTCTTCCGTGTCTCAAGTTACAGGCAGCATTTGACTTCGGTGTCGACTAATACCAAGCTTCCCTTTGGGAACTGTCCAGGTTGTTTAACACCTGGTGGCAATAAAGCTATGCCTATGTACTTTGAGAAAAACATTTTTTGTAAGTGCTGGCTTGTTTGGTTTTCGTCTGTATATCTGTTATCTTCTAGCATCTTCTGGATGCCTGCACCGTGACTAGTTTTTATCATAATTAGACGAGGAATACAAACTGAGTAAGTTAAAACAAAAAGAGTGCCCTTTTTGTCGCTTAGCCTACCTTAGAGCACAACGTGCATAGTATGAATTGCTCGGCTCACATACACTACAGAGACAGCTCACCTTCCAGTGACAGTGGCCGAGCCTGACATTGGAGTTTAGGTCTGGGATGGGAACAAAGTTGCCCAAGCACCGGTCGGTCTTGTTGCTTAGGACTCTCTTTAGGCTATTTCAAAGTACTTGGGCATCACCCCTGGGTCGTAGTATAAGGTAAGGTAAGGTGCTTGCACTTCAGGGGCAAGGTCGCTGGTTTGAGTCCTGCTCCACGTGATTCTCCATTGCCTACCACAAACTGAAGGAATGGCCGCTAACGCTTTTCTGCCTTTAAATATGTGAGGCTGTTGAAGCAGCCGATCTTTATATTACATTTACCTTATTGCTAGTCCTAACCGATTCGTCACTCTTCGCTAAACCAAAAGTTAGCAGCCCTAGCTCACTAAAACCAAGCTTAGGCTTCCTAGTGTTTCTATTATTATCCCGAAGGCTGCACCAGAGAGTAAGGATGCAGATGTTGAATGACTACCATTTTACGAGCTTGACCCCGCTAGTCTGTGCGTGTGCGCATCGTTAAATTCGGCGTAGTCGCACGATTACGCTCCGAACGAGCGGCGCAACGAGCGCGTGCGTCGCGAGGTAATTGGATGTCGGACGCCGTTCTTGGCTCGAGGTCGTGGGCTCGTGGAGCGTGCAAGTCCAGCGTCGAGTATTTTCAGCAATCACAGACGCACGGTTTTATCGAGGGGCAACTAATGTCGCTCTAGTTCTTCTTAATTTGACTGTCCTGCCTTCGATTGTCGCGTTGCACGTTTTTCTGAATGTTTGACTCACCGCATCGTTAGAATCACAGTTGTGCGAGTTAATAAACAAGAAATAACCTCTTCGCGCTCAAATGAATGCTTGCAATATATAGCTACTGATGTACCAGCTCCACGTATTTAGCGGTATAGGAGTGGTAGTGATTTCCACCCTGCGACAAGCAATACAGATTTCGCTGCTGCCGGATTCGAAGTATTGGCCCAGATTGTAATTTTTGGATATTCTTAAAGCTGGACTAAGGCCCAATGGCAATAACGAAGATTTACATCAAAGTATTAGACTCAGTGCCACATAAGCAGGTACTTCATAATTCTGATGCGACCACGAATTTGGGAACCAATCTATACGATACATTCCGTGCACGTCAGGTGTGCCAAAATCTTATTTCAGAGTCAACTCAAAACCAGCTGACAAGTTTATCCTTTAAGAGTCGCTAGAAGCTACCAACTCGTTGATAGCGCGATCGAACCTAAAGTCCACTAAGGGATTGGCTGCCACCATGGCACTGGAAAGGGAGACAAACCAGTGTAGGCATACTTTAGACAGAATTCAAGCTTCAACAGGCCAAGCATTTTGGCCATTTTCTCTGCAATTTCTGGGTGTGGGTGCACATATGGCACCAGCCATGTGCCAAATGTGGGTGATATAGCACAGACGGCTTGTCAAGGTAATAGTTGACATCTGAGCAAAATTAGTGAACGTGTGTAGTATTGCTGTGGCTCCGGCGGCAGCAGCTCTAGTGAAGTCTCACGGAGACACAGCGGACGTGAGCGGTTAACGAGACTCAAATCTTTATTCCCTCAACGGGTACATATACGAACTGGCTGACTCACCGCAGATGGGGAATGCATCTGTGGCGGGCAACATCCTTACCTCAAGGGCAGGACGCTGCTCCGAGTTAATTGCCCAACCACCTGCTGCAGGTGGGGCATTCATTAGTGGCCGAGGCTGCTGTACTAATTACAATAGCAGAAGCGGCAGGCCCACAAAATATGTACATAAAGAGAGTTCTTTCAAATTTGTTTTGAATGCATCTCTAGTAACTTTCTCTACTAAGTGCAGCCTGTTTCATCGCCTGGCTGCTAAGCCTACTATAATTACTAGTACATAGACTTCCGTGAGTGTCCCATTAATTTTAAAAGCTGCTAAATCTCGTAACTTATCAGTCTATGAAATTACTGGCACTCGTGAGATGGTTAGCTGCAGCAGCAAAAGCCAGAGATTATGAATTCGGAACGAATAATAAGAACGCTAATATTGTTAAATAGGAGTTGCACACTCCAAAAATGCTGACGCCCACAATAAAACATCTCCCTAACTGCTCCGAGGTTAGGTTCATACCTAGTGATCATTTCGGTGATCTAGCTGATCGCTTACTCCTCTAACTTCTTTGTCAGCAAGATAGACAAGATCAGACAGTCCATCCTTAACATGGCGACCTACCCTTTGGAATCACGTCGCTCAATATCAACCCCACAGGACTCATGGCCCTCAATTCTGTGCAGCACCTCCATGCCCACATTCAAGGTGGCCACGAGTGACATCAGGCTGAAATTCATCTGTCAATTAAAGAAGTCTTCTAGTCCTCGAGACCCATTTCCGACTGTCCTAATTATACGCTGCATAGATCTGCTGCTGTCATGCATAAATAACACAACAAATATATCCTTAGCTTCAGGCCCGCCTCTTTAAAAAAGGCTGAGCATAGGCCACTAATTAAAAAAGCAACACTAGACCGCAAGAAATTGAGTTGCTTCCGCCCGGTCTCTCTTTTACTGTTCCTATAAAAGACACTGAAACGAGTTGTGGCCGACCAGCTGAACTCATTTATTGAAACTTCAAACCTAGCAATCAAGTTCCCGTCTAATTTTAGAGCTAGTTACTCCATAGAGCCAGCATTACTTAGGGCATATAATGAACTTCTAAGGAATGCAGATTTAGGCAAAGTCTCACTGTTTGTTTTGCATGATACTTCGGTAGTGTTTGGTAAAATAATCATCAATTCGTTCCCGAGTGCCTGTCATCTCGTCTGGGCATCACTGGTTCTACACTGCAATGGTTTAGGTTTAGGTACTATCTCAGCGATTGACTCACGAGTATTGATGTGAACAGAAAAAGATCACCCGATGAACTACTGAAGTATGTGATACCTCAGGGCTCAGTGCTTGTCCTGCTTCTCTTCACAGTTTATACTCTCCCTCTTGCAGATGTGATCGCCTAGCACAGCAGTTCTCAACCTGTGGTTTGCTACCCCTTTAGGGGGTCGAACGACCCTTTCACAGGGGTCGCCTAAGACCATCGGAAAGCACGCATTTCCACATTTCGCACACAATAATTTTATGGTCTGGGCTCGCCACAACACGAAGAACTGTATTAAAGGGTCACGGAATTAGTAAGGTTGAGAACCACTGGCCTAGCACAATATTGGCTTTTACTTTTATGCAGATGACAGTCAGGTGTAACTTTGCATTGATAACTTCCAACCCATCAGCACGTCGAATTCTTTCAACTCCCTTGGTACATGTGCTATTGCCATTCTTAAATTGAATGATGATAAAACCAAGTTACTAGTTATGGACAAACCAGGTGTGATTCAGAAATTGAAACGGCTAACGCTCAAAATCGGTTTTGTCAGCATATCTCCTATTTAATCTGCACGAAATCTAGATGTCATGTTCCAAAGGGACCTTTAAATGGACGACCCTATCAGCTCCACAGTATGTCTGCCGCCTTTCAGCTACAGAACATTGCTAACATTCGGGCTTGTTTAGACAGGGATACCAAATCTAAATCGGTAAATGCATTTGTGACATCCCGTCTTGACTTCTGTGACTCACTGTTTGCTGGCCTGCTGGCCTGTGCAATCGGGCGTTTACATCTGGTGCAAAACTCTGTAGCCAGGCTTGTCTGTCACGTGTGTCGTAAGTTGCCACATCACACCACTTCTCGCCAACCTGCACTGGTTACCAGTCGAGCAACGGATCGACTTCAAGGTTTTGTCGCTCACTTTTAGGTCCCTTCACTCTTTGGCTCCAGCCTATCTCTCAGACCTACTCCCCCACCAGGCAATGCATCGTACCACCTGCTTTTCGGAATCCAACAGTCTACAAATACCTCGTACAAACCCCAAATCCTTTGGAGACCACGCATTTAGTTCGTATGCTCTCAAGGCCTGGAACTCCCTCCCGACTTGCGTCAGAACATCCCCTGACTTGACCACATTTAAAAAGAACTTAAAAACACACCTATCGAGGACAGCATTTAGTGGGTCCCTGTGATTCGTCCTTCACGTGCTTATGTGTGCTGACACTGTGCATGCTGCCACTAACCACATTTGCATGCTGGCACTGTGCATGTCACCCCTAACCATGTTGTTCATTTTGTTTGTTTATCAAGCATGATATTACTCACCATTCAATTGCATTTCCCTTTGCAGCAAATGTAAAGCGCCTAGAGAGAGATTGAGTTCTCTGAGGGCGCTTTATCAAGTGAATTATTATTATTATTACAGAAGTCCAGATGGGATGTCACAAATGCACGGACCAACTTAGACGTTGTATCCTTATCTAAAAAAGCCTGAATTTCAGCAATGTTACGTAGCTTAAAGAAGGCAGATTGGCTGTGGAGCTGATGTGGGCGTCTAAAGAGAGGTCACTTTGGAATACGACACCTAAATTTCGTGCAGATTGAACAGGAGACATGCTGGCAGAGCGATTTTGAGCGTTAGCCTTTCCTATTTCCGAATGACACTTGGTTTGCTCATAACTAGTAAGTTAGTTTTACTATCATTTAATTTAAGAAAATTTGCTGCCATGCATGTGTGGATGTCATCAATACATGCAGCAAGTGAGTTGAGAGAATAGGAGGTGCTCGAAGGCTAGGAGGGATCAAAGTAAAAGTACAACTGAGTGTCATCCACATAGAAGTGAAAGCCTAGATTGTGCTTGGCAATCGCATCAGCAAGAGGGAGAGTAGAAACCATGAAAAGAACAGGATCTAGCACGGGGCCCTGAGATACCCCATATTTCAGAGGTACCTCAGATGATCTTTGTCCACTCACGTCAATACTCTGGAGTCTCCCAGTGTGATAGGACCTGAACCACTTCGGAGCAGTGCCAGTGATGCCCAGGCGAGATGAGAGGCGCTCAAGAAGAACTTGGCGATCGATAGTATTAAAAGCTGCCGAAAGATTGAGAAAAACAAGCAGAGACACTATACCCATTTCTGCATTACTAAGTGATGACACACTAGGTAAGGCGGTTGCTTTCACGATCTTGGTCCCGAGGTCGTGGGTTCGATTCCTGTGGTGGGCGATTCTTTATCGCCACTGCAAGCGGTGGTGATAGCCATAAAGGCTCTTCTGTCGCTATACAAAAAGAGGCTGTTTAGTCAGCTAGGATTTATTTATTAGGTCGTTGTACACCATAAGCAATGCTGATTCTGTCTAGTGATTAGCTCTAAAGCCAAACTGGAAGTTACTAGCAAGGTTTGAAGTTTCAATGTATGAGTTCAGCTGGTCTGCCACGACTCGTTTCAGTGTTATTGATAGGCATGGTAGAAGGTAGACTGGATGGTAGTTGCTCAAGTTCTCTTGGTCTAGTGTCGCTTTCTTGAGAAGCGGCCTGACTACAGCTTTTTTGAAAGGTGCTGGGACATGACCTGAGGCTAATGACATATTAATGATGTTAGTTACACATGGCAGCAACAGATCAATGCAACTTACTACTGTAAAGAATAATCACAGTCACTCGACAACCGATGAGGAACCACGTCCAGCTTGAATGTCGAAAAAAGGTTTCAAGACAATTCTTTCGAACTGAGTTTCGGCTGAGGTTGACAGCCTATATCGATCAGCCGCTTTCGAGAGCCGCAGGCCAATGCGAAAAGCAGAAATGCAGCGGGGCCAGCTCTCGGGGCCTCTCCGCTCTCTCCAAACCCTCCTCATGATCTTACTACAACTGCTGCACCCTCTTGCTCACTGCTCGATGACAAAGGTGTTTTTTCAGCCGCAAAATTCTTGTTCGCCCTAAAATTAAGCCAGACTGGCCCTACGCTACAGCAAAAAGAGAAATTTACACAAAACTATTGTAAGGAAAAAGTGGGTTTTAGCTTTTTAAAAATTCTTGTCGTCCACCTAATTTTTTATCCGTCTGGGTAGCCCGTCTCAAGCATCGTCACCCTCAGTCTGCTGCTCCATAGCCTATGCATGTTTACATCAGTGTATGCTCGATGCGACATTCGTCAGAGGCGGACTTAATAATATTAAATCAAATGCATCTGTATAGTGCCTTAAAGGTGTGAACTTAATCTATTTCTAAGCTCTCTATATATACTGAAAAGAAAGCATGATCGTATGAGTAGTAGTAACTTGCACAGTGTCAACATGCAAATAAGACTAGTGGTTACATGCTCAGTATCAGCACGCATAAGCACACAGAGGACAAATCACATGGACTTACCAAATACCATAATGGATGCGTTTTTAGTTTCTTTTTTAATATTGTCAAGTAAGGGGATGTCGTGACGCCAGTCGGGAGTGAGATCCAGGCTTTGGGAGTACACGAACTAAATGCTTGGCCTTAAAAAAGGATTTGAGGTTGGTTCGAGGCATAGCTAAACGAATTGAGTCATATAAGAGTGAAGGGTACGATTCCTAGTCTGGTTGGGAAGTAGGTCTGAAAAGTAGGCTCGAGCTAGAGAATGAACGGACCAAAAAGTCGTGACAAAAACCTTGAAGTCGATATGCTGCTTGACTGGGAGTCAGTTCAGGTCGGCGAGAAGTGGTGTAAAGTGGCAACTAGGACGCTCACGACAGATCAGCCATGCTGCAGAGTTTTGCACCGACAGTAAGCCCCAGTTTCGCGGACCGGAAGATCTGCAAGCAGTCAGCTACAGAATTCGAGACTGGATGCCACAAATGCATGGACCAACTTGGATTTAGTATCCTTATCTAAGCAGGCCCAATTTTTGCAATGCATAGCTGAAAGTACGCATAAAAGCAGCACGACTAGCTTGGCAAGCCCCGAAAGCAGCACACAGTCATGATTCTAGCTAGTTGTGGTACAACCGCATTATCAATAACTAATAACTCCATGGCAAAATATTGGTCTTGTCTCTGAGACGAAGTGCTATTAATCCACTACAGCGAACTGGAAACTCGTTTAACTCTATTTGAGTAATTCCCAGCGTGATTGCCGTAGCCAGCCGGGTATATGTAGTTGCTGCTACGAATAACTTAATTGATGTAGCTGACGTTGTATTAGGCCACAATACCCATCTGGCTGCTTAGGCAATGAACAATGGGTGTATGCATATATACGCAGCCTCTAGCAAAGAATTAAACGCCGAAAATTTAGCAAATGCACCGGAAGCACACCCATACACCAATAACTGCAGTTCCATAATAAAGGTGACTCCGTACGACTTGAGATAGATGACTTGCCTATAGGACTGCTTCGCTGTGACTCCTTGTCTGAGCGTGTGCGACACGCTATCTCCCAGCAGATCTTCAGGACCAGCCCGAAGACACATGTCTTACGGGCTGCATTCAGATTCCAGGTCTTGGCTTGGACAGAGGCTTAGGGGCGCACGCCCAGAAGCATACAATTATTGCAGATATTCTATGTGTTACGAGAAAAAGCATAACAAAAAACAATAGTAAACAACCTATGCAAAAATTATATGCGGTGTACGAAAAATACAAACTGTTGCTTATTACTTCAGTGAGACCCGACTCTTCTATTCATTACATTAGCAAATTGGCAGTCATTACCCCTATGACATTACGCAAAGTTATTATTCATTACTTTCGCATCTAGACATGCAATAAATGTCAGTGACATTGAACATTCTGTGACGTGTCATTAAAAACGACTCAACAAGAAAAAGCAACTACAATTTCAAATATGCAAGCTGTCAATAAAAATTTGCCCAATCCTTTAGCAATTTAAAAAAATGCTTTGACCCAAAATTTGGAGAAGTAGAAAGAAAAGGCATTCAAAAACCTCTGCGAAGCAGTAGGCTACTTAACCGGCAACGTTCGACTACTGCTGGCCATCTTAAATGCAGACGGCGCGAAGAAGCAGAGCAAAAACCGAACGACAGCCGATGGGCAAGCATTAGAGACTCGTGGCTTTGCCCGCGTACTCGAGCTGCCACTAATGAAAGCCCCAGGAGCAGATCGCGGGACACGAATATATGGTGCTAAAAGCCTGCATTAATTGTCGCGCGTCGGCTGACAATCGCACCGTTACAAGCGCGGTGTTTGCGGCCTAGTACTGCCCGGACGTGGAACCCGCACACCGCGTTCCTAACAACATTAACCTTGGAAAAGCCTGCCACATCTAACTCTGGTGATCGCACAATCATGACTCAACATGAGAGCAAGCATGCAAAAAATTGGTCGCTGTCCAGGATTGGTGATGAAAGGTTCTTAGGCTGGCGTACCGGTATACCGAAGGGCTTACGCATTCAAGCCACCCGGAGTCAGGAAATAGCTAACGACCTTGACACTGCGAGGCTATGGTATTAGCTAGTTCCGCGGGGGAAGTAAGTAATGTTGAAAGCAAAAAATAGCGTAGTAAAATGAAACTTTTTAAATATTGTATTAAAAATAACATAAAGCCTTACCAAAATTTACGAGGAGATGGTCATTCATTAGTCGCTTCCAAATTTCGCTTCTTTCCGGCTGGTGAACTATCTGTTCGCGCTACCTGGGCCACCTTTTTTTGTGAAGCAGCTCTTCAGCAATGAACAGCGTTGATGTAGACGCACTGACGGAGAAGCTTCGCGATGCAGAGGATAAATTGGAGAAGTCGTGTTCACAGATAGTACTTATAGATAACCGTATACGTGATCTCGACCAGCGTTACAAACGGGCTGTCGCTAGCAAGAAGAATTCATTTCGTTATAACCTCCGGCTTAGGTAAGGGTGTGCGCTCCTCTCTGGACTGATATGCTAGTTATGCTCCTGTTTTGACTGTTCATGCCTCGCTTCTTTTCCTTTGCAAAATGATAACGTTTATTAGCTCGCACTTGGAGACACTGGGATGGCGTAGCTGCTGGAGCCGTCGATTCTCAGGACTTGCGCTTACTCTATAGCTTAAGGCGAAGAAATTAAGGGTGGTTTGCTTGCTTAGGTGATGTATTTTTTATTAAGGACACTTTTTGAGTATATGTCATTAAATCTGTAGTCCTTGGCTTCTTGAAGTTATCTTTATAGCTCGAGCTTCCCTGCGAGGTGAGCTAGTACAGACTGGGATAATGGTGCGATTGTATTGATTAGACATGCACAGCGCTGCATGGCCCCAGGTCACGTAGGGAAACGGTCCGGGACTGGCTACTACACTGTAGCTAGCCAGCTAGAAGCATAAGGATGCCGAGTCATGCTGTCAACTTCTAGTGGTTCGGGCTGGGGCTGCCACACCGCATCTCTATTTTAATCGACTGCATCTTTTTTGATACATGCGAAAATTTTGCCTGATCTGGCGTCAATGACCGTAGCTGATCGGTCTCCATAATCAGCGGTATCGACATACTTTTGAGCCCAATATCTCGTGTCTGGGTTTTCAGTTTCCCTTGTGCACTTATTATTATTATTACTTATGTTACAAATCATTCCGCTAAGCAGCCTGTAAAGTTGTTTTTATTCGGCATGATAGTGCGTTGAGTCCAAATATCCCGATCATTTCAGGCAGTTTGCTGTCAGACAAGCAACTTACCCAAAGGCTACAGCTGCTTGCTACACTTAAAACTAAGAGAATGCACCACAATGTTACCTTTTTCCATTTGTCAGCTAATGTAGTTATCCACTTCTCGCGAGATATCCGAGTGCTGTTGTAAGAATGGTAATTAACTAATTTTTGGGACTACTTGCTGGAGAATTCTTCTGCATGCTTTTGATGCCACATTCTGGCATCAGGGTTGACGTTGGCATCTAGCTCTTTTGGTGAATCAGGTTACTGAGCATATGGTTTCCAAAAGTCACCAACACCTCAGATTGAGTTTAATGCATCCTGATAACGAAATATCTTGTGTTCTGATCGTCTGTAGACTCATTAACAGTTATCACTATCTGAATGCTGTTTGAAGGCATATTCTTTCTGTATGCAAAAGAAATGATGGAAACACATGCTATTCTCGAACCGATATGTAGTTGTAAATTCACTTATGAGAGTGTATATGCTTGAGAGCAACACACACACACACACACACACACACACACACACACACACACACACACACACACACACACACACACATAGATATGGACAGTCGTCCCTCGTTTATCGTGGTTAATCAGTTCCAGACCATATCCCTAGAAGTGATTTTCGCGAAGTACTATTGTTTATTTATAAATCTAAAACCTGTTCACGGCTCTCTAAATATGGTTTTTAATATTATTAAAGACCTTTGTACATGAAATAACACCCTTTAGTCACCATTACACTCATATTACCCAATATATTAGACAAAATAAGAGAAAATTAGACAATAGACGTTATAAATATCATATTAGCTTATATAGACATTTAATTATGTGCATTTAATTGCACATACACACACTCACACTCACACACTGTTCTTACACACAGCCACTAATCTATGAAATAAATAAATAAATAAATAAATCCTAGCTGATTAAACAGCCTCTTTTTGTATAGCGACAGAAGAGCCTTTACGGCTATCACCACCGCTTGCAGTGGCGATAAAGAATCGCCCACTGCAGTATTCGAACCCACGATCTCGGGACCGAGGTCATGAAAGCAACCGCCTTACCTAGTGTGCCACCACGGCTCACCAACTGCAACTTGTTCGATGATGAAGAGGAAGAGATGCACTGCACAGCAAAGAAGAGCAAGGTTACTGCTCCTAAAGGCACGATTTCAGTAGGAGAGTCTTCAGCTGATGTAGTATCTTCAACAGATTTGCTGTCTTATACCATCTTCCATACGTACAGTAATTGTAATTGTAATACAGGTGTGTATAATTGACTCAATGCAATCGAGCATATGCTGTATAATTTTCACTATCTCGATCAACTTTTTATTGAATACAATGTATTTGAAAAACCGAGGCAGAGTGAAGCCGCAGAAGTCGAAGCTCGAAGTGGCAAGGGATGACGGTATATGTATATATGGAGAGTATGTTAGATACAGAGTTACCACATGCTCATATGGATTTCGGGTCATAATGGGTATAGTGCTTAGCACACCAGGCTCGATAAGTGACCCACCCTGCTTTAGATACAGTATAAATACCAACTATGTATGAATACACCTTTAAATCATATCAACAGTATGTGTGTCTATAATTTCACAATGCTAGGCTCTCGGCATGTGGTTTATCCAATTTTTTTTCTTATGTCTGGTCATTGTCCACTAGCATAATCACTTTTATGATCCACTCTCAGTCAGTGTTACTGCTAGGTCTATTAAGTCTATCCAAGAGCTTAGAGAGGTGGGGCTTTTTATGGTAGATAATGAAACTCAAACATCATTGATGCATGAACGGCCGTGATGGCACGCTAGGTAAGGCCATTGCTTTTCACGAACTCGGGACTGAGGTCGTAGGGTCGAATCCTGCGGTGGGTGATCCTTTATTGCCACTGCAAGCGGTGGTGATAGCAGTAAAGGCTCTGCTGTTAAATCAGCTAGTATTTTTTTATGCATCCATCGTTTTTAAGCTTATGGTATTGTTTGGAAGGAATCAGTTTGCTGACTTAATTAAGGACGGTGAGTATGCAGTGCTTATTCACACCGCCCTTGCAATGTCTTTTTGCATCGATTATATTGCTATATCAATTTGACGACTTTCTTCCGCAGTGCTTGAAAACTGTTTGTAAGAACCTCGTCAGGTTAAGGTTTTTTAAACGTAAGTTTACCATCATATAATCCAGAATCATTATGTATTGGTATATCTTGGTCCTGCTGAGCCAAATTGTGCTAAGTCATCTGAGAGGGTCTATAATGCACAGTAAAAAACAACTATGCAGACAATTTGCTTTGGTCATCTTGAGTAGTCTAAGGAGGGGGCAGTGAACCCCCCGACTACGGTCTGGCTGAGGTCGTGGGCTAGGAGGCATATGTGAAGCGCCTGAATAGAGATTAAGTTCTCTTGGGGCGCTATACAAATGAATTATATTTATTTAACCGGCAGCTAGCTAAATCAGCCATATTATGACTGCCAAAATATTCTTTGTGGTTTCTGAATTACAATGACTAGAGACCGGTTATGTCATAATCCATGTTTAGGCAGTTTATAAGCCTAAGTTCTGTAATAGGCAAGCAGTTGTGCTCTAAGCCTTGACACACTAGGTGCAGGATTGGAGTTGAGCCTCTGGCTTTGCCCAGTCAATAGTTAAATTAAGTGGTGCTCTGGGCTCAGCACTCGAGTCATAGTTAGCCACGACTGTTGCTGGATGCCTGTAACCCTCTGTCATTATCGAATTGACTTCTCTACTTCTCTATGGAAAAGGGCTTGTTTTGCTAAGTTGTGGTTTTTTTTTATTGCTGCCGTGTCTGCTACCGTCGGCGTACTTGCATGTATCGGTGCTTCACCTACAAGTCGCTAGCCGAGCTTCAAAGGTTCAGGGCATCCCCCGATATTTGTCGCTAATCGGCAGTGATCAGCGCCTTTACAAGAAATGTTTCAGCCTAGTGCTATGTTGACATGGAGGCCTCTACAAACTGCTTTTAACATTCATGCTTTTAGAATTCTTTCTTCTCTTCAATCATCGTTTGTTAATACTATTTTGTTCGGCATTACCATTTAAAACGCATGCAATAGAAGTTATGAACACCCCCTCCCGACTTTACATGTGACGATATGACCGATTGCATTTTTTGTCATTATGTATGTACTATTGCTATATATTTGGAAACTAAAGACCGTACTATTTGACCTTTATACCTATAAGCTAGTTATTTGCCATGCAGGTAATTGATATGCATGTATATTATCAGTGGTTGCTATAGCAGTGTTGTCCTGTTTGTCATTTTCTGGAGTTATTTTCTTGACGTGAGAATTTAGTTAATTGAGACCAAGGTTATAGCCACGGTTGGTATTTAAGTGACTAATCCTTGAGGGTCATGGTACGAGGTCAAGGACTTCTCTTCGAAATATGCTTGGAGTTTTTTTTTACTCTGACTGTTATTGTAACTGTTCAGGGCAGCTAGTAAGCTTCAAAGCTTTTGGAAGCCTACAACTCCATGCCGAAGTTATGCCACACAGAAGCCTCCTGCGACTCACTATAAAGGGGTTGGTACCCCTGTTTGAACAACCTGAAGCAGCCCAAAGAAAGCTCTGCTGGCGTCTTTAGACCAGTCTAAAGAAAGAGTTTATGTTTAGTAGCTCCGCAAATATGCTTCTCTTTTAAAAAATAGCGCTAGCCCTCTGGGGGCCCACATTGAGCATGCCTGCTGAAGATGCTCCATCTAAAAAGAGTGGTTGCCCTATCTATACAAGTACATCGAATCTGAGAGCCCGAATGGGTATAGCTGACAAACCTCTAAAGCTGCAATGTAACACTAAATATGCAAAATATGTCTGCTACATTTTCAAGTCTAGTATCCTCTCCGTAGTGTCTCGATGACCACCCTAGAAGGGCGGTTGTGCTTCCGTGCGTGGCGGGTTTGCTTGGTGACGGCTCAATGGATAACTTCTCATTTGGCCTTGCTGCTGCCCTATCTATGCCAGAGCTAGCAGTAATAACCTTGCTGACTGCTACCGTCCTTACACCACTAGCAATGGCCGGTACTCATTGGTCGGCTCTGTTTTGCAGCCTACAAAGCCACCATAAAAAGTTGAATTTTTAATGATTCCTCAATCGCACGTATGAAATGCCTTTCTAGCATAGCAGGCCTGGTGGCCCCCTCCGAGACAAGTTCATTAAACTTTGCATAAAAAATACACTTCCAAGCAGGTGGTCCTCGCTGGTCTCTCCTCCTTGGAAATTCTGTAGCTTCTTTTAAAAAGAAACGGTAAACTTTTTTGGAAGCAGACTCGGACTGAGCGGAAAAGTGCCGATAAGGTGGGCTCTTTTGCCCCTCTAAAAAAGACCAGTCATACCTCACTTATTTTGAGAACGCCTGAATCTCTGCACCGAAAGAGTACTGGCCAGAAACCTTTTTAAACACACGTCTAAAAATAGATTAAATTCATTTTTAGAGTCTCAAGCGGTACCCCTAAAGCTATGTAGCAGCAAGCTTACAAAGCTTCACCAATTCAGCTTAAAAAATAGAATTGCTATCCCACGTTGTTAGTGGATAGCTCTTTGCTTTGAAATACTCAGTAGATACCTAGTTGAGACACTGCGTAGCTGTCTACAAGTACCTTCGAGATGAGTTGTTTCTTTACGCTTATACTGTAGAGAACTCTCAACTTGAACTTATGATGGAAAAAGCAGAGGGATCATTGGGGTGTGGCTCTCCCCAACCACCCAAGGCACATTTTAATTAAACTTGTGTGCCCATTGATGCATGTCGTGCAGAACCAGCCTATATCCTTGCATCCACTACTCGTCGGAATGCCTGTCAAGCACCTGTTCATCACTGCCGATTTCAGCCACACGGTTATACTCTTTCACTGCATGCAATCGTCTTGCCTGGAGGTCATTCTCCCTAGAAAAGAGGTCGGCTACCTACCTACAATGCCCCTTGCACCTTATTCAGTGAAAGTCACAACGTCTACCTCTTACTCCTTTACTGCTTAGATAAGTTTTCATAGCGGCCGAATTTCTGTTCATTGGCCATCTCTATTTTCTCCCGTGGTACTGTCAACTCTGCAAGGGTTCTGTCATTCACTTTTAAGTCCCTTCATTCTTTGGCTCCAGCCTAGCCATCAGATCTACTCCCCCACCAGGCTGAGCATTGTACCACCCTCTTTTCGGAATCCAATCGTTTACCTATATCTCGTACGAACTCGATTCCTTTAGAGACCGTGCCTTTAGTTCGTATGCTCCCAAAGCCTGGAACTAACTTTCGACTTACGTCACGGCATCCCCTGACTTGACCACATTTGAAAAAAAACTAAAAACGTCTGTTCATCACTGCATTTAGTGGGCCCATGTGATTCGACCTTTTTGTGCTTATACGTGCTGACTCTGTGCTTGCTGCCACTAACCATACTTGCATACTGACCCTGTGCATGTCAATCCTAACCACCGTGCTTCTTTTGCAGCAAATGTAATGTGTCTAGAAAGAATGAGTTCTCTGAGGGTGCTATATCAAATGTATTATTATTATTATCATCATTATTATTAATATTAGGGCTACAACTTTAATAGGTATAGACCAAACAATCTCATATGGATGCCGATTCGTGTACTGTAAATCAAGTGAAAAAGCTATTCTGGTCAGGTACATGCCACTTGCCCACAGGATTAAGCCATGGCTTCAGCAGACTGGTTCTGGCATGACAACACATGCCTATCTTTTGACAATGCCCAGGGTAAGACCGTACATACGGCTACTTAACTGCTTTGTTGCCTTTGTAGGCTATTCACCCGTCAACATTTTTAGAAGTGTTAGTGTTGGTTATGTGAGGGTGTGTACCGCATCCGATGGCAGCAGCACCACCTATCTGTCGTCGTCTGCCGATGCTAAGCTGGTTCCCCCCACAGTGGCTAGCGAATCAAAGCACAGCGTTTCTACTGCTAGGCTGGAGCCAAGACGCTAGCCAATAGGAGTGAAGCGTTCACGAGTCTCAGACGACAGTTCCTGTTAAAGTAACGTCTGCATGCAAGTTAATAATACAGCGTTGTCGAGTACTGTTTAGGACGAGTGTTCTCGAAAGTAATTTGCTATTCAGCAAGACGCACACCTAAGCACACAACACTAGCATCAGCTTGTGTGTTGATGTGTGCATGCTCAGTGCCTCCTAGCAGCCTAATAAAACATATACCAGCTATCCGGCAGCTGAGCGCCACAAACATGATTTACTTTTGCAAAGCTTCCATGAAAGTTATATGTGAGTTTGTGCTTTGCATTTAGCAAGGCTTGAAAAAGCAATGCCACCATCGTATTATTTTTTGCTTTTTCAGTGCTTTCGGTCAGCTTGGTTAGGTTAACCACCTTTTGTCCGGCTAGCTCCCCAGTCAAGTCTGCCCACTTTCAGCTAATATAATATATAATAATATAATTCACATATATAGCGCCCCAAGAGAACTTAATCTCTATTCAGGCGCTTCACATATGCCTCGGGGCTCGAGCCCCCCTCCCACCTCAGTCAGACCTTGGTCGTGGCGAGCACCTTAACCGCTAGACCAAACCAGCTACATAAAATTGCTAAGTTTAGACAGGGATACCACATCTAAATTGGTTCATGCATTTGTGAAATACCGTCTTGACTTCTGGAACTCACTGCTTGCTGGTCTACCGGCCTGTGCAATCAGGCGCTTATAGCTGAAAACTCTGCAGCTAGGCTTGTGTATCGTGAGCGTCACAGTTGCCACATCTCACCACTTCTCGTCGATCTACACTGGCTCCCAGTCGAGCAAGGCATCGACTTTAAGGTTTTGTCACTTCCTTTTAGGTCCCTTCATTCTTTGGCTCCAGCCTACCTATCAGATCTACTCTGCCACCAGGCTAAACATCGTGCCACCCGCTTTTCGGAATCTATTTGTTTACCTATACCTTGTACAAACCTCAAATCCTTTGGAGACCGTGCCTTTCCTGGCTTGTGTCACGACATCTCCTGACTAGACCACATTTAAAAAGAAACTAAAAATGCATCTATTTATGACAGCATTTAGTGGGTCCCTGTGATTCGTCCTTTATATGCTTATGCGTGTTGACACTACATGCTGCCACTAACCATATATGCATGCTGACACTGCACATCCCACCCCTAACCATGTTATTGTATTCTTGTTGTTTATTGAGCATGCTACAACTAACCATTCAATCGTGCTTCCTTTGCAGCAAATGTAAAGTGCCTATAAAGAGATTGACTTCTCTGAGGGTGCTATATAATATGTATTATTATTATTACAGTTAAGACCTGATAAATTCACCATGCATTTTTGGAGCTAGCCCACACAGATTTTGACTCAACTTGGTCTCGTTAATAGTCCTTGCTCAGAGAGGTTAGGCCGTGCGCCTTTGCTTCATATTCTGGTTTCTCACCACGGGCCACGAATTTGTCAGGCATCGGCATGGATTGTGCGATGCCGAGTAGCTTCTCTTAGGTTGGCATCAAAGCAGAAAAAGCCTTTCTTCAAAAACTAAGCAGTAACTTATCAAGAGGTTTAGCTCTGTTGGTGGTAAGAAGTTTTAATGGATATTAAGTTTGCATAGACATCGTCAATTTGGTGATTCTTGGCTTCAAACACTTTTATGGGGCCGATGTGTTTTACTGTCGGGCAGCAGAGAAGATGCTTATCGTCATCCCATTGTTGCCTTCATAATAGCTTCTTGAACTAGTAGGGAAATGCTCGGTTTAAAAAAGGAAACCTCGTAGCCAACCTCGTGAATTCCTGTTGACCATGTAGAAATTTCCACCACAACTATTGGAGCATGACACTTACAGTAGATGAAGTTGACAATTTTTTGCGATGTGCATGCGTTTTAACGTTTTCGGACGGTCTTTTAGCTGACCTTTAGGACTAGGTATGGGTACCGAGCTTTCTGTTTTTGCTGTGTGCTCCATTTATGGATCCTGTCCGTGGAATCGAGAGTCTCACATTTCTAAAAGGTAAAGGTACAGGTAAAGGTCGTCTGATTCGACAGCTTGATTAATTAGTGGAATGAGCCATATCCTGAAATAGTAAGATTATCAGAGAATATCATTAACATCAGAGGAAGTTAGATGAGTTGATCGTATTAAAAGGCCAACAGTGTAAATGTTACGTTAGCAGCTTTCACCCAGCTTGCATTAGGCATACAGGATTGCCAGTAGCTGGACTCGAATCGCCTGGGTCGTGAAGTTTGAGCACCTTACCCTTGGCCTAAGATTCTATTATAACAAAGTGGTTCAACCATGTGGCTACGGTGCCACTAGTATGTTTTGGTCAGGTAAGACAAATCCTTGAGCAAGACGTGGGTCTCACAATTGCTCAGCTGTGCTAGGTATTAGTGATGAGGTTGCATAAAGCACTGCGATGGAAATTGCTGTACTGGATCGACCGTGCACTGCTGCAACCCTCGAGCATTTCAGCAGAATTTAGCAATATCACCTCTGCATGTTCATGGAAAGTGTTTAGGATAGGTTAACATGATTTTTGGAAACTGCATCTGCAGTCGTTACACCTGGCACACGTCTTCCTCTGCAGGCTATCTGTTGCCACCGGCGTGAAAATGATGTATCATCACTACATCGCTGTAAAGGCTGATGAAATACGCCGTCTTCAGCATGAGCTCGAGGACATCAGCAGTGGTGGCGGTGGTGGTGGAGGTGGTGGAGGTGGTGGTGGAAGTGGCCGGGGCCCTACTCAAGGGGCAAGGACCAACGGCAGTGGTGGTGGCAGTGGCACAGTGTCCACCGACAGTAGCCGTCGAGCAATTATGAATCACAACCACCAGCATCACATGTAGGCCACCTGCCAGCATGCTCGGTAGCAGCACGAGTGTACAGCCAGCTGGCAGTGTAGTGTTGTGCTGCGTGGACCTTTGGATGATTGTTACGTTTGTGCATTTGTGGTTGGACTGGGCTCTCCTTCAGGTTTAGTTATTGCAGTAGCCGTTTTGTGCTTCGAACGTCCAAGCATTGTATATACATGCTATATATTCACGCAGTATATGAGTGTACCTGCAAGCGTTCAGAGCCCGGTGCCAGCTTCTGCCTCTTGGTAAACCGTATTTATTTTTTATACACTACTGAGAATTACAAATTTTCATGACTTATCTTCATGCAGTTAGCAGCATATGCGGTTTTCGGCATTTGAAAATGGCCCATAGCTGACCCATAGAGCTCAGCTGAGCATCTCAGTTACGTGAATATTTGCCACAATTCATTGACCAGTTCACTGCTGGACTCATTTCTTCCTCTTGACAACACGCTTCTTTGTTTTGTTCTCCAGAAGTTGTTCTGCTTGCTTTTTGATTCCAGTTCGTGTGACCACTTCGCCTTCATTGTCTCCGCTGTCATCCTCGTCTAGGAATATAAATTAGACGGTTGCTCAATGATAATGCACAGATTAGGATTGATGGGTAGCAGTGCTTGGGTTACGGTGCTTAACCCAGAGTAACTTTCCTGGAGTCTAGATGTTAAAAGCACTACCCATTGGACTAGCGTTTTCAGACATTAGCTGCAAGTGGCTTATTTCTTGCCTCCAGCCTGCCAGCTGCAAGCTGTTATTATAGTAAACTTAGGATCGTCACTAGCTATGGGTTTGCTTTCGTATAAGCATTAAGCGAGAGCTATAATGTGGAAGGAGCTGCGGTAATAGCAGGACGAGATCTGGCTATTAATGTAATGTAATGTATCTCCGTCAGTAACTCCACAAAGTCATAAAGACCATGTGGGTGTTACGCAGGAGAGTTTTGTATAGCGCACTCACAGCCTAAGCGGCTTTCGGTACGCATTCGGTAGCCAACAGACTTCGTCTCACGCAACAAAGAGAAAGTGGGAAGCATAGCAGAGTCAGGAGAGCAGTTGAGGTAGTGAGTAGCATAGAAGTAGCAGTTCAGGACCGCTGAAAAAGATGTGCCACAGTCGGCAGTTGGAGAGTGTGAAGTAGGTTGTAAGGATCACTGTTCTAATGCCTTGGTAAGGAATGTAAACTAGGTTGCTACAAGTGAGGCAAGCTGCTGGGAAGCCTGACTTACCGTCATCGTAAGCATAGTCCCTCTGTGTTAATGGCAGCTTCACTCTGGTGTTGTGCTGAGGAAGCTTTCCTTCCAGCTGAGCTTGGAACTGAAAAATCAAACAGCCTTTATGCGATAGAAGAGCATATTTTTTGCGAGGTTTAATCGCCAGTCTGCTATGGCAAGATGCAGTAAACGAAACGATGGCAATGTGCATGATCGAATAGCTCAACAACCCTTGTATTTTGAGCTGTGGCCAAAACCATGTTTCGTCTGCACTGTAGATAGCTACATAATGTATCAAAATAATTAAAGACGATGACAAACTCAGTTTAGCTACAGTTTTTGTATTTCCCACCCAAATCCCGTGCAGGTTTGATAGCACGATCGGTAGTTTTCGGAGGTTACAAGTATAGCTCAAGGACGAGACCAGTCGAAAGTGTAAGCTGGAAGTAGCAGCTAAGAGTATTGAGAGACGTGCAGGTATCGTCCACTGGAGGACAGACAGTGTCGCTATGCACCCACTGGTATGCCGTGATGGCACACTAGGTAAGGCGGTTGCTTTCACGACCTCGGTCACGAGGTCGTGGGTTCGATTCCTGCGGTGGGCGATTCTTTATCGCCACTGCAAATGGTGGTGATAGCGATACTGGCCCTTCTGTCGCTATACAAAAAGAGGCTGTTTAATCAGCTGGGATTTATTATTTATTTATTTATTCACTGTAAAAGCCTATTCCCAGTCTGGGAGCTGCAGAGCTAGATCATCTGCCGTTTAAGTTGCTAAGCCGAGCAAGGGAGTGCTAGTTAATTAGTTCTGAAAGAACATGAGGGCGGAAAGAGGCCGCTTTTGCTCCACTTACTAAGCAGAAGCGAAGCACAATAGGCGTGTTTCAGCTATCGTGCACTCACTTTGTAAATGGCCTGCTGGCCGTCACCGGCTGGCCTGTCCTGTTATCGAACCAAGTTACCGAGTCATCCTCATGCGAACAGCATTGCAAGTACTTATGCTGGTGTTATAAGATATTCTTGGATGAGACTATCTCTCGAGTATTTTTCTCAGGAGCCTCAAGGCAACACCGAGCGTTTTGCAGTCTGCTTACTGCTAAGTGCTCAAACCTCTGCCCGAGTGTCTACCGGTCAGGACTGGTCCAGAGATGGTGCAAACTACACATGAGATGTAGTGCATAAGCAGCGTTGAAGTGCCTACGCTACGTCTAATACTTGGCCTTCGAGGCTCGGACTGACGTTTTGCATCCATTAAGTCGTAGCCTTCGTTACGATTCCATTGCAGCCTTTGCACCGTTGACAAGGATTAGAGTAGATCAAATATTAAGAGAAGTTTCAATTACTAGTAAAATCAAAGGCCAACAAATCAGCAATCATTATTACCGTTAACTTGGTGCTAGTTTTGAGAAGCTGCTACTAAACCTATTCTGCAAAAGCAAAGCTGAAATAATTGTAAATATCTAACCCGTCTGTTGCGCTCTAGAGTTGATGTAAATCCAACGCAAGGTCACCCGCTCGCCCGAGTTCTTTACAGAAACCAATGTAGCTCCATTAAATAAATGACAATTCAGTTTAAATGACAGGTCATATTAATTAGTGACTGTCAAAAATAAGGCCGATTTACTTTGACGATTCAAAGCAAACTCTTAGTAACTCAGCGTCATTCAACTTTAGTCGGATCTAATTCGCTTAATGGCATCCCGAGAAGAAAGACAGGAGAAGACAGTAAAGCAGCTTACTTAAAAGCGTGTAGCATAGGTAATCTGGACTTCGATATTGGCTGCCGTGCACCTGTTTGTATAACAGGTTATGCTGCGGCAGCGTGAGCAGTGCCGGGTAGCATTGGCCTACAAGTTATCGGCTAATTATTGCTATTGGTCACCTCTTCCTGTTGCATTTCTTCCGTAATGGAGGGAAGGTTGACTCCATGAGTGTCCAGATCGTCGAGAAGCTTTAGCAGCTTGTCTTCCGTAGCTGATAGCATATCCAGTACCCGCTCGTCGTAATTGGGCGCGGCCTGCTGCGTTGCTGAGCCGCCGTTTCGGGCAGGGGTGATTGGTGCTAGCTTGCTCTGCAAATTAAAGATATAGCGACGTGGCTGCTAGCTCCACTGCGGACATTAAGCTAGGCACTGCTGTGAAAGGGCGATTCTAGATGGCCAGGTACCTGCTTCGTCTCACTGCTGCCTTCATCTACCGAGCTGCCAGTACATTTGCTCTAACTAGTCAGAGCCTCATCGGCTCTGAGAAGCAACGAAGCAATCGGAGCGTGGCACAGGCTGCCAGACTGGAGGCAGAACGCCGTCAAGTTCGCTGCAAAAGTGCATTTCTTTTGAAAGACTCTTAAACCATTTGTCTGTGCACATTCTGCCTGGGCCAGGCAGTTAAACGTACCTGCTTCAGTGTATAAGGAAGTAGGAGCATCTTAAGAGCATGGCAGCTTGGAGCCTTTTGGATCTATGGAAGTGGAGGGGCACGAGTTGTACAGCCTTGATGGTTGTCCGGTGCAGCCTTTGGCTCAAGTTGAGCATCTCCAAATTTGCATAGTCGCTCGATCTGAATAGCACTGACTTAAGCCAGTGCTGGTTGCTTGATATGCAGTTCTTTCTGAACGTGGCCGTCAACAATTGTGTTTCCTATCTATGACTATCGGACTTGTTCTTGTAATTTCTTAAAATTTTAACTGTGTTCTTTCAATGTTCTGGCTTTAGATCAAGGCGATGCACCTGCAAAGTAGCTTTACTTGGCTCCGGAAACCGAATTTGGGTGTTAGCGTCGAAGTGAAAATCTAAAGGGATAATGAAAACTTCTTCCTTAATTTAATTTGGGTATTTGAAAATGATGATATGGATTATAACGTGTTGCCGATTCATTGAACTTAATTGCATTCCTTCACAAAGAATTTTGAATGCAATTCATAAGAGTTTGATTGGAAATTAGCAGGACCTACGGTCTTTTGAATGGGTTTTTTCAAATCAAGACAGGGTGTATTGTAGCGCCCTGCTGGCCTTGGCTGAATTTTAGCGCGAACAAGAGCTGTTCGGCGGCGGGCTAGAGCTCCTTTGTCCTGGAGCAGTGAGCCAGAGAGGAGCGTCAGTGCGGTTAGAGAGGAAGCGCTTAAGAGCAAGCCAGGAAGCTCTGAGACGAGCGGCGGTGATTCGGCCTTTAGAATTGGTCCGATACCCGCGGAAGCTGCTGATAGATGTTGGCTGGCCTGTCAACCTCCGCCTTCACTAGCTCCAAGAAAGAATCGTCTGGAACCCATTCGCCATTCAAGCTGGACAGAGGTGCCCTTCCAGTGGCCTGGGGACGGTATTAATTCCTTACCGTAATGGGCCAAGGTGTCGTGCCCAATACCACTAAGCTCTTGCCCCATTGTCTCAGCTAGGTATTTAAGAGTCGAGCGACACTCGCTCTTGGTCTTACGGTCTTGTGCCTTTGGTCTCTTCTGGTCTTCTGTCCGGCTCTGCACTTCGACGCCATCGGACTCGTTTCTCTGAAAGCGAGGGAGGAGGGCGGGCTGTTCGCCGGCGATTGACGGAACAGGACGAGACAGCGCTAGGAGGAGTCGGTGGACTCCACCGAACCCGGTCGTATAGCGCCCGAGCTGGCATTTTGTGTTTCTTTTGTGTTTTGTGTGTGTTCGCGCGCTAGCACGTGGTCTTGGCATAGGGATTTGCCGGTGCGAACTAGGCGTACTTGGCGTGTGTGGAGCCCTAGTTCTCCGGTTAGGGTTTAGGCTCCAATTGGAGCTCCGTCTATTTGGGTCGTTTCCCAGTATAGATGCAAGTAGCGTAAGTGTGGAGACGTGTTTCCTCCGCAGGAGTGCTTGAGTTGGCGTGTGTGGAGTATTCCCGCCGCACTGGTGGAAACCGAGTTCTAGTTCTCCGGTTAGGGTTTAGGCTACGGTTCGCGCCTCAGTGTGGAGAAGTATTCCCTCCGCAAGAGTGTTGGTGCTGTTGAGAACGTGCGAGGAGTGTGGAGATAAAACTGAACTAGACGCGCAGCGACTTTGTGCGCTTGCGAATAAAGTTCAGTAAAATGCTCAATGTGTGTGTCTCGCTTTCCAATTCACGCCGCGGACTCACGACCCCCTTTAGTAACGGTAAGCAGGTCAGCGCCAGAAACGCTCGTTTCGTGGCGGCCAGCTTATTGCGCGTAGGCGCGCACCGAACGGCAGTAGGCGCAAGGCTACGCCGCTAGGTAAGCGGCAGGTCAAGCCTACTCCGCCGAGCCTTCGGCGTTACAGAGTAAAGAGGAAGAGTCTTAGATGATGACCTCTTTCCTTTGCAGAGACATATTTGCATCACCCGCATAGTTATTGGCCGTTAAGGTTCCAAAGGATTTCCATCGAGACGTCCTGACGCTTTATAAATTTGTAGAATGTCAGCGAAGAGCTTCAGCGGGGGAGGGGATGCATTTAGCACACTCTCATCACCGAAACAAGGTCTTTGACAAGCTCTAGGTCTCTACTTATCGGCGGACCTGAATGGCTGCACAGAAAAATATTGCAGAGATAGCAAAGCGAGGAACGCTTCATTAGCTCAGAAAAGGGGGACAATCAACCGAGACCAAGATAGATCTGCCGGCGAGGAAGAACCAAAACCACAGTCGCGTCTGGCTGGAAATGACGCCAAGCTGGGCGCCGCACATCGACCGGCTGCTTCGTTCACGCTGCAGCGTCAAGTCATGAGACGCCGAGAGAGACGCAGCTCGAGTAACCTCAGTCGGCGTCCGGGCGCTGCACTTCCGTAGCTTCCGGAACTGCCCGCTGGGTGAGCGGGCGGGGAGGGGAGCTGTTCGCTCGCTAGCAGGCACTCGAGGCGAGCGGCGAGTGCCAGACGTACCGACGTCTTCAGGTGTCTCAGCTTTTCGTAGAGGTGCTCCACGCCCGACCTGATTTTGAAGAGAGTGCTATTCTGCTCGTTCACCTTCTCCAGGGTTTGAACTCGGCGCGTCTCCTCGGCCGCCACGTTGGCTTCGGCGGCCTCGAGCGCCAGCTGGCCGCTGGCAAGAGACGCCGTACGGCGGTCACAAGAGCGCTCGTGCGGCGATCGGGCTCCAGCCGCTGTCGGCTGGCGGCGGGCGCCGCCCGATCGCAGCCGCCACGCGCGCAGTGGAGATGGTTCCGCCCTGCTTGGCACTTGGTACTCACGACGACATCTTGGCGTCGCCGGAGTACTTCAGATCGTCGTAGCCTCTCTGCAGACGAACCTTTTCGGCTCTCAGTTGTGCGATCTCGTCCTCGGCATTGCTCTTCAGAGTTTCCAGCCGACGCGAGGTCTCTTCCTGGTGCTCAAAGCGTGCGACCACCTCTAGGGCATCCGTCACGCCGGTCGCTTCTTTGATCTGCCGAAAAGCCTCCTCGAAGCTCGTGATCCTGGAGGAGTCGACTTCTGCCGGAGCCCCTTCGGAGTGAGCCTTGTCCGATCCCTCTTCAATCGCGGAGGACGCGTTCCGCTGGGCCTGCAGGGCAATTAGCAGAGTGGGCCTTAAAAGATGCTGCTCGCTGAGTAGCTAGCTCGAGCCTACGGAGTTGCCCTCTGACCCGGTCTAAGCCTTCGAATTCGTATCTAGGCAGCACTCAAACCGCAAGCTTCAGTCGGAGCCGGCGGCGAAAGCTGGCCGTTTATTTATTCCTTAGTACGTACGCGACGGACTGCGAAAGCCTGGTGCGGCGATCCCTGACCTATCGCACGCTCGACTGCCGCTCGCTGATTATTCATTGCGATCAGGCAGACATTATTAAGTGCAGGCACGAAAAGGTTAACTCGAAAAAGCAGCTTGGAGCGGGAGACCGCTGCCTAAAGGATGTTAAATAATTTAATTAAATTAAATCGAATTTAAAAAGACCGGAGCCCAAATCCTCGCGTGCAATAAGGTGCACCATTTTTTTTATACCTCCGACCAGAGAGAGAGAGAGTGAGAGTTTTTCCACTGAGTAAAGAGAATTATTAGTTGCATTGTTTGCTGGGTTCTAGACGAGGAAATCGCTCTTTGAAACCCTCGAAGATGCTGCCAGAGCGTCGACACAATTCGAGCAGACCGTCACCACCGCCGTTGCCGATTGTTAGGGGCCAATCTTGTGGACTCATTGCTTTTTTTGCTTGAGACTTGCTCTTGCACGTTAATGCCTAGCGTAACCTGAGCAATGCTAGCGAGCGGCAAGATGGCACAGTTATCTTCCGTGACTCAGCAAAGCGAGTTCACTGGCAGTGAGCACAACGCCTGCAGCGCTCGTTGTACGACCCACGTTAGCCGCAAATTTCCAGGGGGAGGGGGCTGACCAACTCGGCTTTTCTGTAGGAAGGATGAGTGGGGGGGGGGGTTTCGGCGAGAGGCCCGAAATGCCCGAAATGGGCGCGAGCGAGCCCAATCAAATCTCGGCGTGGCGCGCGTCGATACTCACGATGCGGCGCTCCATTTTTTCCTGATGCAGTCGCGCGTCGTCGGCCTCCTTCTTGATCTTGTGCAGCTCCAGGTCACGCCTCTTTCGGTCGGAATACACCGCCTCCTCGTGCTTTCGCAGCTCCTTGGTGGCCGCGTCCCTGGCGAGTAGCGCCTCGCTGTGCATCGTCTTAAGCTCTTTCAGCTCCAAACGCGCCTTGCCAATCGTGTCAGCCTTGACATCGAGGCGGCTGGGGAAGTTGAGGGCTTCCTGTGGCGATCGAGCGAGCGATCGAGGCCTCATCATCTTCATCAGCAGCAGCGCGGGGGGGGGGGGAGGAGGGGGCGGATGAGGCGGCAGCAGCAGCAGCGGCGGCCTCGCTCGCCGTCGCTGCAGCGTGAGATTGCTGCATGCCGATTCCTAGAGTAGCGCGCCTCGTGGACACTCTCCGACTTCGGTCGTGTGCCGGAAATTTCGGACGGATCTTGAGTCACGACGGCGTAGCTGGGTGGCGGAGGGAATTCTGCCACTCTCGCATCCGTTTGGCCTGCGTCATTTGCCGTATCTTAAAGCATTTTTAGCTTGAGCTAACCGCAGCAGTAGCTAGCCCGTGCCGACCTCGGACCGAGTGGGACATACCATAATGTTACCGAAAAGCTACTCATCATTTTTCGAGTATCAGTAGACGGATCGATATATATATATATATATATATATTTATATATATATATATTTATATGTATCTCCACTAACTAAAGCGATAAAAATCGTCCTTCCGTCCGTCACGCGGCAAGACGGCACTTCCGTCACGTTACAAGATGGCGCAGTTATCTTCCGTGACTCAGCAAAGCGAGTTCACTGGCAGCGAGCACAATATAATGTAATAAAGTAATAGCACAAGCATATATATATATATATATATATATTTATATATGCTTGTGCTATTACTTTATTACATTTATATTACATTATATTATATATATATATGTATATATGTATATATAAATCATTTGCATTACGCCCTCAGAGAACTTAGTCTCTATTCAGGCGCTTCACATAAGCCTCGGGGCTCGTGCCCATTACCTCAGTCAGATCTTTGTGTCGGGGCGAGCGCCTTAACCCCTGGACCAAACTAGCTACATGCGCTTTATGCGTGATAACGCACACATGTATTGATAGATAACGAGGCCCATTTCACGCCGCGCTCCCTCACCGCTCAGCCCGCGCTCGCGTACGAAAGAGAGGCTTAGAATTACTCACCTCTTCCAGCTTGGCCTTGATCTGCGCGTACGTCTTCTTGATCTGCTCCGCTTCGCTCACTTTGAGCAAGGCTTTGTCCAGCCGATTCTCAAGGCTTCGCAGGACGGCGGAGTCTCTCGACTCACCGCCGCCGTCTGCGGCGGAGGCTTTCTGCGACTCAGCGGCGGCGGCGGCGGCCAACACCTCGCGCTGTAGCTGCTCGTACTTGGTGCGCAGTTCGGCCGCTCGCTGCTGCTTGCTCGCGGTCTCGTGCTTCAGCTGATTGAGCCGCTTGGCGTCGTCCGATAGCTTCTGGTCGAGAACGGCTATGGCCGCCTGCGGCGGGCGATCGGCGCCGCTAGCTGGTCATCGGCGGCGGCAACGGCGGCGGCGAAGGGTGAAGTGCAGCCGATTGTCGCCGGCGCCTCGACCACGGCGCATCACCTTATGCTAGCGCGCTCCGCCGCTGCCTCCTCCACCACTTTCGCCGCCGCGTGCGCCCGTGCGTCAGCGAGCGGTGCTTGGGCGGAGCGTATTACCTGACCGGTCTTGTTTTTTAAGGCGGCCCTTTCGACGCGCCTGTCCTGAAAGGCCTTGTCCAGAACCTGCTCGTCCGCCTGCGAAAGAAGAAAAAAAAGCTGCCAAGGTATACCGGTCCCGACAGCGCGGGAGTGCCTCACGATCTTCGAACTGGTCTGCGGGCGCTCGCCGCCGCCGCGCGGGCCTTACTGTGAGGCACGCGCTGAGCTGGACGCGAATGTCCCTGTTTTCCTGTCGCAGCTTGAGGATGAGATCCTTGTTTTGCTTCATGGTCCACTGCGAGTTTTCGTAGTACGCTTTGCGGTCTCCCTCTGCAAGCGCCGCAGCCACATCGCCGCCGTCATCGTCGTTTTGGCGACGCGCGCGCGGCGCACGCTTCCGCCGCGCGTCGCTTTCGCTTTCGCGTAGGCGCTCGATCGGGGAGCTGCGCGCGAGCCTTGGGAGAACGACGACGCCAGCGCTCGCCGGCACGTCGTTCGACAAAACCGGCGTGGCGCAACCGGAAGCTCCGAGAAGGCGCCTCATAAGACTTTGCTTTAGCTTTAGATCCGAATCGAAGAAATTTCGCGAGAACACGCCGCGGCGGCCGCCGCCGGCGTCGCCGCAGCGTGGCAGTTGGAGCTAATCGCTGCTGCCACTAGGACTTGGCAGGTCTGCTACCCCGTCACCCTGCTCCTCCCCCCCCCGCCCGCGAAGGAGCAGCGATAGCTGTGCGAGCGGGGGGGGGGGAGCGTGCGCGAGCCCAGTGCAGCGCGAGCGCGGTCAAGGGTCGATCGCGGTCCGGCCCGAGCGCGCTGTCCGCCGCTGCACTGCGCTCGGGCTCACCCACCTAGCAGGCTGATGCGAGCCTTGCATTCCTCTATTTTCTCTCGCAGTGTCGTGTTGGCCATGGTCAGCGGGCGTCGGACGCAGCTGGCGAGCACTCGCGAGACGACAAGACAGTGAGAGGAAACGCGGCATCGCATTCAGAGCAGAACAATGGCCTCTATTGACATTCCTATGGCTACGGGCCGCGATGCTCCGCTGCAGTCGCTGCCAAAGAGGAAGCAACAGCGTGGCGCCCGCTGCTCGATATTCGGAAGCGGAAGTGGGGGCGGTGGTGGCAGCGGCGGCGGCGGCAGCGGCGGCGGCGGCGGACGCCGGTACAGCGCCTACTCGCGATGCACGCGAGCGTCCTTGGGAAAAGCTACCGACCAAATATTGGCCAGCAATCGAGCAGCCGTCAGCGTGCGCTGGCGGGGAAGAGGAACGGCGAACGGAGGGGCGGGACAGCTTCTTGGCACGCGATGGTCGCAAGCATTGATCCCTCACTGCTGCTGTTCAGTCTGAGCGTCGCAGACTTAGGACCTCGCCGTCGCATTCGGGCAGCTGAGTATTGCATCTCTTCAGATAAGACGGTACGAGGTCTTGAGTAAAGAGAAGGAAAGATAATGCTGAAAACAATGATCCGTTTCAATGTAACAAATATTGCTCAAATAGCTGAAGCACTGCTTAAAAATTGCAAGACCTTGAACTTAAACAAACGGGCTCAGTTTTGGTGACGACAAAGCTGAGCAACTACATACTTCGAAAGCCACATTTATGGTTTTAACTATTTCGGTCAAGACGATAGTCGAGGCTATAGCAAAGCCACTCCTCGAGTCTCCGCCACCGCGCTCTGACGTCATTCGAATGGGAGCTGAATCGAAAGTTCTGGTGGCTCGGCGCTGCCACGTCTGGTGCTGGTTTTCTGTTTGGCACCGCCGGGTCTTAGCTCTTTACTTGACGTATGCGGACGGAAGACTATCGCGATAGCACAGCTGCTGAGCTGCTGAAAATGACGTCTTAAAATTACGCAGAGTTCAGATTTGATCTCTTATCGCAATTTGCATTTTAGCTTGCAAAACTTCTCGAAGCTTGAAGTTCATTCAGAGAATACTGGCTTGCACTTGTGAAAAACCACGGAAAACTCCAAATTTTGATTTGGAGGGTGGCCCGCCCACCCGAGTGTTCGCTGACCTAGCTGTTCAGCCCACCCCAATGGCCACTAAGCTAAGTAACAAAGTTTGCTTATTTTAGGGGTTGATAGAGTGAGCCCTCCCCCAGCGTTCGCTCGCTAAAAGGGCGGGGCGGGGCGGGGCGTGAGAGGTCAAAGGGCGAACGATTTCGGAGGCGGCAGCGGCGGCTGACCCCCAAATGGGGGCGACTAGAGGGCGGGGCCTGTCCGAGCAGCCGGCGCTAGCCTGCAGGCCGCGCGACTCGAGCGCGCAGGCGGCGCAGCACGACCGCCGCAGTAGTATGCGACGTGTCGCTTTACCACGACGCCGCGGCTTTCTTGTCGCTGGGCGAGTCGGAGAGCTTACATTAAACGCGACAGCGTAAGCTGGGAGGCGCCAGTCGTCAATGCGGGCGACAGCAGCAAGCAGGCGGTCGTGGTGCAGAGAGCTCGAGCTGCCGGAATGAAATAGCCAACTTTTGAAAAGCCTTTCAAGCTCCTTGCCCTTTATTAGCCTATCCACTCCTATAACAAGCTAAGCTGGTTAATTAATTAGTCTGTTCGTTATCCGTCTATCCGCCCGTTTTTGTCCATCCCCCAGTGTCTCATTTACGCTGATTCCATCGTCGTGTATTTATATTCGTAATAGTCGCATTTTGAGCGGTGCTCACGAAGTAGTTCTTTCATGCACATCTAAGGAGGAATTCTAGATGGTGACTTCGGCGAGAAGCTTTAGGCGTTCTCAGTGGTGGTAGCAATTCAGTTTTAGACTGATCTAAAGAGGTCTTTGGGGCGGTGAGCATTCAGAGCACAGCAGCTTTGGGCCTTCCGGAAATCTGAGGTTACCCATAATTATGTTGAGGGCCAGAGAACCCTTCCAGACTGCGCGCCCAACGCGAGCAGCTTAAAAGGTATTTTCCTATGAGAATAATTTATTTCCCTTTTTAATATTCAGATGTAACTAAAGGAATTTTCTTAACAACATTCATTCAAAAGATAGCTCGGCAGGATTCTGAGGCAACACGAGTTATAAGAATAATTTTAGGCCGTGAGGCTGAAGAGCCAGGTAGGGCGGCGCGACTTCGGCGCGCGAATTAATCTGGGGCGGGCTGGAAGGCTTGGACGGAACCCAAGGAGGTGAGTACTTTTTCCTCCGGAAGACGCACTCACAGAGCTCCGGCTGTCAATGTCAGTCAGAGGACCTAAGCTTGACTTGAGCCCCAAGGGCTGCAAACATGCCCAAAATATATTCTCTTGACGTCGTAGCTTAAAATGTATAACCAGTTAAGCCGGGCACGGTCCTCCAAAACTAGCCGCAGCGAATCGACCAGGGATCTCAACGCTTAGTACGGTCACTCCAGGTGCTCGCGGCAGACACCTGCATCCATTTTCATCATCCGAATAATAAATAATAATAATAATAATGATGAGAAATTTCTATAGCACCGAGAGAGAACCAAATATTTTCCCTAGGATTTCTCGTATGCTGCAAAGAAAGCGAGTTGATTGAAACGAGTGCACAATTGCTGCACGCACAAGCATGCAAAGAACAACTCACACGGACAGAGCGAAGGAGGACTTGAAAATGCTGATACGTACAGCTAAAATGTCGAGTGAGAAGAGCACGTGGTATGCCACAAAGTTCGAGATGGACATGTTTCCTTCTCGGGAAAGTAGGCCGCAGTAAGAGAACGAGAGGTACTAAAAGAGAGTGACAGAATCTCGAAGTCAGCACGCTGCTCGATGGAGAGCCTGTGCAGTTCGACGAATGACAAGCGGAGCGCTATGGTTATGCCAACGTTCATGACAAATAAGAATAGCTTCAGATTTCTGCATCATGAAAGTCTATTTTTCAGGATGATCTGTATTCAGCTGCGGAAATATAGATGATGCTTCACCAATGCTTGTACCAGCTTGCCTGTTGTATTTTTATCTCATCTAGCCAGATTTTTGCCTTATTCGCACGTAGCTAAAAGTGCGCAAGCTTGAATTTGAATATGAAATGTTCGTCTAGAGGCAGGTCACTTTGGAATAGGACACCCAGATTTCGTGTAGAAACTGTTGGAGCCAATATGCTAGCCGAGCCCATTTTTAGGTCGGGCTTTCAATTTTCTAAGTATCACCAGGTTTGCACAGAGCTGGTAAATTGGTTTCTCAGCGTAAATTTAAAAACGTTCGCTGCCATCCAAACGCTAAAGTCAGCAATACATGCTTAAAATAGCACGATTCAACACTTTTATATCTTGACATAAAAGGTTTTTGATCTTTGCTGAGGATCTTTGGCAGTCATTTTATTCTAGTCTCAGAACTTGTAGTTATTATCGTGAGAATCATAGCGGAAGCATGGCTGTCGATCTGTATGGCTATAAAGCACCCGTCGTTCGTCGAATTTAAATTGAGTGTCCAAGAGCTGGATTTGCTGCTTACTCTGCCAAACCCAAGATTTTGAAAAATCTGCTAAACTCCAGTGAATTAAGGAGCAAACTAAACTTAAACAAACTTTGGTGAATTTTAAGTTAGTACGGTTCTGAATCAAAGCAAATTGTGAAGCAATATTTACTCGCAATAGTTCTGGGATAACAATCACAGATAGTGAGCATATGGACCAGTAGAGCACAGGGACAGGACGCGGTGGAATATCCGGATGGTGAAAGAAAAGAGGTAATGATTTTAACACAAGAGAGAGCATAGAAGTAGCAGTCGTGTTCGAGTCGTGTAGCAGTCGTGTTCAGTCGAGCACAGTGTAAAAACACAGGTATGTGCATTATATGAAAATTTTAGTCTATTTATAGCATTAAAAAAATAGCGATCAGCCTTACTTGATTAAAGTGGGATCACGAGATTACTTATAACAGCAGATGTATAGTGCTGCATGTGTACAGATTTATTAAAAAGATAGCAAACAAGTACTCTATGAAAGAGTCCAATAAGATCTGTTAGGCCTAAAAAGCATACTTAAGCATCCCTATTGGGATTCAAGACAAGACCTGGGCACCTCATTACTGATGAGAACGCTGCAAGAAAGCTTTGGATGGTTAGATGAGCTACTGCTGCTCACTAGATGAAATTTGTTGCGAAATTTTAGGTATTGGGTGAAAAATATTTTTTGATTTACATAATTCTGGTATATTATTAGGCTGGTTTTAGAAAGAGGAAAGAGAGCCATTTGACCACCAATACAACGAAAACTTGATGTTGGACTCGTCCAAAAGTTAAACTGGCAAGCGTGCTTCCCATCATGCATACACACAGTACTTCATCAATCGCCCAAGTAGAATACTGCCCAGACCTTCCCGTTTCTATCTCTCCGGAGACTGATCAGCCATCTCGAGGCGAGGAGAGAGGACCAATTCAGACAGCGAAGAAGACATTGCAAATCCAGATTCTAATTCTACAGATGCAGTTGGGAAAAGAGAGCCACACATCCCCAAACGGACAGAGCTCAACGATCTGATCAGAGACATTAATCATTCTTAGTTTCGCGCCTTGCTTCTGGAATACAAGCTCAAAGAGAAACTAGTTGGATGAAAGCGTGAAAGTAATAAGTAAGAGAAAACTTCCCCAAATTTTTCTAATATTTTCAGTTGGCACGATGAGCTGCGCTTCTGCAACAATACGGACGTTATGTTCTAGGCTATTGCGAATCACATGTGAATCCGAGTGAATGGTGCATATTTCTAGACAATTCATCTAGGTGCCTCAAACCGTGCTGTTTCATAACGGAAACGATTAGCGGTTTCTCCCTATGGTCTTTAAGTATAGCGAAAATGGCTGGGAGGTCATTGTAGAATTTAATGTGGTGTCATGCTTAATTAGACCCGAAGGCGATTTCACAAATTTTTCTCGTTTGATTTACCAATGAGTCGAGACATCCGGAAAACTAAGGCACACTATAATAAAAGGGACTGGCTAAAGCGGAGCGAGTTCTCTGTTAGGAAGAGCAACATCAAGTGGAAGTCGCTCACCGACCCTTGAAAGATCCTCGTGCCATCAATGCACATCGATGCTAAGTCAAGTAAGCACTTTGACACAGCTCGAGGCTATGAGCAAGCAGCTTCAAAATACCGGCTAGAAGTCTTTCCACAGCTGTCAGAGGCCTGAGCCAAGTTAGAATCTTCTTTGGAACAAGAAAGGATAGAGTGTGACGAATTCACGAAGAAGCTGATCAGGGCCGAGAAAGCTGCATAGAGCAGTTTCGTTGCTCTGGTTTACGGCTTTCTGGACAATCAAACGGCATGAGACAATGAGCAGCTAATTGAGCCTCCCATAAATAACTGCCAAAATGTAATGCAGAATGCCTCGAAAAGTTCATCCTTGATGCCAATGCTGGAAAATTAAAGAAGAAAGCGAGAGTCTACTCAGAGGGGCAAGGCAAACGCTCCCAACAGGACCTGCTGGACTTTGAACCTCATAACTTTGAAAAGTATAACAAAAGCATGGTAGAGGGACTAAGTTTAAGGGCTTTTTCAAGAGAGCAATTTATAATATGGCCACAATTCTAGATCATAAACTCATTTCTGAATCCTCTGGAGTGATAGCTTTTGTATGACCTCGGAGTAAATAATCATTAACTATCATTCATTTGCCGTTCTTTCTAAGTGTGGACTACGAAACATGAATTTTTCAGTTTATCATTAGAAATGGGTTGATTTCAAGTTGATTGCTGTCCTAATCATAAAAGTAAAATTTATGGAGAATAAAGGCTATTTTTCTATGCTTCGGAGGCATGAGCAACTAAGAGATCGTACCCTAGAGTAGGCGGACCCACTGACATTCGATATGTCGGGCTGGGCGTCGCCTTGCCCCGGAAGGGTAAAGCCTGGGGTCAGCTCCCAGAGATCCGAGGACGGGAACTGGGTACAACGTGCTCGCTCTCTTTCGGCGGAAGCTCTCGACGGTGTTGGACGTCCGCTCCGTCTACCACAGAGTACTCAGCCAGCCGGGTCTTGGACGGCGTACGCGTGTACTGGTAAAACGGAGTCCTGCGACGGTGCGACTGTGGAAGCCGACTGAGCACCAACACGTTTGTTCGCGCTTGCGGCGTCATCCCGTGCCCCTGTAGTTTACCTTGTATAGGAACTTCCTCTGTAGGCTTGTTTAGTGCCCTCCTTTGTATAGCGCATGCGTGTGTATTATATAAAGTGTTGTGTACCCGATCGATCACGCGTGAACCACTGTTACCGGAGGGCCCGGCGTAACGACCCAGAACGGACATAGATAGTAGCGAGCCATAGTGGGAGTTAGCCGCTGGCCCATTGAACTCGGTTACAAAATTATACTTACCACCCATGGAGGAAAAAGTGCGTTATATGGTGGGTTATGCAACAAAAGTTTACTATACATTTGTTCCTTGGTAGGAAGTGTTATTTTCTAATCGGAAATACCTGATTAGTAAAGAAAATGGCCAACCCTCCTCCCAAATTTAACTTTTGTGAGCGAAACCATTATGAATCTGAAGTATAATAACTTTATAGCAAATCCAGGTATAGCTACGGTCAATAGTCTGGTTTTTAAATGTAGGTTTAATAGTTTTTCATAAAACTTATTTTTTTTAAATAATGCTATACAATCATATTGTAATCAACACTGAATTCCCATAAAAGCGTAAACAGTTCAGTATTTGATGTTTCAACCTTTATTGCAGACTACCTGTTGGAGGCTTTGAGGCATGATATTGATCACATTTTTTACGCATGAATAATCGCAGTTAATAATAATCCTCTTCATTGACACTTTTAAGTAATAAAATACTATAAATAAAGGAGCCTTACGCCAACCAGTCTGGTTTAATTCCAGTCGCCTGTACATTGATTTTCCTAAAATAGCGTGACGAAGCTTAGAGGCACAATTATAGTCTCCTTGCTACTCTCCATCATAGACGCTTCATAATTAGGAGTTCATTAATACCCTTTGGCATATCCGGCCTGCCATGAATTTCCAAACTAACTCTAAGAAATGTCTTCAAAGTTTCTGCCAGCTATTCCTTGCAGCAAGGTACATGTTCACTATTGAATAGTATCTTCATTGAACAAAGATACTTCTCGAATCTGACAGGGGGTCATAACCAGAGCTCCCTTTTATTTTAATCTAATGCAAATCGGTCTGTAAATTTCAAAACCGTTTCAAAAAGCAATGATGATCAAATGGATCCTACGCTTAATAGTTTTCCATAGCATACTCAGGGGGGTCAAAGCTGCTTTTGGTGCGTGTACTGTTGCCACTCAAATCTATGTCAAGCAGGAGACTTTGCTGTTCCTCTTGAAAAAGTAGGAGCTATCGAAGCTCCTTCGGCAAAAAAGACACTTGGCTGAGCAGCTTGGATTTTATTCTTTCCTTATTCCTAATCCTGTCTGCAGACAAAACGCCCGCTCTTTTGATCGTATCTGAACTAAGTCACTAATGATGATGGCTTCCATCGGGTCTACGTATTATCATCATAACTTTACCCTGTTTCACTGTAGAATTTGTTTTTGCTCACCAGCCTATATAGGAAAAACGAAATTTACTTGTGCGATGCACCATTAGTTTGGTAGTCTCACTCGCAATAGACCGGAATAGAAAGCACAGCTCTGATTGGCATTAAGGACTTGGGTAGGCTAGCCCACGCGCAATTACCCTGTTGCTGATATCAGACAGTCTTGTTAGTCATAAAAGGTAAGTGGAGTGCTGTTTATACTCATGGAAAGCACAGCTTAGCATGCGAAATCCAGAAAGAAGCAAAGTCTTTGCTAAAATTTAGTGCAATAAACTTTTTGCTCTCGACACCACTGTACAGTAGAATGAAGTAAGAAACGCTTACAAGCATCACTCACGAAAATAAACCCAGCACCTTGCTATATAGTTTGCTGACACTCTCAACTGACATAGCATTTTTGCAAATACCTAGCTGAGCATAAGATTGCAGCTCATTGTAGGAAAAGTCGTGTTCGTCACTGCTTCCGAGAGTCTGTTGGTCACTGCTTCCGAGTTAGTGCCGTCGCTTAGCGGCTGAGCCCATTTCTCTGTCGGTTTCAATACCATTCATTAATAAATCAGCTGTGTAACTGTTTTGAGTCATCACTCAAAGATGATATGATCCACTAGTGTGTGCAATTACCTCAAGATAGCCATTATATTTGATCTACTTATATCCATACAGGGGACAATATACCGTAATGAGTAGCTTTAATTATCACTAGCTTGCCGCCGGTTCTAAAAAAGGGCTGTCAGAAAAAGCTATTAAGCCTCTGCTGCTGGGGCTAACTAGATATTAAGTCTAGTCCACGCGGTCACTAACCTGGTATTTAGATCCAAGAAACTCTTCCTTCCTGAAGAAGTTGAGCCAGTTTCCGATTGATTTGAGGATACAAAGCAAAACACAGGGCCCCACAAATGCATAGCTCCCTAATATATTGCTCATATGCTTCTCTACCAATCTCAGTTGTGTGACCAGTTCGTGTGACTAGGCGTCCTATCAAGGAAAGAGATGACCTGATTTTTTTCACTTGTTAAAAATTGTCGACAGAAACGTTTGCTGTACTAGCGGAAGACGGTATTCACAGCTTTGACGACACCAAAGCATTTTTACTGTTGCACAATCTGAAAATTTCTTTGCAGCCGACTTCCGTAACTGTGATTGGCTAATTCTTTGACCATTTCCCTGACTCAGCAATAGTTATCTCACTGTCTTTATAGCATCAAATAAAATTTGTAGTAGAAATTGTGCACATGCAAAATTACTTAGGTTGTTATTATAATATGGAGAACTCGCTCTCTTGCAGAACATCCACCCAGTCTTCATACTCACGTACACACGTACACGCTCGCACGCTCGAACACACCCAAGCACACACGTACACATACACATGCTCACACACGCACACAAACACACGTTCACGCGAACGGGCTCGCACACACGCACACACACAGACGCACATAGGCGCACGTAGGCGTACACACACACGCATGCTTCCTCACTCAGCAATAATTCTCTCACCATCTTTGTTGAGTCAAGAGAAATTTGTGGTATACATTGTGCGCATGCAAAAATACTTAGCTTTTGTGAGTGCTATGGAGAACTCCCGATTACAGAATACCCGGACTGTCTTCATAATACATACACAAGCACGCACACATGCACATACACCAACGAACGGACGTGCTCACCCCGATACACTCATCAATGCATTGACGTACCAGAACGGCGCATATTGCCCCTAACATTTCTGACAAAAATATGAACTCGTGTTCAAGAGGACAGTCGCCTAAGTTTGGCTAGAACCACTGCTCCAGTGCTCGTATCGCCATATGAGTAGCACACATGCAGACAGTCTTACCTGAATTAACAGCATTTGCATATAATTCAAAACCAATGAGGTAAGTGAAGCCCGGTAGAATCGGGAGCTTGAAAATTCCACTGTCGCATTTCCGCGCAGCTATTGTCGCTTTCACCCACTGTCCAACATTAACTAGATCGGCTAACCCGGATATGAGCCTTCACCAAGCTCAACACGAACTGAAATATCTGACAGCTATGGTCTAGCAAAATAAGTTTCTCCAGCAACGCGTCAGAACTTAGTATAGGTTATATGTACGCAAAAGCAATTGCATCATTGCCAGCAAAATGCTCGAGTGGCATTAGATAGCGCTGGTAGGTCAAACAACAGAATTATACTGAAAAACTTATTTCGGCAGCAGTCATAAGTTCACCAGGTAGTAAAAACTCTACCAAAAACACCAAAATCTAAGACAGCTCCACAAGTCTTGGTAGATCATCACAGTTCATGGTAAGCAATTTGGTATGTGGATTTTGATTGCCATCTGATCTTCATCTCTAATAGGTCAGTACTATTGTTCCATGTTGTAGCCCTTAACAACAGCCGAGGGCTGCTTGACAGTCCAGAAAATTTCTCTACACAATGCATGCATTTTGAAAATTTAATAGAACTATGCATATAACTCCTTCACGATGCACAAACAAATTTGAGAAAAGACCACGAATACACGGCCACAGTTTCAGTCTAGGGCTCATGGGCGCAGTTCAACATCAACAAGCTGTTGCTCGTGGTCTCTAGAATTAACCTTTGACAAAACTGTTTTTTGAAAGCCACCAGAATCACTCTTGCTAATCGGTTTTTTCTTTTCTTTGCAAAGAAGTTTTCTCCATTCACTTTGCAGGGCCTTTTCTCTAAGACTGTGAAGAATGGCAATTAGCGCTCCTTGGACAGTGTTGAAAATGCTGAATAGATATTGAAATACGATGTCAGCGTTTCCTTCGATAGAAAAAAAGCCAAACGTCCACGTCAGACCTATAAGCAATAATATTGAATGAAGATCGCTAGAGCACAACAATAAGTTTTTGCATGATTTATAGTTACTGTATACTACTAATAGTCATTGCAGTGAGAGCTTAGTCACACGTTAAGGTACTTGCTGGCTGTAAGTTTTCGTGAACAAAATAGCTTCATCATTTGTCCAATTAGTTGTAAAATAAAGTTAAAATAAAACCGTATCGGTATAAGAAGCAATGTTCAAAGCAATATTAGTGTACGGCCGCATTTTCTAAAAATTTCACTTGCACGTCATACTCGCCATTACTTACCCGTTACCACGAATATGGCAACAGCCGCCCTCAGGTGAAGGCGCATCGTTTCCGATTCTGTCTTATTAGAGCGCAAGCTATTCTTTGCAAACATCAAGGACCTCATAATCAGAGCGAAAACCACAGCGTTGAAAGACATGCTCAGGGCGACGGGAAGCAGCACTCCATAATAGAGCACTTCCTTACGAACCCAGCATCTACAACGTCATCATAGTGGCCAAGAGGTGTCGCTACATGTTACTGCCCAATATGTCAGAAAAATAGAAAACTAAAGTAAAGCTGTGCCCTTACCTCAAAAAATTGTGCTAATTTCAAAATTGCAGTAAACTATCATTCAAGCTCAAATATGGGAATATAAGCCACATAACTGTTTCTTAATGTGCAGGAGTTCCCTAAACACAACTCAACTTCACGCTATATGGTAAACTCTAGGATATTTATAGTGCTACAATGATGGTACAGCTATTATGATTGTATCTCAGAAGTATGAGGGAGATAATTTACTAATTTCTATGTGTATCACTTCCGTTTTCGCAATGGCGCCTAACCCCCATGCCTTAGCTGGTACCGTTTTAGATTTCCAGAAAGCAATGCCATCCGAGATACGAATGCCGTAAACGATAATTTTAAGACCTGATTTTTAAATACCAAGCGTGCTATGTCCCTAAAATCATAGAAATTGCACGTGAATGCGTGCAGCAGCTTACTGCTTTTTGAGGTACGCAATTGTTGCATGCAATCAGCGTTATGCATGCAGCGGTGTGTATCCCGGTCTGAGTCGCACTATGTCCCAATTGCTGCATGTCTCCCAGATGATTTTAGTGTAGACCATGAGTTCTTGTTCTCGTTACAATTTTCGTTAGCTTAAAACTGCTGACTGCCCAGTGCATATTTCGGTCAGGCTTCCTGAGTAAGGTAGCGCTCGTTGAACTCGCCGGAATAATAGAGGGGGTGCCTTCGCCGAACTAGTATTTGTATCACTGTTAAAAGCCGCGACACGCGTTTTGCCGTTAATGCTGACTGATAAATTTACAAGCCACTCACAAAGCTCTCCAGTTAAAAAGGCTACTAATTTTTTCAACTTGGCACTAATGAAGCCGTCGCTAACCTTGGTGACCACTATGACTTATGTCTCAGGAACGCCAGCTTTTAGTGCAATTAACACTTAGTTATTAGAAGTTTGATACTCAACTATGCTCTTTACATTTTCGCTGTTACTGAGACCGGATAGAAGTAGCCGAACAGCTCAGCTATCACCTATGTCCGTTGATACCCCTGAATGTTTCTTCTTTTTCATTTTACATAGTAGCAGTGGTGTAGCTGTGACTGCTCGAATATATTCAATTTCAAGCCATCATCTATTCTACCTAAACAATCTCCAGAACATCTTATAATATGTCCAGCTAGTGGTAATTTGCCGATAGCTCTGACAATTTATTGCCCAGCACGCAGCAATTCATTCCAGCTTCTCCTTAATTCTGAGCACTAGGAATTAACCTTTTTGCATTCTTGGTGATTTTAAGATCCAAGTTGATAACCCATCTCATCCAATGTGTTTCAAATTGCTGTCACTAGCCGAGTCCTTCTACCTACATGCTCAACGCTAGAGCCCCTACTTACATAAAGCCACATCTCCTGAATTGACCACATTTAAGAAGGAACTAAAAACATATATATTTATCGCAGCATTTAGTAGGTCCCTGTGATTCGTCCTTTATGTGCTTATGCATTCTGACACTTTGCATGCTGCCACTACCCATACTTGCATGCTGACCCTGTGCATGTCACAGCTAACTGTTTCATTCTTGTTGTTTATTGAGCATGCTCGATCGTGCTTCCTTTGCAGTAAATGTAAAGTGTCTAGAAAGAGATTGAGTCCCCCTGAGGGAGCTATATCAAACGTGTTATTATTAATATCATCATGCAATGTTCTCCGGCAAGCGTACCTTATCGAGACGTAGCATAGCCCCTTTCATCAAGTCTGATCGTATCTTTATTTGATGATATGCTCATTCCATTTTTCCTTTAAAGCGTTTCTCTTATAAAATTAAAAATATGCACGATTCAATCAACCTCGAGCATTTTGACATCGATGCTGTCCTCAGCTGATTTTAATCGTCTGCCATTCTGCAAGATCATACTATTGACATTTTTTCATTGATGAAATGCTGCAACTCAACGCTGACCAGCGTTCTTGATGAGTTAGCACCTCTGACTAACTACAAGTCCTTACCCACAGAGACATCCTCAGGTTTACGGCTGACGTAAGTGGAGCAAGGAAAATCATCGTCAAATTAAGAGGGCGGACAAAAACAAGGGATTCACTGCTCACCGTTAGGCATTTGAAGATTATTCTAGGTCTAATCAATCCATTTTAGCTGAGGCTAAGTCCTCATTTTATGAAGAAATAGTGAAATCACCGATCAATAATCTGAAAATGCGGATGCCAATTGCAAACGATCTAGTTTAATACTTCCAAGCAGGAAAGCTATCCAGTAATCACCAAGGTGCTTCAGCAGAGTGTTTCTACACATTACTAGTAGATTAAATAGAACGGATAAAAGGGACCACGTCTTCTCTCTGCGATCCTCAACTGAGAGCGGCCCCTCATCGCCCTGCTCTTCTTTTACCTCCTCATCCATTCTTATCTCTTCTGAACTCTCACTAATACTGTCTACTAGGCAAAAAGACAACTAGTAATCTCAATGCTGCCCCAAAGTCCCTAAAATTCACCTAATGAGGTGCGCAGACACGTTCCTGCTCACTACACATTTTAACAGAACAAACCTGGTCAATGGTGATGTCCCCTCCACTCTGAAAACGGCAATCGTCCGGCAACTTAATAAAAAATCTGTCCTACATCACGGGGATTTAAGTAGATTTCTACTGTATCCCTACTTCTATTCTTATCAAAGACTCTTAAACGAGTGGTGGCCCAGCAACTAAACTATTATATCACTAGCTTGCACCAGTGAAAATTAAGCAAAACTCCAATTTTACTTTGAAAGGCAGGCCTTAGTGTTCGCTGACTTACTTGCAGCCGATGAGCCTTCCGGATCACCAAACTTATGAGTTTTTAGTTGATCAGAGCAAATCTGTCTACGAGGTAAAATTTAACGCATTTCAAAATTTTTAATTATACATTTTTACATGTAGCAAATGTTAATTAAATTTTTTGAAATTTAATTGTCAGCGCTGGGTAACAATCAGCTTAGAGTTGTGTGAAATTAACGCACCGAAGTTCTGACCGTATTTAAATTTATATTACCCGTATAGTAAACCCCCCCGGGAAGAATCACACAGATTCTATTAATGCATTTACATTCCTTACCGAAGGAGAGCGTATCAAGGCATATCAAGTTCAACAATGAGAACGAAAGTTTGAGCTACATATGCAAACTAGAAAATTATCTTCTCTTTTTGGCATGCCACTAATTATCACTATACTGTTGTAGAAGTACTATAAAACTCACAACGGGCATAAGTTAAATGTGACGTTAATGTCTGTGATTGACAAACTTAGTAACTAACGGACGGCCTAGCTTTTTAGGGGCTTGATTTCATCAGATCTTGCTAAAAAGAGCTCGTCGGGATTTAGAGCTAACCAATCCTTGGAGACTGCTCTGCTTCGCGTTTTTAATGACCTTCAGAACAATACTGATCAGCCTTGGGCCTGACTGGTATTGCTTCAATATCTATTGGCAGCATCTGAAAATATTGACCATGGGATCATTTCGGAACACCCATCTACATGCCTACGCATCACTGGCGTCGTGCTGAACCTGCATGGGTTCTACCTCGTTAGGAGATGTCTCCACGTTGACGTATATGGCAGTTGGTCATCTAAGAAGCCCTAAATTAAAGTATGTGGTACCTCAGGATTCGGTCTTAGGCTTCATTCTTTTCACTCTATCGGCCGATATCGTCGCCAAAAAAGAGTATTCACTTTTATTTCTAGACCATTCGCAGCTCGACCTTTCTTTTGACCCATCAAAGCCGTTCATCTAAACCGACGACTCACTTAATTCCTTTGTATTGGTTCAGCTAGTATCGAGCCCGTGATGTCTGCCCGAAATCTAGACTCAGTATTCTAAATTGACCCCTCATTAGATGAACTCAATTCCTCCGAAGTCATGTCAGTCTTGTTAAAGCTGAGAAAGAACAGCAACATTGCGGCCTGCTTATATTAAAAAGGTGATGTAAAACTAGTTCATGAGCTTGTCACATCTCATCTACATTACTGTAATTTCCTTTATTCAGGAGTCTCGGCCAGTTCTCAGCCGCTCATCTGGTGTGACGTCGTGGAACAGCTGCCATATCAAATCACTTCTATCTGAACTTCCCTGGCTCCCAGTTAAGCGTCAAATGGATATCAAGGTCCTCTGTGATCTCAGGTCGCTTCATTCCCTTGCTCCAACCAACCTATGCGACCTCCATGCTCTACCAATGCGCTCTGACACTACCCGCTCCTCAGCATCTAGTACTCCGACCTTTCCTTGCACTGATGTGAAGTATTTGGTGATCGAGTCCTCAGTTCGTTTGTACCGAAAGTCTGGAACTCCCTGTCAATATATGCAATGGCCTTGTATCATTGAAGTATCCTTTAAAGACACATGTTCTACTCATCGCCCCGCCAAACTTGTCTGTTTTGCTTCCCTGAGCTTTGGGTGCTTACCGGTACATGATTCAGTGCTTGCTAATGGCCAGAAGTGTTACCGACCAGGGGCCACGAGTATTTTTATATTTGCGCCAGCATGCAGGCCTAAGCGCGATACTTGTCTGAATTTGTATGTTCGACACTGCACATTACTAATGTTTGGTTATTGTTTCACCAACAGGATTTTTAAAGCGCCCATATAGAGATTTAATTCTCTCAGGATACCATACATACGAATTTGTATTATTCATGAATAAATTTTGAACGGAATTATTCTGCTTTGAACCAGTCGTCTTGTATCGACTTGCTTATTTGGAAATAAGTCACAGAAAGTAAAGATACTAGTTATTTAATTAAAGGAGGCGGACTTTTTCTGCTTTTACCTTCTTTGAAGGATCCGGAACAAGTACAACTAGATTTAAAAAAGGGAATTTAGCCTTGACAGTTCTTTGGTTTAAATGGCAGAATATATGCCTATGCCTACATCTACATCCATTCCTAAGTAAGTCTTACAGTGTCGTACGAAATAAGCGGAAAATCCCAAACGTTATTCTTGTTGCTTATCAAGCATGATACCATTCACTATTTAATCGTGTTTACTTTGCAGCAAATGCAAGTCGCCTGGAAAGAGATTGATACCTCTGAGCGTGCTTTATCAAGGGCATTATTATTATTTTTATTATTATTATTACCGCCCAGCCTTAAGTATTGAAGAGAAACAAAAAGTATGAGGGATCTGGCCAGTAGATTTTATAAATCAAGTTAATTCACTCAAGGAAAATTTAATAAGACCAAGTTCACCTCCACTAAAAACAGATTGAAAATACAATTTTGCTTGAAAGCCTAAATAATGGCTGGTGCAAACAACTGTGCTTAGTTTTAACTTGACGCAGATGATCATACTAGATACTTAGCAGTAATCGCTGTGGCTCACTTTTTTGAGTTAAAGCGAGTTAGAACTAGTACCTCTCAAATGATGAAGCTGCCGAATAGGTCAAATTAAGAGCTTTAGGGTCATAATTGTGCATCGTCCTAGATGAGTTTCATTCTTCCTGTAGCATTGGATTTGTCTTCTAAGTACCTCATTGGTGTTGGAACAATTTGGATTCTTTTTAACATTTCAACAATATCTCTGGGAGGCTACTTACACTCCTTTGTCTTTGGTATTGTATAAATTGTAGTCCGAAAGAGCCACACAGCCAACAACCAAAATTGGTACTCCTGAAAAACAAGGCACAGCTAGCAGTGGCTTTTATGCAAACCGGAAAATATCGCCAGGCTTGATTAGCATTTTCCTTTTACACTTCTTGAGATAACAATTATCTACAATAGTGGGTTTTAACGAAGTGTATGCAGTCATTTTTCGTGCTAATTTTTACCCATAAATGTGACCCGCCACGTTCAAATGGGCAACCACCTAGTTATCTCAATTATTTGGTGTGTCCGGCAGATTGAATCGTCTCCATAACATCACCATTGACGTTTCGCAAGCTCGACATAATTTACAAAAAATTAAAATAAGCATTTAGCCTTAAAAACTTGTGCGAGTCACGCTGACACTTCCAAAAATGAGTCAAATTTATGAATAAGACAATCACCGAATCATATGCATCCAACTTGTTTGTATTATCATTAATTGGCATGCATTGTCTTAACGGCTCTAAAAGATCTTTTACATATTGCAGGTTTGAAATAGACTGCAGTTATCTTGGGATTGTATTTGAAAGGTTTTATCATTCGCTGCAATTTAAAATAGTAAACTATGCATCTATATGACTTATATGATTGCTTAGGAAAGAATTGCAAGAATTAGGAAATTTTTGCTTCTAAATTGGTATTGATGTAGTGGTAGCATTACCTAGTGAGGCAATATGCGCGTGGTATTCGGAGAAGTATATTTGATGTACTAGTTTCGCTGCTAATAGTACCATCCATTACCGATCTATATTTGGGGTCACATGCAGCAATGGATAGTTAAGGATTATACCAGATTCCTATCTTTTCTACGGCCTTAGACGGTAACATTTTTTCTTGTGTTATGGAGGTCAACGGTGTGGTGGGCTCTTACAGTTAAATGCAGCCGCAAGACTAATAAATTCAATAAATTAAATATCTTTCTCCAATTGCTAATAGAGTCACAAATTGAGCGGCCCATGTATAGGTGTATGCATATGTAGAAATCCTTCAACTTGAGAACAGTGTCGTCTCGATCGGTCAGGGACCAACAAAAACGCTGTGCGGTTAGTTATTATCACATTGCTTGGACTTTGCGAAGTATCTTAGCTTCCAATCTCTACTAAATGAGATGCCTGCTTCAAAAGAATTAATCAAATAAGAAATATTGAAGGCTGTTTTCATTGATTAAATGAAACAATTTTCTTGTCAATACAGCAATTCTCAGAAACAGTAGCACGCTTGGTTTTAAGAACTGAGTTTGACAAGGAGGACAACGTCGTGCCGTAGAAAATTTAATTTCAGAATACAATTAACTTACCCCAAGCAGCCAATAGAGCTTTCAAAGTAAACCTAGGAATATAGGTTCCAAGTACTTTCACAAATCTACAGCATATTAAAAAATAAAAGTCATAGAAATACTTAGCACAATTTTAAATGGTCTGTCAAGCCTCAGCTATTACTTTATCATCAACAATGACCAGTGAAAAGAGCTCAGCTACATTTCTTGCCTTCAAGGGATATAAATATACATGCTCACATATAAACTCTTAATGCACAGAAATATATATATATGACTTTTCTGTTCCCAATTGACATTTCACTTAAGGAACATGTTAGCTCGAAAGTAAAGCCTACTTATTGTCTACTGCGTAACGTTGTTAAAATCCGAAATGATTAGACAAGGGTATCACGGCCATATCAGTCCCTGCATTTGTGTAGTGTTGACTACTTCAAAGTTTTGCCTTTATCTCCTTGCAGATCTTCCTACCCGTGCAATAAAACGCTTACAGATGGTGCACACTTTGGTTGTTAGGCTTTCTGTCGTGAATTTAGCAACTGCCTCAAAATAAATTTCCTCTGCAGACACGAATCGAATCCATACAAAGCATGGATATTGAAGGCCTGTCACTCATTTATAGTTCTGTTCATTCGGTTACTCTCGGCTACATAGTTGAAAAACTTATAGCTCTTGCTGTGATAACCGGCTCATCTCGCTCAGTCCGTTTAGCTGTGCCTCTCAATCAATCTCAAAATTGATCTCCCGTCCTCGATGGCAATGATGCGTAAGCCCAGAAATCAAAACAGACTAGCATTGTCGCGTTACCTGACTTGACGACATATACAATGAAGCTCAAACCTACCTGATACTATGGAATTTTATTGTTACGTGTGAACTGCCATTGTTATCTAATGTGTTCCGAAACTGTGATTGCTATAGATATTAACCAGTTAATCAGTTGACATGGTTTATGTGAGGCAACCAGACAGGAAATTAGCAAATTTATTGCACTATGCAGATGTATTAATATTATTATATACTGTCTATATATAGTCTATTATTAAGTTTTAACTGTATTATTGAAACAATATTTCTATGCAGTTTACACTCACACAGGTGTACTAGGTAAATCATTAGTGTAATCCTATGTTTTTTGCGTATTTGGATGGTCCAGAAGGTATAATGATCCAGCCAAGAAGCATTAAAATTTAATTATGCATCTTGCATAGCACCTTAAGAGAGCTGAATCATTATATATATTTATCCCCATGACTGGTGACATGCACTGAATCATCCGCTGCTTGCTGGTCTACCGGCATATGCAATCAGGTGATTACAGCTGGTGCAAAACTCAGCAGCTAGGCTTGTCTGTCGTGAGCGTCGCAGTTGCCACATCACACCACTTCTCGCCGACCTGCACTGGCTACCAGTCAAGCAATGCATCGACTTCAAGGTTCTGTCGCTCACTTTTAAGTCACTTCATTCTTTGGCTCCAGCCTATATCTCAGATCTGCTGCCCCACCAGGCCAAGCATCGTACAATCGGCTTTTCGGAATCCAACAGTTTACAAATACCTCGTACAAACCTCAAATCCTTTGGTGACCGTGCATTAGTTCGTATGCTCACAAAGCCTGGAACTCCCGTCTCCCGTCAGAACATCCCCTGACTTGACCACATTTAAAAAGAACGTTAAAACGCACCTATTTAAGACAGCATTTACTGGGTCCCTGTGATTCGTCCTTCATGTGCTTATGCGTGCTGACACTGTGCATGCTGCCACTAGCCACACTTGCATGCTGACCCTGTGCATGTCACCCCTAACCATGTTAATCATGTTGTCTATCAAGAATGATATTATTCACCATTAAATCGCGTTTCCCTTTGCAGGAAAAGTAAAGTGCCTAGAAAGAGATTGAATTCTCTGAGGGTGCTTTATCAAGTGCATTATTATTATTATTATTATTATTGTATGTACCCAATACACACAAGCAAAAAGATAAGTCCGCAGGGGCAAACGCTCACCACTGTTACCCTTTATCAAGATGTGCACAGTTTCATAAAATACACGACGCAGATAAAAATTTACTCTGATGTGGGAACGTAAGCTAGACATAGGCTGACCTTCAGGTTTTTATGCACATCGTTAGAATGCCACGCTTTCACTAGAATTCATGCTTTGCCAAACTTGCAGGAATTCCTGCAGTGCATACATTTTATTTGGATTGGAAGACCCGCAGCCAGCGACGTGTGCATGGATTCGGTGAAACCTTTTAGCGACAAAAGTGAGTGGCATGAGCGCACGAGCTTGGAAAAATGCCCAAAACCAATTATACGTACTAGGGAAATGCTGCCGACGACTGCTGGTCGGTAGGCACAATCCTAATTGGGCTAATCTATTGGCGGGCACCGGAGTCGAGTTCAGTCGGAGCTTAACAAGTGTTTGCAGTACAATTAACCCCTAAATTCATGCTTACTTGCTTACACGAACCTCCCAGATACCAGATACCTGCTGCAAGCGGTGGATGTCGGCTTCCGTCCTACCCTTCGTCGTTTGAGCGCACGGGTAACTTTTAGCAGGCATAACGGATGGTGACTCAATGCATTTATCATCGAGAAAACCTCAAGGAAGATATTTACTGGAGTGCTGCATCAAGGACGCAGTACGTGGCAGTGCTGAGGTGAGAAGCCCTTTCTTCGCTATACTCATCATTTGCATTACAACCCCGTAGAGGACATCTCATTGTATAGCGCCCGTTAATGCAACTCTCATTTCTTACCGTAAGTATTGCAGTACGGCTTCAGTAGACATCCATGCAACGGAAGCCAGTAAGAACACGTGTAGAAGAATGGCTAGCGTGATGCAAGCAATCTCATTTTCGGTTTGATCGATACCAACAAGAAAGAAGGAATCCAGCAGCAGGATTGACAAGGATAGGTTGAATAGTACTTGTTGGGACACTGTCTTCCTCAGTTTCCTATTTGAAAACATACACACTTAAGCAATAGCTTACACCAATTTCAACTACCGGAATTCTGCATTCGATATCAGCACTAGTCGGATACCGGTATACGTACTGGCACATACACTCGTATACCTGCATGAGAAAGCAAATGTTTGTTACGCCAACTTACTTCTGAGGCCAGCTGATAAAAATAATAGCAGAGCATATTGCCGCTAGCTTTGCCATGCAATTCCTACCTGAATAGCAGGAAAGAAACGATGACGATAGTAAGCAAGGCCACCGACAACGATAGACCGATGCGGGTGATTGATTGCAGAATTACGTGGTGTACCGTGTCATTCGTTGGTGCACTGCTGATGCGCTGGAAGTTAAACAAGGTAAATACCGTAAATACCGCACGTGTTCTTCAGAAAAAACAGGTAGATTATCGTCTCTTAAAACTACAGAACACCAGTCTGCTTGTAATCTCGTTTGGGCTTAATACACATAAATACAGGGCCCCAACTGAGAAAAGGAAGTCCACATGCCGAATCAAGTCCACATCGACTTTCTATGCCGGGTACATGTGTTTTAATTTTGATCTAGTTGAAAACCAGGCTGATAGTATCAATTCGCAGGGAGTCCCAATCTGGTCAAACGAGATCACACCTCAAGCTGGTGATAGAGGACAGAGTATCTGTCTACATATAGTAGGTTGTCATGCTGCATTCACGTATCACGTGACAGTCGGGAACCACCGCGGAGCTAAAATTCTTTTAGTTCCGAGTCGCGTATAAATCGTCACGAATGTGGTGCACATGCTTACACAAGACCATGCCTATCAGCAAGAGATGTAAGATTACAATGGATGAAGATCAAGACACGATCTACCGTCAGCTTTTTAAACTTACAAATCCAATGGTACGACATCGATGGTCACCAGGCAAACAGTCGTCGCTTAAAATAAAATCACAGTCCCGTCGCTTGTTACATATTTGATGTGCTAGCTACGAGAGACGGTGCTGCGATCATGCAAAAATGATCAGCTTGCGTAATGCACTCTCCACTGAAGCCGAGAAAAATAAAGGCTGCACTACCAGAAGTACAGTGAGTAAATAAATGACCACACGAATGAATTAATGACTGAGAAAATATGTGGCATCTTCAGCCTCAATGAGATGTCTAGGTATTATTTTGTATAATTAAATCGTATCGTATTTAATAAGAATGCAAGCAGTCACAGCTTATCCAAATGCTCAGGAAAGTCGGCTCATTAAAAAGTGTCTAAAGAAATTGAAATGTACGACTGAAACTTAAAACAATAATCATTTAAAGGTCACCAACAGGGACAAAGAAACTGCATGTTTTTTTATATAGGTAACAGATCAAAAGTAAGCACGGGTACATAATATCAACAAGTGAGCTTAATACACTTAAAATCAATCTAGCAAAAGTTTCTGGTCAAAATGGGGCAAATAAATAGAGAAATTTTGGGCCCTGAATCTAAAATGAAGGTCGTAGATTGTGCGAAACTCAGGAAAACAGGTTACAGGAATTATGCTCTCTTCTCGAGCGGTATCCTTTAAGGATTGGAAAATGTTTTGAGAGACTTTGCAGTGCTAATTCTTGAATTCACAAATATTTTTAGATGGAGGCTTTGCACGCAAAAAGAACAAAGTAATTACTAAAATGTCTTTATAAAGTTGGGTTCAGTGTCACTTATTTGTGTGACTCCAGAAAGCCACAAAACTAAGTTGCTGTAACACTGGATAGTTTTCTATTGCACATTCCAAGCCTAAGAAACATACGGTATCCACAAGACATCATTTCACACACAAAAGTGACAAGTATAGCTGAGTCAAGAAGGCAGTTGGTTGGATTGATAGAGTAGACAAAAAATAGCAGCACCGATCGGCTTTAAAGAATGCATCCGAGTCGGAAGGAGAAGAGACGTCATTGCCTGAGAGATTTGCAAGGGAGTTCCACATCCCAGCGACTCTAGAGTAAAAGCCTCTGCTGAGAAAGGCCTTTAAGCGAAGAATGATGCACCTAATTAATTGCCCATACAGGAACTAAGGGAATCAGGAGGTCGAAACTGGTGCAGCACTTAGCCATCATCAGCTGTAGAGGCTTGACGGTTTCTGGGAACCCTGCCAAATTAGAATTTCAGCTGTCCTGTGTAGGCAGAATCAGGGAACCTTTGAGATATTTAGCTACCCAATGCGGTAGGCTAACACTAATCTTTGGCGAGGATTGAATATAATGACAAATTCTGGAAGCCATCTCCAGAATAAGACTTTTTTATGTCAACTAGTCATCTAAGAGGACACATAGAGTAGGAGCTCATGCTGATGGTCACAATAAAAATCCCAATCAAATAATCAGAATGTCTTGTCCAAACCTTAACTTACAAATATCTTACAAGTAGAAGTTCTTTTTTATTGTCCTCCGAAAATGAAAATTAGCCAAAATTCAGAACAAATGTCTGCACGGCAGACTAAAAGTTAGTCGTCAATAGCTGACGCTGATCCTGACAGTTTAAATGATCAGTACAGTCGACCTTCATAGGCAAAGAAGTCACAGCCGATAACGAGGATCCTTTTTAATTTTTTGAATGACTCCATACAAATTATAAAAAGCATAAGGCCAATATCTTAAAGTTGCAGAAATCACAAAGTGACCGGTCTGATGAATGAAACTAATTTATCAGCAGAAAGTTAGGACCTTTTCTACAGGAAGCTTTTGGATGTTGCGACTAAGCTCATGTATTTAAGTGAAGACGGCTTAATGTAGGCACGAGTCTATGAGGTGTTTTTGAAGTAAAAAGCGGAAAAAATCAGCCGTAAGATTAATATTAGGGGCATCAAACAAATAATTCAACATTTTTACAAATTTACATACATTTTAAATGACAAGACTGTAGTTTGCAATTAAAGGAGACGCTCTGGCTTTATATATCTTCCGGGCATGAAAAAAGATGCATTTATTGAGTTTTGATAAATTGGTGCTAAGCCAGCTAGGATTAGTAAGCTTAAGAAAGCATAACAAGATCAGGACTGACTGTCCACCGACAGTCATACGAGGACCACCTTAGATTATACTAATCGATCCAAGGAAAGGGCTAGTCTAGCTTCTAAAAAAGTATTGCTGGATCAAAGATGCCAAATCCAAAAAAGGCCGATGTCTATCATAGATAAATTAAGAATTTTTATTTGGTTTGAAATATAGCTACAGCAGATACAAATCTCGGGGTAAACAGAGAAGAATACTTAGAGAGAATTTATGGGGACAAAAAGCCACGTTTCCGAGTTAGAGCTGAGAGAGTAACCACTGTCTGAAAAACTTGAGCCTCATGTCAAAACTGCAACTCCTTGCACTAACGTCTTTAGCTGATTTCATTTTCTATCTTGGGATAGCCTAAGCCTGGTACAGAAATATTTATTCAACATAGCATACGCTGTAAGATATGGAAACGACACGTTAAGAAATTGCGGGAGTTTTAAAATACAATAAAATCGCACATACCCTTGCATTACCTATCATTGATACCTATAAAGCACACGGACAGCCCATCATCAGCCGATATCATTGTTAGTCATAATAACCAAGTTCCCGCTTTTCGTAATCCAACAGTCTACAAATACCTCATACAAACCTCAAATCCTTTGGAGACCGTGCATTTAGTTCGAATGCTCCCAAAGCCTGGAACTCCCTCCCGACATGCGTCAGAACATCCCCTGACCTGACCACATTTAAAATGAACTTAAAAACACACCTATCGAGGACAGCATTTAGTGGGTCCCTGTGATTCGTCCTTCATATGCTTATGCGTGCTGACACTGTGCATGCTGCCACTAACCACATTTGCATGCTGACCCTGTGCATGTCACCCCTAACCATGTTATTCATTTTGTTTGCCTATCAAGCATGATATTACTCACCATTCAATTGGATTTCCCTTTGCAGCAAATGTAAAGCGCCTAGAGAGAGATTGAGTTCTCTGAGGGCGCTTTATCAAGTGCATTATTATTAAGTCGAACGACGGATTTGCTTTGGATGAGCGAGCTTATAAAAGCGGTCAGTAGGAAGCACAAAGCTGCCGGTGCAGCTTAGATATCATTAATCGCTTATGCATACGGTTTGATGACTGTGTACAACTGGAGCACTACTACTCTCAACTTATGCGGCGAGGTGCCGTTCAAAGTGATTTGGTCGAGCATTATGCCTGTGTATTTAGTTTCATCAAGACCAGTGAAGAGGATAGACGGATGAAATGATCCCCCACGCATACTGTGCAGCAGGAAGGGCTTCGTTATGTAGGTATCGCCAAGACGACATACCATCAGAATCGCATAGTTGGTGGTGTGGTTGCAGGAGCATAAAACCCCATTTTCGTTGACTCCCTTGCTAATGCATCCGTAAGTTGACCACTCATTTTCAGCGAAGTCCCAGAATCCACACTCCAAGTTAGTAGAGATGTTTCTCTAAAAGGGCCAAGGATATCTTAGGGAAATCGAGAAGAAGCAGCAAATAGGCTTAAAGGCTTGATAGAAACGCAACTCGTAAACTAAGGCAGTATTTTTGCAGGAAATTCACTTTGGTGACCTGAAGCACCTCAAGACAATCAAACCATTAGGGAGAAGTAATCGCAATCAATGGTCTCAATTTCAAACACGCTGATGGGTATTAAGTAATACAAATAAGAAATTAGTGACAGCCAATTAAAACCAAACTGTCTGCAAGTACGTTCTACAGAAACGTGGTACGCTCGTATGGGACAGCAAACCAAACCCTCACAAGTCATGCGAAGACAATGGAGTATAAATGAAGAAATAATAAACAGTATATAGGTATTGTCATGTTAGATTTTCAAGGGCTTAATGTCCCGCTTTTAAGTAGCAGTCGAAGCAGCTAGATTGCAAGTAAATAAACAATTAAAACTTTAAAAATAAAATTAAAACTAAAATTAAAACTTTGAAAAATCAAAACATTTGCCCGAAAGACTTTACTCACTGGATATGAACCATCAAGCTGAACAGTTTGTCTTCTTTTATATCATTAGACAGATTCTTGTCTGTATAGTCTGACCTTTTCCTGCTGCATATGCAGTCGCAAAATATAACCAACCAACCAAGGAGAATTTTAAAAGTTTTTTTAGATGGTGTGTACACAAAGATAAAAGCCAAAAATAGAATGAGTCACTTTCCTAATAATTAAAGAATAATAATAAATATATAGCTTGTATGGTCCCTTAGAGAAGAAGAAAATCTTTATTTAGGGGTTTAGAACTCGCCCCAAGAGAAGCATTTGCCAACAGTGAATGAAAAGAAAGATATACTCGCACAAAAACATATAACAGCTCACGCATGTTATGCATAGATAAGCATGCAAAAGCACACATAAAGACACAAAATAGCCATTGGTTAGAAGGAACTCTTGATAGTAAAAGAAATTGAACAGTAAGTATACAATGACAAAAATAAGTTCACAGAAATTCATTCAATTCGGATTGAACAGATGCGTCTCAACTGTAACTCAAATTGAAAAAGTCACCGAAGATAATTTAGCAACCTATAGGATAGTTTAAGATTTTTCATGCTCGGATTTACCTCAAAAGTGTTCAGTTTAATGCATGGCGCAGCGAGAGATTTGGAAGCCAAGGGGAGTGAGTGCGAGAGCACACTTGATGAGCAAGTAGGTTGGCTAGGTAGGCTGGTGCAAGCGAGTGAAGCGACGTGCAGCTAAAGAGGAGAATTTGAAGTCGATTTAATGCTCGGTAGGAATCCAGGGAAGGTGATGTGGAAGCTCGACCGTGGACAATAGAATACATGCGAAACTGAATTCACTTTGCACCTTCTGCAGACGATCAGGGTAAAGCTCGGAGTCTCGAATAAAGGAAATTGCACTAATTAATTTTAACGGCTGAACTGATTTAGCTGTCTTCTTTTGTCAAAAAAAGGCCTAATTTTGGCAATGCCTTTTGACTGGAAGTAGGCCGATAAAATGTTATCAACGTTGGGGCAACATGGGCCAAAGACAGCTCCGGTTTGCAATTGATCACCCAAAAACGAGCTAATCTAAGCAAATTAAAATTAGAAATTGTTTGAATTATCACCAAACCAAAGGATAGGATTTTGACGTGTCCCAAGCTGGCACACTGCGGTTGCTTTTCATTACCCTGGTCCCGAGGTAGTCGGTTCGAATCCTGCGGTGGGCGAACCTTAATTGCATCTGCAAGCGGTGGTGATAGCCACAGAGGCTCTTCTGTTGCTATACAAAACGGGCTGTTTATTCAGCTTGTATATATTAATGCCCAGTCTCTCTTCATTAGATTCTCGAAAGAGATAGCTTTGTGAACTTAAGGGAACATAGGCATCGATGAATTACCAGCAACATTTCAGCTGGGACTCCAAAGTTTTCCGACATCCAGGATCGAATATCGGCAAAGCAAGCATTCAGTTTCTCAGTTGCTGCAGCAGATTCCGACGGTTTGAATGACAAATACAACTGAGTATCGTCAGCATAAAAGTGATATTCTATTCCATGGGTCTTAATCACTTTTCTCAGAGGTTGCGTATAAATAGAGAACAGCAAGGGACCAAGTACAGACCCTTGAGGGACTCCACAGGTGACCCTTCTCATGTCTGAGACCTGACCCCCACACGACACGGATTGAACACGATCAGACAAGTAGGATTTAAACCACGTCAGTGCTTCGTCTGCCAGACCGATCGTTGTTCTCAATCGTTCAAGCAGAACTTCGTGATCAATGGTGTCGAGGGCAGCAGACAGATCTAGCAGAGCTACGGCAGTGACATTTCCGTCGTCGTTGCCACGTAGAATGTCATTGTTACCACGGAGGAGAGCAGTTTCAGTAGAGTGCTGCCTCTTGAAACCTGATTTAAATGTTTCTGACATTCCATTATTTTTAATATGTTCAACTAGCTGCTTAGCAACAATTTTTTCAAGAATCTTTGATAAGAACGGAAGAAGGGAAACTGGACGATAGTTTGCTAGGACCTCTGTGTCTAATCCAGGCTTTTTAAGAATAGGTCTAATGATTGCCGATTTGAAGGACTTGGGGACTTCTTTTCCCAAAGAAGCATTAAAAAATCTTGGTTGTGGCAGGGCTAAGTTGGTCTGCAAGTGAAGACCACAGTGATGAAGGTATAGGGTCTTCAGGAGACGAGCTCTTTTTGCTAGACCTTATTAAGGCAGCCACATCACAAGCAGAAACATCGGAGAACCTTTTAAGAAAGGTCACAGGTTGAGGAACGGCGATTGCTTTGGTCGGAGGGGGCTTAATGGAGGCACGAATGTGCACAATTTTTTCAGTAAAGAAGGCTGAAAACTTTTCGGCTGAGCCCTTAATATCTGGGGAGTCAGACATCACAGCATTGGCCAGTAAATGGTTTACTGCCTTATAAATCTGTTTAGTGTCTGACTGTCAGGAATTCAGTTTTCTAATGAAAAAAGAAGCCCTGGCTTTTTTAAGCTTTCGGGTGTTAACTCGAAGGAAGTCTTTAAAATTGACTAGGTCTGCCTCAGACCCCGATTTCTCGAAATGACGTTCCAGCCTGCGCTTAACACGGCGCATCTTAAGGAGTTTTTTTGTAAATTGAAAGCAACCTCGACGATTTTGAACACGGATAGAGCGAACGGGAGCATGCTTGTCAAGAGCACTCCTGAGTGTCATGTTCATCGCATCAGTGAGGGTATCGAGGCTGCCGGTCGAGTCTGAATGCAGATCAAGAAGTCCTGCATCACAAACAGATTTCAAAAATTTGTCCATGTTAATGCTTTGTAAGTTACGTCGTTTGACAAATTCGACATTGCCCTGCACGTACGAGGGAGCAGGAACAGTAAACGAGACCGAACAATGATCTGAGAGGGTCAGTGGGCACACCACAAAGTCAGTGGGGAGGAAATCCTTAGTGATCACGAGATCTAGAATGTGGCCACCGACGTGGGTGCTATGATTAACGTGTTGGGCCAAACCAAAATTCTCCAGACAGTCAAGAAATGAGCGGACCTGGCTGTTGCTAGGGTTGTCAACGTGAATATTGAAGTCTCCTAAAATCAGTAACGGCCTGTCACACACAAATATTTTAGCGAGGAACTCTGAAAACTCCTCTATAAACAAGTTTAGACAGCCAGGAGGTCGGTATATCGCAACGGTTAGAGGCATTGTCTTTGATGAAGACCTGATAGCAACCGATTCAAACGATGACCCATGCGAGAAACTGCACATTTTATAGCCCAGCGATTCGCGAACAACAATTGCAACCCCGCCACCAACCTTGTCAGAACGCATGGACTGATAGAATGAGAACCCGGGTGGGGTGGTCTCAGAAATACAGTTGCTGGAACAAGGCGTCATCCAGGTTTCGGTAAGCAGAAATGCATCTAGCTTCTCCTGGACCACCTGATCGCGGATAAGTAACCCCTTGGTTTTTAGCGAGCGGACATTTAGTAGACGGAATTTAAGAGGCTGTCCAACAACTGGGCGACGGCGATAAAGTGGCTCGTATTCTCTACCGTTTGCGTCGGGCCCGGCGGACCCTGGCTCTTCGAATTTGAATTGGACCTTGGTAACGGCCGTGGGACGACGTTTCACAACGTGCTGGGCTACAGCGGGTGGGCTACTACCGCAGCAAGTACTATTTAGCGCTTTAAACTTACGAGTCGTAGGTTTCATAGCCGAGCTGTTGATGGGGCAAACGCAGGATGCAGGTAGGTTCTCACTGACCCGCCGGAGAAGGCCCGCCGGTAGGTATCGACTAATGGCGACATCGCATCTTATGCTAAGCAGGTCCTGTTTTGTGTAGCATATCCGAGGACAGCTCATAAATAGTCACAGCGAAGATAGCAGCGGAATACCCGAAGGTATTACGGAGAAATCAAGTAAAGGTCCACACCACGCTAGGAGTCGCCCGAGGCCGCTCTTTAGCGCGGGGAGGAATCATATGGTTTAGATTATAAGGTCAGTGCTGGCGACACCGTTTGTCTATGGGTCAAAATTTCTGAGACAGCTGAGGCAGTTAATAGACTAAACTCCTGTCTTGCAGATATTAGACGGACAGTATCGGCCAAAGTCACAATAAACGACGAAAAACCCAGCTCCCCATACCGAATCCTCCTTGTCACGCAATAATAAATGAATTCGCAGTTCTATTTAGAAGTGACGACATCCTGTAATAGTTACAGCTGAGCTTGGCGACCAACGATAAATAAGTGAAGGGTTATAAACAGTGTGGAATGAACAGGTATGATAGAAGCATACTATTTATTCAGATTTAAGTAAGCACATGTCTAGCACAGCATTTGGTGGGTCTTTCTGATTCGTCCTTCGTGTGCATGTACCTGCTTGCACTATGCCTGCTACTTGCGGATGTTATCGCCAATTATTTGGTAATGATTTGTGCGCAGCATCTGTACAGTTCCAAGAAAGAAATTCAGTTCTCCGAGGGCGGTATACAAATATATTATTATTGTTATTAGTAAAATTAATCGGTGAACCTCATCCGAACTAGCTAGCATGTCCTAAAAAAAGTGACCGAAAATAGGGATTGGTAAGGATGTGCCCGAACGTCTGAGAAGAGAGGCGAACTAGCCGTCTCACAAGTCAGTGGGCCGCTCACACATCTGCTGTGTAATCCATGTCATCCGCCTGTAGCAATTTTGATTACATTACCTATTTTATAATAATAATAATAATAATAATAACGCATTTGATAAAGTGCCTTCAGAGAACTCAATCTCTTTATAGGCGCTTTACATTAGCTACAAAATAATCTTTGCGATGAATCAACCAGAGGAGCCTATGGTATCACATGTAATATACCGGAAATTCTCGAGCAACCACTGTCAACCAAACTAATTCCGTGTCCTAATTCGAGGTCAGCCCATTAAAAATCCGTCCGTCTTGTTCTGGAAAATGAGGAAATCTCCCCGAGCCGGTTAGGCTAAGGGGAAACTTTGTTCATCTTCTGGCGTCGACCGGATTGAACCTTTTCTTCTTAACTCTTCTCCTTCGGCGGAGAATGGAAATTAAGAGCTCAGAGAGCTCAATAATTCTGTATTAACTTGCTAGAGCAATATTCTTGCTTGAGCAGCCGCTTGCTGCTTTTTGTAAAGTGGCTACAATTAAACTTACTATGCATTTCAAAAAAGAAAAGCACGCAGTGCACACTCTTTGGTGACCCTCACACTGGCTTAATATAGCCACAACGAGGTGCCCTATTAAGACTATAATCAAAGGCTTGTAATTTGTGGACCTCATCGACCCCAGGTTGATGCTTGTGATTTAATTTAGAGTTTCGCCTCCACAGCCAATAATCACACATGACAAAATATATTGCAGCTCCACAGTTCTGTGTTTTCTAGACTGCTGTAATTCAGTATTTGCTGGGCTGCCGTAAAATTTCACACATCATTGAAGTTGGCAATAAATATAGCGAGCGATTTAGCTTTTAAATCAATTAAATCAATTTACTACCCATTTTCTTTGCTAAAACAGCAAGTGCAACAATGCAGACTCATACTCTGAAAAAAGGTCCAAAAATCACGCTCTTTAAACCCAGCTGAAATATTTCGACAGTTTCAATCCCTTAATGCTTCAGCATCAACATCTTGTTCTTTTCAGAATGTCTCATTTTTTGAGTTGCGACTTTTGGCGAGGAATTTCATTTGCAGATGCCAGACCTCTCCTAACCGACTCTTTTAGAATAGCAAAGCTTAATAAATAATAGAATAACAAATTGTGATATATATACCGAGTTGAGCTCATGCACATACCTGTGAAGGACTCCATTTCGTTTGGAATTGCATGTTGACTAGATCTGGATAAGTTAAAGATTTTGATAAGTGAGCTGATAAAATCACGTGACTCGCCGGTTGCATGAGTGATCCTTGGAAGAGCTTGTCGTTGATGTAAACCACAAAGCTTTTTCTCGGAACTAAAACAAAAAGCGAAATTTTGTGACCACTATTGAGGACGAAGAGGATAGACCGTAACGACTTTAATTTCATTATGCACACGCTCTTAGAACAATAAGCAATACGAATACGGCTGTATAGCAATACTATGTTACACCTGGGAAGAGGTGTGAATGGAACAGTAATATAAATCTCACCGGTAAATATTCTGCCCTAGTAGAGCACCATAAGTACTTTTTTGTCTTAAGCTCTTTACATTAGCTGGAAACTAATGATGTAGGCTAACATGTGATACTAGTCTGTATAATTGCATTATGCGCATGCACAAGAAAGATTTCCTAACTGGCATTTACGAGGTGCACGGCATGAAAGCCTGGAGTGGAAAAGTCTTGCCCTATCTGCCCCTATGTGTTGAGGCTACAGTGCAAATGCCGGCTCAGCCAGTTTTGAGGATTTTTTGTTTCGGAGCGGTATTAGAACTCTCCTTACTATTTGATCGACATTATGGTCAAATAAGTTTGGGAAGTTATCTGCAATCGAAGTGTGAATGCCAGAAAAACAGCTTCAAGGAAGTTGACATAATTTCCATGTTGCTTGAAATGGTTGAACCACAAATACACTAAAAGGGCATCTGTAGAGAAAAGAAAGCCCAATTTGTAGTCACAATTTCATCGGAAAAAGGAAGAGTTTTAACATTGAAAACTAAAAAAATTGGATCCAACAACTGACCTCCGGGTGCCCTCTCCCAGTGGCGATGACTTCCAACAAATATCTATCATTTAAGTTAGTTCATTATTATTATAATTGGGAACCAGGCTTAAGAACATAAACCGAGACTGGGTTCGTTCTCGCACCGAGTTTATAACCAGGATCGTGATTTTTAATGCGGTGTTACGGGAGTTTTTTAAAATTCTCTCCCGAGCCCTACGAAAAAACTGAATCTGCATTAAAAATAGGAAACAAGTAGCTCAAGTTATTTTCGAATTTTTAAACGACCGAAAAAATAAATCAAAGAGTTAAAAAAAATAATACTACGCACACTGAAAGCAATATTGTGCAGCATATAAATATAAAAAAAATAAAAACACAATTTAAAAAACAAAAAGAAACACTAGAACACAGCGATCTTATTTTTCCCACTTTCCGCATGCTAAGGAATAGTAGGAAGCAATTTTTGAATGTCTGTATCTTCAAAAACGAATGCAGTTTTTCCTCTTCCTGACAAAATGACCAGCATAAGTGACTTTGCTTGCCAGTGATTCTACCCCAGAAACAGGCCTCCCAAAGGAATCCTGGTTGGTCTGCCGACTTCGACGAGAGGTTCTTTTCAGTCACAATGAAAAGCATGACTTTTCTTAAATAACTGAAGAGGTTGTATCCTAGCTTTATCCGAACTTTGTGGAGGTAGAATGGCATCTTGTTAGCATCTTTGAAGCTCAAGTTGGCACCCTATAAATTGAATTATTATGAACCCAACCGCTTTCCGATGCTTGTTGGAGTCCTGTGACACCTGATCCATTGGTAGGCTTTATTTAACTAGAATACTTATGAAACTCTTCAAGGCCCATTCTTAACTTGAACTAGAAGGTTTCCCTTTACAGCAAATGTAAAGCGCCTAGAGAGAGAGATTAAGTTCTCTGAGGGCGCTTTATCAAGTGAATTATTATTATTATTATTATTAAGGTAAAATAGTCATTGTTTCGCCCGCTACTGTGTTCGTAACTTGGATTGCCCTTTACCAAGGTGTTCACGACACAGGACTTAAATTTACTTAAATAAATACAGGGAAATACCAGGAATACTCAGCAGAGAGAGAGAGAGAGAGAGAGAGAGAGAGAGAGAGAGAGAGAGAGAGAGAGAGAGATAGGAAAGCACGAACGACTACGTAATCGACCGTTTACAATGCAACCATGAGACCAAGCTGAAATATCAGAGGACATGCCAAAATACCAGCATGGTACCTGAAATTGCAGTTAGTGGTTACCGAAGATTAAAGGTTAATTTGATCAGCCAGCAGAAAGAAAGGCCAATAAATAGCTAAAACGCTATACAGCTACATAGCTCAGTCACCCAGTTAAATGTTGTAGCCCAAAAGCAACAGAAAAATATGAGTACTTGTCATCCTCGAAGGCTCAACGAATGACGTCTACAGCTGAAATTCATTCATTTAGCTACAGATATTTTAAGCTGTAACTCAGTTAAGTTATGCAGACAAAGCTGGTGAAACGCTGGAACCTCTTTCTATCGATCCCCCAAAGCCTGACTGGCTATCGTTGTAAATTTCGTCGGACATTGAATGTTTATTGAGCATGCTACCACTAACCGTTCGAACGTATTTCCTTTGCAGCAGATGTAAAGCGCCTAGAAAGAGATTGAGTTCTCTGAGGGCGCTTTATCCAGTGTGGTATTATTATTTCAATAGCCAAATATCCACAAGGGAAACGCTTCTAAGATCAACACTCTTTAAAGAAATATAAAAACTTAGCTGATTTATTCTCCAGTGAGGCCCCGCTGCTTACCACTAAGGCGATGAAACTGGAGCAGTACTTCAGCTTTATGTGTGTATAGTGAGCCAAACAACTCTGTCATAGTGGCTAACATTTTGCCTTTTCTGTCGCTGATCAATTCGCAGCCCTCTCAACTGATTTAGTGAAGAAGGATCTGGCTGACTTTTCTTTGGGGCTGAATTTTCTAGGGTGTGGAACTGACAGAATATGCTATTTTTTGTCTGATAACCCCTTACCGATGTTAGCCTACAATACTTTAACATAGAGAAAATTAGAGAACTATAAAGGTCCCTCGCTAGAAAAGTAGGCTCTAATCGTGGACCGGGATCGCAAGCAATGAATAATTGTAGACGTGATTTTCTGAAAGCATTATTACAAGTTATAGTCTGAGTCAAAGCGGACACCAAAGTTATAAGAATTCGACGACTGCATTTCGAAGTTGTTTCCATTTTATAGGGCATAATCACTCATTCTAGCCGTATGCCCCACAGGGTTTTCCTACGGGACCAGTTTTAATAATAATAATAATAATTCACTTGATAAAGTGCCCTCAGAGAACTTAATCTCTCTCTAGGCGCTTTACATTTGCTGCAAAAGGAAATGCAATTGAATGGTAAGTAAAATCATGCTTGAAAAACAAACGAAATGAATAATATGGTTAGGGGTGACATGCACAGGGTCAGCATGCAAATGTGGTTAGTGGCAGCATGCACAGTGTCAGCACGCATAAGCACATCAAGGACGAATCACAGGGACCCACTAAATGCTGTTCTAAATAGGTGTGTTTTTAGGTTCCTTTTAAATGTGGTCAGGTCAGGGGATGTTCTGACGCAGGTCGGGAGGGAGTTCCAGGCTTTGGGAGCATATGGACTAAATGCACGGTCTCCAAAGGATTTAAGGTTTGTATGAGGTATTTGTAGACTGTTGGATTCCGAAAAGCGGGTGGCACGATGCTTAGCCTGATGGGGTAGTATATCTGACTGTTTTGTTCTATAGTAGTTACATTTCAGAAATTGTCCAGCATTTGGGTGTGATTCCTGATTGCCTTGCAGGAATAAGGCTTAGATATCAGCCGAGCTGAAAAATAACATTTGTAGCTATCTGATCGTAGTTTTGTATTTATGTAGCAGAATATATACGAATAAATTCTTGCTGTCAAAATGTAAGTCACTAGAAAAGATAAATGAAATGAAAATTAATCAAATATCTACGTTCAGCAAATTAAGTGAGTAATACAATATTTCCTAAATGTGAATTTGCATTACAGGTCTGTAGCTCAAACAAAAGATCAGATCAAATGTCAAATCGCTTTAATTTGAGACAATTCTTTTTTCTTCGAGCGTATTTGTAATCTGCTAAATTTCTGCTAATCAATAGGAAAAATAAACCTACAATTTTGAAAACAATGAGCATGTAGCCATTGAAGAACATTAAAAAGTGTTGAAGCTACCCTAAATAAGTGTTACTCGGAGCGGCAATGAAATACAAAGTAAAAACTCTGCTATCGAGAGGAGATGATGCGAATGAAATTTCAGACAATTCCTGGCATTCTACCTTAACATAGTGTACTATCTATCTCTCTCTCTCTCTCCAAGGCGATTGCTAGTAAACTACCTCGATTGTGACGAGTTGGTCCATGAACCTGGACCATGCATCCAGCTTAGTAATGGACAATTTGAATTTTGAATACCATACAATTTTGAATAATTTTTAATTAAAAGAATCTGTTTTTAAGTGTTTATGTGCCTGGAACTTCACGGGTGACCTTTACTACAAGATGGATCTATTAAGCACCATGTTGTGGCCAAAAATCGACCGCGTTGACGGTGACTCTGGCCAGTTTCTAATTGACAGGTTCGTGCTCGCAGCTGCTATCGTATTGCATCTCTTGCAGGTGCATGGGGCCAGCCAAGGTGAGTGGATAGCCATACCGGTAAATTGCATTTTCACGTTCTCTTAATTAGCAGGCTACATTCATCATGGAGACTTAAGAGTTTTCTCAAATGAAGAAGGAATCTTTATGCAACAAATCTCGAACATTGCAGATATCTGTCCGCGTGTAAATACTAAGTGACTACGTGCTAAGAATCCGTCAGTTCAATGTCGAGCTCTATTTTTCTTTATCCCAGAATTACTCACTGCTGCTATAGCGATGGCCTTTAACCACGCCCTGAGCATGTATTTTTATTGGATGTCGTTTAAAATTTGACAGGAGAAGAACAAAAAGAAAGCAAATAGCACAAGAATTACAGGCGAAGTCTTTGAGAGGTCATTACTTTGAGGAATATCGTCAATTCTATTGCTTTAAAAAAGCAGATCCTCGCTTATATCAATGAAACATAAAAAGAAATGCTCTCACTCTACCTTGAACGTCGGGGGAAAGAGAAATCTTTGGTCCAATATTGTCATTTGACCTGTTATCTCCAGCTCTTATCGGCCGCGTGGTTGTGCCATTCAATTCGCTCCCCACGAGTAATTGAAAGCCAATCACGTCAGTCTCCGAAGTTACCTGCAGGAAAGGTGAGAAATTTCAACACTACATACTCTAAAAACATGCAAATTTGTGTGTTAGATGAAAAGAACTAGCGAACGACGAAGGAGTGGTTTTAATGTATTATTTAACTCAACTTATTTAATGCATATAAGAACTTGACGAACCGCATCGTTGTCGAAAATGGATAAATGCATTTTCAGCTCAAGGGAAAGTCTTGCCAACTTTGAAACTTCCCTAAACATAAGCGTCTTAAATCGTAACAACGTCCAGCACAAAAACACTATAATTTCATTTAAAAAATAAGCTATAGCATGAGATAGTATTAATTTTTGTAAGTTAATGATACTACATGGATATAGCTAATTTCTAATTCATGGTATATATTATCTTATATTTCTCCAAAAGGGTTGATCTGGCGTGGGATAACTTCATTTTCAGGACCACTCGGTACAATTCCGATTTCATAAGTTTGGGGCCAGCTGTCGCGTCTGAACAGAATATTATAGACAGAATATTAGTCCGAGCAGCAGCGGACACGACGAAAGTCAGTAATACAGCTACGCACTGTGAGAAAACAGGGTTACGTGGCAGAAAGATATACCATTCAACGGCGACCGCTCATTGATTTAACTTCGACGTTATCTTGGCAATAGCGTTTACAAGTTCAACCACTATTGGAAATAAGTTAAGAGAAAAGTATCTGCTTCAATATGAAGCAAAGTATGCTGGAAAAAATTCCTTATAAAAGAATTAGTAATACTAATAATAATAGGTTGCTGGCATAGCGCCCTAAGCGAATGTACTTTGCAACTCATTTCAAAAGAATCGATACTCACGGGCTTACTGATTTAGCTTTTGAATGTGCCATAGCCTTTACACGCTAGAAAGCATGCAAAAGCTATAGCACAAGCACAAGAAACTTTGCTAGTAGTATTGGATTGGTTCAACAGAAATTTTGTCCAAGAGGTCTATGGATTTTGTTTTTTTTAGCTGATTGCAAGAGTTCCAGAATGTGTACCACCTCTGGTGGCGGAAAAATTCAAGCGAGTAAAGGAACAGCTTCAAATTTTTAGTAGTTTATCTTTTTGCTTCTAACTTCAGAGCTTAAGGTGCTCGCCCCAACCAAGGTCTGACCGAGCTCGTGGGCTTGAACCCCATGGCATATGTGAAGCGACTGAATAGAGATTTTCTCTTAGGGTGGTATACACACGAATTATATATAAACCAATTCAAAAGCATAATTTACCGCTAAACAGCAATTGATGACGCTAGTTTGAGATATTTAATATTTGCGAAGAATATTACACTTTTACAATAGCTGGTGCTACATACCTGAATTGCGAGATTTTTCCAAGCCACACTGAGCGTCTTGTTAGGCTCAAGAGTATATGCTGTAGCGTTGAGAAGACGCTCTAGGCTCGTAATGATTCTAAAAAATCCGATTCTAAATTTTATTGAATGCTTAGTAGTATGCAGTGCTTAATCAAATTGGAACGAACATCTGCATGCAGAAGCTCAGATTTTGTTTTCTGAAGGCACATGCCGTCCGCTTTCCTGTAGAGAAAGTGGAATTTAAATAGGCTAGATTTGAAACCAAGTACATTGAATGTTTTACTAGAGACACAAATTTTAATATTATTAAAGAAATATAAAAATTGTTTAAGTAAATCTTCGTGAAAATATTAAATTACAAAAAACTGAATGTGGCACAACATTTAGACCCCCCTCTTTAAATTGCCTCACAGCAACTAGTGATCTAGTCGTGATTCTGTTCAAATTAATGACAGCTGCTTCGGTCTATAGTTATTTTAAGAGCTAAATTTTCTCGGCCTTCAAGTCTGAAAGGTCAGAAATCGCAGCCTATTAAGGAATTCTAAAAACGTATGTAATTGAGCATATATACGGCATATTTTACAATTATAATTTATTATTCATTATAAAATTATAGTTTTTAAAGGTAATTTAATGCAAAATGAGATTGTTTTTGCTTAGTAAATCAAGGAATGAAATAATTCATCTAGGTTGTGTAACTAAGTGATGCCGACTAAGACCATATACAATTTGGAATTTTTCGAAATAATTTTCAGACTCAGGATCTCTATAACGATGTTATATCTCAGAATACCACTGTAAAAAGTCAAAAGTCTGCAAAAAACTCAAATTAAGAAAGAGCGTTTCATTCGGTTTTATAGCTAATCATTCCATAGAATCTCACCACTGCTAGTGTAAAACGACCTGCTCAGGGAATGTATGCTTACTCTACCATATCTCTCGGCAGCGTTTGATACTTTTCATCACAAAGTCTTCTTGGAAGCCTATTTTCTGGCTCAGGATTAATGAGCACTCTGCTGCAATAGTTTAGATCTTATCTCATTGGAATTCTGCAAAGCATACATGTTCAAAGGCAGCAGTCATTCGAGTAACCTCAAAGTAAGGGGTACAGCAACGATATCTGCTTGATAAAATTCTCACAAGTAAAACTCGCCATCTTGCCGATGTAATCACAAGTGAAATCTTAGACTTCTATTTTTACGCAGATGACACACAGATTCCTCCTCCTTCTTTGACCCCTCAATGCTTACAGAACTGCAAGCTCTCAACTCTCTTGCAGCATAATTTGGAGAAATTTGCGACTGGATGGCAGCGAGCGTTCTCAAATAGATCAGTCATATGCAAATCAACTACTAAAAGATGGAAATACCTAGCGTTACTCTAGAACAGGCAAAACGCAGGCCCCGTCAGCAAGTCTTCTGTAGCATCTGTATGCAATCAGGCAGTTATTTTCCAAAGTGACGTTTCACCAGTCCCACGGTCATGCCCGCCTACTTTGGTGAGACAGGTATGAATCATACGAATCGGTTGATGCAAGATCCAATTTGTGATATCCCGTCTCGAATTCTGATGATAGTTAATAGGTGTTTCCCTAACTTCAAATCTCTTGTGGACATGCGATCTACTGATATCTAGTCATCTCCTGATTTGAAGATTTTCGCAAAGGTGGTTAAACCTATTTGTTTCTGACAGCCTTTCCTCTGTGCAAGTGAAGTGTCTCTCTTGAGTTCATGCATTCTGGAAATTTTCACAGGGTTTATAAGGTCAAGATCGACACCATTTTTCACAGCGTTCCATTGAAATTATCCTTCTTCGTGTGTGCTTTGCTTACCTGTGTATGAGTGAGACCAGGCTACGAATTGTGCAAGCGACTAGCCGTACGCCGTTTTTCAAATTTGCTTAAGCATGACTGTCTTAGAAGAATATCTCGGGCTCATTCATGCTTGCCTAAGCAAGATATCTTGTTTATCATTAAATATTAGATTTCACCCTGAAAAATCACGGGAAACGTCTTCGTTGCTTTGGAAGTTGGGCATGAGTGTCGGCTGACCTACCTGTAGCTGTTGAGCCAGTCCTATTGTATTGCTTAGAGTTTTTGGTCAATCAAGCAAAATCTGTATTGGAGGACAAATTAAAATGTGCTGTAAAATGAAAACATAATGATTTTGTTATAAAACCAACATAAAAAATACTTTTTGAAATTTATATCAAGTCCGTAACTTAAGGATGGGCTCTCCTTGTTTAAATTTATGTTAACTAGATAAAGTGCCCCTTGGGCACGAATCGCAGGCCTGTTTTATCTATAAACATGTCAGTCCCTTATTAAAGGCAGGCAGACGCAGAGGCTGGTCACTCTTGCTTTAGCAGCTTTCCAATTCGCCAGCTCAGCTTTTCCAAGCTGATGCACAGTAATCGCTAGTCGTCACTCAGACGACAATGACAGGGGTCGCACTGCAGGAAGTAATGTAATGTATCTCCGTCTCTAACTCCACAAAGTCATAAAGACCATGTGGGTTTTATTCAGGAGAGTTTTTTTATAGCCCACTCACAGCCTAAGCGGCTTTCGGTACGCATTCGGTAGCCAACAGACTTTGTCTCACACAACAAAGAGAAAGTGGGAAGCATAGCAGAGTCAGGAGAGCAGTTTCAGTAGTGAGTAACATAAAAGTATCCACTCAGAACCGCTGAAAAGGATGAGCCATAGTCGGCAGTAGTAGAGTATTTGTCGTTGCGTAATAATTGTGAAAGCGACTTCCACAGTCTAGGACCTGCAGAGCTAAAGCTTCTGTCGCCAACGGTCTTTAAGCTAAGGAATGGGACAGCCAATTTATTGTCCACACAGGACCTGAGGGCACGAACTGGCTGAAACTAATGCAGCAGCTCAGCTAGATACGAAGGAGCCAAGCCGTGGCGGGTCTTGTGGGTCAGCGTAAGAACCTTGCTCTGAATCCGTTGGTCAACCGGCATCCGTCCTAGCTCTTTTAGCAAAGCAGACACGTGCTCAAACTTCTGGGACTTGAAGACTAGCCTTGCAGCCATATTCATAGTCAGCGGCAGTGGCCTAATCGCCTTTTTTGTTAGCCGAGCCAATAGAGAATTGCAATAAGGAAGCCGAGACAGAACTAAGGAGCTAGTTAAATGTTTTGCAAGCCACTGTGGAAGACAGCTCCTAATCTTGGATAGGGATCGGACGTGATGGCTAGCTGCAGAAGCAGTCTTCTGAATGAAGCTTTTAAAATTGAGGCAGTTGTCGAAAATGACACCTAAATTTTGAGCACGTGGTGATGGTCTCACAACAGCATCACCTATTAGAAGAGCAAAGCCTTTTGATCCAGCCACACGCTTGGGGTGTCCTATGAGCAGCCGTTCGGTTTTAGCTTCATTTAATTTCAGGAAGTTTTCCGACATCCAGGATCGAATATCGGCAAAGCAAGCATTCAATTTTTCAGTTGCTGCAGCATATTCCGACGGTTTGAATGACAAATACAACTGAGTATCATCAGCATAAAAGTGATATTCTATTCCATGGGCCTTAATCACTTTTCCCAGAGGTTGCGTATAAATAGAGAACAGCAAGGGACCAAGTACAGACCCTTGAGGGACTCCACAGGTGACTCTTCTCATGTCTGAGACCTGACCCCCACACGACACGGATTGAACACTATCAGACAAGTAGGATTTAAACCACGTCAGTGCTTCGTCTGCCAGACCGATCGTTGTTCTCAATCGTTCAAGCAGAACTTCGTGATCAATGGTGTCGAGGGCAGCAGACAGATCTAGCAGAGCTACGGCAGTGACATTCCCGTCGTCGTTGCCACGTAGAATGTCATTGTTAACACGGAGGAGAACAGTTTCAGTGGAGTTCTGCCTCTTGAATCTTGATTGAAATGTTTCTGACGTTTCATTCTTTTCAATATGTTCAACCAGCCGCTTAGCAACAATTTTTTCAAGAATCTTTGACAAGAAAGAAAGAAGTGAAACAGGGCGATAGTTTGCAAGGACGTATGGGTCTAACGATTGCAAATTTGAAGGACTTGGGGACGACCCTTTTTCCCAAAGAAGCATTATAAATCTTGGTTATGGCATGGCTAAGTTGGACTACTAGTGAAGATCACAGAGATGAAGGTATAGGGTCTTCAGCAGACGAGCTCTTTTTGCTAGACCTTATTAAGGTAGCCACATCACATGCAGGAACCTCGGAGAACCTTCTAAGGAAGGTTACAGGTTGCAGAGCCGCGATTGCTTTAGTCGGAGGGGGCTTAATAGAGGCACGAGTGTGCCAATTTTTTCATTAAAGAATGCTGAAAACTTTTCGGCTGAGTCCTTAATATCTGGGGAGTCAGACCTCTCAGCATTGGCCACTAAATCGTTTACTGTCCTATAAATCTGTTTAGTGTCCGACTGGCAGGAATTCAGCTTTCGGATGAAAAAAAAGAAGCCCTGGCTTTTTTAAGCTTTCCAGTGAAAACTCGAAAGAAGTCTTTGAAATTGACTAGATCTGTATCAGACCCCGATTTCTTGAAACGAAATTTAAGCCGGAGCTTAACCCATCGTATCTTTAGGAGTTTTTTTGTAAACTGAAAGGTGCAGCGACTCCATCCAACCATCCTTAAAGAAACCCTTTTAAATTCATAGCCCAGTGAAGCTCTAGAATTCCAATGTTAAATTTCAAATAAGAGAGTGCAAGTTGCAGCTACATAAGCAAATTAGAAATTGTCACACTTTTACCACTTATTTGACACTCATAATTTCTGTACCATTGTATCACTACTGTAAATATCACCCAAGGATGATTTTAACGCGATGACTGTAACAGCGGTCGGACGAACTAGTTTATGGACTAAAAATAATTTTGCTTAATATAGAAGTAGATTGGTCATTGATTCACTATCAGAAGGTAGTAAAGTCCTCAAATATAGATCCAGTTCTCTTCGGGCAATGAACTAAGGAATTATTCCTATTAAAATGATAAGGCAGCTTTCCAGCAATGGTACTTATCCAAATTATCGCTATTATAGTTAAAAATGATTTGAAATAGCAAGTCATTTTTGAGAAATACAAGCCAAATATTTAGTTTTACTGAAATGTAGAAATTATATTGCACTCGATTGGCACACTGCTGCTAATTTACAAGTAACATTAGTGTTGTATCTTTCCGATCGAGCACTTCGAAAAATGTAAAAGTGTACAATAAATTATCACACTTACGAAAAGCAAATTTTACGTTTTAACTTATCCTTCAATGAGTCAGCGCCCTGATATTGTTAACGTCTACTGTGAAACTTTAGAAGTGATTATGTTTAATTGTCTCGACTCGAAAAGTGATAAAGAATAGACGATTTCTGTAGCATAATTCAGACTAATAGTGTCGCAGTTAAACTCTCGCGATTTACTTCTATTTTTTACTATTTATAGAGGATTACCTAAATAAAATATTTGCGAAACACGAATTCCAATTTAAAATAAACCATGATGGCTAAGAGATCACTCGAAAGTTTTTTAGGTGCTTTAAGTAAAAAAATCTGGTTGCAATAATTAAGAAGAATTTATGAAACCTCATTTAGACAACAGAGTATTGTTACCAAATCGCTGACATTCAAAGGTACTATTTTTTCCTACGACCGTTCTGGAGGAGCACCAGGCCCATTGCTTTTTCTCACTCCAGCTAACTCCAATTTCCAAATATTTCAAGCAAAATTCAAATTAAAAAAAACAAATTTGAAGAAATGCTTTTAAGCCACAGAAAACACAACGAAGTTTCAAGTTGATAATTCCGCATCAGAAATGTGTAGTTACTTGGAGGCTTCGCCGCTCCCTGCAATGGATTTCTCCGGAGCTTCCATGATGTTACTTATGATAGCAGTAATTTTCGGGATGATCTGGAATACAGCCCACGATTCAACAATAAAAACTTCGGTAAAATATATTAAATCGAGGCTGTTCTAGTAAAAACTTAATTTTGGCAGTGACACAGCTGAAGGGTCTTTCATGGAGTTAGAATCAATGGTAATTTATACAATATCTCAATAAAATTTAAGAATAATAATAGGGGTTATGGTATAGAGTTTTCGTAAAGCCCTAAGATAATTAAAACTATTTCTATGCATCCCACACAAGCTATAACAAAATTATATACTCTAATTAAGCGACAGTAAAATAACGTACAATCGCGTTCCGCATGAGTGCATGCGGGACGATTCGCACGGATAAAGCATTCTTATGGTGCCGATCACACGAGTTTTTGTTAAACTGCAAATTTTGATAAGGTACGCTTTGTAGTAACTTTGGCAGACACCTTCAGATTTAAGGTGCATATTGGTCGGATACATCGGCAAAAGTTTGGCTACCAAAGTATTATTCACTGCTTTTGAATTACAATGACCAGGAGCTATTAATTCCACATTCAATGACTAGGTAGCATTAAAGTCTAATTCGAGTAATAGTCGAAAAATTATGCTCTGGGCGTCGAACTGGTCCGTTGCGGTTGGGGCCTGATGCAAGACTGCTGGCGCCTGCAGCTCTCTATGGCCTTCGAATAGACTGCTCGGCGCTAGCGATGATGATTATTGATGCTAGTGATTATAGGCGATTTTAATTTGATCAGTAATTATTACTGCCTTGCTCAGCTACCGTCAACATACCAGCGCGTATCGAGGCGGCATCTATCCCTCGATAGCAGTGCTTTGAGAAGCCAGCCTCACCGGCATTTGCCATGCGAATAGTGCAGGCTTTCTGATTGCGAACTTGGCCACGTAGCTCCACTTAAAGTGTAATGTGGCAGAAGCGACGCTCATGACTGTCAAGCATCGTTGTGGAATTTTCAGTCATCTTTACGCTTCTATTTATCAGACCGGACGACTTGGAAAGTGAGGCTGGCAGAAGTCTAGAGTAATGTTTTCGTGTCTCCCAATGGAAAAATACGTAACAAAGGCAATGTTATAAGTATTGTTGCATGGCACGTAACCGGAGCAAGCTGGAAAATTAAATTACCTTTTCAACGGTGCTCACATCAGCCGAACCGTGTTGACATATAGTATGAGCTTTGAGCGAATAATTTTGTGCCCCTACATAATGCTCAGCAGCAAAATTATTTATTAAATAGTAATTATCAAACTCTAAAAGTACCTGAAACCGTTTCTCAAAGTCATGACGTGAGCTGAAACTGTATGAAACGCTCGCTCCAAAGAGCGAGCCCTCATTAGAGAGAAAACAAATCAATCCTGCTTTCAAAACATTTTACAGTGAGGAGTTAATTTACGGCTTGACCAACCTTCAAATATTTTGGCTATATTAACGCCGTGATTCTTGCGACCAAAGCCAAAGAGTCAGCCTTATAGATGATGCAGTTTGACTGCATGCTTCCTGACCAATTTCCAAAGTGAAAGAGGAGTTTAAGGAGAAGGCAGAAAAGTGAGCAAACAGTCCAACCAAATGATAACATGCCGTTTCAGAGAACTAAATGTCCATCCAGATGCTCTCAAACGAATTGCATGATAATAAATAATGAAGGGCTATTGCACTGCATGGTATGGTACTTAGACAATAAATCAAAATGAAAACGTATAGGAGCGTATTAAAATGCACATACTTAGAGGAACTGGTTTTGTTGGATTCAATATTGAGAGTAAAAAGAACCTTCCAAGTTTTCCAAAAGAATATCCATGCAGTCGCCTGAATAAACTGCAGAACTAATTCAATAGTTACCTCTTTTCCAGTGACCCCGATGTTGAAAAAAGGATTCGTAGTAATTTCCTTGCCGACTTTGGCTGCATTAGTGATGTGAAAATTTCCAAAGAGGATTTTTATTGATAGGAGAGCATTTAAAAATGAATAAGAAATAATAAATGAATAGGAAATGTTACGAAAGGCATGCTGACTGAAAGACACTGGAGAATTATGCGGTGTTGGTTGAAAGAAGCCTACCCATTTTTGGTAAATAAATAAAATTCATTTGGACAGCGCCCCAAAAGAACTTAATCTTAATTCAGGCACTTCACGTATACCTCGGGACCAAACCAGCTCGGCGTAAACGTAAGGCTAGAAATCGTTAATCTTAGTAGGTAAGTTACGTACTTGGGGAGTACTGTCTGGAAGCTCTTTCTTCAAACAAAACGAAACGTGAAAACAGATTGAATATCAAAGATAATATTTATTTTACTTAACCACAGGTAACTTTGGGGCTATATCTATTTATTTAAACCGAACAAAGTATTTTTGTACTAAAATAACTTGGATCAAAATTAAAAGTACTAATACGCGCACGTTTGCATAACATTTTGCGCGAGGACTGGATATTAATGTTTGCACTATACAATGAGAAATGTTTTGTTTCTCATTATTCAGCCAGCCATACCTGGTTTGGTCCAGCGGTTAAGGTGCTCGCCCGGACTGAGGTCGTGGGTTCAAGCCCCCGAGGCATTTGTAAAGTGCCTGAACAGAGATTTGGTTCTTTTGGGTATTTATACAAAATAATTATATTATATTATTATATTACTAATTTTTCATGAAAGGTGAGAAATTGCATTTCCAGCATCGCTCAATTTAAAGTTTGTATGTGTCATACCTTTCTATAAAGTAATACAATTTCAAATAAAGTATCATGATGTGCACGAAAATATGTTTATCCCAGCGTGTCTACTTTTTTTGGAGAGGTAAATTGCACATACCAGTCGTTCAAAAGGTTCATAGTCTCAAAAAAGATTCACAATAACTGGTGTGTAATGACATACAGGAGTACCAAACCAGCAGGAAAAGGCTTTCAGGCTCACAAGCTGAAATAAATTAGTTGCCTGCACTGTAGGCTTTATTTTTCCAAGGAGTTGTTACTTTCATTTTAAGCAGCAAATTTAATTGCACACGATGAAAATATATAGTTTACTTAAGAATGTATTACACCGAGCGTTCCCTACTAAACGTCACGATTTAAGAGGAATCAATGGTTTGAATCATATTTAAGAAAAGTCGATTAACAAACGATGCCAGTTTCATTTTGATTCATTGAATTTTCTAATTGAAGTTATTTGCGTTCTCTTGAGCACAAGAGCAAATGCCAGGGGGCGTTATGAGAAGCCAAAATAAATGGCATATAATTAGTTAGCTTCAATAACTAGTGCAACGCAAATTTAGATGCAGTGCCATAAAAACAGAACACTTTCAGTTTAATTTTAAATGGTGACCGTTTTAAGAGTTGAATTGGTGTCTTTACGTAAACGTGCAGTACCTTGATTTACAAGTAATTCAATTTTTATTAGTTTCTGTTGGCACACTATGCAATCGGAGTATTTATTGAGTAAGGAATCATGTTTCCTTTGCAGCAAACGTAAAGCAGCTATAAAGAGATTGAGTTCCCTGAGGGGGCTTTATGAAGTGTGGTATTATTATAATCCTTAAGGAGATGTACAAGTGCTGCCATTTAAGTAGCAGTAAAATAAACACACCGAAGAAGTTTACGGATATGAGCTAACAGCTCAAGTTGGATACTTACTTCAGGTAGAATGCCATTAAGGGACTCGAGGTCAGCAAGATTAAAGAAGTGGCTGATAATGTCGCTGATATATCGAATGTCAGTTTGCGTCGTGCAGCCAGAATTTCCTGAATTATTCATAGCTTCGATGATTTCCGTAAGCATAGAAGCAATTCCGCTAGCCGATATGTTTACCTATCGCAAGAAAGTTCAAGCGTTCTAAAACAGCAGTGTCAGCTCGGTGCACACATCCCACATTTTCAGAATCGTTTGATATCAAGCCGAAGTTCAAAAACTTCAATTTGCCACGATATGAGGGCATCCAGAAATAACTTACTCAGACATCTCACGCCAAGGAGCTATACGTTTCCAATAGGGTAAACTCAAACAGTCTTTAATAATTGAATTAGGGCCACGTAATGCATAATTCAGAAGCCTAGGCCACTAACAGGGTCAATCAAGAGAATATATTTAGTTTAATGCTACCACAGCTCAGGCCAAAAACTATGAGTAATACAACTTAGGAATTTGTAGAAGCTTATATTTATTCCCTGCTTAATTAAGATCACAAATACTGCATTCTGTGTAGAAAGATTTTTCGCGTAAAGTAACAGATCCAATGTAGTCGTAAAATGGAGCATTTAAGAGACGTTAACGGATATTTAGAGACACTAAGTCATTCCAAATCATTCGGAATCCAATACAGTTTTAAACACTGTGAATAGTTTTTTTAAAGAATCAAGAAATTTGTGTGCAAGTTTTCTATTCAAACCAATTTATTGTACTTTTTGAAGAAGAAAATTAATCCTTCCATAGCTCAAGTTTTCAATAACTCCTTTAAGAGAAAAAGGATTTTCGCAACCTATTCAAATTAGCCATAGTCACACAGAACTAAAAGCCTTACCATGGATGCCAGTCATCTGCCCATTATGTTGCACGTTAACCAATTTATGGTGGCAAAGTGCTCATGAAGCAACTATTTCAAAAAGTCATGGCCTGTTGTTTATAAGTATTATAAGGGACCGCTACAGTAGGGAAACAGGGTCATGACGTCGTTATGTCGTGTAGATATCTCAAAATTGAAGCTATCAAAATCCCGACCGCCGATAACGATAGAGCTAAGGCCTCCTCCTTTTAAAAACAGTTGGCGACAGAAGCTTTAGCTCTGCAGGTCCTAGACTGTGGAACTCGCTTCCACGATTCTTACGCAAGGACAACTAGTCTCCTGCTGCCGACTATGGCTCATCCTTTCCGGCGGTCCTGAGCTGCTAATTCCATGCTACTAACTACCTCCACTGCTCTCCTGCCTCTGCTATGCTTCCCACTTTCTCTTTGTTGTGTGAGACGAAGTCTGTTGGCCACCGAATCCGTACCGAAAGCCGTTTAGGCAGTGAGTTTGCTATACAAAACTCTTCTGCGGAACACCCACATAGTTTATGCGGCTTTGTGGAGTCACAGACGGAGATACATTAAATCAAATTACTCTTGTAAATATTGCTAGTCCTTTGTCCCTAAAGCCATCATAAGAAGTACTCGTCAATATACATCTAATCACTTTCCACATTCGACCTTGTCTTCGATACATGAGGTCCCTGTCGTTGCATGCCCGAACCTAGGGTTTCCAAACAACTGTGCACATTTGTTGTCGTTTTGAGCACATTCAGCAAGCTCAGTGTATGTTCAGCAATGCTTGAACAGTCGTCGCTCGTCGAACGCACTTTGGCACCAGAGCGTCCTAAGCTGAGTCCTACGATATCCTACGATGCTGAGCAAACATCTGTGGAGTAACTAATTTTACCGATTACTCTGAAACTTTCTTAAATCGTTGCTGCTGTTAATTTCTTTAATAATATACAGATAAAAATGAATCTAATAATTGTTGACTGCTTATAAATTGATTGTGCCTCTGGAATTCCAGCTCCTTTGGCATTCAACCACTTATTTGTTTAGCTGCCTGATATTTCACAATACTCTAAAAATGTTGGCTAGTACTGAGACCTGGTGAAAAACTTCTCTAATATTACCGATTAAACCCCAAAAGGTTTTCTTTTTTGTTATTTCAAAACAACAGAAATTGGTGGTGCAGTAGCAGTAGCCGCATAATCTTCATTCAATTTCAAGCCTTCCTTGGATACTGTTAAGCAATCTTTTGAATTTCTCGTTCTCTGTCTATCCAGTTAGTAACTAGTCAATTGCCGAACGTAGTGGGAATATATTACCTACCAGGAAGCAACTAAAGCTTAGACTCCAATGTACTCTCTGCTTTTCTTACTAGGAAACCCACGTTTCTCACGACAGGCGATTTTAATATCAATTTAAAGAAACCATTTGGTAAGATATATTCAAAATTACTTTCACTAAAGAGTTTTTCGGCCGGCACGCTCATGTTCGAGCACTTGCACATATAAAAGGCCATGTCCTTGATCGAATGTTTTCATGCGATCGGATCCTATAGAGTCCCATCCTGCCTTTCAAAGTAGCTGATAAAAAGCGGATTACACAGTCTCGCTAGATTTTTTCTCAGCATACAAATTACACGCGAAACCTAAATTTAATTGCCTTGAATTATGATAACGCCTCACATACGTCATCTCCCCATCTACTTGATAATCCACCTAACCATACTTCATCCATACAATACTTAACAATTGCTGTTAAATTCCACCAGTCCGCAAGATCTCGCTAGAAAGTTCCTATTGGGATTAGAGCTAACCATTTCTCGGAAACTGCTCTGCTGCAGACCTGTAACGACCGGAACTATCTCTATCCTATTACCCCCACACTAAAAATTCTACCAGATCTGTGAACAGGATTTGAAACATCTGACCATGAGATCCTTCTAAAGCACATCTCTAAGCGCCTAGATATCAGTAGTGCAGTACTAAATTAGTTGAGGTCTTACCTAAGTGAGAGATATCTGAGTGTTGTATCAAATTGTCGTAGATCACTTGGGGAACTCTTAACGTAAGAATACTTTAACTAACCATCTGGTCTTAGGCTCCTTTATTTTATTATCTATGCTTGACCTCTAGCTTCATTTCTAAGGTGATGATCTACTTTTGATCGGCACTTCTAAGCCTTGCTCTGCACCTAGCACTTACTTCTCTTGCAACATGCATCTATGATATTCGCTCAAGAATGGCCACATATCTTACTAAGCTTAACAATAGTAGGTCACACCCAATATATATGGCAATGCTTGTTTCATGCTCAAGTGGCAATACATCAATCTCGAGACAAGGTTCATTTAGATTTCCTCAACTGACGTCTAACATCGATCTAGTCATCATCATCCAAAGTAGTCATTTCATGCCCATACTGCCTCTACGGAAAATAGCCTACTTTCTACTTCGGAACACTACCAAAACTTAAGGCCTGATTAGACACGAGTAGCACCGCCAAAATTGTTCAAAGATAAGTGACGTCGCGTCTTCATCGCAGCAAACTTCTTTTTTTGGGACTTGTAACTTCTGCCCTTAGTCTGCAGCTGGTGCAAGTCTTAGCAGCTTCTATTCTGCCGTCAACGGCGCCGCCACGAAAGATCACCAGGTAGTCTGATCTCCACTGACTCCCTATCATGCATAGAATTGACTTCAAGATCCTCTATCTGATTGATAGGCTGCTGCATACGCTTGCACTACAAGAGTCTACATTTCGGACCTCGTCGCTCTTCCTGTGTGCTTTAGCATCACCTGTTCTTTGGCTTCAAGTCGTATAGCTGTCACTTACAATTAATTTAAATCTGCTAATAATCGAACCTTCAGTTTGAATGCACAGAAATTGAACTTGTCCAGCTTTGTTCTCAACGAAATAATTGGCATTAAATCAATGAAGTCTCATTCAAGGACGAATCTGGTTATCTCAGCTTTCCATTCAATTAGCAAACGTATCTTTTTAAGGTTTCTTTGTGTGCTCACCTATGCATGGTTCATTACGTCTTACAGACCACATGTCCTACCAACCGTTGACCTCGAGTGTACCAATGTGTGCTATAGACTGCAGACCTAAGCATGACGCTCATTTCCTTTTTCCCGATGGTCTAAGCATGATATCACGAATGGCATAACCATTGGGTATTGCTTCTCTTGCAGCAAGTAGTAAAGCACCAGGAGTAGAATTTAGTTCGAATTGGGTTATATAAAAGCCACTTATTATTATTGTAATTATTATTATTAATGACCATGACATCGGTTACCCAAAGCAAGCCATTTAGCCACGCTTAGAAAGCCCGTCAAGAATATTCAGTATAATGTGTCAAACTGATGCCATTGAGCCGCCCTTGGAAAGCCTGTCAAGAATATTCAGTATAACGTGTCAAACTGATGAATACAATTCCGGATATATATATATATATATATATATATATATATATATATATATATATGTGTGTGTGCGTGTGTTTATGTCGCATCTCTCTTTTCTATTAGATATTTGCCATAGGGAAAACGGCTACAGCAGTTGCTCAATGGCTAAATTGACAGGAATCATGCACATTTTAGCAAAAGAGCGAGGAGGCGGAACGAATTCTGCTTGCAAGGATATGGATTAGGATAGAGATTTAACGCACTCTCAGATGCCTTGCACGAGCTACTTAAAAGCACAACTCTTTTTATCTCCGGAAGTTTTGCGATCGTAGACTGCAGTCTTTTCATTTCTACAGGGCACCCCTGCCATCGAAATATGAAGCCTTTCCTCAATTAACCCAACTTCTGGGGGGCAGGTGGCTGGACAGCGCGGATCGCCATCTGGAGAAAATGGTATGTTAGATATCAGTTTGTGGCTATTTATAACGCTGGTAGCTACAAAGGGATGGCCAAGGCAGTTTGACTAGCCATACGCGCCTCCGAAGAAACGCTGCCAAGCTCGATCAGTGGAAGTTCTCTCTCGGAAGATCGCGTACATCTCTTCACTTGCGTTTTTAGTTCGTATCTAATGCCTCAGTTTCCTACCCGCTAACATTAGAGATACGGCATCAGAGGATCAAAATAGTCAAGTGGGGACAAGTTTGGAAGTCCCTCCCGACCTGCGTCAGAACATCCCCTGACTTGACCACATTTAAAAGAAACTTAAAAACACCTATTTAGGACAGCATTTAGTGGGTCCCTGTGATTTGTCCTCCATGTGCTTATGCGTGCTGACACTGTGCATGCTGCCACTATCCAAATTTGCATGCTGACCCTATGCATGTCACCCCTAACCATATTATTTATTTTGTTTGTTTTTCAAGCATGATTTTCCTTACCATTCAATTGCATTTCACTTTGCAGCAAATGTAAAGCACCTAGAAAGAGATTAAGTTCTCTGAGGGGGCTTTATCAAGTACATTATTATGATGATGATGATGATTATTATTATTATCCATATAAAATACTATTATATTGCTTGATTTTTCTTAGTTTAATAAGCAGCCGGGTCTTCGTGATTAGATCACGCACTGCTATCTAGCCAACTACCTCAACGACTTTACAGATTGAGGCAGAAAAAACAACAATAAGGCCCCTCAACCTGAATAAATATCTCAGTTATTTACCTTGCATTAACACTTATTTAAAGTAGTTATCTCAACCTATACCTAAGTAAGACTATACTGGAGTCCGAATCTCTGAGAAATTGTTCTTTACACTCTTAACCATTCTGACCCTATGGAATAAATTGATCGGAAAAAATAAGCAGGACACTTGCTAGGTTTGAAGTTTTAATGTATAAGTTAAGCTGATCTGAAAACACTCATTTCAGTGCCTTTATTACGATAGAAATAGTAACAGGAAAGCTGAGAGCCTTAGAGTTTTATAAGTTCTCCTGGACTAGTGTTAGCTTCTTAATGAGTAGACTAGCAAAGAAGTTTTGATTACTATTATTAGTGATCAGACCTGAAGCCAACGAATAATTTAATTATATTCATACATTCACGCTGAAATTCATCTCCTAGGCAAAGAAGAATACAAGTTCTCGAAACTCTTTTCGCACTTTCCTACTTCTACAATGCAAATGCGAAATCTTGGCTTCCACTTCTATAGGTACTGCACTTTGATCTCTCCCAGCCCTCCAGCAAGTCGGATTGTCAACATTTCTTGCTGCATGCATTTCTTACATCCACATACGGATGACAGCAAACTTCCTCATCTTGAATGAAGTTAAAACAACCTAGTTATTGTGGGCAAACCAAGTGTGACTGAGACGCTGGAACGCTTAATGCCCGACATTGGCTCTGCTGGCATGTCTCCCGTCACATTTTCACGAAATCTTGGTGTCCTTTTCAAAAGTGATCTTTCAGTAGAAAACTACATCAACTCTGCAGTCATGTCTGCCGACCTTCAACTACTTGGCATCGCTAAAATTTGGGCTTGCTTAGACAGAGATAAAACATCTAAATTGGTTCATGCATTTTTAACATCCTGTCTCGACTTCTTTAACTCACTGCTTGCTGGTCGAGCTGCCTGCGCAGTCAGATGCTTACAGGCTCGGTTACTCATTGTTAGTTCCTTTCATTCTCTGGCTCGAGCCTACGTATTAAAACTACTATCCCACCAGGCCAGGCATCCTAGCACCCGCTTTCATGAATTCAATTCTTTATATGTTTAATCGTTCAAAACTATGCCTCGTATGAACCTCAAATCATTTGAAAGCCGTGCCTTTAGTTCATATGCTCCCAAAGCCTGGAAATCACTATCAAAAGACGTCGTGAAATTTCTGACTTGATGGCATTTAAAAAGCAGCTTAAACGCACCTGTGTATCACAGCATTCGGTAGACCCCTGGGATTCGTCCTTTTGTGCTCATGCGAACTGACACTGTGTATGCTGCCACATATTTAACTGGTTGAAACTATGATTGCCACCTCAAACTATTTTATGCTTGATGAAATTGTGCATGCAACCACTAATCGGCTGATCCTGCTTTATTTACAGCATATTTAAAGTGCCTAAAAAGAGATTAAGTTCTCTGAGGGCGCGAGACAAAGGTATTATTATCATTATTAGTTACGCTAGTGATTCGTTATGCAACATCTAAGCTAACAGGTGCTCCTTAGTGAGTCAGCTTTGCTCTCTTTATTATTTTGTCTTCATAATAACACTGTCGCGAGAGACGCAGTTGCTACATCGCACCACTTCTCGCCGACTTGCACTGGCTCCCAGTCAAGCAATGCATCGATTTCAAAGTTTTACCGCTCACTTTTAGGTTTCTCCATTTTTGGCTCCAGCCTAACCATATGATCTACTCCCCCACCAGGCTAACCAGCGTACCACCCACTTTTCGGAATCTAAATCCTTTGGAGACCGCAACTTTAGTTTGTATGCTCCCAAAGTCTGGAACTCACTCGCAACTTTTGTCATGGCATTTCCTGAGTTGTCCACGTTTTAAAAAGAAACTAATAACGCACCTATTTATCGCAGCATTTAGTGGGTCCATGTGATTCATCCTTAGTGTTCTTACACATGCTGACACTATGGATGCTTCCACTAACCATATTTGTATGCTGACCTGTGAATGTTACCCCTATAATAACCATGTATAACCTATGTATAACCCATGTGTAACCTATAATAACCTATAAATCACCATGTTATTCTTGTTTATTGAGCATGCTACTATTAACCTTTTGAACGTGCTTTATTTGCAGCATATGTAAAGTGCCTAGAAAGAGTTTGAGTTCTCTGAGGGCGCTACATTAAATGCGTTATTACCATTAACAATATTTCAAATAGATTTATTGACGATTATTGAAGATTGAGTTAGAACTAAGGTTCATATTATCCAGTGGCCGTGAGTATTTTGTTGGGTCTAGTATTCTTGTCTTAGAATAACACCTATGTGCTTTCGCATGTTTGACTAAGCAGGTTTCTTGCTTTTCCTAGAACACTGATCGTTCCTTTTTTCTTACAGCTAGTTTTAAGTAAGCAGAATGCAAGTTAAGTACTCATAGGGTGCTTTACAAAAGTTTTATTGTTTTATGTTATTACAGTTTATTCTATAGTTAAACGGATAAAGTTTAATCCTTAAAATCATGAATATGCTGCCCGTGGCTGTTAAACTGTCAGTGTTCTACTACAACCAGATTATGACTGTCGAAATATTATTCGCAGTTCATAACATACAATTAGTAGCAGCCGGTTAATCAATAATCTTTGGTTACTTGTCATAAAAGCCAAACTCGTGTACCGGGCAGTCAGCTGTGCCCTAGCATTTGAGCCAGGCGGGATATGCACCGAGGTAGGCAGACCATTATAATAGTAATAATAAATTTGATATAGCGCCCTCAGAGAACTCAATCTCTTTCAAGGCACTTAGAATTTGCTGCGAAGGAAGCACAATCGAATCGTTAGTGGTAGCATGCTCAATACACAACGAGAATAACATGATTGAGGCTCGGAGCACCGTACGGCTGTGGAATTGACTTTTATACCCTGCGGGTACAGACTTGTTATCTAAACGTACCGCCGATCTTCCTTTCTGCCCTATTCCTCTACTGTCGCTGTTCCTGTGTGCATACATCGGCGTAGTGCCATCAAATCGCTAGCTGTGATATAAGGGCTTCATCCGTACGTGGCGGGTTCGGCAAGAGGTTCAGCATTCGGAAGAGAACCGCTACGAAAAAAGCTGTGCTTGCGGCCTGAGTACATTTGTGTAGATGCCGCTATACCAAAGTTTTGCAGCAGTAGCCCGTTTGAGGCGAAACGTGTACAGGCTTGAAAAACTCACAGGACTCCAGGATGCATGTTTGCTTCTTTTATGGCAGTGAAGCCGCACGCATTTCGAAGGGATTGCCGAGTTACCTGTGAGAGTCGTTTTAGCTCGACATTCTCCGGACATTTCTTCACCGCTTCTGTCGAATAAGTTTCCCCTAAAGCGATTGCATTCTTTAGCAGTCAGAGTATAAATTTTTGAGATCATTAGCGTTTCCTAAACTGTGAGCACTTCTAAGTTGACACATCAAAATCAATGATTTATACCACTGGATATAAAATCAGTAGCAGTCAAACATTTGTACACTGGGCTTCGAATTGTATTGGAATTAAACGCTATGGCTGCTGCTGGGCAGATGTAGAACTCTGTGACTTTGGATTGTGATGCTCTGCATTAACAGCCGGGACTTTTTATATGAAGGTAAAGGTGCTCTTTGTCACGACCGCCTTCTCCCTATTTTGGTACAGCGAGCTCGGCAATAAGAATATCGATCGGAAGGCCTCTGAAAAGTAACAGGTTACAGTGCAAAGCCCGGCAATGGGAGCCAAACAATGGCGATAGTGATGCTTGCGACAGTGCGGGTGCATAGTCCTCACTGTTTGGCATGTTACGGGAGTCATATATAGACGAATTGCATGCGTTTTGCAGCACATAAAGTGTTACTCGCTTACACGTGGACATAACAATGGTGCGGCTCCAACTGTGCACCATGCGAAGACTATTGCAGCTTCGTAAGGAGCTGCAGCATGAGCCACGTGATCAAAAACTCGTAAAAAACTGGCTGTTGAGCTGCTTCCACTAAGCGCTGGGTCCAGCTCACAGACATGGCTTATGGTAGGTCATACATGTTTCTATTATAGGTTCTGACATTATGGTCATCAAGTACTCGGTACTTAACAATCCAGGGCAGAGGATATTCAGCGGTGGAGCTAGGGGTTAGGGGGCCCAATTGCCTATCCCCTATGGACAGAGGAAAGTGCCTATATCCTGGGGATAATTTACCCAGGCCCAAGGGGCAGGAGCGCTTGCCGACAGCGATATGTACGAGTGGAATACATTTGCCAATTTTTGTAAGCTGTTTTTATGTGGTACCTAGTAATTATGCTCGAAGGAGACAGGGTTTCCAGTGAAGCCTCCAACCTGAAAATCCTGGCTCCTTGTCCCCAACCAGAAAGCTCTCGCTCCGCCCCTAAGGATATTGCACGTAGAAGTGCGTCTGTCGTGGCTAGCAGTCAGTCTCAGACAAGCTTCCGTAGTCTTCAGTCTATTGAATATAAACAGCCAAAAGTTACCAAGAAAGCTCGCTAGCTTATTCTGAGGTTAATTGATCGAAAGTCTGTATAGTCCTACTATTTTCTGCACAAATGCATGCTGATGAATTTCTCCTATTGCTCCCGAGCGACAGACACTTCGCGGTTCTAATTTCATGGGTATTCACTTACACTTATTGTAAGGTTCGTTGCAAATTGCATTCGTCGTATTTTGTGTGAAGCTCTTGTTAAAGAGTCGCTACATGGGTTAGTCACAAAACTATCTCCAATATGGAGGGTACATAACTCCCCTCATTCTCGTCTAAAGCTCTTGAACAGTGCTTACAATGAGGTATCTTCTCACAGTAACAAAGTTTCACTTGGTAAGCACTCCTATCTCTATTCCTATTACGAAATAAGATTGCGATACAATGCTTGAGTTTTTGCTTTATATATGCTCGTTCCTGATTTCGTCAAATCTCGTGAAGCTCCAGGAGTAAACAAATGCTGATGCACTGATGAGGCACCCGAACTTGACGACCGATGTGCATATGAATACACAATACAAATTCCTCCAAATCCTCGAATAAGCTTTTATTCGGATCTAATTAGAGCATTTTTTTTATTGAAAGCACGGTCAGTTACGAACTGGCCCTCTGGCTATTTAATATAGCCGAGGCCAGGGACCATCAAGAATCCCTGTGACGGAAAGACTCTTGGTAAATTGTACTTAATGCATAAAAGCCGGACTGCCGTAAATTCACTCTTTGGTGGGCAGCCATAGAAATTGCCGAGGTCTCTGCAAGGTCCTTTTGAAATTGGCTCAATAATTTTCTAACAACCAAAGCAATTTTGAGTCGGTTACCTGTTGCAGCGAGATTTTCACTGACATCCGACTGAAATGCATCACAATTAAAAGCAATCCCTTCCGTCTGTATAGTTACAAGGGTCTGCCCCCTCCCCTGCCTTGCATGGTGGTTGTGGGACTAAGAGCCGGCTGATTCCAATCAACTGCTGTGAGGTGCTGATAAATAAGTTCATCGTGTATAAGGCTGCAGCACACTGGAGTTATTGTTCAGTACTTGAAGCAGGCTGTGCTAATTTAGCCTAGTATTTGAGATGCTCGCCTAGACCAAGGTCAAGGTGAATGCATTTGCCGATTGAGGTCGTCGGCTTGAGCTCATAGCATATGTGAAGCGCCTGAATAGAGATTAAGTTCTATTAGGGTGCAAAGCTAATGAAATATATATATATATATATATGTATATATATATATATTTATTTATATATACGGATTTATTTAAATCTTCACAATAGGGTTGGAGACGTATGTGTAAGCGGTTGCTTATGGGTCCTAGAGCTGGGCTCGAAGGACAACAATAGAGGGCAGGCATTTTCAAAACACAATATTTACAGACAGCTGGGACGCTGTGAAGCTATGACGCGCGACAATAAAGCAGCACCGTTAAACAAGCAAAACTGAAATGCATCAACGAAAAAATAACTTTCTGCTTAGCAGTGTCTTGAAGACATAGTAGTTTTATTTTTCTTCCTATTAATGCCTTGACGGCCTGGATTATTATGGAGCTTTGCGAGGTCGTTATCATTATACTACGAAATACATGCTTAATGAAGACCAGCAAAACTGTCAAACATTCTTACTATCAAATTACTCACGTAGAAAAAAGGAGGGTTATTTAGGGAGAAAACCAGAAGAGTAGTATTTTGTAGAGTGATGCAACGTGATATCTAAACTTACTAAGCTAAGAAAATAAAACGTTAGTTTTTCTCAGACTATGACTACTTCTTCTAAGTCTGAAAACTTGCTATAAAGAAGGTTAGGAATAGACATTCTGTATCTTATAAAACTATTAAAGAGACATCAACTGCGTGAATACATTTCGATCTGGGAGGATTTTTCATATGGACATCCAATCGAGCACAGGAAAACTAGACTTGGCACTTTACTTTAAGAAAAACCAAGTATTAAGATTCGGCTTGGTACTTTGTCTGAGTTTTAGATTTCTAAAGGTTAAGCACCCACAGATAGCTCATGTTGTGGTATAAAAGAGGCAAAAGTAATCCAGCCGCTATATGTTAAGCTCGGACCATGCGCCAAGATCTTTCATGATGTATAATTACGAATTGCAGCAGGAGCAATCGAAGTCGCACTGTAACGTCGCAGCATTTAAAAATGTTGCTGTAAATTGTAGCTGTTTGATTAATTGCACTGTCAAAGGAAGACTGATTTCCCTAAATGAGGCATCTATGGAAAAAATCTCAATACAACATTTTGATTTAAGGGAATTATTTCTCAAGTCTATCAACCAAGATAACTAAGATGCCGTTGATTGAGTTGGTTTACCTAAAGTATCTTTCGCATTACAAAGGCTTTCTACTTGCCCTCTTTTATTAATCTCGTAATCTGCCCGAGTTTCAAAATACCACCTTGCATGAACATCTGATAGACATGGATGAGCATTAATTAGTCAAGAGCCTATTTTAGTTGCAGCAAATGGCTGATTTAGCGCCTGAGTACCATTAAAGGCTGTGCCGGAAGACAGACTACAGCATTAGCAGGTGCCAATAGAAAGGCACTGACGATGCGGAAAATTCTCTTCTGCTCTAGAGTTTTTGGGAAATGTAAATTTTTTCTCGTCGCTACAAGGTTCAATAGATTTTACAAGAGGTATAGCAACTATTAAACTGCGTTCATTACGAAATACAACGAAGGCCCAATTGTGGAGAATAACTTTGAAGCAAAGATTGAACCTTAATCGGATCATAGCAAACACCTCTGCCAAGATATGGAAGTCACTTAAAATATACTTACTTGGCAACGAACGATATCAATAATATTAAAAATAAATTAATGTTAACACATGTTTGTTTTTATCTCACCAATAAAGAACTAAATATGTCTTTTAGGCACTTTGCATATGCTAAAATGGAAGCATTTCACTGGTTAGTTGGCTTACTGTGACGTATTCATTAAGGTCATTGACGATTGGGATTAAAAAGACATACCCATGGACGGAACAACTTCTCTGAGGAATTGTCGGCTGTTGGCTTTTATTAGGTGTAAAGTCTTGGATATGGCGAGACGCTGGTGCTAAGAGTGAGCTCTAGGGCTAGGGAGCAAGTGACCTGAAGGTAGGGTCACCGCTAATTAGAGGTACAGCTAACCGGCACGAGTCGAAAGATCCGGTGTGACAATCAGAAGCCTACGAAGCGTTCCCGATGCCGGCGCTGGCGCCGTAGCATTTTAAGGGAATGAAAAAGTGAATAACTGAGCCATGAAGTCGACTTACTACTCGACAGGGATCGATTGTAGGACGATGAGAAGTGGCAACGTGGCTCTTGCCAGGTCCAAGATAGAAATGCATAGTTGCAGAGTTTTGCACCACCTACAAGCACCTTATTGGGCAGCCATCACAACAGGGAGAGCTGAGTTGCCGGAATCAAGATGCGCCCCCAAAAGTATGGACCCGCTTTGCTGCAGTATGCCTTGTCTAAGCAGGCCCGAATGCTTGCAGCGGTCTGAAGAAGGAATAAGGCAAACTTCACAGTGGAGCTAGTGCGGTAATCTAGTGAGAAATCCATTCGGAGCAGGAGAGGCGTCGTGTCACCTGCCACGAGGTTGACAGTTGCATTGCTTTGGTTGAACGTATCGTTTGATGCCAGTCTCTCAGCTATCGTCCGCTGATCTGCCTTAATTTCGGAAGTCAGGCTACCAGTTGTTGAGGTAACCACTGCTAAGCTGATAGTGTGCCTACTGACCTGTGTTACTGGTGGCTGCTATCGCACTGTCAACCATCGTGCTGACAGTGGCTGTGTCAGAAGCTGTATAAGCAGTATTACGTACAGAAGTTGTGTTCTCCATTGTCGTTATAGCATCAGCACCTGGAATACGAGATATGTGATATGCTCAGTCATTATTGCAATAAAAATTATACTTACAGGATATGAAAACTTGCGCTGGTAAAACCATTACTTTATGAACCATATGATTTCTAGCAAAGAGTTGAGCAAAGCTAATAAAGGCTTATTGTGAGGATGAGAGACAAAGAGACAGGAAAGAACTAACAAATTGTTATAAGGATTCGCTTTAGCATGCTTTTCAACCGGAAGTAACTTTGTTTCAATTCTATGCTTGGAACTGAACGTTTATGCCTACCCCACAAGCACAAACCCACAGCTAGAGCACCTAATTGTGAGATATCGTTCTCGTTGTGTCAGGCTAAGCAGTGAGATCCTGTTAAAGTATTCCTTCTGAAAAATCCACCTCGAACCCAGCCTCCAACATAATCTAGTTTGAACACAGTAAGTACTCAAATCTTTCAAAAAGTGTAGGTCAGTAAGATTCTACATGCCAACAATTCAACTTTTGTGGGCAATGAGACACCATGGTCTTTTTCGTATTAGCTCAGCTACAGCTCAAAGCTTTTTAGTGCGCATAAGTCTGATCGAAACTTCAGCCAGTTTTTATAAAGAGTAATAGAACTAGTATAACTTTAGACAAATATCTTGGATGTGCACGTAATTGGATTACTCTTCTAACCATTCTAGTCGACTGCAGGTTTTAGCGAACAATCGTAATGCGTCAAACCTGGTGGCGAACCTTGCTAAGTAAAACTCCTTTCCTCCTTAATTCATCTTAATGGCCATATCATGTCTTACTAATTTTTCTGGGACTGGCATTAAATATGTACATCACTACATCTATATTACAAAAAGAAAAATTTTACAGAGATTTCGAATCTTACAAATTCTCGAGTCCAGTGCCCGAAATGTGCTATTATATTGCCCCACATGGTGGGTAGGTCACGAAGACAGAAAAGGAGCGGAAGCGTCTGCTGCTTATACAGATGTTCACTACGCATAGCTCGTGGTTTGGTTTTAGGATTATGTCTATCTAAATAGTCAAAATCTAAGCTCTTCAGCTTACTGATCACAGCTTGGACTAGTAATGTATTCCAAGCTATTGCTCTCTGCTGGAAGGATCTCGGGGTTTAGTTGTCACAAGAGGACCGGTCTGTTTACCTAAGAGATTTATACAAGATCACATTCAAAAGAAAATTAATCATATCTCTTTTTAGGTCTTCATACCGGCAGAATATTCTCGGCGCTAGAAGCCGAAAAGCATAGAGAAACGTTGGAAGAAATTTCATTCAAGAACGTCTGTGCTACTGTCGTACAGCTTTGGTCATTAAAATCAAGAAATACTGTGCCATGTTGTTTTGAAAAACTGCTGTGTTGTATGCGTTTACAAGCTTTAAGCAAGCGCAAAAGAAAGTATTTTAGGAAATTTGCATGATCTGTAGTCAGGAGGTTTTATTTATGAGTTGCAGTAAACTACAGTTTTTTGCCGAATAGTCTCAATTTCAAACAGTCATACTCAATTTATCGATGGAATGGACTGAAGAGAGGCTCTGATGTGCACATGCACCTGCCCATCCCCTGTCTGCTAGAAATGTAAATTAATTCTAGGGTATTCGGCAATTGGCCTAACTTTTTCGAAGCCAGCCTATCATCGAGGGCGGCCGATCGGGGGAGGGATTGGATTCAGAAAATTGTATTATTATACGGTTATACGACTTAGCCTGGCGTGGGTTGGGTGACTATTGAACCTAAGACTACTGATCCTACGACAATTGGCCTGTACCAACCGGCCTATACGACAATTTATCTATATATCATCTGGTGTGCGACTATTGGACCTACGACAACTGGTCTGTGGTAACTGGCCTATGCGACAATTAATCTATATGTCAATTTATAGGAATAATACATAATTTTTAATTCATACAACTGATACGAACAATTAAGAATGAATTAATGACTGTCTAAAGAATTTTTATATTTATGCCACAGGATTAGTAGTATAACAGTTCGTTCTCTTAAAAGTGTCAACAGATGTTCATTACACCTAGATAAAATCGATCTTGATGTTACTGTAACTTCTCAACTAACTACGCGACAAATATGTAATGGCACGAAGAAAAGTTAGAACATCGGTACGACTGTAACCTTCAACAGCCCGTCGAACGTTCTAGGCAAGCTCGCGGGATCTCTTCGCTTGGGCAAGAAGGCAAGTGGTGCCTTGCAAGAACAAGGCAGTCTGCTTACTGTGGTCCACGAGAAGCCCTATTAGGAAATTCCCACATCTTCGGATGATGGCACAAGAACAATGCCTGGAGCCCGTAATGCCACCCCTCTACTGCATTAGTTGTAAGAGCTAAACCGTCTACTGACGCCCCATACTGATTCCACATGCCCAAAGGGAAGAGCGCACTGCCTCAGTTATCACCTCGGCCTTGAAGACGTCTGCCTCGGATGTAGGTATGTTAGTGGTTGATAAGTTAAGTTCACAAGCCAGGTTGGAAAGTAAAACATGAGTGTCCAAAAAATAATATGCTACCGGTTTCACCGAGCTTAAGCACCAAAATCTATGACACATAATGCAAATCCGACAATTGACAATAATGCATATTAATAGATTATCCATGTGGCCTCCGGTGGTCGGAGACAGTTCCGTGAACGGAAGCTAATGATGCCAAAAGTAAATGCAAAGTGTGAAAGAGCATTGTTGAATAATAGTTTTATCACCTGGTATTCAAAATAACCCTATATATTGCCTTATCGCAGCCTTCAACTAGCAGCATCATATCTGAAATAGACAAATAACTTTGTAGACTGACAATTCTTCTTTCTCTCTACAGTCAATTGCAGCAGCTGAGCCATATTCAAATTGCGTTCTGCAAGGCCTGGCATGGCTTGACTCATGAGCATCTAGCTGAGCTACTGCACGGGTTCAGCTGGTAACATCATGCTCGCTTACTGCAATCAATTAGCTGCACCGTTCTTTCACCCCAAGGTTGCAAATAAAAAGCAGCTTTTACTGTGCGCATCCTTGACAATAGGGCTTATTTCCACCGTTCTTTCGCAGCAATATCTTTTCAATTCTGTCAGGTCAGCCGCATTCTTTCCATCCGTCTGGTAGTGCTACTTTCAAGATAAGCCCTGCTTAGCTCTTCTCACTGCATCTTCAGTGTAATAGCAAAACTCTGCTGGCAGCCGCATACAAACTGAAAGACGCCCCGCTTTGAGTGCAGCATAGACAGATATCTAGCATAACGCCTGGTTAAACTCCACAAAGTCATAAAGACCACGTGGGTGTTACGCAGGAGAGTTTTGTATCTCGCACTCACAGCCTAAGCGGCTTTCGGTACGCATTCGGTAGCCAACAGACTTCGTCTCACGCAACAAAGAGAAAGCGGGAAGCATAGCAGAGTCAGGAGAGCAGTTGAGGTAGTGAGTAGAATAGAAGTAGCAGCTCAGGACCACTGAAAATAATGCGCCATAGTCGGCAGTAGGAGAGTAGTTGTCGGTGCGTAAGAATTGTGGAAGCGAATTCCACAGTCTAGGACCTGCAGAGCTCAAGCTTCTGTCGCCAACTGTCTTTAAGTGGAGGAATGGGACAGCTAATTTATTGTCCACACAGGACCTGAGGGCACGAACAGACTGAAACTGATGCAGCAGTTCAGCTAGATACGAAGGAGCCAAGCCGTGGCGGGCCTTGTGGGTCAGCGTAAGAACTTTGCTCTGTATCCTTTGCTCAACCGGCAACCATCCTAGCTCTTTTAGCAAAGGAGACACGTGCACAAACCGCTGGGACTTGAAGACCAGCCTTGCAGCCATAATCATAGTCCGCTGTAGTGGCATAATAGCTTTCTTTGGCAGCCCAGCCAAAAGTGAATTACAATAACCAAGCCGAGACAGAACTAAAGAGCTCGTTAAATTTTTTAAAAGCCACTGTGGGAGACAGCTCCTAATCTTGGATAAGGATCGGATGTGATGGCTAGCTGTAGAGGCAGTCTTCTGAATGAAGCTTTTGAAATTGAGGCAGCTGTCGAACACGACACCTAGATTAGGAGCACGTGGTGAAGGTCGCACAATAGCATCACCCATTAGAACAGCAAAGCCTTTTAATCCAGCCACACGCTTAGGGTGTCCTATGAGCAGCAGTTCGGTTTTATCATCATTTAATTTCAGGAAGTTTTCAGACATCCAGGATCGAATATCGGCATGGCAAGCATTCGTTTTCTCAGTTGCTGCAGCAGATTCCGACGGTTTGAATGACAAATACAACTGAGTATCGTCGGCATAGAAGTGATATCCTATTCCATATATATATATATATTTACATGTGTAGTTATCTTTTTATAGCTGGTGAATTATGACGTTAGTGGAAACTAGTTGTGTTTGGTTCGCAGGGATATGTTTGGCGTTTAACTGTCAAACGCCATAGAAGATACAAAGAAATGCAAACGCACGTTACAACCGTAAGAGATGACAGAGGTATAGTACCGGTTCTTTCTGCGGGTGACTACGCCGAAAAGCACGACCGAGAACTGTGAGAAGTGCAAACCAGACCTGAGCCTCCGTACCTGTCCTGCACCAACCGAAGCTTTTACGCCCTCTCGAAGGTCTCATCAGGAACCGTAAACAAGCACCTCATGTGTACCCAGGAAGCAGGAAGAATACTGTATTCGCCCCAGGGAATATCACGCTGGAAGATGATGGCAATAGCAGCACTAAGCTAAACGGCTCGCGAAAGATAATAGTAACGGACGGAAGACTAATAAATCTGAAAGATGCATCTTAGATTATCAGTACATATTTCCACGATCGCATACAGAAAAGTTAAAACGCGGAGCAAATAGAAACCACAAAATGATTACTTTAAAGCTCAGGGTTTCTAGACGACCTTAAGACGTAGCGCCTCAGAGGGCACTTAAAGAGGTACACAGGACTAAATAGGTTGGATCTGTTGACAGTTTTGGGGGCCAATTGAGTATCTGCTGTATCTTGATGCTACCTATGAGGGTCCCCATGCAGCTTTGTAAGTGACAACAAGTCCGATCAATTCAGGGTGCTCACCAAAATCAAACGGAAGCGAGAACTTCTTGCTGCGAGAGTGGTTAGTGCCAGAGCTGCGGCTGTGTGCAACGGAAAATTAGAACTAACATGGCTGGCGCTACATGGATTATGATGAATTGTATTGGGTGTTGATAAAGCTTTTGATTTTGAAGCCCGACCGCTCGTCGGAAAAAATTTACCCTCGTGTCAGATTAAACAAAACAACGTGATTGGAGGAGAAAATGCTTTTAATTTACAACAGTCAGTTAAAATAAAGGTAGTCAGTCAACGAGATGATGCAGATCTCATGAGAGCTAGTCTCTGCTGGCAACTGAAGCAATTAAGCCCACTGGGTGAATAATCGATCTGTATACCTCTGAGTAGGCGTGAGTCGATTGATAATCAGGATTACGAACGTTCGTTGAGATAGGAGCTTTGAATGAGGCTAACAACGAGATCTACGGCCCAGACGTATTTCAACGTGCCACTAAACGGGCGCATGTCTAGTAACTAAAAAGAAGGAGCTTTAGCAGCATCATAGGTGGTAGTTGGAGGATAATTCCTGCCAGTCTTGCAACTTTTACCTACACCTTATAAACATCGCTAGGAGTTTTGCTTAGATAATTTGCAGCTTTGCCCACATTGGCCTTGACAACAGCCATTGTAACTATCTACTATGAACAACATGGACCACCAGATACGCTACCTTAGTGCTAAAGTAAGACTACAACTTAAGACGGCGAGCACAAGCAAAGGGAAGACGGTCAAAGGTGCACCGCCACAGATGTCGATTTTGAATGACTTTGATAATAATTGCCAACAGTGATAATATCCCTGTTCGCGAATAAGCTTAGAGATTAGGCATGCACACTTTCCGAAACCCTGACGTAAGTTGGAGCCTTGATGCAGAGAACTCACTATTGCCCACTGCTAGCAGGGTGGGGGCAGCTAAGGCACTTTTACAAAATGGGGCTGTGGAGTCACCCGAACGTTTGCTTCACCACTAGATCTTGGTCAAGCGCTTAGGTAGTAGCCTCCCACCACCACGATCGTGTGTTCGAATCATGCAACAGGCAGTGTTCCTTAACTAGCTGCAAGCAGGTAATGTTCCTTAACTAGCTGGTTGGTGGAAGCAAAGGTTCTTCTGCTTAGGAGGCTGTGAAGATCAAACGATTTTATGTGCTCCTTCTCCTCATCTACTTCAGAGACTATTGATCTTGACAAAGAAGTAGCAATCTCAAAAATCCTAAACCTTGATAAATGAGTGAGACACGATGAGTAGATGTCATAACTCTGCTTGTTTTAACTGATGCTTATAACTCTCTGCTTGTTTTGCTCAATCTTTCGGCAGCTTTTGATACCATCGATCACAAAGTTCTTCTAGAGCGCCTTTCATCTCGCCTGGGCATCACTGGCACTGCTCTGCAGTGTTTCAGGTCATATCTCAGTGGGAGACTCCAGAGTATTGACGTGAATGGACAAAGATCATCTGAAGTACCTCTAAAATATGGAGTACCTCAGGGCTCAGTGCTAGGTCCGGTTCTTTTCACGGTTTCTACTCTGCCTCTTGCTGATGTGATTGACAAGCATAATCTAGGCTTTCACTTCTATGCGGATGACACTCAGTTGTACCTTTGCTTTGATCCCTCCCAGCCTTCGAGCACCTCAAATTCTCTCACCTCACTTGCTGCATGCATTGATGACATCCGCACATGGATGGCAGCAAATTTTCTAAAACTAAACGATGATAAAACTAACTTACCAGTTATGGGCAAACCCAGTGTGATTCAGAGATTGGAAAGGCTGACTCTCAAAATTGGCTCTGCCAGCATATCTCCAGTTGAATCAGCTCGAAATCTAGGTGTCATATTCCAAAGCGACCTCTCGTTAGACGACCATATCAGCTCCACAGTCAAATCCGCCTATTTTCAGCTTCATAACATTGCTAAACTTCGGGTTTGTTTAGATAAGGATACCACGTCTAAGTTGGTCCATGCATTCGTGACATCCCGCCTCGACTTCTGCAACTCACTGCTTACTGGCCTACCAGCATGTGCGATCAGGCGATTGCAGCTGGTGCAAAACTCGGCAGCTAGACTTGTCTGCCGTGAGCGTCGCAGTTGCCACATTACTTCACTTTTCGCCGACCTGCACTGGCTACCAGTCAAGCAACGGATTGACTTCAAGGTTTTGTCGCTCACTTTTAGGTCCCTTCATTCTATGGCTCCAGCCTATCTCTCTGACATACTCCCCCATCAGGCCAAGCATCGTACCACCCGCTTTTCGGAATCCAACAGTCTACAAATACCTCGTACAAACCTTAAATCCTTTGGAGACCGTGCGAGATAGTTCGTATGCTCCCAAAGCCTGGAACTCCCTCCCGACCTGCGTCAGAACATCCCCTGACCTGACCACATTTAAAAGGAACTTAAGAACACACCTATTTAGGACAGCATTTAGTGGGTCGCTATGATTCGTCCATCACGTGCTTATGCGTGCTGACACTGTGCATGCTGTCACCAACCACATTTGCATGCTGGCCCTGTGCATGTCACACCTAACCATGTTATTTATTTTGTTTGCTTATCAAGCATGATTTCACTTACCATTGAATTGCATTTCCCTTTGCAGCAAATGTAAAGCGCCTAGAGAGAGATTAAGTTCTCTGAGGGCGCTTTATCAAGTGAAATATTATTATTATCATTATTATTATTTTCTAGTGTTGCAGACAGAGATACATTTCTTTACAGTACCTTCCTTGTCTACTTAACGATCAATGCTGATGAATATATAACACGGCATGCCTCACTAGCCATGCCTGACCAGTAGCGTATGCTGGGACGTGGTCTAACTTGCTAGGGTGGCAGTGCAATCCACCGTCCGATGAACTATAGATGGGGGCACAGCCGAAGCCAAGTAAGCCATGCACTTGACCGAGACATCAGCATTTCTTACGAGCTAATGTTATTTAGCATTCTCATTGATTGCTGACGTTCTGCGGCAGCGTGTAAAAGAAGACTGACTTTGAGCTGCCATTTTACCGCAAGTTCTCACAGTTGAATTGAAAGCTATAAGGCAGAGGCTGGCAAACCACTAACAAAGTACAACTTTTAAAGTCAAAGGCTAGCTATTCTTACCTCCAGTGTCATCATAGTCTTCTCCAGTAGGCTGATTTCGGCGGCTTCTGCCTTTTACTTTCGAGTCAGGATTAGTTTCAGGTAAAATTAATTTGGTTGAATGTAATGTAGATTCTTGAAGTCTACATTATTTAAATCATCAAAAAATGAATCGGCCAATGGTGCTACCTTGACTACCTATACAGCAGACGGTGCCACCATGGCTGCTAATAGGTACAGGTTGACAAATAAATTTGAATTGCTTAATGTTCACAAAATCCGCCTTACTTAATAAGTGACTGAACAAAAATATGCACTAATTCCAAAATCCAGGTCTTATGCTGCTGAATTGATACAGAAGTTAAAATGCGATTGATGAGACTTGGCTTCAGAGGGCTGATGTCAGCAGCTTTATATTTTACAAGGGCTCTGCTCGTTCGTAGGTTAATCGTAGAGAAGGAATAGATGGTCAAACTATTGGCAGAATGTTTTCATTAGCTCCCGCAATAAATAAATAAAGGATACTAATCCACACGAACAAGGTAGCCTGTATCACAAGAAGCAGCATGAGACAACCAAGGAATTCAGTAAATTGTAGGTTTTCCCTTTCTTAAGCTGTATTTCATACTTGTGTTTTGGTATGCAGTTTATACTTCTGGCTATTTATTAATTGCTGTTTATACATGCAACTGGGTATAGGTTTCCTGTTAACAGGTGATGCAAAATATGGAAGCAATTGCACAACTGATGCAATCGCACCACAAGATTTAGTCGTTCAGTGAGATAAATACCGTGTAATTAATTGACGAACACCGGCCAAACTTAAATGCTAGCACATATACCGAACTGGCACTACCATGGCCAAAGGCAAAGAGACAAACGTCTGTAGCATAAAGTTTTCTGCTTTCCAGAGCTTTCGAGTTTCTTGCCGCATGCTTTAATTGCGCCCTAGACCGGCAAATATGGTGGAAGGTTTAGAATGATAAATTAAATAAGCAGCGAGCGGGCTTAGGAAAGAACATCTCCTGAACCTCGTGTCTTGTTCCTACATCCTTAAGCCTGATGGTATGCCACTTACTGAGAAGACAGAACCTGACCAGGAAACTAAGCCACCTCCGCATCATAGAAACTGGCACGGGAGGTGGCAGGCAGGGTAAAATCCTAAGTCAAAACATCTGACCTTGCAAGTTGCGCTCACTCCTCCGCAGGCAACGCAGGAACTCTAAACAATCTCAATGCCAATAGAGACCATCCCTTCAGTCAGTATACTCCTAAAGGCGGAATTCCCTCTCAGCAGACGTCTCGACATCTCCTGACTTGAAAAAAGCTTAGAGGAAGGTAGAAAATTACCAATTCCTCACAAACTTTGATAGGTCCAGATGAGTTGCCTTTTGCGTGCTTATGCGTGCTGAGACTGACTGAACTTTATTACTAAGTGACACGATCAATTTGCAGCAAATGTGAAGTGCCTAGAAAGACAGTTGGTTCTCCTAGGAAGCTATAAAAATGTCATCTCCACTGTTAGCACTGGCTAAAATGCACTAAACTTTGCTCTAAATGTCATCTATTAAAATAAAACCACTAGCCGCCCAGGAAATTAAAATAATTACACTACCTGGAGGTAACAATCTTGATAAAAGAGAGACCGTGATAATTATATTCATTTTTATAGCGCCATAACACAACTTAATATCCCTATTCAAGCACTTCACATGTGCTATGGGGATCAAGGCCACGAGCTCGGCCAGACCTTTGGTCGGGGCGTGCACCTTAAACACTCAGCTGAACATCTACATTCATAGGCATAAAAACATAAGCAGGTAAACGCACACAAGTGTCATGCTTTGACGATCAGACAAAAAGACAATAGTAGATGCTCAGTGTTGCTAGTTAGTAAAGCACATAGTTAGTATCATTCACTAAATCTTGCACAGGTAAGCACTCAAAGCCCACGGAAAAAGGCTTGATCACACAGGCATTGTACAGAAATGCATCATCCTACCCTTATTCACAGTGTGCACAGTTTCAGAAACTAAAACGCACAAATAACTCACTCTGATGGAGCAAAGACTGCGAGGACAAGATAGGTTATTAGCTTTATTTCCAATGCAGTGAAATGAGGTGGCGACGAGATGAAAGTCTGTAGTGAGTTCCAGACTCTGACCATCTAAGTTGTAAATTAAGGTATTTGTATCTGGGAGAATTGAAGTTTTATAGGCGTATAACCAAACAACTCAAGTCAGAAGAGCATGTGTTCGAACAAGAGACCTAATTTAAAATAAATTTATATAGGTATGCTGGAGCTGGAGAATTTCAAAGCCTAAAGGTGAGTGGTGGAATCCTGAGCTCGGTAGGCTGCTTGATGGGGAGCCAGTGCACACAGGTGAGAAATGGCTTGTGTCTGGCTACTGAGTTTCGCTCATATTGGGAACACTTGCTTGCACAGCAGGGACATGTGCAAGTGGAGATTTACGTACCCCTGTAGGTGTAGTCAGGATATCACGAATGGATAGACCAGCTCGAAAGCCGCGCTCATATCTTGATGAGGCCTTTCACAATGCTACTGTGGTAAAAGTAGGCAAATTTGACAATGGAACGGAGCCTAATCTAGCAAAGAGTCCTTTTCGAAGAGGGCAAACAGATTTCGTGCAGAGGCTGCTAGAGACATGCTAGTTCAACCAAGTTGCAGAGTATGATTTTTCCATTTCTGTGTAACATTTAGTTTTTTGATAAGCAGTGAGGTGGTTTTTTCGTCACTCGATTCGAGAAAGTTGGCTGCAATCAAAGCTCTACGGTTAGCAATGCATGTTGCAAGCGAATTGAGAGATGCTAGACACTGCAAGGCAGGAAAGGATTAAAAGGCTAATGCAGCTGTATGTCAACTGCAATGCAGACGATGCAGATTCTGCACAAAATGAAAGCCTCGATTGAGCTTTGTGATTAAAAGGTAAGACGGTGAGTATAAATCGTGAAAACAAGTGGATTACTTTCAGATCCTCGGGTACGTCAAATTTAAAAAGCCCTGGATGACTGCTCCCTGTTGGTCAATGCTCTGTAATCTTCCAGTTTGATATCGAACCTGCACAATTGAAGCGCAGGTCAAGTGATGCCCAGTCGATATAACAGGCACTCAGGTGGAACACGATGATCAGTGATATAAAATGCAATTAAGAGTTCCAGCAGACATAGCAGAGAGAATGTGAACATATTTACGAAATCAGCAACCTCACCTATGGAGCGGCAGAAGAGCATTAAAAGCTATCGCCGCCAGGAAAGAATTGACCTCTGCAGGACTAGTAGAGGCCACGTGCCTAACCCCTCCACTGAGACCCAGGGCCTCCATAAAAAATCGTTATGAACTTTCAGCTGTACTGACTCTGTAGATTGAGCAACTCTAAAACATGAAAAGAACTTAAATTTTGCGTTTAAGGTTTGAACTTTGAATATATGAGTTTAACGGGTCTCTGTTGAGAAATGGGGCCTTGAACTGCTAAATACATGAGTGAGGTTCTCTTGGGGCGCTATACAAATGAATTATATTTTAGTGTAATTCTCTTGGTTAGGTCTCTTGAGCAGTCGTGCTCTCGCGAGTCGAATAGTGAGAAGCTGGGTATCGGTAATCTTAAAGACTAGCTGATTCAAGAACTTCTTTTGTATAGCGACAGAAGAGCATTTACGGCTATCACCACCGCTTGCAGTGGTGATGAAGGATCACCCACCACAGGATTCGAACCCACGACCTCGGGCCGAGGTCGTGAAAAGCAGCTACCTTACCTAATGAGCCATCGCGGCTCTTGGGCATTCCAGGAGGCTCAATCTCAGTAATCCAACAGTTCAGATAGCTTGCCTATTACTTTTTCTTAGCGAATTAAAGTGCACAAATGGATTTAGGAATGCGACGAATTTGATATATTTTGCTACCAGCGACCGCGAAACAATTCATAGTCATGAAAAAGTTTCTCGATAAAAAAGTGGCCAAGAGGACATTTAGCTGCACTTGCTAATATCCGAGACGAGCTAATACAACTGCATTGGGTAATTCGTTCGCTCTCAGATGTGCACTCAACAGCATCCCCTGTAAATGAAATTGGTGTTAAGTAAACAGCCTATGCTTGGGCTGCTCCATGGCTATACATAATCAACAGGGCTGGATTAAGAAGCAAGACAACAATTTTGAAGTGGTGATCTGCTTCTATCTCATCTGTACAAAAGCGTGGACAGAATTGAAGCTTAACTTCATTGAAATCTGCTGCTCCTGGTGGGCTATTTCTTGTTCTTACCTTGAAGCGATTAGGTCGGTGTACGCTGCTAGTCCAATATCTTTGTAGGTGTCTAGCAAAATTTCCCGCCTGTCATTGTGAAACATTGAAGTCGATATAAGATTCTCCTTCGACAAGTGCTCACCTACATAAAGGAAAGTAACTAGGCATGCAGTGTAGCCTCTTTAAAATTTCGAATATCCCCGAATCCGATGGTTTCTCTCAGACGGATGCAATCCAAAGATTTTGCCAAAAAATATTTACAATAATATTGTTTCCGCATAACCAAAGTAATAATCTATGACTCAAAAAAAGATGTGAAACCTGAACAACTAACATATTTTGTGGGAGCTTATGCATGAGTTTCAGTGAGCAGCAGAACTATTCCCCCTGGCGGTAATATATTATTATAGTGATTAGCAGTTGAACTTCCGACCTGCACCTCCCCACATCTGGTTGTGGAGCACAGCTGGCTTCTGCAATGGTTTGCCCTGCTGCTGGCCACAAAATTGCGTCAATTTACACTACATAGCGGATGCTGCGGTAGTAACCGATGCCTACCTAAATAATTGCTTGCCCAGTTGTGAGGTCAGCTTAGTACAGGTCAGCTAGGTTTCTAACCAGCATCCGTCTTATTGTAAGAAACTTAGGAACTCCCTTCCACTACTTGGGCTAAGCGGACGCTCTCTTTTCTTCCTGCCGAGTCGGCCTGATGGGGCGTAGTCGCATATGAATATCACCTTGGTCTCCAGTTGGCAGAGCCTAGATTCTTATGGCCGGCCAGTCCAATCCCGTTTTGACATTTTGTCCCACGCTTGCCTCTGCGAGAGCCGGCGACGCTTGCGAGGCAGCATTACATTTGTCCATTGAACTTTAGTCGCTGTTTGTGATTCGCCGGGGGATGCGGGTTCTCAAGGCTATGACGCTATTTAAAGTAAGCTGCAACGTCCTATCGCTCCAAATAAGCGACCACTATCTTACGGCCACCCGAGCCGCCTTACGCACTCTTAATGTACTCTGCTCGGCTCGCTTCTACACCTTGTTGACGTTTGCTACTGCTGCTCATAAGTGGTTCAGCCTTGGTATCCACCGACGTCATGAAAATAAAAATAATACATTAAATAAAAGTTTTTTTTTAATAACTCAATGTCTTTCTAGGCGTTTTAAATTTGCTGCAAATGAAGTACGGTCGAATGGTTAGTAGTAACATGCTCAATAAATAACAATAACATCATGGTTAGGGGTGACATGCACAGGTCACCGTGCAAGTATGGTTAGTGGCAGCGCGGACAGTGTCAGCACGCATAACCACATAAAGGACGATTCACTGCGAGCCACTAAATGCTGTAACAAATAGATGTGTTATTAGTTTCTTTTTAAACGTGGACAAGTCAAGAAATGTCACTATGTAAGTCGCGAGTGAGTTCCGGGCTTTGGGAGCATACGAATTAAAGGCACGGTCTCCAAAGGATTTTAGGTTTTTACGAGGTATAGTTAAGCACTTAGATTCCGAAAAGTGAGTGGAACGGTTCTTAGCCAGGTGGGGGAGAAGATGTGATAGGTAGGCTGGAGCCAAAGAATGAAGGGACCTAAAAGTGAGTGACAAAACCTTGAAGTCGATGCGTTGCATGACTGGGAGCCTGTGTAGGTTCGCGAGAAGTGGTGTGATGTGGCAACTGCGAGGCTCATGGCAGACAAGCCTAGCTGCAGAGTTTGCACCGGTTGTAAGCCCCTGCTTGCACAGGCCGGTAGACCAGCAAGTATTAAGTTACAGAAGTCAAGAATGAATGTCACAAATACATTGACTAATTTGTCTGTGGTGTTTGTGTGTAAAAAAGCCCAAGTTTTAGCGAACAATGGGTTTATTTCAAGTACAAAATGCAGCTCTGCGAGCCACTGGCCATTTTACCTGATGCTCATCTCTCAACCGAAGTTCGGCTGTAGTGCTGCTGTGATTGCCGCCGACGGCTACTTGAGCTACATTTAATTTGAATGCGGTCCATGCATGGCGCACCCCGATAGCAGGCAAGTCTACTCAAGTCTACTCGCCTCACAGCTGCTCAAGGCGCCGGCACATCGAACTCCCACCCCTTACGGAATGCATTCGCCGAAGAAGCCGGCTGACATGCTTTCGAGAGTCGGTTTTTCTGCCACGACACACCTGAGCTACCGACCGGTACTATTCTTGAACCTTTCATTGAAAATCGTAATGATACTAACAGTACGAAACTTGTCTAGTTCATAGATCCAAATCCCTTTATTTGCAGCTTACGTATTGCATGCATTCCGCTGCCTTCCCTGGGTCTTCGCCCCCCCCCCGGAGGTAAGCTCTTCACGATCCGGGTCGTGAGCTGGAGTCCTGCAGCAGGCATTGTCCACTGCAAGTGGTGGCGACAGCCGTTAAGGCTATTCTACTGCTATACAAATGAGGCTGTTGAATTAGCTAACCTTCTGTATTGCGAACAAGTTGTGATTACTTCAAAACCTACCGGCTGGTGAAGCAGTGGTTGAAGCAAACCGACCAATGGGTCGCCCAGCCGTGAGTCAGCTATGACCGGTCGGCCATGCCGGAACGCCCACATCCATCCAGTCATGGCTAGCGGAGGAATCCACTTCACGGCACCGCTTGGGCTTAGCGGACGCTCTCTTCTTTGCCTGTCTAGTACGCCAGACTGGACCCTTTCTTCTTTATTCTGCGGTGCCAAAATAACTTGTCAAGAACCAGACTGCATTTTATACTTCAACAGTAAACTCAGGCGTTACCGGTCCAATTTAATATGCAAATGGTCAATCGTAAATTATTTTTTCGGCTGCAGGCAGTAGGCGTCGTAACTAAGCGAGCGTCTTATTAGCAATTTAAGGTCAAGATCAGATCACGTCGGCTCAGCTCTAAAAGTTTGCTAGTTTTAGTGCTCAAGGAAGAAAGCTGCCTGACTCTTACTAACCTGTACACAAGAGAAACGCGGGCTACGTTTCATCATTCATGGATATTGTCATCTGGCAGCGCGAGGCAGCTTCATCTTCATCTTCAAGTCTTTTCTGAACAAGACCTCAAAAAAGCCGTCGCCGTAAACTTCTTCTCATACTTCTTTGTTCAGGAGCCTTACTTTTATTCTCCATCCGTTCTGAAACTTTGAACCCAGGCACGGTCTCATTTTCTTGGACTCCGGCTTTTGGTGGAGATTCTTAGGTTCATCTAACTCAGGGAATCACTTGAAAGCCTCGGCTGGTGACATTCTTCCGCTTCCGACTACCAGCTTGCTTAGCACATTATCTTCAGGAGTTTATTAGTCGGCCTAATCGTCAGACCGTGTTGTTTATCGGCGTGGTTTCTTTTAGCTTTGGGCCATTCTTTTCTCTAAGTAAGTCTTGCTGTGCGATTAACCCCGTCGCTAGCTTTGACTTAACTGATGGGTCCCAGCAGATCTTCAAGGCTAGATACGCAACCCGAGTTTCTCCATGCGCCCTAGGTAAAGCCAACTGAGGAAAGATCGTGGCTATCCGTGAGAGGTGCTCTTTTTCAGTCTCGGGGCATGCGATCCCTGTCCCCTCACTCTGCCGTCGATCTTCTACCTAACTGAGAATGTCGTAGCCAGAATGTGCATGTATAATTCAGACAGCATCTTTTCCTATCCGACTCAAGCCAGAGCTGGGGCTGGCGTAAGCTGAGACAGGGCCAAGGTCGAAGCTGAGCCAGGTCGAGATCTTAGCCAAGGTCAGAGCTGGGTCAGGGCCCGAGTTTACACTGATGATCTCATCCCGAAGCCCATCTTCCAGTCCGATAAGACTGTCTGCCTTTCAGATAGATACCTTCCAGCGGTTTTCCTTCAGAGATGCCTAGATTTTCCGCCGCCCTGCACAACCAGTATAATTAATACATCCCTTTTCTTAGGTACTGTCCAAATATTCCTCAAAAAGCAGTGGCTAGGTTAGTTCTTCAGAAGTCGACACTAGACCTTGCAATGTAAGTCACGACATGTCACTCGAGGAAATTTCTATCTCGTCATTGTGGCACAGCTAAGCTCTGGTAACGGAACTAATATTGAGGACACGCAATTCAAAATTAAGAAAAGTGATAATTCAACTTGGATTTGAACACAAAGCATTTGTATCTTGCTAAGTTCCAAAACAGGTATACGCATTAAATCCCAAACAAGTTTTGCAGTTGTGTATCAGCCGAATCTGATATAATAGGCAAAATACAATGCTTAAAAGATGGCACTCTGATCAAGGAATTTAAGGAGTAGTACATTTTTAGGAAATATTATCTCAGGTGCAAAATAAAGCGAGTCTTGAAACAAGACAATGCCTTTAGAACTTTAGAATGTCGAGAATAAACAAGAAACTGCTGTACTCACCATCAGGGTCGACGCACTGAGCTAACTGAAGTAGCATCAGCAAAAATAATTTGGTGATGACAGATCGGTTTCTAGGCATGATTCCACGATATTCTTCTAATAGTAGAAAAGCCTAAACAACAACATTGATCGACTATGACACACAAAAGCTGTTTGTGGTCTAGAAGTGACCATGCAAAACAACGTGCCTACTTGTTGTTACATTGTTATCTCTCTCCTGCTTTGGTGTATGACCTTAATGACCGAAAGTAGCCCATTGGATTTTTGAAGGTCATGCTTGGCAGATTGCATAGATTAATCTGTATTTTTGACATGAGGACATCAAGTTTTATATATCGTTTCTGATATTACCAAGTAAAGTAAAGTTTTTTCATTTGGGGGAACCTGCTACAGTGCTCAGCAAGTGCTATTGCCATTTAAGAGATCAGCAAGGACTTATAAATCTAAAAAGTGCAACAGTAAAAAATTTGTCCCGAAAGAGTCACACTTATCCAACGGTAGTGATGTATAATGACCCTTAGTATAGGAAAGAAGTAAGAACTACATGCTTCAATAGGCGACGGCAGTAGTACTTTTTATGCCTAGTGTGCTATTGACACCACAGATTTGTATATAAAACAGCATAATGTTGGAAGCAAGAGAATTTGAATTTAACGGCAAGGTACTGAATGATTTACTTCCAACTCCTGCTATTTGCTGGTCTCAAATTCTTGCACTCAGTCGGTGCTGCTCAATTGGCTCGCAAAATTTGTATAGGGTCTGACTTTTCAAAAATACCTTTATATACCTATGCTTTTGAGAGCCGACTAATTTTTGCGTTGTTTTCATGTCTAAGCCCTGTACCCCTCTCGGCTCGATATATTTTTGATGTCATTGCTAAAATAACAGCATTCGTAATTCTAGTAAGCCATGAAAAATGCTTAATGACAGAAAATGCGTTCGCAACCGTCTGACGAGAGATTAGCTTGTAGCCGGAGGAAAACTAGGTCAAATAATGTCATAGCCGCCAGTAAAAGATAGAGTAAACTGCAGTTTGACACGAAAAATCACGGTAACACAACTAGCTCTCGTACATACCTATCTATCGATAGCCAAAAAGCTTTCCTGATCAAGGCAGTCCCTTTAATTGCCTTCTTTTGCAAACTTGCACCTCAATAAAGTAGGCCTGCTGGATCTGAGTCGGCCTACACCGACTACAGAGGTTAATGGCTCTGACGACACAACGGCAATTACTTTATTACACCTTCTGATATTTCCAAAAGTCTGACATTAGTTAACTCTTGACTTCGAGTTTAAATAAGTGTAGCTTAATTGATAGCACCAACGATCCCTCTTCGGCTGACAGCTTCATCATGTTGCAGATAGGTGTGCCGATCGGGACCAGTTCATGACTAAACGTCTAGCTAGCACTCAGGCTATTTCTCGGAATTGAGTTATTGAAAGTAAATCATTTATTATCGGGTCTCCAAAGAAGTGGCCTAAGCTCCTAGTAGTTTCTCGAGCTTGAAGGCCTAACTCGCCGCTAAAGAGAGGAGTTGAATAAGAGGAGCACGTTTGATTCGGCTATCTTTTGGCCGAAGGGTCATCGGCGGCAGCCTTTCGAGTAAAATAATTAGACGAATGCTCCCTCTGTGTTCAATAAAGAAACTATGGTAGGTCTTCTTCCTATGAAAGCTTGCCTGGTTCAAAATAAAAGCCTGCTAAGTGCAAAAGATTTTTTTTACAGGTCAGCGGCCAGTGACGATATATAACTTTACTATTTTGGAGTAGTCATACTTTAAAGATAAACTCTTTGACAACCTCCTCATATTAATAAGAACTGGAGCATCTGCTCTCAATACACAACGAAGAGACCACGAGGACTGAGACTGAATCAGTCTTACTGAGCTCTTCAACCTTGAGTGTCATGAATGGCTTGTGGAAAATAACTATCCCTGTAATAATAATAATAATGATAATGCACTTGATAAAGTGCCCTCAGAGAACTCAATCTCTTTCCACGCGCTTTACATTTGCGAAACGCGATTGAATGGTGAGTAATATCAAGCTTGATAAACAACATGAATAAAATAGTTAGGGGTGACATGCACAGGGTCAGCATGCAAGTTTGGTAAGTGGCAGCATGCACAGTGTCAGCACTCATAAGTACGTTAAGGACGAATTACAGGGACCCACTAAATGCTATCCTAAGAAGATGCTTCGAAGTTCTTTTTAAATGTGATCAAGTCAGGGGGTGGTGTGACGAAAGTCGGGAGAGAGTTCCAGGCTTTGGGAGCATACAAACTAAATGCACGATCTCCAAAGGATTTGAGGTTTGTACGAGGTAGTGGTAGACTGTTGGATTCCAAAAAGTGGGTGGCACTATGCTTGGCCTGGTGGGGGAGTAGATCTGAGAGATAGGCTGGAGCCAAAGAGTGAAGTGACCTTAACGTGAGCGAAAAAACCTTAAAGTCAATCCATTGCTTGACAGGGAGCCAGTGCAGGTCGGCGAGAAGTGGTGTGATGTGGCAACTACGACGCTCATGACAGACAAGCGTGCTTCAGAGTTTCGCACCAGCTGTAAGCGCATGAGTGCACAGGCCGGAAGACCAGCATGCAGTGAGCTACAGAAGTCAAGACGAGATGTCACAAATGCATGAACCAACTTTGACGAGGTATCCTTATCTAAAAAGCCCGAATTTATTTTAGCAATGAAATGTATCTGAAAGTGGGCAGACTTGATTGTGGAGCTGATGTGGTCGTCGAACGGGATGTCACTTTGGAACATGACACCTAGATTTCGAGCTGATTCAACTGGAGATATGCTGGCAGAGCCAATTTTGAGAGTCAGCCTTTCCAATTTCTGAATCACACTGGGTTTGCCCATAACTAGTAAGTTAGTTTTATCATCGTTTAGTTTTAGAAAATTTGCTGCCATCCATGTGCGGATGTCATCAATGCATGCAGCTAGTGAGTTTAGAGAATTTGAGGTGCTCGAAGGCTGGGAGGGATTAAAGCAAAGGTACAACTGAGTGTCATCCGCATAGAAGTGAAAGCCTAGATTGTGCTTGGCAATCACATCAGTAACCGGGACAGTATAAACCTATAGTGATTGACCCGAGGGCAGATAATTATTGCGGGTGCAACGATCGGCTAATGGACGGCCTCATTTCCATTGCAGCAGAGAGCCTTAGCTACTTTCGCTGAAATTGCAGATGAAAACGAAGGTCTGCCTACTGCAAGACTTCAGGGCACACACTGCGTTTCGGGAGTATCTGTGCCTGGGCTAAAATCCGGGTGTGCTGCTTTAGCTGTAAGTAACACACTCTTCTTAATCTAGTCATTTAACTGTGCCACACAGTATCATTTCAAAGATTTAGTCTATGTTTTTTGTGCCTACTATTACTAGAGATCTTTGCCCACTGATGTCACGATGCCTAATGCTGCATGACATAACAGAATATGTAAGTCTTGCCTATTCGTCACGGCACGTAACTTTGTCAATGTTAGTACTCTTGTGTGCCCGGTTGCATACTAGAATTGTGACGTTACTACCATTTGTGGCCCGCATAGTCACGGTTCTTTAAGCCCCATTTGTCACGGAGGCAATGATCAGATGAGAAAAGTATCGTCTACACCCTGAGAGCTTCTTATAACTTAACCACAGTTGACCTGTTAGTTCGCAACCAACACGAATAGCTAGAATCGGCCTCCCACTTAAGAGCAGTTATCTTGGACTACATGCTGCCTCGTCTGGCTTCAATCAATTAATAGCTCAATATATGTCTGAATTTTTTCATGGCAAAGTAACAAGTTCGTCGCAATCTTCATTGCTTTTATTGGACTAAGAATTCGTCCAGCTTTATGTCGTCAACTATTGTTAGGCTTTACTACGTTAAAATGAGAGCCGTCACTCGTAATCTCAAGCACCTTCGCAATGTGCTTTGCTACTCGATGATGTCTAGCCAGAATAACGAGCAATATAAATTCCATTGCTCCCACACATTCAAAAGCTTAACCTCTCTCGATTCATATTCTCGATTCCTGAAAAATAGCTCTCCACACACTTTCAAAGAATATTCAAAAGGAGATTCCATTGATAAACTCGACAGCCAGCTGACCATATGAGTTATAGTCACTGAAATGGAAAATTCATCCGACTGACCCTTGCACACATTAGAGGGCTTACAGCAGGAAACTGTTCGTCAAGTGATATAATATAGAAGGATAAGTTCAACTGCAATTAAACTAGGTAATTCAGTTGCCCAAGTCAGAACCTTCCAAAGTTTCTGAAATTGCTTCCAACATCCAAGTGCATCCAAAATCAGTTTCGTCAATCTTGCTGCATTTTAATTTTCCATTTCATGCCGGAAAGTAGGTTTCTACCAGTTCTCGGTTTAAGGTTCTTGTGAATACCTAATATGTCGTAGTTTTACAAAGATAGCGTGATTGCAGCAGCATCATCATCGACAAGCCTTTAGTTTGTTACAACGTCTGCTCCCGGACGCTCTCAGGTCATTGCATCAACCAACCCGTTCATTCACTTATATGCCGTTTAAGATAATCTGTTTCTGCTAAGCATGAACTAAATTTACTTGTATAATTCATGACAGGCAACCTCTCTCAAAGCGAACCTCCGTGGCGTCCTTGACATTGATTTAGTAGCCGAGATGCAAGCGTCCATTCTCCGTTTCTGTGTACATCGTTTAACTCTATCGTAGGTCACCCAGCTATTAGCTGGAGCTGGCGTCTTTATGAATCCTAGCTAGGGCATTGTTTTGTTAGGTAGACTGGCCGCTGTAGGCGGGAGCAAGTCACATATTGCAGCCAGATTAGACCGGGTAGCAGCTGCTCGCTCGCTCGCTTTGTCTCATGCACTCTCTCTGTCTCTGTCTGTCTGTCTCTGTCTCTTTGTCTTTCTCTGTCTGCCTGTCTGCCTCTCTCTCTATCTGATGCTCTCCTGACCTCGGTGTCCTTAACTTTTTCTCTCTCAGTCTCTAATGTTTTCTTTCTCTCTGCAATGATCTCTCTCTCTCTCTCTCTCTCTCCCTCCCCCTTCTTTCTCTGTCCCCCTCTTTCTCTTTCTCTCTCTCTCTCTCTCTCTCTCTCTCTCTCTGGAGGAAGAGAAAGAGGGGGACAGAGAAAGAAGGGGGTAGGGAGAGAGAGAGAGATCATTGCAGAGAGCGAGAGAGAGAGAGAGAGAGAGAGAGAGAGAGAGAGAGAGAAAACATTAGAGAGTGAGAGAGAAAAAGTGAAGGACACCGAGGTCAGGTGAGCATCAGATAGAGAGAGAGAGAGAGAGAGAGAGAGAGAGAGAGAGAGAGAGAGAGAGAGAGAGAGAGAGAGAGAGAGAGAGAGAGAGAGAGAGAGAGAGAGGCAGACAGACAGAGGAAGACAAAGAGACAGAGGCAAACAGACGGAGACAGAGAGAGTGCATCTCTCTCTCTCTCTCTCTCCCTCTCTCTCTCTCTCTCTCTCTCTCTCTCTCTCTCTCTCTCTCTCTCTCTCTCTCTCTCTCTCTCTCTCTCTCTCTCTCTCTCTATCTCTCTCGTTAGCCTTTTAGATTTTTCTCTAATCCAGATCTTCTCCAGGCATATACTGGCGCAGCCTTGAAAAACTTGAGCGACAGTTACGATTACGCCTAATGCGATGCAACTTACGAGTAAGAAGAACTCCTTCCGAAATCTGGGCTTAGCCCAACGTGCGGCCGATTGAACAAGTCACTGTCAGTACTGTAGCCACAGTAGTCTAGGCTCAGCTAATGAGGTAGGCTAACCTGTTCATAGGACACCCAACAAGCCCGATAGAGGTCGAAGGTCACCAATTGGCGATTGGGGCAGTGGTGGTGGAGTGTACAAGCGAGCTGAAACCCTAGACATTCCATTGCTACTTACGTCAATCTCATTAGGCGGAGTTGCTATTATATTGCCCAGCTCGGGTAGGTGTACCCAGGGCAGTCGGATGGTAAGAGCAGTCTTTCAGCAAATCCCAGCAGCTGCTGCACTGGAATCCGGCAGTTTCGCTGGACCGGTGCTTACCCACAGTATTTATGACAGTTCCTATTTTGCTATAATTGGTCTCACGAGTAAGTATGGCACCAATGGTCTTTGACTTGCCAAAGTTCGCCTGAACGGCAGCTGCGATTTGTCAAGTTCATGGTCGCTGGAGAATGAATGCAAAAGGAGACTGCTGCTGATGTTAGTGATGCAGTCATACGAAAAGACATTCAGGAGAGCAATAGCCTAGTTGCTAATTGATTGCTAATTGGTTTTCATCCTGTCCGGCCAGAAGTAAGAGCACTCAAGATAAGTGCTACTCTGTGCAATTCATCAATAGAGCTGGTCCTAATTGGCCCCTTGCATGCTTCGAAAATTATGAGGTTTGCAATAATGAATATGACCCTATTAACTAGAAAGCAAGCAATTCGTGCCTCTGGGGCCATGGGATGTGGGTTTTATGGAGCCGTTCAAAATGCGGCCTAATCTCAACAGCTGCTTAGTTGTTGCTGACAGAACGACTGTTGTGTCTTGAGTAAATTGTTACTTTTATGCCAGTTTGCAATGAGATTCACCTCGAGTATCTTTCTCTAATAGCGTAGCAAACGTATGTATGCTCTGCTGTATGCGTTCAGTTGGTTGATTCAGGTCCACAATGAAAGGAGCTGAGGTGGACGAACGAAGATGACCGACGACCTGGACTGAACATACTGTAAATGGCTTTAAAGACTAGACTTTCTAGGCGAATGATCGAGCACGTGAATTATTGCAGATCGAGTGTCAAGCAGCAGCCATTACACCTTCCGTAATTCGCTACCAGGGCCAAGTATTACCTACAGGATGTACGTGGGAGTCGATTCATGTCCGTGTCATGTCCGTGTTATTTTGCAATCGGACCGCCTTGGCGTCCTTTCCTGCCGCCGAGTGGCTGAATGTCCGTGTGGCCTTCGAGGGCAAATGCAACTAGGTTTGTAATGTCAAGGCTATCGGCGACCCAAAAGAGTCGGCCGTGAGTAATCGCACTGGCTGTAGTTTGGTCGCACAGCAGAGAGCCAGCCGATGCCCAACTCCGACAGTTTATTCCCAACGCACGGAGCCCAAGAGCGCACGGCTCCCCTCAGCCCCTGCCCTCACACGACTCCCCTCCCCTGGTCAACTCCGATGACTCATCGACCACAATGGTGCACCGGCCGACCCTGATGGTGAATCCACCATCTGACCATCAGCTGGTTACCGGCCTGTGTCCATACCACATCACAGGCGGACCACAGCTGTGCACCGGCCCCTCTCGGTGGTGCTTCTAACAGCTCACCCGTGGCTTATCAGACATACAATACATACATACGAACTACACGCTCCCTTGACCTTACGGTCACAAGTCAGTTGCCGGCATACAATATATACATACATACGTACATACGAACTACACTGGCAAAGAATGTCGCCTCGATTGCAATGCGTAAATATCCAATTATGGATATTTACGCATTGCAATCGAGGCGACATTTAATATTATGGAAGAGAACGAGGAAGAGAAAGATAGAAAGTAAGAGTAATAGGAAGAGGAAGAGGAAGAAGGAAGAGGAGACAGAACTGAGAAGGAACACGCGGGAGCAATTTAGCCACCTCCCGGTAAGCTAAGAGGAAGTGGCTCTGATCCCACCTACCCAGCAGCTGTTTAGCCGAGCCTTACCAGTTTCTTGCGGGGGGGGGGGGAATAGCAAGACCCGTCGGACGGCTCTGTAGCCCTGCACCGCAATGGAAGACGGCTCAGCGTCTGCAACTAACAGCCGACGCTGAGCAGCATGCAGTTCGCAAGTCACCTAGCTGTCCAGAATGCAATCGCTCGGAAGAAAAGCTGGGATGTTTCGTCATGCCAGATCCGTCACGATTATGAGCTTGGTTACTTAATTTAAACCCGAAAACCGTATGCAATTGCCACGATTAGCCAATGCTGAAACATGGCATGACATTTTCCTATGAGATCGGATTAATGTTTGACTAACGACCTGGCCGGTATAAAAGATGAGAGCGTCACACCAGTCCTGTTCTTGGAGCGACCGTCTGTCGGTTGGTGAGTTGCAGTGCTTCACGTTAGCAGCTATAAGCTGGTAGCAAGTTTACCTAAAGTAGCTAACCGTACCGGCTGTAATATAGGCGCTCTCATTTTCACTCTAGCCAGTTCAATGTTGCTGATAGTGCCGCTCGCATGACTTCTAGCAGTTCTGTCGCTACCGTTGGCGACGAGTTAGATGTGTATGCACTCCGATCTTGGTGCTGCCACCTGAATTAGTGGGTGCTAGATGCATGATCATAGCGGTAGCACACATCTGTCAAAAAATGAGCTCCAGCAACACATCAGCGTGAGGTGATAAAGGGATTGATGCAGCCAGGCAACGTTTGTTTTCAATCGTTGCTGGTGAAATTCAATCAGTTCAAACGAGGCGCTGTGATATGCGTATGAAGCTGGTTTTTGTCTGTATCAGGAAAATTGATTCTTTGCAGACTATCGTTCGTTCAGAGCACAGGTGAATACATTAAGAGTTATCCGTCTTTGATCTATTAATAATACAGGGAGCAGAAAGTAGTCGCGTCTACAGCTTGGGTTAAGCATTTAGAATTGTATTGATCGTCAGCAGGGTTATTACAATTCTTGCCTACTGTTAATTTTTTAAAGCATTTACGTTTGGCCTTGTAAACAGAAAACACTCAGCTGTCGCACTATAATTAGCCTGGCTAGGTAAATAAGCAATTGTATGAACTGATGATGGTTAAAGCACGAATTAACGGAAGATTCTTACCCTGCTAATGGCAAGCAAAAGTTCCCCAAAGTTAGGTCGTTGCTTAAGAGTGCCCTTGCAACTGCAATGAGGAAAGATTAGCGCATTTGAGATCCTCTAATAACTTATTTCGAAGTTGCCCCCGATGGGGAAAAATTAATCATCCACGTAAGTCACCGAGAGGTAAATTGCTAGCAACATATTCAAGCAGTTGGAGTCAACATTTGAATTGATTGCTATTGTTCGGCGTATGATTCGAACCAACTCACTGCTGATCATCTCGATTGTTTAAGCATCCAGACGTTTTTTCGATGTGAACACAGTTTTTGCCACTTTTTGGTGAACTATCGGAGCCGGATATGTCAGGTGTAGCAATCAGTTGTGCACTGGGTTTCGAGATAGAAAGCTGTACTTCTCGCATCCAGTATACAGGTGCAACTAATAGTCGTTAGGATTTTCAATACAAAGTAACCACGTTATACTAATCGCTGCCAGTAAGCAGGTTAAAATTCAGAGAAACGTTTTTGGGACGCATGTAGGACTACTGGAGATACAGTGGTTTGTACAAGGCTTTAAATGCATTTCAAGGAGCCAAGAGTGCACAATTTATTTCTACAATGACGATCTGTTCTGAGGCGGAAGTCTGTGTTTAAGCTACCTAACAATTCCATCAAACGAGATCGACGCTTTGCATGCCACAGTTTTGAAAACTCGGAGCGAGCTGTGGCTGCCTGCCCTAATGTGGCCGCCTGCCGAGCTCAGTAATTTCGTAATTTCGCCTCGACCGAGAAGGAACGACTCAGGAGCCTCTTGGTTACCTCTCCAGTAGCTCCTCCGATTGAAATTTTGAGACTATACTGCGTTTAGCGTTCAAAGTTTGGCATTGAAGCTTAGGCTTTCTAAAAAGAAATAGCGACCATATTTATAATTGCAGATAGATCGTCAAGCAGCAGTCATTACACCTTTTGCCTTTGGCTACCATATCAGATATTGCTGGCACGAGTTACGTTGGGTCCAGGTAAGTCAAGGGTACGAACAAGCGGTTCACCATGACGCCCTTCGCCACAAGCGGCTAACAGAACATTTACGTGGCTTTTAGTGGCAAACTAATTAAATTTAAAAAAGTCGTTTCAATAAATTGTGATCCGAGGATGTCTGCCTAGGTAATTCGCACGTAAAATGAATTTCGCTTCGAGCGCAATACGTTGAAATTGTACTTGTTATCGTCCTGTGAAAAGGCACGTGCCGAACTGGAATCGTCAGTATGATCTCAATCGGTTGAGAGAGAGAAAACGCTAATTCATTCGCACTAAAAGTTCTAGTTGATACATATTTCAAAACGAAATGCACAAACTAAGGCAAAAAAATGTTACCGATGTTTCTGCAATATATCCATTGCAAAAGCTAGGTTATATTAAAGCGTCCAAAATTTCGAAGTTGGTTTAACGAACTGCCTCTAAATTACGATATTTAGAAGGCGATGACTTAGTGAGAGAGCAATACAACAATCGTAAATTATGAAAACGTGGAACCCGGGAGGTTTGGCAAACTATTCAAGCAGGCGTTCCTATGAACGCACGTTTTGCAGGGGTGTCCAACACGTGGCCCGCGGACCACAACCCGGCCCGCCGAGGTCTTCTATGCAGCCCGCAATGTTATCCAAAAAATATTTGTCACTCCATGTTTTTCGTTAATTTTTAATCATTACAAACGGCGATATAAGGCGCTGTGATGTACTTCACGCGTGCGAGAAGCGTGAAGGTGTCCGAATGGCTATTTTCGCGGGAAGGTAAAACAATCGATTTATTTTGCTAGCCTTCATGTGAACATTTTGGCGTAAAGGGGTAATATATTTGTGCTACAGCGGTGCCATTACGATCACATTTATAACGCTTCCGCTAGCGGAATTAACTGTTTCACACTGTGGATGGAAAAAAAGAGCCGTTTCTCAGCTGCTACTGCACGAACTGGAATCAGGCAGGTAGGTTTTTAAAAAACGCGTATTGCTCAACTTACTTACTAAAACTAAGATATTGCTGTGATAAAATATAAATTAATCAATTCGTAACTGATCTGTTTTTTATTTCACAGAGAAAAATGGCGGCGAATGTGAATACTAACAAAACACGAAAAATTGACGCAGAAGGAAGACTTTTCAAAGCATCTTGGACTGTAGACTATTTTGTAATGGAACGCTTTGATAGGATAATGTGCCTAATATGCCAAGAAAAAATTGCCGTTGCAAAGGAGTACAATGTTAAGCGACATTTTTCAACAAAGCATGGCGACAGTTACAACAGTCTGACTGGTCAACTTCGAATTGATCGCGTGAACTCGTTGAAACAGAGGGTCATCGGACAGCAGTCATTGTGTACAGCAGTCAGCAACAAGTCTGAGGCTTCAACTAGAGTAAGTTTTTTAATAGCTAAGTGGGGGAAAGCATTTTCCGATGGCGAATTTGTTAAGGAATGCCTCAGGCTGTTTACTGGTGTGGTCTGTCCAGAAAAGAAATCAGAAGTAGAGAAAGTCAGTCTTTCTCATCAAACGGTTGCGAGAAGAGTTGACGAGCTCGCATCCAACATAGAAGAAAGTCTCACTAAAAGACTTGCTGAATGCGAATTTTTTTCTCTTGCGCTCGACGAAAGCACAGACAATAGCGTTACGGCTCAACTGTCGGTGTTTGTACGCGGAGTAACAGGAAAGTATGTGATTATCAAAGAACTGTTGGATATATGTTCAATGAAAGGCACTACAACGGGGAGGGATATTTTAGATTAGGTCAAGAGGGTCCTCACAAAATTTAATCTTCCTGAAACTAAATTGATTGGTTTAACCACAGACGGAGCCCCTTCAATGACAAGTAGACACAATGGATTTGTATCTTTAATGGTAAAATTAGTACCTCACAAAATTGTCAGCCATCACTGCATCATCCACCAAGAACAGCTATGTGCAAAGGTCTTGAGAATGCAACATGTAATGGACAATGTAGTTTCAACAGTCAATGTGATAAGGTCTCGTGCGCTAAACCACAGACAATTTCAGGCTTTCCTTGAAGAGTTGGGATCAGATCATTGTGATGTCATTTATTTCTGCCAAGTCCTTTGGATAAGTAGGGCAAACACGTTAGCCATGTTTTGGTCACTTCGGGACGAAATAAAAACATTTATGACAGAAAAGGGAAAGATGTTGGCTTCCTCGATGACCAGCAGTGGTTGAATGACTTGGCTTTTTTGGTGGACATGACCAAACATCTTGTATATCTTAATGTCAAAATCCAAGGTAAGGATCAACTGGTCCATAAAATGTATGAGTGTGTTGTCGCGTTTGTGCAAAAGCTGAAACTTTTCCGGAAACACTTAGATCAGAAGAAACTGTTACATTTCACAACACTAGCAACAAGATCGCCTGAAACGCTGGCTCATATGAAGTAATCCGCTCTTGTTAGCAAACTTGTTGATGAATTCGAAGAGAGGTTTCAGGATTTCCAACAACATGCGGATGACATGAACATGATTAGTAATCCATTTAATATCAATCTCTCTGATGCACCCGATGAATTTCAACTCGGACTAATCGACATTCATAATGAAAGCAATTTAAAAACTGCTTATGATCAGCATGACCTTATTACCTTTCACAAGCAGTATGTTTCATCAGAGTCTTTTCCTAACCTAGCCAAGCATGCTCGCAGGTATATTGCTCTTTTTGGCCGCACATATTGCTGTAAACAGCTTTTTCCAGACTGAAAAATGTGAAAACAAAGACTCGATCCGTTCTCACAGATGAACATTTATCAGGAATCCTTAGAATTGCCACAGCCACTGTTGCATCAGATGTCGACTTTTTATGCAAACAGAAACAATGCCAAATATCTCATTGATGCCTGCAGTGCAGAAGACATTGAATACCTGTGGCATTAAATTAATCCGAAGACATTAATATTATGTGAGTCATTGTCATGTAATTTTGTAAGTTTGATAAGTTTCTGTCTTCATGTTATTCAAATAAAAATCCAAAAGTAAAAGATTGGCCATAATATCTATCGAATTATTTTCCAGGACACATAATTAAATTTTTATTATTTATTTATTTTTAATTATAATTATGCTAAACAATACTATTGTATTGCGGTTTATTTATTAAGTATAATAGTAATAGTCATACTAAATTATGATCTTATTTTCTGATGCGGTCAACTACGCCAATTTACATGTGGTCCCCCGGACCTTTTAAATTTTTGAAATGTGGCCCCCAACGCAAAAAGATTGGACACCCCTGCTCTAATGCTTACTGCTTAATAATTGCTAAAGTCTAGAACCAAAATTGAGCCCACTAACTAGGCTTGAATTTTAGATGTGATAATTTATCAACAGGAATCGCTCGGAGTTCTATGTTGGTACCTTTAGAGGGATGAAGGAGTTCCATTTCAGTATTTTTCATTTGCAATTGCATGTACATGAAGTTTATAAAAAAACAACTAATCTAATTCTGACTATTTATCCTTAAATATAGACTACACACTTCAGAATATGGTCATTAACAGCATATTTTAAGGATACGAAATTTTATTAGTGAGCGTGATCTAACTGTCAATGAAGGATTAATTAACCAGAAAAGTATAGCTTACATTTCGTGGATTTCTCGCCTAGAGTAAATTCAATTTGTCCACTTTAAGAGTCATATTACACCACTTAAATTAGCATCTAAGTATTTTATGCTAATATGGATCATGATGAAAATGATTATCCACCTGTGCCCATTTAGTCAAGTGATCATGAAGTCGTCGTAAGCTCCTAGAGTTGCTTTACATGTATTAATCTTAATGATAATACAAATAATAAAGGATTGTTATACCATCCCATAAGAGCAAATTTCTTTTCTTATTAATTTAAAAATATTGGAACAATTTCATCTGATTAGTGAAGCAGAATTTCTTGCCACATAAGCGTGTAAAGGATAACGGACATTTAGTGAGTTAAAGGGGGTGATGTCGGATGATTATTTGTAGCTTGAAATACTGCATTTTCTTGCTTGCTTTGGTACAAATTGTAGCATTTTTAATAATAGATTTTCATAGTCAATACAGGTAGCTACATTACTTGGTTTCCTTAAATTCATAGCTGGATTCGGTGAGTACTTTTTCCGTAGACTTTGCTCCTCTGTACTCTTCAGTGCCTGTTCCAGCCAAGGAGATGTCTTCAGTTTTTGCAATTAGTTTTCGACACGGAACAATTGATTTCAATACATCAAGCACCGTCTTCTCTTTAGCACAATGAAAGCAAAATATGAGTAAGCCCTGAATAGAATTAAAAATGCAAAACAGATACTGGCACACTATGCCGAACCAACTGGATTGCCGAATCATTAAAAATCCGAAGATCCAAGTCAATCCTAAAACGCATAAAAGCCAGTAAAATTACTTTTAAATTATTAGAGCAGAAGCAAGTAAAAGATAAATCCTACTAAAAATACATTCTATAGGAAAGTTTCTTAATCTTTAGGCGCATATCACACTTTTTGAATAGCAGAGATGTTTCAACTTCTATAACATTAATCAACTCTAATACAAACTTAACACCTTGATTAATAAAAGCTCATTAAAATTTAAGCTATATAACAGAAAAAGTCTATTAAAAAAAAGATGCCGCTCACTGTAGCTCACAAAGTGAAACAGAACGAAATAGTGATTGTAATTATATTCACTATTTATCCTGCTCTCATAAATTTATAATCCAAGACCTTATATAATTCTATGCTTAGTTAGCATATTTCACAATATCCAACAAGTCGGCAAATGTCATTGTTAGTCTTGCAAACTACGTACATCTAGAGGATTCTTGAAGTATTATAGCAATATTTATTACTTTTTAGGCACTTAAGCTCTAGTCAGTGTTTTGTTACATTTGCTCGCCATAAAATAGCACCTCCCCGGGATTATGCAACCACCAAAGGGTTGTCATTAGCGAAAGCACATAAAAACTCTATGCACCGGATTAAGTGAATAAGTAAATATGTACCCACAGTCAGAGAACGCTCATGGAATTGCATAATTGACTCAAGTATCGTGTTAATTAACCATATTGTTGTATTCTTTAAGGTTTTGCTAAATTCATTTTTTTAACTCTCACTAACTTTAAAAAATGAAGTTAGCCGTATTCAGACCTATAGGCTGTATATGCGAAACCATCATGTCTAAAATTTAAGCCTTTAGCCTTTTTTTAGGGTCCGACGCCAGTTATTTTCCTGTGGAATATATACTCCAGTATAACAAGAGTACAGTCGCGTTAATGCATTACATTTTGGACTTGCATACATGTATTTCAGAATTGGCAAACATTCCAGAATAGATAACTGTGATAAAAATTGAAGTAATGTATTTTTTCTCTGCAATCATCTTCAAATTTCAGGTTCAAATAATGACGAAACTTTCAAGGGTTCTGAACTAAGACGTAGCTCGGGCCTGCAAATCCCTGGGGATGCCGATAAGTTATCGTGCCCTTCGTAGTTGTGGCATGCTCACTGCGGAACGAGGCAGCAAATCTTTTCCCGGATGCTCTGCTATTTGAGGAGAGCAATTGCATCTGCAGTCATCAGACAGAAGAGGTATACTTAGTATTATTATACAGGAAATGAAGTAAATACTTTCTGGTACTGTCTTGTCCTGTTTTTACTGATAATACCAACGTAATTGAAAACCGTAAAAAGAACCCTAGATATATTTTCATTAAAAATAATGAAGACAATGAACTTAATTTATGGCCATCTTCAGAACGGTTGCATTGGGTTCAAAGATCATTACTGCTTCTGTTACAGGGCCGTATTAATTACTTACCCATAACTGCGAGAACAGCAATAGCTGCTCTCAAGTGCAGCCGCATGGCCTGCACTTCCGACTGATTGGTCCGCAAAGCTATTTTGCTTCGATGACAAAAGGATCTCAGGATCAATCCAAATACAATCGAGTTGAACGTAACGACAATAGCAATAGGCAGAAGGACGCCATAGTAGAGTGCAGTTTCCTTAACCCAGCATCTGCAATGGTAGACGAACCGTAGAAAAAACATGATGGCCGCGTTTTGTGAACTGTTATTTCAAAATTTTAGAACAAGTGTTTTATTGAATATTGTGCAAGATATTTGGGGAAGCTAATGTTTAGAAGTATCTTCAGCTACAATAAAGTAATAATTACAATAATAATACATTTGATATAGCACCCTCAGAGAACTCAATCTCTTTCTAGGCACAGGAAATTTACTGTAAAGGAAGCATAGTCGAATGGTTACTGTTAGCATGCTCAAAAAGCATCAAGAATAACATGATTAGGGGTGACATGAACAGGGTCAGCACGAAAGTATGGTAGGTGGCAGCATGCACAGTGGCAGCATGCATATGCGCATAAACGTCGAATCACAGGAACCCACTCAATACTTTCACAAGTAGATGCATTTTCAGTTTAGTTTTAAATGAGGTAGAGTCAAGAGATGTCGTGGTGAAAGTCGGAACTGTGTTTAAGACTTTAGGAGTATGCGAACTACAGGCACGGTCTCAAAAAGATGTGAGTTTCGGAGGAGGTATAGGTAAACGATTAACTTCCGACAGGCGGGTGGTACGATGCTTGTCCTCGTTGAGGAACAGATCTGATAGGTGGGCTGGAGCCAAAGAATGAAGGAACCTAAAAGTGAGTGACACAACCTTGTCCCATTCCTCCGCTTAAAGACAGTTGGCGACAGAAGCTTTAGCTCTGCAGGTCCTAGACTGTGGAACTCGCTTCCACAATTCTTGCGCAACGACATCTACTCTCCAACTGCCGACTATGGCACATCTTTTTCAGCGGTCCTGAACTGCTACTTCCATGCTACTCACTACCTCAACTGCTCTCCTAACTCTGCTATGCTTCCCACTTTCTCTTTGTTGCGTGAGACGAAGTCTGTTGGCTACCAAATTCGTACCGAAAGCCGCTTAGGCTGTGAGTGCGCTATACAAAGCTCTCCTGCGTAACACCCACTTGGTCTTTATGACTTTCTGGAGTTAATGACGGAGATACATTACATTACATTACATTACATTACATTACTTGACTGGGAGCCAGTGCAGGTCGGAGAGAAGTGTTGTGATGTGGCAACTGCGACACTCACGACAGACAAGCCCAGCTGTAGAGTTTTGCACAAGCTGTAAGCCCATAATTAGCGCAGGCCGGTAGACAGGCAAGCAGTAAGCTACACAAGTTAAGGCGGGATATGTGTTCATCTAAAAAATGAATGGTATATATTAAAAATATTTTAATTTTAACAGAAGGTTTATGGTTAATTAGGATCATTGGTGGTCCATTACGTCTCGTGGTGCTAGCAAGATCTCAATATTCAATCCATACAACATAACTGGTAGTTTTCAAGATGCAGAAGTCATAAACAATATGGATTGCTATCGTGATAAGGTAACTGTCAAAATTGCCTTATTTGTGATAGTCATTAGGTGGCTGCATCCAAACGGTCCGCAGGGTAATCCTTCCTTACTGAGTGGTGGCTCGAATCCGGCTATCTCACTTATAAATTAGATCATTTCAGTTCATCTTGAATATGAAAGAGAGGTAGTGAAAGTAATAATAAGCTGTTTCAAACGTTAATTTAAAAGCTTGAATGTTTTCTCAAATGAAGCTAATATCGTGCCTGGTCTTAAACTAAGTGATCGGGCTCCTTAATATACAGATAGCACGAAGATATGCAAATCTGGCTTGCACCTAATCCGCAGCTGCTATAGGTAACTAAAAGAATAAAACCAAATATTTACGCAAAAAATGTCATACCAATGCGTGAAGATGCAAAATAATGAATAGAAAGTATTCTGAGATTTTTTCAAACACACTTGCGTTGATAATAGCGAACGATCTAAACTGTTTCCCGGCACTTATAAAGTTGAGGCAAATTCAAATCTCCATTAAAGGGTTTTTATCACTCTCCCTTTCAGCTTTTGATAGCTATCAGGTAGTTCTCTATTCTTGATGGCAACGTCTCGTCTAAGTAAATTGAGCAGCATAATTTGTTCCAATGCTAAAGTTCATCTTAATATTTGGATGAAGTGAAGTTATATGTACCGTAGTTCACGCACACACTCAGAGAGTGGTCGTGTTTAGCATGCAGTCTGTGCTCGGGTTGCGACTTTTCTAATAAAGAGCTTAGTGTAGGAGAATTTGAGACTTAATAATAATAATAATAATAATTCACTTGATAAAGCGCCCTCAGAGAACCCAATCTCTCTCTAGGCGCTTTACATTTGCTGTAAAGTGAAATGCAATTGAATGTTAAGTAAAATCATGCTTGAAAAACAAACGAAATGAATAATATGGTTAGGGGTGACTTGCCACTTAATTGAGCCTCCAGCCCAAGGGGAGATCAATTTATAATGAATTTAGAAAAAATGCGCTCCTACAAAAGTATGCATCAAATATTTTATATACGAGCAGCCACATCTTGTGATTTTGATTGATACTAAATTTTCAGAAAGTATGAGCTCTGGGATTGTGTGCTGGCTTTTCTGGCATAACTTTTGGCACAATAGCAGGGAGCGTAGAAATTTATTTATCTTGACAGTGAGGTAAGTGCAGTAGCGCAGCAATCAAAAGCGTCCGCTGGCGATCCCACGATACAAAACTCTGTATGCGCTGCACAAGCAGTTGCAGAATGAGATAACAAATATGCAGGAAGAGGGTCTCACGAGCGCTCGAGCAGCAATTGCATCTACTATAGCGAGGTGAATTCTTTACCGAGCAAAACATAGCAACCCGATACCATACGTACAATACCTCAGACCCTAAAGATTCTTCTAAGGGTAATATCTATTGTTACTTGTATTTCACTAAGAGACCTTTCCAAGTCTTGATTGCCAAGATAGCCTGGCCACGACTGCCTTCTTGACAGGAGCCGACAGCTATCAGTTCAGAGTGATACATGTGGTCTTTATGGCTCGCCATCAGAATTCCATAGCCCAATGAATCAGGTCACCGAAACACATTATAAAAGTTCGCTAGGTGCATATTTAGAAAATCTGGTACTCGTAGTACCAATTAAAAGGAGCACATGCAGACAATTGTAATGATAGGAAAGTTCTCTATTGGACTACATTACAGCGAAGCGAGGGTCAGCTGGCCATGCACTGCCGCACATATCTCAAACAAACGGATGACAGTGGATCCTGGCAAATATAAGGTCCAAGCCGGGTATGAGTTTTCAAAAGCCTAACGAAAGACCACGACTGAAGCTTTTCAAGACTGACAGGGGCTACCGACGTTTCCCAGTGAATTTTATTTGATCACTGGCTTAACGACTTAACCCTTTAGGAGCTCAATGGAAGGTTAAATAGACAACCATCTGACAAAGAGCATCCCAGATATACAGTACTATGAGACAAGCTTTGCTCATCTCCAGTTTTGTCACGTTTGATACCCAAAGAGTTGCCATTTAAGATGGATGAATCAAATAAATAAACTGCTGCAATACGAATTCAGCAGAATGATAATGGGCCACTACTCTGTAGGCTATCACTAGGTATCTAATGGAGAGATCTATCCAGCTGTTACACAGCAATACCTGGATATCACACGAGGCACATACTTCTAGTGTAGCTGTTGGACCATCTTTTGTCATTAAAAAGGATTTGAGACAGCTAATCCCGTGTTTGTCACTCTAAAGAAGGCAAAGATCGATTCTCACTTTGGAGTAAGATTCTACAGAATATTTGATTCCCCAAGAGGCCCGAAAGCTTAACACAGACACAAATAGTACATTACTAACATAGTTACATCATGTAGGCAGACAGATACAGTCTCTATTTTCTAGAGGGGGCAAACATTTGAAAAGGCAGTCCACCGGTATGCTGCAAGAGAAGGCGAAAATGTGTACTTGGTCGAGCAAACCAGCCTGACTTCAGGGCTAGCTGATGGCTTGTCATAAAATGAGAACAAGATCTCAACTGTGCAGTGTGACTCAAGAATCAAGTGCAGAATCAAAACCGAGAATTAAGTCATTAAATGAGTTTCTGTAGTTCAACTTTTCCTGAAGCAGGCAGTGATTGTGGATGACGTGTCCCTTAGAATCTAATGTTCGAATCAATGGGGAGACAATCCATTCGCCCAATCAGCTGATAACGTATACTTTCATAAAATGGGGAGACAGTTCACAGCCTCCCTCATCGAGCTCCGGTTAATGGGCGCGACCGCTCAGCAGACTCATAGAAAGGTTTCCGTGGAGCACATTATTTTGTCAGCTGGTGATGTCAGGTGTGAAACCAAAACGGTTCGTGCTAGAGCTGATCAAACATGGGTATGCCTACGTATCCATATATTCCAAATGTCTAAAATTACGCCAGTATAACTGCTGGAAAGCAGCTTCTTCATATATATTCTATACCATATAACCTCAATAGAAAACTAGGATCTGGCCTCCACTGGCCTTCTCAGAGTATGGAGCATCCCGAACCAAGACCCCGGGCACTGTCAGCGGTCTCTCTAACCACGTTGATCGCATAAAAATTCCGAGAACTCCCAGGTAAATCTTCCGCTGTATCCGTCATTACTATCTGTCTACTTACATTTTGTCGGTTCGGAGATACTGTTGATAATCCTTTGCACAGATGATGCCAACAATAATGGCCGGTGTACCTAAGGATACAAAATAGTGCACAGTTATTAGCAGATAATACTAAAACCCCGAAATTACTTTCAGTTACTCACGTCATCATGCCATACAATACTCTCTCTATGAATCACTTGCGATGAACTACTTGCTTGGCATGAACATCTATAGGAAAGAGAAGCTAGCCAAATGCGTGCAGTGGCTGCACGTGAGACAGGTGAAGTATAAGCTCACGCGCTCACTACACAGATGTCCATGGCCTTGCCATGAAGAACAAACTAGAATTTATTTTCCGAACTTTTAAATTGCAAGTGAGCAAATATTTTAGTAGGACTCCTCACAGCTTTGGCCGTTAAATTCTACAAGTTGATCATAATCTCATGACTAGTAAGTCTGAGTTGAGATTGAGTAACCCAGACTAATTGGCTCTAAAATGGCTGCAGTCTAGTATCGCTTGTCTGAGTGAATAGAAAATACAAAGGCTTTAAGGTTTGAATGTCTACATCGAATATACACGCGGAAAGCTCGGGTTATTCATTTTTGTCTTCTCTCTTTCGAAATTCAAAAGTTTTACAGATTTTGAACTTCGAGCCGCATGTCCGAATGTAAATACCCAAGACCGAGATCAAGGGAATATATATCTTTTGTACAAATGTCTTTGGATACGAAAAAGGCTAATTTCGGGCCAAGAAAGACTTCTGGTCGTTCCGCCCAACCTGTACCAGCTACTAATGCTGCAACGCAATGGATAATCGCGTTGCTGAGGTGAGACGACGTGATTGCCTGGTTAATTTCCGTTAGCCGACATTTAGCTAGAGGAGTGGCAGCAACTTCAAGTTTAGACTCATCGCCAGTAACTGTCACGCTCTTTATCATTGTTATGTTCCTGCAGTTTAGAACTCATCCAGTATTTTGGCGTGGGACTTTTTCCCTTACAACCAGTTTTCAGCCTAACTTTAATGGACAGTTTTAGACATTCGTTAGGATTTTCGGGAATAATAGGCTTTTGGCGATCAGGCTGAGTGAATACTTGTTAAAATAAAATCAGAGAAGTATAGAGCCTTCAAAATATAGTAAAAATATAAAAAAAATTGACTCCAGCAAAAGCTTAAGAACATCATAGTCATTTAAATGGCAGAAAATTCATATTCCATGAAACGTGAGCTTTTTGAAGGATCTTGTAGGCAAGCTCCTTTTTATCAAGCTTTAAATGCCACTTACTATTCACCAATCGTTCTATCTAATTACGTGCGAAAATAAGGATTCATTGAAATACGTATATGCTGTCAACGTGTGTACTATTTAATTCTTCCATGAGTGCACTAGAGAGGATAGCACCAAACACGAGATATTAGAAACTTTTTGAAGCTACAGCTGCAGACTAAACTTGCTGCCCACTAAATTTAAAGTCGGCCTGCTTATACAGAAGATCCAAAATTCCTCGCTTGACCCGCGATAGATCAGGAAAATCCAAATAAGAGTGAAAGATATTTCTACAAAGCAGGCGAATCTTGAATCGGATCAGGTGCATCCCGAAGTAATTTAGCTAATATATCAAATCATATGACCAAGCTGCTCCTAGTAAATGGTGATGGTGGATATGCATTTGCCTGAGCGGCATCTAGCCTTCAGTTGTGGGCAGTAGCTTCCGATTATGCGTGGCGTAAAAATCCAAAGGAAGGAGAAGCCAAGGAACTGCAGGTGCTGCCTGCACTCAGTTAGCAGCACTCTGCTTACCTGCAAATTCGGTTACAACCGATTTTAAGCAAAGTAAAAATCTTTGTGCTATGTAGCTTCAACTTTCAAAACTTACGGCCCAGTACCAAACAAGGTAATCCAGTCTGCCCATGCTGATTTTTGATTACCCGCGAACATTATAGACGTCATATCTGAATATCATAGGAAGTTCCAAATGAGATTTTCAACTTGCCAGTTCACTAAAGCCTAGAAGCCCACCAAAGTGAGTAGTCTCTTGAGCTTAACTACTCGTTGAGTCATTAAATAAAATCACTCTTACTTATGCAGCTTATGTGAGTTGGGCATTCAGGGATGACATAATTTGCGTTGGTCTCACATGAGTTTCGAGCTCAGAAAGAGCAGCTGTTGATTTTGAAAAGCAAGTGATAAAACAATGCTCTATAGTTAGTAATAGGGTTGCTCTTCTACGTAAACATATGGTTTAATATACCGCCAGTTCAGCATGCTACCCAGATGTGATGGCATCCTATGACTTCAGACGCTTCATTCTGCCCAGCGGAACAAATAGAAGAAGTAAACTGTCGCATAATAAAGAGGTTAAGTAGAATAACGAATTTCTACAACGATCCACTGCATGCTTTACACTAGGTAACACTTTTTTGTCCCTGAGTAATAATCAAAATTTCCCAATTGCTCATGCCTCAGAAGTATTGAACATGGCCATTATTCCTTAGAAACTTGCCTATTTTGACAATTACAGTGATAACATGAAAAATTACTCATTCTAAATGAGAAAATATGGCAATCGTCTGTTTTGCGGTTCACCTTTAATCAGAAGGAGAACCAAGCAAATCTAAATTAACATGTGTTTACTCTGAAGCTATACAAAATGCTCGGCTTAAAACGATTCAGAAATAAGAAAAGCTTCTTAAGTTGTAGCTTTAATTAATATTCCATTTTCGAAGCAATCAAGCGTAGTCCCCCATTACGATTTCTTTGCATTATCTTTAAAGGACATTCATAGTTTAGTTTAGTAAAGTCAGCTCCGACCTACAACAGCTCGACTTACAAACATTCGGAGATACGAAAGCGGCCGCCATCATGCAAGAATAGAAAGTCAGAATTTATCCGAGAAAACTTTCAAAATCAGCACCCGGCGATTATATTTGATTACGCCTCAAACAGTAGGGTGGAAACGATGTCTGACAGCTATGCATGCTAGTACCGATGGGTCTCTCTTGCTTCCGTGACTTGCTAGAGGTAAGACGTGTTCAGAGTGATGCATGCATTCCAGCTATCCACAAGCAAAGAGCCTCAGCCATCGACCAGTCACGAGGGTTTAGAGGAAGAGAGAGTTGATGCTCCTCGAGCAAGATTTTCCAAGTTCTCCTCCTCCTCCTCCTAATAGTACTTAGTAATGATAATAATAATGATAGCAATACACTTGATAGAGCGCCCTCAGAGAACTCAATCTCTTTCTAGGGGCTTCATGTACATAACAACAACGTCGGCTTCTGTGTGCCCAAAATACTCCACATTATGGTATGCAAATATGATCTTATTTACCAGTTGTCATTTATTTCTTGTTTGTTATGAATTTTAAAAACAATTAAATATTTTTAATATTTATATATATATTATATATATATATAATTATAGATTATATAATTATAATTATAATTATATAATTACATATATAATTATAAATAATATATATATATATATATATATATATATATAATATTTAATATTTAATATTTGATTAAAATATTTTAAAATATTTTTACCTAAATTTTTAAAGCAACTTAGTATGTTTATCTTCCTATGCTTTTGTAAGAACTTACAGTAGTAAAAATTTATTCTCGACCTACGGTAACTCGAATTGTGCAGGTTTTGCTGTCTCTATCTGCTACAAGTATATCCGCTGAAAGCGCCTTGGTCCTTCGACGAATAAGCCACAATATTTTGCTTGAATTTGTTCAAGATGAGCATACATTGTATGGTCTGTGAGAAATATTCAGCTACAATTTATTATAGTTCTTCAGAAGATTTTGAACAAATGCTAACATTTTTTAGCCTTGTGATTGCCCTGGAAGCCATAACTAAGCAATGAAATAACTGTTTCAAGCCACTTTTCGATCCTGTTTGGCTATTTGGTAGATTCCATACTCTCTATGATCTTAATATGTAGTTCCATATAGATAAAAGCTTCAACTTTGACCTCAGAAAGCTTGGGAAAGACTTCATGGAGGTACTTGAAGTCTGCTGACACATCGTCTAGGGCTGTGAAAGTGTGAATGATTATGCCTAACTTTTTAGGCTCAGTTATGGCTCCAGTACCATTTAACATTCTACTAGTGGCTGCGAGTGGATGTTATTTTTTCTGAATGAGAAACTGGTTCCATGTGGCAAGCGCTTTTTTGACAGTGTTTCTTAGCTCCCAAGCGGTTTGATAATAAAAAAACAAGGAAGCTTCAAAGAGTTGCCTTTGAGGCCTAGCAGAAGTGAGTCAATTTAGAAGTCTCAAATGACCACCGAGTCATAGTCACCGTACTTCAAAGCAATCAGCAGCATCTTGATACCGGTATAGTATTCTTTGAGCTGTACAGAATGCGCGATAACGAACGACGAACACTGTTTTCGTTGATTTTGTCCACGGAGGAAATATGCTTGCGTCCGCAGCGAGCAGAAGCAACAAGCACCATTCCTTAAAGATATGCAAGCGGCCTTTTAAGGCAGTGAAACGATTGAGTAAGGTCATTTGACGGGCCAGGCTTGCCTTCACACTTCAAGTTACAGAGGACCGGTAACAGCACCGTTTTATATCTCTGTGGTAGATCCAGGAAAGAAAATCATAGATATGTTAGATGAAATAGATTTGGATAGATCGAGTGAATTATAGCTGGCTGTAAGAAGTCACCAGGTATGCACATGGTGAGACACAATACGGTGCCAGTGGTCCTGGAGAAACTGACTAAAGGAAGTATTGAAGCGGAGCAAGATGAGGGCCCAATTGTCCAAATGGCTCTCTAGAAAAGTTATGGAGAGATACAGTGGTTTCTCTAAGTAACAGCAGGGGAATATCGTAGGGTTTGATAAGTTAGATCTGCTAGAGCAACGGCTCAGTTCTGAAACAAAATGCTGACGGTAGCAAACCATTCCAACTCAATTTTCTCTACCCAGATGCGCCACTAGTTCGATAGCCTCAATTTTGTAGCAGCAAAAGAACCTTGGTGGCTGATAACTCTCAATAGCATACTACCTTTAGTGGATGCCTCTAAAAACCATTACTTTTATTGGGCTGACAGTGCATTTAAAACATAAAAAGATGTTTAGCCGATATATGGGCCTACTTATACGAATTCTAGAGTAAGAGTAAGGAATGTAGCTTTGAGCTATTTGCGGTGGAAAAGGCACTTAAAATTACGTTGGTAGATCGACTATAAATTTCCTTGATCAGATGGATTTTCAATTTAAATGCCAGGAGCAATCGGTCAGCTAGTCCATCTGACGCAGATCCTGTTTTGATAAGATTAGGATTATGATTTGATATGATTATCACAATACGTATGCTTGTCATGTGTAAGAATTAGTGAGGGCTTTCATCAGGAGTCAGTGAAGACATGAGAAATTTGTGCGCCTCTACATCGGTATGAAGCTTTGGCAGGTCTTAAATGGGTATCATCTCTAGTGTGGTGTAGTCTTGACTCCCAAAGGTCAATAGCTGGCGTTTAGCAGAATAGCCTCAAGTCTCATGAAACCTTCCCAGCAGTCAGTATCGGCCGTTCTCAACCGACTGAGCCCTGCCCTCGCTTATTGTCCATAGCTTATACGTCAATGGGTGAACCAATCGAATCCCTGTCTCTTGCCTACGCTGTCTACTGCTGCCCGGTTTCCACACTACTCCTTCCTGACGTCTTCTAATTAGACAGGCAGGAGCCGCCAAGGTTAGTAGGTTTGATCAAGCTAGTAGCTAGACCAAGTTGAAGAGTTCACTAGTTAACCAAGCCTAAATCGGCTTCAAACTTTTCTCCATACTGTATGTAGATGACTAACAATAGCCTATCCCTTTTGGCTTGATGTTTCACGTCGGTCTTTTCTAAGTTTTTTTCCAAGAGCTGTAATTTGATGCATTTGTACTCGTCATAAGTACTAATGAGTGCAAATCATCCTTGGTCAACCAGATAAGAAATAAATTCAACAATACCAGCTCAGAAAACGTTTGGGGCTAAAAGTAAAATTATCTCTAGTCTAAATGCAAACATATTTCACCACAAATATCGGCCACACAGTGGATGCCCACAAGAACGTAAGCAAGACATTTCTGCCAGATCTCAGAAATCAATGTCTTTCTTACATTTTTCTTTCATGGTATTGGGTGATGATAATGTTCAACGCATCTTGGTTTTCACGTACTGCTTTAAGAGTACGTGAAAACATCATGATCATTTCTTATTGAATACCTAGCAGTTATTATGCATTTTCCACTTCATAATGAAGTTGTATTGGTTTAGCCAGCACATTAAAAGACAATAGGTTAGCGAACTTTGGGCTGCCAGACGGCAGATGCAACTTGTAAGCTATTTTATCCTCTCTCGAATGTTATTACATAATCCCTTGAGTGGCGCCAAGAGATGTATGCAGAGTGGTAGAAATGCTCAGGCAGGACTCTGATCGTGCAGCTCTTCATGCCTCACGCCTGAAAAAGTATCACATTTAGCAGCTAGCAAGGTGCAAAAGCTAATGCTATAAGACACCAATCAACTGTATGAGTGTAGATCGAAAACTAAACAAAAAATAGTTAACGATTTAGCTGATGCAAAATGAAAGTGCTAATTTATGGAAATTGTAAAAACCGATCGTAAGCTGTAAAGTCAGCAATTACTTATGGTTATGTATTTGACAGATGTTTGGTTCCACATGTTCCAATAGAGTTTTAATTTGCCATTACCACAACTAGAGAGAACCAAAACGCTAAATTTAATATTCAATCCTCAATAGCTTTGAGATAACTTACCCCATGCTGTCACAGATGCTTTGACGATGAAAAGAGGAACATAAATACCGATGACTTTCACAAACCTAGAATTGAAAGCGACCCAGAACTTCTATTGAAGAAGCTATATTTTTGTCTAAAAACGGTCTTAGTGCACATGAGTATCAGGACCCTCACAATAATTTATACATGTATACAGATCCTGACCCGTGCTCTCTAGCAAAAGAGGAGGAAAGAGTTCTCTCTTTGTTTGGGCTTTGCAATGTAGGGGTCATCAAATTGAAAAATTTAGTTATTGCAACTTCAGCAGCCACTTCTCAACAATTTCGTCCTAAAGAAACCAGTTACGTTGCCAGAGAAGATGACCTGTATACTTGCTGAATTTTATTCCATATTCTTCGTGAATGAGCGCATTGAGTAGCATCCATTGCACTCGTCTTTTGCTTCCAAATACCAATATAGAAAGATAAAAACAGCCAGCAATGTTATCTTTGCTTTTTTTGCCGATTTGCGAGGAATGTGGCAGCCGGAAAAATAAAAAATTCATTTTAACGAGAAAGAAACTTGTCACCATGCCTACCGAAGTGCAAGCAGCACTTATCTCACAGTTCTTCTAAATGTGAAATCATTTTTGAGGTGAATAATAGTTATAAATTTGTATTGCACCGTCAGAGAACGGACTCTCTTTCGGCAATTTAAAGATTCTGGAAAGAAGTCATGACACAATGATTCGTGGGATAGTGAGTTAATGCATGTTGAGTGAATATATTAATGCTAATTCTCCAAATTGAAATTGTTCGCCTCATCTGTAGTAAAAATATGCTTATCAGACTTACCGCAAGTACTGTAGAACAGCTTCCACCGCCATCCACGCAAATGCACTCAGAAGAAAGTAGTGCAGCAGTACGGCGATTATTGTGCAGGCTGTTTTGTTCGCACCCATGTCTATCCCCACCAAAAATATGACGTTTAATGAAAGCAGTGCTAACGACAAGTTGAAGAGTACCTTCTGAGAAAGAGTTTGTCTCATTTTCCTAAAATTCAAATGTAAAATCATTAGATAACGCTTGCTATCATTTGCTGTTTAAGTGCTCAATTGCAAGCAGAATTGAAGTTCAAAATTCCTTGAATACAGAACGGGTCTGGATTTTTGCTTAAAACTGTTTGTAGTTGATAGTGAATCCGTAGAATGAGCGGATGAAAAATTTTTGGGAGAAAAGCATAAACACCCAAGTAAAAAAGTAGATTATGCGTTATCATATCATATCATTTCATATCATATGTAGTATATATGATAGGCAAAGTCCATAGCTTTCCAGGTCAGGCAAAAGTCAAGATATAAAGAACACTAAAAGGAGCATAGATATTGGCGGTATTATTTTTTAAAGCAGCTTGTTCTTGTGACCATGAGCGTAGGTGTTTAAGCAGCAAGCGGTGCACTATCTTAGATTTTTTGAAAGAGTTTTTCAGCCTCAAAGTATTATTTCACGTTAGAAAAGTGCAGCCATATTGACTGTCAGTGAAAGGGGCTCACCAGGTAGGACAGATGATATTCAAGCCCACCATACAAATAAATATTATTTCCAGGGAATTTTCACGGGTATCAGCAAGTCTTTTCAGTTCACTAAGGCGGGTATAAAGTTTTTAAGTCGCAAAGTGAAAATCAGTGTTGAAACATTATTTGCTTTTACGCTCAATTACAGCTAGAAGCTGCAAATTCGAAATATCTAAATAGGTGGATTACCAAGTGCCGGGTGATAAGACTTTTTTTTTTACTCAGGATATTAATCGCATATAAAGTAAAAAATATAGTCTATGAATATTCATCCTAGGTTAAGATGAGTTGATTCAAAACACCAACATTTGGTATAAATAAAAAATATATCAATTAAAACTTACTTGAATATTATGAATGTGATCAGAACAATTAAAAGCGAAGCAATTGACATGCTTAGCCCAACTGTCGTCAGCAGGGTAAGGACTTCTTCATGAGCTTCGTCTGACGACTGGGTTTTCTGCAGAAGTGAAATAATATTCAACTAGGATAGCCATTTTTCAAAATTAAAACGACGAAATGGTATTCTGCAAAAAAGCAACCAATATGGCTTTTAAAAGCGCCGAATTTAGTATTGAGAAAGTAAACATTATGGTCTTCGAGGGATAATCTACTGTCGAATGATTGAGAATTGCTTGAAATTTTTTAAGAAAATGTCTCATCTAAAATAACTATTACTGCTCCTTTTTGAATAATATCGTACAAAGAGTTAAATGCACTCTTTTGATTCATCTGTTAGGAAGACTGCCAAAAATCTGAACTTTTTCTTGAGCTTTTATGAAAAGCGGTCAGTTAGTTTGGAAAGCCTGGTTGGAACAACAGGCTTTAAGCAAAAACAGCACAATGTTGCAATTTAGTGGGCTGTACTTTGATTGGAAATCAATTTACTTAGCAAATCCTAAGTGCTGATGTTAAAGCAGACTTAGCAGCAGAAAAGGGCTTGCCTGAATACCCGATGTCATTAATATTCTAATTAGCTTTCAGCATACTAGATTTCGTGACTAGACTTGTGGTTAATGGCCTCACGACGAGTTGTGCCACGCTCAACTACTTTGTCACGGCTTCTACCGTTTTCAAAACGTGTTTCGATTGGTTCACCACACAAGTGAAAGTAGTTAGGACATGGAGAGCAAGCTACGGAAAGCCTGCACATGACCAGCACCTACTGTCTATCAACTCGCGTGCGATAAATAGTTTAGGTCGCAAAAAGATATCCTTTCTGTGGCCTTTCCAGCTCCTTGGTAGCAATTTAGGTAAGATCGGGCAGCCTCTTAGCAGTGAACGAGAATCTTCTGGACTTTTGCATCGCAGTTTCTTGCCTTAATTAAAGCCTTTTCCTCCTGAAGCGATTTTGAAATCCATTTCTTGCTCAAAAATGACAGCAAACCTCCTAAAGCCCACATTTATGAATTTCTGAGATGCATCAATGTACTGTTACTCAAGCTAAATAACGTAATGATAATATTAAATTCATATAGCGCTCTCAGAGAACCTAATCTCTTTCAATGGCTTTTAAATATCCTGTAAAGGAAGTATGATCAAATGGTTAGTATTAAGATGCACAATATCAACAAGCATATCATGGTTAGAGATGAGTGACAAGTACGTGGTCAACAAATAGGATTAGTGGTAAAGACATTTAGATTTTCTTGCAGATGCTACAGGAAATATGCAGCATGCTAACAATTTTATAAGCGCATTATTTTATAGCAATGTCTGTCAAAGAAACTGTTGTTATGTATTTCATAAGATATTTGAGAATAATTAGAGATCACAAGAAACTTCTGAAAACTCTTTTAATTGAAGTTTCTATCAGAGAATCTTGGATAAGCTGCATGACTTCCGTTAAAGGCTTAGAACCGTTATTCCCCACAGTCAGCACCGCCAGACGTGTAAGCTAAGTCATTAAAAACCCTCACAGTATGGCTGCCATTGTCGTGTCTATAACTTTGTTTGAATAATAAAAGGATTTACCAAGATGCCAGGAATATTTATGTAATGCGAAGCATGTGAAAGTATTTACGGACTGTCCTCACCCAAAAAATATGATGTGTATATCTATAAATGTTTTCGGACGCTAACCCACGACGATCATTTACGACCACAACTGTCTGGCCAGGCTTTGAGTTTACACGCTTCTGAATGGTCTTGTCCACTGTATCACATCCACAGTGGATGTTTTAGTCTGAGTTTGATCGAAAACGTGGGCGACAGGTCAGTGGGCCCAACGCTCAGCTTCAGCTGCAAGTCGGCTATGTCGATCCGCAGTCATTCTTCGGGTTTAAAATCAGGCATCAGACTGAGCCTTACACTGGCAGTAAAAAGAATTCATCAGAAACTACATTACTGAAGTTATTTCTCATTAAAATCATTACTCATCAAGATAATTACTCATAAAGTTATGGCTAATCATATTTGGATCTAAAAGCTCTAAACTTTGGCTTGGGGAAGGTTACATTTGGCAGTTAAATAATGACAATATTGAGGCCTCCAAGGCAGTGAAGCCTGGCGGGTGACGTCTTATGAAACTTATATATGTCAACAGCATAACTGTTTAATTTTTGGATGTCAAAGACATTTTCACTTAATGCAGGCAACTTGGACATTCCTGGCATCATAGAAATCCTCTTATTTTCCCCAATTAAATGTGTTCATCAGCCGCTTCAGTCAATCGCCGAAGATTTTTTCGACGGAGAGCACATGTACTAGCGCTAAATATGAAAACTTGAAATGTCTTACTAAGTCATGTTTTGAGCCTGCGGCCCCCGCAATCGGATGAGTCCTAGCATGTGATAGCAGCCTGTGCGGGCCCAGGATAAGTGGAATCGGAGAGCCATATACAGGTCTGCAAGCTATCATATGCATTCAGAAAGCCACTTAGGCTTGCAGTTCGCTATAGAGAATCTCTAGCGTTACACCCACTTGATCGCTGGGGTTTTTGTGTTGTCCGGTAAAACTCACTCTGTGGAATACGTAGCATAGAGGAGACAACGTAGAAGCTTGTGGCTTCAACGGCTGGCGAAATAAGGATCACGAAGAATCGTCATGGAATGACATCACACTTAAAGCATACATACCAACAACATATGCATTCGTTTCTGTGCTATAAATAAATCTTTTCACACGCTCCATAATTTTAGTACGTCTAAAATCGGAGAAGACCTCTTATTACACCGAGGAATGTTTTGGCCACGGCATTTGTTTCGTGGTCCGGCCATAAATTGGAAGGATTTTTCAATCCTGTTAGTAGTTATGGGCAAGCTTACTGTCAAACGTAAGTTTTAATACTCTATTCCCACGATTATCTGCTTCAGCACTGCTCTAATTACGCCTAGCTAAATCTGGTCGTGCTATTCCAAAACGACTCATCTTTGGATTAGCAAATTGTTGACGCTCAGACCCGCCTGCACCATTTTTACCTGAATAGTATTGCCAAAACCTGTGCTTGCTTACACGATGGTTCTTCAATCAAACTAATTCAGGGGCTTATGACATACTATCTAGGTCGTGTACCTTCATTTGTAACTAGATAAAACCCCGATGACTAAATAGGCGTTAAGCTGGCAAATGTTCTCTAGCACACTCAAAGCCTGACCGGCTTTCATTGATTGCACTCCGGTCTTCTTTAGTCAGAACTCCCAGCGTGAGTGCATGATCAGCTGAAACATGTGCGAAACTCAGCAGCTCAACTGGCCTGTCATCAATTTTGCTGTGTCACATCACACAATTTCTGTCTGACCTTCACAGGCTCCTAATTAAGCTTCGTTTTGACTATAAGATCCTCATTTTATCTTACAACTGCTTCATCAGCTAGCACCTTTCAACCTATCGGATCTTCTTGCTGGTCAGTTAAGCTCTCACTATTCCAAATTGGCTTCTATAAATCTCGGTGTTCCTCAAGCTAAATTGAAATCTTTTTTAAATCAGGTTTTCAGTTCGTATTCTTTGAAAGTCTGGAACTTGCTTCAGGCATCTGCCACCACAGCAAATAACTTAGCTGCATTTGCAACAGCTTAACGCGTCTTTATGCTGCTTAGCTTTCCTCGGTGTCTCTGTGAGCTAGGTTTTTTATTCATACATGCATCGAGTTATTGCCTCAGCATAATTAAGTGCATTCTGCTAATAAGAGTTTCTATGAATCTGTGACCCACTGTGTCTTAGCATGTGCATTTACACTTTTATTTTATAAATTAGAATGCCTATGCACGTTATCTTGCTTTACCAAGCATAATTCAGTGATTGTTAAAATTTGGTAATTGATTCTCTATCAGCGATCTACCTAGATATATGTCATTTTTTATCATAATATTCATAAAATACCTGTTATTATTATTATCATTGTTATTATCATTATTATTTCATGCAAGTCTTAGATGTCCATCTGTATATTTTCAGGGATGTCTTGAAGCAGGTTTATAAGTTATTCTTTGTGCTGTACAGTAGGGACGTCCTCCCTAACTCACTAACTAACCCAGGTAAACGTCCCTAACTAACGAGACACATTCCTCCATTCGTCGTTAATGGATTTGGCTGGACATGGACGGAGGACAGCAGTGTTTTCGGCTGCCTATGCTCATTTTAGCTAAATTTTTTTTCACAAGATAAGAGTTTCCACAATTAAATTTTAAGTTGTCATGATTATTATATAACCAATTTAAAGTATTAAAAACTGTAAGAGCATGTTTACAGGGAAGTATTAATTCGACCTAAAATACGTGAGCTCATGCTAAACATGTCCTGCATAGTGATGTTTCTAAAGTGAACTTGTTCATGGCAATTATGAAGCCTAAAATGAACACTTTATGGACTAAGTTGCACCGTATTCGAAACCTTACACTTAGTTTAAAATGTGTTGAAAGGTAACACGCCTTTAAGACAAATACATCGGCTAGAGAGTAGAAATCGTGAAAAAAGGGACCAAGAACAGAGCAGAGAGGTGCCACGTATTTCAGAAGCTCCTCGTTTGATTTTTGTCCATATACATCAATACTCTGGAGTCTTTCACTGAGATAGGACCTGAACCATTTCAATCTGCGCAGATATAATGGCCAGGCAAACACTAGCCTTCCACTTCTATGCAGATAACACTCTGTGGTAACTTTGCATTGCTTTGATCTCTCTCAGCCTACCAGAAAATCGAATTCTATCTTTCAACTCCCTTGCTTACTTTAATAATGAAATCCACACATGGATTGCAGCAAACTATCTTGAATTGAATAATAATAAAACCAGCTTACTTGTGGTCAACCTGGCTCCCAGTCAAGCAATGCAACCAATTCAAGGTTCGGCCACTATTTATTAGGTCCGTTCATTGGTTTGCTTCAGCCTACCTATCATTATGATATAAGAAGGGTACAATCTCTTTCAGTGGGACCTCATCTAGGGTCGTCTGCTAATTGTCCGTGGGAAATGCAGAGCATGCAGAGGTAAACATTATTTGAGTCTACTTGAGTGCAATAAATTCGCTTTGGCATTTACTTATAAAACTTGATAACAGATCTGTTGAAATGCTGCTTGGTTTCAGCTCTGAGGAGCTTGGAATGCCATGCTTCCTGGCTACAGGCTTAAATTGCGAAAAGATTAAGTTAGGAAATAATAAACCTTGAGTGAAGACACCAAAATTAGTTCCAGTTATCTCATAATTTAAATAGTTACTTTAATATTAGGGATCTGGATATTAGTTGACCTCTTTCATATTCAAGAGCAAACTTACCATAAGAACTGCATAGCTTGTAGTATGATCGCAGTGGCACGTAATAGCATCCTCTTGGATATTGTGAATTTTCTTGCAACCAGTAGTTGACCAGTCATTTTCATGGTAACTCCAGAACCCGCATTCCAAAGTGTCTGATTGTGCAGCCTGAATCGGAAGTACGTAAATCAATTATTTACCTTTCTAGACGCCACGCAATTCAAAACTTATCAAACAGGTACAGAGTTTGAAAAATTACCCTTAGCTTTGTGAATTCTGTTCTTATGAGGTCATCAGTTTGAAAATCACCTGGCGACTTTTCCACTGTTGCAGACAGAATTAAATCTGAAGCTGAGGCTCTATTAGTGCCTCTAAAGAACTTATTCTTATTGTTGTACAAAATGAAGCTTTTTTTACCATCTAAAATGATTAAAATAAAAAAAAATTGGCATTTATATTAGAAAACAGTTGCATTACTACACATCTCATTTGCCATAAGCTCCTTTCTTTTGATAGGGATACAGCTATAAAAAGCTCTAAATAATCAATAGCCTATTGTAGCATTAATTAGCAGCATCAACAAAAACTGAGCTCACGTCCGTATTCTTTGGGTAATTACTTGTGTACCTGGACAGTATTACCGATCTCAGACGTGGCATGGTTCAGCTTGAATCGGTCAGCTAGGTGGTACGGATGTGCACACAGGGCAGCCCCATATGGAATCCATCTAGACTAGCAGGCTGAAAGTTGCTAGCAGACTTCAACTCAAGAAGTGCAGATATTGTTAGTTAGGTGGCATGGGACCTAGCTGCGACGAGGAACATTGACTGCCCTTAGATGTATTAAAAACTCTTGTAATGCTATTAATTTGAGCTACTCACTTCTTCCGCTAGCTGATACAGTTATTTGAGCTGCAAATTTCTTCACAATCGCTTGGTTGTCGGAGCGAATATCGATCAGTCGATTCTCTTCGATCCGACCAGTGCTGAGCAAGCCGACTCCAATAATCTTTGGATCAAGTGTCATCTAAAGCATGGATGAAAGACAGATACCAGATCTTGAAATAACAATGGCCGGTAACGTACTAGTATTTTTTGCAACAGCCTGGTGAAATTAATTACTCAATGCCCTTCTTCATCCCAATTAGTGTCACTACGGTGATTGTTTGGAATAAATGTAGCTGTCATAAGTTACAAACGTAAGCTAAGTGAGCCAGCAAAGTGCGAGCTAGGTCTATCGTGAGTGCAAGCAAATCCTAATCCAGGAGATGTATCGACATTTTAAAAGTACCATTACAGCCTGCGGTGCCAGGCGTTTTCACAACTATGCATCTTAAAAGTTCAGTAGGGTTCATGTTTATACGCTCTCAGAGACAGATCGAATGAAGCTCAAGCCTTTAGAGACTTTCATTTCTAGACAATAATAAAAAAATAGCAGAGAAACGTCAGTAATCACGGGCATTTTCGGCTACTAAGACCTGTCCCACGTTCATACGTCGATACATAACCATGGAATTCATAACAGCAGCTCTCTTTTTAGCAAAAAGAATGGGATCATATATGCTCACGGTATCCGAAATATTGTTGGTAACAGCCGTAAAACGTAAGCTAAAAGCTCTTAGTCCCAATACCTTTTCGAGCTCTACTTTTCGAATCATATTGTTTCAAATCTACTCAGCAACAGATTTGTAGCGCCCTGCTGGCCTTGGCTGAATCTTAGTGCGAACAAGAGCTGTTCGGCGGTGGGCAAGAGCTCCTTTGTCCTGGAGCAGCGAGCCAGATAGGAGAGCCATTGCGGTTAGAGAGTGAGAGCTTAAGAGCAAGCCAGGAAGCTCTGAGACCAGCGGTGGCGACTCGGCCTTTAGAATTGGTCCGATACCCGCGGAAGCTGCTGATGGATGTTGGCTGGCTTGTCAACCTCCGCCTTCACTCTGTGCAAAAGGGAATCGTCCGGAATCCATTCGCTATTCAAGCTGGACAGAGGTGCCCTTCCAGTGGCCTAGGGACGATGTTAACTCTTTACCGTAATGGGCCAAGGTGTCGGGCCCACAACCACCAAGCTCTTGCCCCATCGTTGCCTCAGCTAGGTATTCAATAGTCGAGCGACGCTCGCTCTCGGTCTTTTTTGTTCTCTTGTCCGGCTCTGCGCTTCGACGCCGTCGGACTCGTTTCTCTGAAAGCGAGGGAGGAGGGCGGGCTGTTCGCCGGCGATTGACGGGACAGGACCGGACGGCGCTAGGAGGATTCGGTGGACTCCACCGAATACGGTCGTATCGCGCCCGAGCTGGCATTTTTTGTTTCTTTTGTGTTTTGTGTGTGTTCGCGCGCTAGCACGTGGTCTCGGCATAAGGATTTGACGGTGCAAGCTAGATGAGGTGGCGTGTGTGGAGTCCTAGCTCTCCAGTTAGGGTATAGACTCCAGTTCGGACTCTGTCTATTAGGGTCGTTCCCCACTATAGACGTAAGTAGCTTCAGTGTGGAGAAGCATTCCCTCCGCAAAAGTGTTGGTGCTGTCGAGAGCGTGCGAGGAGTGTGGAGATAAAACTGAGCTAGACGTGCAGTGACTTTGTGCGCTTGCAAATAAAGCTCAGCAAAATCCCCAATTTGTGTGTCTCGCTTTCCAATTCACGCCGCGGACTCACGACTCCCTATAGTAACTGTAAGCAGGTTAGCGCCAGAAACGCGCATTTTGTGGCGGTCAGCTTATTGCGCGTAGGCGCCGAACGGCATTAGGCGCCAGGTTACGCCGCTAGGTAAGCGGCAGGTCAAGCCTGTCATCCACAAGCATCGTCCCAAAGGTTTTGCATTCATTTCAATTTCTGATGTACTAATGTACCAAGGCTCCTGATAAGGGGGACTGCATCTGCATAACCTGTGACCGGTATAACAAAGCACCTTGAGCCGAAATTGGCATAGCTCTAGAACCAAAAGAACTCATTTCTCATTAATTGGCAATTCAGTCAGGGAAACGAAGGACGACAAGTTTTCACTGTAAAGCCAGCACGAGACCTTTAATTGACTTTACTAATTTCTATATTATGAACAGTTTTTTATTTATGAATTTATATTTACCCCAAATATTAACCGTTCCTTTCATCCAATTTCAGCCTTCCTGTGGGCGACGACACCTTCTCGTCGAACGTAATGCATTAATATAGTAATGCATTTACATAGTCTCAGAACTATCTTGGAAACTCTTAAAATTTACGATCTGCCAGATCGAGACCAGCATTAATAGGCAGATGAAATCGTACCACGATTTAAAACCAATTCCTGTTGCAAAAGTCAATTGCAGTAATAGCTTATGACAATATTGTTCATATTATCATTTTTAGCAAGATATTATCTAAAGGTCACAGATCGTCTGGAAGTAAATAAAACAGTGAATAGCATCTAATGTCAAAGAAAATGCAGAACAATCAACTTATCAAACTGTTCATGCCCGGAAACTAAGCTTCCGTATTGGTGCAGTACTCGGGAATTTAATTTAGAAACATACATGCTCCTTATTTCTTGTTGCATTTAGATAGCCTGAAGTATTCTTGATTTAAACAGGAGTCGTTCCACCCTGTCAAAAAGGGTGTGCTTATGCTTATCCTTGTTAATGCTCTTCTAAGCTTTTAAAAAACAAGCTTATATTTCATAATTTACTTGGAAGGCCTCAATGTTTGGATAATTGTATAGAAGTTCTACAATGAGAGATTTGTCCGCCCATCAGAATCTTAAATATGCCAAGACTAATTGTGTCTGAATTTAAGATAAACCTGAGCTAAGGGTTTCCATAGTCCTCGAATTATCAAGAGATTCACAGTTAAAAATTTCGTTTGAAATTGGCTAGTTTTTGGCAGAAGATACTCGAAAATAGAAAGATAAGACCATTACACAAAGTGTACTAAGGCTTGACTAGTTTACATCTAAACCAGATTCTCAGACACCGAAGGCTAGTTCTATAGTGGATAACTGACTGGGTAATCACAAGTTTTATCAACTACTACCGTGCTAATACCAAGGCAGTTTGTAATTCGTATGGCAGCTGTTGCAAAACAAGTGAGTGACCTTCGTGACGGCATTTACATCGCTCGAGGATACACAGAACGTGTGCTCACCTGCATTGCTACGTTGTCCTCTATGCGCTTCACGGTGAGATTTCCAGGCATAACTTGGATCCTATCAAGCATTATGCCTGCTAACTTTTCTAGTGACTGAGTAAATCTGAAAAAAAACAGCAACGTCCAGCCGGTGATGCGAAATAACCTTGAGAGGTTAGAAAACAATCACACGAAATATGGCTAAAGGATATACATTTTTAATGCTAAAAATAAAATTTTAATGCGAGCTAGCTTAAAACAGCTCACTCATTATATATCATTATTCTCATTATTTCGGAGCGTTATATCACACACACACACACACACACACACACACACACACACACACACACACACACACACACACACACACACACACACACACACACACACACACACACACACACACACACACACACATACACACACACATACAAACATATATATATAATGTTGCTATTTCCAGACCACGGGTCTTGACCTATCGTTTCGGGCCCGGTGAGTCGTCCACCCCCCCCCCCCCGTGCACCTGGACTTGCTGACAGTGGCTGCCGGGTGTCAGGCATACCCTGAGACGGTTACCAGTGGTCACCTATGCCGCACGGAGGTAGAGACCGTTTGCTGCATGCTGAGCCACTGCCGGCCGATGGTGCATGATGCAATTACGGCTCGCCACAACCTGGTTCTGGTTCGCCTAATCGGTATTCTTTCGCCCACCGAACTCTGCCTCTCGGAACTTCTGCCGGGGTCCAGCTCTTAAGCCGGATCTGGTCATCGACAATAGCACCGACGCGGTCATCGTCGACGTGATGGTGCAATTTGATGGCAGCAAGGATGCCTCACTGGGTGTGGCCCGGATACAGGTTTAAGAGTGCAGGGTCACTGGCTCGTCTCGCCTGACCGCTGGCTACCGTATGGTATTGGTGAGGCCCTTCGTGGTCGGCGCCTCGGCAGCAGATCACCCGATAAAGGAGGTAATTTTTTAGATTAATCCCCCAACAGCATATTTGAAGCCTGCTTGGCTGACCTCGACGACATTGCACATGCGGAAAGGATGGCACTGAGTTGGCTATGCGTTTCGGACGCCATTTCCGGTTCAGAAGCCGTGTGATTCCTGTTCATGAACCGAGATTCGAGGGTAGCACCCGCGGTTCCCGCAGGGCTAGGCTCCATCGGTTAATGTATATGTACCTATATTTGCATTTTAATATACCAGTTCATAACTTGGTTGACAGACATTTTATTCTTGTATAGCTCTAGATCACTGAAAAATATTGGTAGAGTCACCATTGTTGAGAGACCCTACCTAAATTTCAAACCATTTGCAGTTCCTTTGTTGCAGTTTTTCGAATCTCTTATTTTGAGTACCTTCGACAACAAGTTGCAAAGCTAGCATTAATATGTTGCTCCCAAATTACAAAGTCCGCATTGATCTCAGATTTCTCCGATATCATTTTGATTCTGTGTGCGAGAAATCGATATTTCCTTGTAGTGTGTGATTTTAACCATTTTGAATGCTTAACAGAGCATTCAGCAACGCATTTCGTGTACTGACTGACTTATTTTCTCCCGTAGTTCATAGCCCACTATTAATGTTATGAATAGTTGTGTTCACTTTTCTTACCACATTCTGATTATCTGACCCCGTGCTGATCTCATTCACCCTACATTGTATGTTATCCTCCAAATCCAAACTAATTTGCGAGTCGTGAAACCTCGAGACCATTGACAATGAAGATAATAGTATGAGAAAATCGTCCTCTCCAATGCTGCTCCATCACATTTCCTACCAGTCGTCACGGATTGAATGCTACAATACTACACTAGCTGACATGCTCGAAGAGTTGGCACCTCCTTTAACTAGACACACTGTACCCTCGCCGAGACGGCCTACTGTTGACCCGAGTTATTAAAACAGCTAAGCGAGAGCAGCAAAAGCATGCACAAGACTGACTGACTATACAAGGGCATATGAGGACTAATGTACCAATTCATCCTAGCAAAGGTCAAGTATACCTTCTATAGATATATTATTAAACGACAGATGCAACATAAAAAAATGCTGATGTCAAACATCAACCAAATCCTTAGCCACTCCCTGTCAGCTCCCAATCACTTAGTGATTGTTATGGTGATCAAGCTCATAGCTTCTCTAGCTTCTTTGTCATCAAGATGGATAAGATGAGAGGGCCCATCCATAGGGTAGCCGCGTTCTCTCTGGACTCCAGCACCTCCATTCCATGAAGCTATTACGCTCCTAATAAAAGAAGACGACTAGTCCACTAGACCTTATTCACAATGTCCTACTTCCTCAAGGAACAGATCTGCTGCTACCATGCCTAAGCAACATAATCACTGCATTCTTAGCCTCAGGTGGTCATGTCCAAATACCTTTGAAACATGCTGTAGTCAGACCACTACGTAGGAAAGCAACATTAGACCAAGAGAATTTGAGAAAGTTCCACCCAGTCTCCCTTATACTCTTCCTTTAAAAAATTGGAACGAATTGTGGCAGACGAGCTGACCTCTTACATAGAATCTTCAATCTAAGCTAGTAAAGTTCAGTAAGGTTTTTGAGCTAATCCCTCCACAGAGTTAGCATTGCTTCGGGCTGTATATTGGCCTTCTTTAGAATACAGATTTAGGTAGAGTCTCTCGGCTTTTTTTGCTCGATTTTTCTGCAGTGGTTGATACTATTGATCACCAAGTCTGTCTCGAGCACCTCTCATCTCGCCTTGGCACCGCTGGCACAATATTACAATAGTTCAGGTTCAAGTTCAGTTTTAGACTCCTCAGCATTCATGTGTACGGACAAAGTTCATCGAGGAACCACTGAAGTTCGGCTTACCTCACGGTTCTGTACTAGGTCCACTTCTTTTACCAATTGATTTTACCAAATCTATGTTCTTTAGCCGTATAATCACTAAGCACAATCTAGGCTTTCACTACTATGCAGATGAGACGCAGTTTCACCTTCGTACGTATGACTCCCAGCCCTCAAGCACGTCGAATTCTCTCAACTCGCTTGCTGCACGTATTGATGACATCCTCAAAGGAATAACAGCACACTTTCTCAAATTAAATAACAATAAAACCTGTGGACGCTGTCGCTAACAAAATTGTACTTGCTGACCCTGTGCTTTACACATCTAACTATATTGAAATTGTACGTTTTACCACTAACTATCCTATCATGCTTTCTTCGCAGCGTATTTAAACTACCTAAAAAGAGATTGGGTTCTTTGGAGTGCTACACAAATGTCTTATAATTACCATTGTTATTGCTTTCGCTTCCACCCAAAAGTCTACAATTTAGTTTTAACTGATTTGCCTCTGTGCCCACATGTTACTGACATGGAAGTTCATTCAGAAGCTGGCTATACTCTGTTTTCTGCTGAGAAAATAAAACAAAAAACTCTTGAAATGCCACGTGTCATAAACCTTGAGCTAGAGAGTTGAGCTTTAAGCTAGACAGCTGAATCTCGATTATGAACTGTAAGCTAAGCCACTGAATTAGAACTGAGTGCAGCTAATGAGATAGCCGCGATAAAGAGCGGCATATTAGCAGCTAATTTATGATTATGCACGAGCGAGATTGTTGTAAGATTTAACACCTGACCACTACAGAAGGTATGGGTCTATCCACAATCACTCTCTTGGAGTAACGGTCTTACGGTCGGTAAGGCCTAGCCATGCCTGAGCTGCTGTGGGCGTGTTTATGAATCTTCGGCCAAGCAAATGACCGAAGACGGATGGTGTATTATAAAAAAAATTTATAATCCAGATGATCCTCGCGATGAGAATGAGATTCAAATTCTCATCGATGACTCAGAGTGCTGAGCTCGAGCTGCTGCAAGCTGGTAAAGAGTCTGTCAGAATCAACCATGCAGTATCGTCTGTAATATGCAGGCCATTGGCTGTTCTTTTCTCATACGATATTGCTGACCGCATGGCCTCCATCCAGGATGTTGAGAGTTGCTACCTTTGGCTTACTATGAATTTCTGGTATCTGCACATTGCATGTATTTACGTCAGTCTGTAAGATCACTAAGCCGCAAAGACTATTTGGGTGCTAATAATGTGAGTTTTCCATAGCCCAGTCAAAGCCCGAGCGGCTGTCGGTACGCATTCAGTAGCCAGCAGACTTTATCTCACACAACAAAGAGCAAGCGGGAAGAATAGCAGAGTCAGGAGAGAGCAGCTGAGGTAGTGAGTAGCATCGAAATAGCAGCTCAGGACCGCTGAAAAGAGTGAGCCTTAGTCGGCAGCGAGAGAATAGTTGTCGTTGCGTAAGAACTGTGGAAGCGAGTTCTACAGTCTAGAACTTGCAGAGCTAAAGCTTCTGTCGCCAACGGTCTTTAAATAGAGGAATGGAAGAGCAGATTTATTGTCCACACAGGACCTTAGGGTATGAGGATGCTGAAATTGGTGCAGGTGTTCAGCTAGGTATGAAAGAGCTAAGCCGTGGCGGGCCTTGCTGGTAAGCCTAAACACTTTACTCTGTATCCTTTGATTAACCGGCAGCCATCCACGCTCTTTCAGCAGAGGAGACACACGCTCAAACTTCTGTAATTTTTAAAAAAGCCTTGCAGCCATATTGACTACCAGCTACAGTGGCCTGATGGCTTTTACGATAGCCCAGCCTTAAGGGAGTTGCTGTAATCTAGACGAGGCAGAACCAAGCAGTTGGTTAAATATTTTTCAAGCCACCGAGCAGTCCCTAATCTTAGATAGGGATAGGACGTGGTAGGTAGCAGCGGAAGCTGTCGTCTTAACGAAGCTTTAGAAATTTAGGTAGCTGTCGATGACCACACCTACATTAGTAGCACACGATGACGGTTGCACAGCAGCATCACCTATTAGTGGAGCAGTATAGTCAAGCCACACGCTTGGGGTGTCCTATGAGTAACAGTCTCTTTTCTCGTCGCTTAGTTTAAGGAAACTAGTCAGCATCCTGGATCGAATGTCTGCAAGGCAAGCATTCGGTTTATCAGTAGCTGCATCAGGCTCCGACGGTTTAAGCGACTAATACTGGTTTGGTCCAGTGGTTAAGGTGCTCGCCCCGACCAAGGTCTGGCTGAGGTTGTGGGCTCGAGCCCCGAGGCATATGTGGAGCGCCTGAATAGAGATTAAGTTCTCTTGGGGCGCTATAGAAATGTATTATATTTTTTAATACACATGATTATCTTCAGTATAGCAGTGACAGCCTATTTCTTTGGCCCTAATCACCTTCTCCATAGGCTGGACATAAATGGAGAACAGTGAAGGACCGAGGGCTGACTATCTTTGGATTCCACAGGTGACTGGTCTGGTGGATGAGACCTGACCACAACGCAACATAGATTGCACGCAATAATCCATTCACCTCTTGGTTTGGCAATATAAAATACCAGCTCTTTAAGTTTAGGCCAACTATAGATTACAGTTTGAAAGAATTAACCTCATGTCAAGAAGTTTTGAAAATTATGAGCTACTCAGGTACTGATTACCACAGATAAAACTTATCAATTTCCCTTTTTTTCGCCGAAAAGAACAAGGTTAAGATCCGAATAAATTAAACTGAGTTCCTTTGATTCGAGAAAATTTATAATTGGCAAGTGCGGTTGACTGCAATTACACGTTCTGTGCAAGTGATCACCTTCCTCTTTCGCTGCTGCTTGGTCTTTACAAATTCTCTCCTTTTACTCTAAACTTACTCGTGACTAGTTTGTGTTGTCTTTTACTACCATGGTACTCCTCCCGTTTGATTCGGAAAAAGTTACGATTGCACAAACGTGTGGCTAATTTGAGATTTTAGTGGTTCAGTATTCGTGAGAATAAACGTCTTTGAGACCGCTACGGTGTTCTGCGTGGTGTCTCGTACCTGCGGTCGAAAAATGTCAAACTACACACAGTGCAAATGCATTTGTTTTTGTTTCGGCGAGCTTTGTCATACAAGAGTTAAATTAAGGTCGGCTTTTACAAAATGTCAAAAACTTTACGTTTTTTTACATTACTGCTTCCCTGAAAAACGTATCTGATAGCTATCAAAGCTTATCGAAGAGTTACTTGGAAATCTCCTTTTATGGTTAGGCCCACTAAAGAGTGTATATAGTACTTTTCTGAAGACAGCGTCACTCCTCGTGTGACCTAATCTTACATCATATTGCATGAATTACAGCTAAATTATGATGTATTTGCTGAAACTATGATGAAAGAACTACATCTTGAGTTACTTCATTAGTGGCAAAACATGTAAATAGGGTCTTAAGAGGAATGCGTGTCTGTGTCTACTTTTTTGTACTATAAGTCGCAGGTCTGAAGAATACCTAGCAGAGCTACTTCAAACCCGGTAGGCAGTGCAGTGCTTTGGCATTCGTCATTTCGCATCAGTCGTGCAGTAGTGAAGTAACAAAGAAATGGGAGAGCATGAACTATACGACAGCGCCATGTCCGTTAGACCATAATAGAAGTCTGGCGTGGAGAACAGAGGAGCTCAAGGTCACCCCCCCCCCCGCTGCCCCAGATTGCTCGAAGATGTGTAGTTATTCCCTTCAGCAGTGTTCATGCCGAGCAACTTTTTTTTATGCACAGCAACTATTTAATCGTCAAAATACTCTTGCTATGTGAGGTGACACTAGTGTTGTATTATTTACTGGGTACACTAGTAAGTTTTCTAATATTTCATGTTAAAGTAAGTTGTGTATGCTTATGATAACAGGGAAATTGATGTAATCAATATATTAGATAACATTATTTCCTTGCATTATGCTAATTTAATATTTTGCTGATTTCTTCTGAGTTTTTATTTTAATAGAATAAAACAGCTTCTCGATATAAAGATTCTGCACTGATCATTAAATTTCTGATTTCATGTTACTCTGATTTGTAAGGTATTGGCTTTTGACCATATTTCGCCTTTCAGCTTAAGCTCTGATCTCTTTTTAACAGCATTTGAATAGGTTTTTGATTTTTTTGTTGATTTCTTTGTGCCCAAACAATGGAATGGCCTGGTGCTTACAAGATTAAGTCTTATAAGCAGGAACACATGTATATCATAAAGTAAAAATAAATAATGGATAGAAAAATCACTCCAACTTAAAAATAGTTCTTCATAGAGTTTGCCAATATAAAGTAACGGTGGGGCATGCCTGGCCTGCCTTTGACTGTCATACACCCTAGTCTCCTCAACTGCTTGGAGCAGGTGAAGCTGCTTAAGTAGAGGCGTATCCGGCTACCGAGAATTTTGCCTTCGTCCATGCTGAATGAAAATTAGACCTGTTAAAATATGCTTATTAAACGCAATCTTTATGCATATCGATGGTAATCTGAAGATCTATGAAACCAAAGCCAAGTTTCTGGTGGTCCATCGTCTTAGTTGACTTAGCAAAAAGGAGGTCTGAAGCAGAACTCTGACCTGATTATTCCAGATAGTCAAACCACGAATTACTTTGCGAAATTGGACAAATAGGCACTTTAACAAAATGACTCTAATCAAATATTTAAAAATAAACTAAACACACTAACTTTAGCTCAACTAAAGGTTAGCTAAAATACACACCACCACGACTGAACTAAAAGCCTTAGGTATTCGAATTGTATACGTTCATCTAAATAAAAAAAAAACCTGTAATGTATGCAACTAAAAACAAATGAAAAGCCTGATGTTCTTGCCGTGAACTGAATGAGAAAAGCCACCGAATAAATCGATTAAAAATACTCTCTGCTTGGTCAGTCAGACAAGTATGAAAGTAACTAAAAAATGAAGGTATCGTAAATCTGCTAGTAACTAAGAGATGCTATTATCATGATTGGTGCAACTCACTACGAGTTTCGCGATTCTTGTTTCAAATTGCTCTTAGTTTATTGTTATCTAAATGGTAAGATAAAGTATTAAATGTCATACTGGCCCCGACATTCAACAAAATGCACGCAGTAATATTTATTCATAGTCCAGCAAGGCATTTTTCACTAGATGCAAATCTTCACAGAACTGCATTGCAATTTGATTTTAAGGCATAGTTTTAGTCGTGCTGTTCACTTTAAACTATTAAACACTTCAAATGTTTGATGCTTAGGAGACTAAGCACCAGATTCACAGCTCAAACATTCTAAAAATGCCTAGCACTTCTATTGTGAAAAGAAATGGTTGATTGTAATCAATACAAAAAAGCTCTATTTGTTTGAATCCTTTTAAAATAAAATTCTAGTTATAAATAAGATTTAGGAGCCTTCAAAAGTGCATGCTATCTGAGATCTAATAATAGAAAAGCAGAAGATACACATTCGCTTGATCATAATTGTCTTGACTACTACACTTCATTGGAGGGCATTTCTCGTTAGACAAAACTCTGGTGCAGCTGATGCAACTTACATTGTGGATGACATTGCAATTTCCTCAGCTTTCCACACTTGTTCTTTAGGAGACCGCAGAACTTCACTTACGATAGCAGGCATTGTCTCAGTAATCTACAAATGTGCACGTTTGTATGCAATGTTCAGTCTCAAAAAATAAACGCAACCGAGGTAGCAATTTAAAATGATGAGTGCTGAGACCAGCAGATTAAAATATTGAGGTATATTTTGTTATTAACTTGCAAGAAAGTCACCAAACGTTGGATAATTCGGTGACTCTGGTAATAATTTAGCCTAATGCGAAAATTCCATATTTTGATTCTACTTATTAATATATATGAATGTGAAGTTTTTCTATTAACTGTCCTTCTAATAACTCATTAGTTATTCAAGGAATGAAATAAAGATAAATAGCTGCTTTAAAAAATTACCTTAAGTTCAGCGTCGGTCAGAACTCCACCTTCTTTAATAACTTCAAGTGCTTGTTTGATTAGGGACGAAGTGTCGGCAATTTGAGAGATTGTCATTTTTGATTCGTCATTTGATACTTTCACAATACTCAATGCAGACGAAAGAGCTTCATTCAGTGTGGAGATATTACTCGGCTCCTAAAACCAAAAAACTTGCATTTTTGGTGTGGGGTATTGCATTGCCATATAAGCAATGACAAAGTCTGCAATAAGTGGCCAAGATAAACGCACTTCTTACAGCAGTAATAATTTTTGTATACATGTCATTTAGTCAATCTTTCTTTCGTAGCCCAAATTGAGTTGGAGCCACTAAATATTTCACATTTAAAGCACTCAAAACTGTGGTAAATAGAATTTTGTACAGCGGCCAATATAGAAGTCTACATTCAGGTAAATTATCACCTACATAGTCACAGGTGCTAAAGGTCTCCAATGTGCTAAGGGTCTCCAATTAACCAACGCTTCTGATACCAAGCGTTCTCAGCGATTGCTCCTGGTTTTAAGTCAGTACTGATCTAGGCCGCCAACGCCGCCCTCGTAATGTTGTTAGTCCCTGCCTACTCGCGAATAATACTTGTGACTCTTGCGTGCTGGGTATGACCAAAGACTTTCAAGCGCAACACGTTCGCACCAGCAGAGAACCTGCATGTGAGCTAAGAAAGCCCTACTACTGCATTTTAAAAATGCACTGTGAGAAAAATCCTGCTGTTCATGGAGCTACGATCTTGAATTCACTCATTTTACAATCAAATTGTGCCCAGCCAGGTTTTAAATGATGGTATGTATCGGTTTTGAGGGGGAAAGGCTCAGTATATCTTGGCAACTAGTACTTTTCATGTTTCATATAATTTATTGCGAATTATTCTGCAAATATTATGATCAGAAACTGAATCATGTGCAATAATTGCATGCTGACCCTGTGCATGTCACCCCTAACCATATTTTTCATTTTGTTTGTTTTTCAAGCATGATTTTAGTTACCATTCTATTGACTTTCCCTTTGCAGCAAATGTAAAGCGCCTAGAAAGAGATTAAATTCTCTGAGGGCGCTTTATCAAGTGTATTATTCTTATAATCAGAATTAAATGATAACACTAATTAGAACAAGAATATTCTTTTTATTGTCCGTCGGTGTAAGTTTCTGTTTTTGTAATTGAACGTATAAGTGACAAAAACATGTAAATTACTAAGCTCAATGTCCCTAACTTATTAAGACAGTTTTATGGAAGACAGGATATCGGCTTGCGAAAAAAAAGCTTAATCTTACTTTTGCGTTTTAATCATAAGATCATTGTGCAAAGTTGTAGCACTTGTCGGGCTTTAAGTAGCCTATAATCTAGTGGCGTGGTCTCTGAAGCCAATCGGGCTAGTCAAATGAGAATAAATCCCAGACGTTTAGAAGTGGGTCTCTTTCGCTGAAGGAGCGGTGATGGCTCCAGGTCGATCAACGTGTACAGAGCCAAATTGTATTCTGACCCGCAGGAGCTGTCTTGACTTGGATCCTTCATACCTAACTGAACTGCTAAAACAATGTCAGCCACCTCAGGCCCTCGTGGTGGTCTCTATGGATCATACATTATTAAATAAATTAAATTATAAATTAATTCAATTTGTACGCCCAAAGTCCGTTGGGGACAGACACGTTTACTCAGCAGGTGTGGAACACAACTCCATAATTCTTTTTCCAAAAACATGTAATACACTGCTGCAGACTGTAGCAAACCGTTTCTAGCCGTCAGGTGCTGCTACTTACATAGTAGTCACTACCTCAATACCCTCATGATTTAGCCACGCTTCTCACTTTTTCTCTGCTGGATGCGATAAAGTCTGTTGGATTCAACCAGAGGCACACTGAAAGGCGCTTAGGCTCTAATGGCACCGTAGGAAACTGTTCAAATTAAGACCTACTTAATTCTTGGCTTTTATGAAGTAATAGACGGCTGTCGTTTAAAGGCATGCACATTTGTTGCACGATTTAAGTATTTTCACATGCTGCATCAACGTTAGTATGCCTGGAATCGAAGGATATCCTGTTACAACCCGAATTGAGTAGCCAGCTCTGCAGCTGCGGCCTGCAGGTACGAGAATTTCATCCATATACTTTACGGTTACATGGTCGTGTAAATAGGCATCCAAGACTTAAACATGCGAACTTTGCATGTTGCAAAATTACCACCGTTAAATTGCAGCTGAAGAGCCTTCGAAGCTGTCAACTAACTTGCCAAATATTACCTGCACCAAAACTAAAATTGATGACTTAAGTCATGACTCCAGCTATCATTTAATGGTAACCTTGTGTACCACCGCAAAAGAGACACAGGCCGAGTAATCAGATTGCAGCTGCAATTACTAGGCTTTCAGCTAGCAGCTGATGTAATGCTAATACAGTAAAACATAACTCAGTTTTAGTTGTCTAAGGCCTTCTTCACTGCCAGGTTGTTCACACCGCGTGACTTACCAGTAACAGCATTTTAAGCGCTCTTTCAGAAGTGCTTATTACATCTGGGCAATCTCCTTCAATAACCGACTTCCAAGAAGCCCCAATTGTAAAGTTGGGCTGGCAATACATGGCAAGGAGAGGACGTCTTGTGGTTATGCATAATGACAGGTTGAACCAGGATTCAATGGGAGTCCGTGTTATCTTTACATTCCCCAGTCCATCTAGGACGATCGTTTTGCTATTACAAAAATCTACAAGTAAAAGCAATTGTCATTCAAATCTTATTGTCAGCAAATCTCATTTAAAGTTAGCAAGAATTAAAGCTTATAGCAATTAAATAATTTTACATCAACTTAGTAAATTAAGGGCGGTCAGTCTGACCTAACGAGTATGGCATAATGGTCCAGCCCCTGAGTCTTAGCCCAAGAGGTAAGATGCTTGCTTTGCACGACTCAGGCCGTGCGTTCTAGTCCTGCAGTGGGCTATCCTTTATTTCGCACTGCAAGCAGCTGTGATTTCCGCTAAGGCTCCTCTGCCACTATGTTAATTTCTTCAAAAATGTAGTTTACAAAAATATTCGGATATGCACTTGGTAGATTAAGAGATACTTTGTAAATACGAGCTTTGAGTTCACACTGCTGGTCACCTCTGCTATATCACTATGCAAGCATCCTAGCTATTGCGGGTAGCACTTCACTACGCTCACTGGTTTTCCACACGAGGCTTGACAATTGTAACTAATTGAACTTAAAAAATAAAGCTACTTTCAACTAACATCACTCAAGAAACCGTGTTTAAATTAAATGGTAGGATGTCTAAAAGATAAAAACTTTTACCATTACGGAGAGGCTCTTTTAGTGCCGTTATCTATTTTATTATGTATGCTGATGAAGAAACTTAACACTAGCGTTGTATTTGAGTGTAATTGGTGTTCAGGATTCAAGAAAATAAGCGTAACTCTTTCATTGTCTTTACTAACAACAATATTCCTTTATTTAACTCAATGATGTCTTTTATTCGTCAGTGAAAATAATATTCAACAATGGCTAAATATATAAACGAGCACCTGCCCACAAAACCTCGTAAGAAATTGATTAATTGTAAAGCCTGAAACTTTAGCGACGCTTTAGCTACACCTATTTTTGAGTATTCCTGAAGAAATGATCATGAATAAAGACTGTTTATATCAGTCTATTTAACAATACATTTTCTCAGTCCAGAATTTCCTTAACGACACTTCTTGGGAAAATTTTAATGTTGGTCTGCTATCTTTTATCAGTAAATTGAGAAGTTAACGAGCCCTTATCGAACGATGCAAAAAACAGCTGACCATACCAAAAGACTAGCTCGGGAAGATACATTCTCATGAATCAGGTGAATCGGGTGAGCTTTTACAAGCCACAAAACTTTGCGAGCTATTGCTTGCCAGATTCACCTGAATGAGGTAAGCAAAGTCTACTCGCTGAAATCGCGGGGATAGCATCAATCAGCAAAAGGCCGCAGGTAAATTAAATTGCAAATTTTTAAATCATGCAGATAAATTAAAAGCAGAGCTAAGCCTTAGTAGCAAACCACTCATTGAACAGCAGAGCATGGCTGTAATCTTTTGTCCAGGTTAGGCTGTACATTTTTATTCGTCCGCTAAAAAATAATAGACAGCTAGCACATGCATTAGTATGTATGGTAAATAAGCAAATAATGCTCCAATCAAAAGCCTGTTCATAACTACTACATTTTTTTGCGCACAAATAAATGTCAAATTTCAAATTTTAGAGTGCAAGCTAGCTATGTAAGTAACTTAATACATGTTGTCTCTAGGTAAAATTTGGCTTGATAGTCATCGCAGCTGTACCTACGTATTAGTCCAGTAAAAATCACTAACGGGTAAAGCTTAAGTGGGACGTCAAACACCTTTGGTAACCAAACTAGGGACCACGGACGTATGGACTTGAATTTTCAACAATTCAGTTTAATGCACTGGCTAGGTTACTTGCGTATTAAGATAACAATACAACTTGCCCGATAAACTAGGATGAAGCATTAACGTCTAAGTTTGAATGGTGCAATCAATTCTTTACAGGTACGCAAATGTAGGAATGCTTGAAGATTTAGGTAACAGTGAGCAATCGCCTACGTTGAACTTGTTCCAAAAATTAGCGTCGGAGAAAAGAATTGCATAGCTCATATAAATTGTTTAGCTCCTTGGTCACCTTCAAGATTTAGCCCACGTTAAAAACCACGTGCCCTACTAACCACTTGCTATTGCAGACTTCTTGTGTGGTTTCGCTGATACGAGTGGGCATGATACTTGAAAAAAATGTACTATGCTTGCCTTACAACGTCTTTTCTTGCATGCAATTAATCCTTGTTTATCAATTCTCTTGCTGCAGTGAGTTGTAAAGTGAATGGATAGATTTACTTCTGTTTGGAATATATGCAAATGACCGACTGTACTGTCGTTTTAATTTCTTAGATAGTTGCTATTATCTATCCAGGTAGAATCTTCAGCTATTTTGTCCTGCTACTGCCTAGCAATATTTTCTTGTAGACAACTTTCATTTTTTATATGGCCTCGGCAATAAAACATCGGATGATCACATAATCGTGAATAATGACCAACAGCTATAACCCGGCTGATTTTATTTACGCCGCCTTCTCAAAAACTCACGCTCTTCACTGAAGTACGTGCTCAGATGCTGCGAAGAGTTCTGCTTTGCCGAACATGAAAAAGAAAAGCGCTAACCCAATAGCTATCTTTTCTCGTGGGCGGCGCCCACTCTCAGATTGCCGCGCATGCGTACGCACGCCCATTTCTCAACTCACCGCTAAACGCTGTGCGCGCTCCACCCGGATAGTATGCTTCGGGTGGCCAGCAGCTGCTACTCTCTGCCGACGCTCCTCTTCCGAGTCGGCCACGATTGGCCATGCGTCCGGTATGCATACCCGCTAGTACCGCCCGCCCAATGGTGCCAGCGAAGCCACCATTTTTGTCTGTCCAACCACTTTACACGTCTACAGCTGCCACCTAGGGCCGACCTGCTCTTAGATATCGCGGCGACCCAATTGTCCTTCCTTTGCAGCAAATGCAAAGCATAGAAAGAGACTGAGTTCTTTGAGGGTGCTATATCAAATTTTTTATCATTATTGTTATCTTTAAGTTACTAAAGTACATCGCAATAGATCCTCTGTGATACCTATAGCTCACGGCCTATTAATTATCCCTTTTGTGCATGCAGTGCGACGCGAAATTTTCTCAAATGTCTGGGGAATTTTCCGAAAATATAAAATTCATTATGAGTTAATGACACCCAATTTCAAACTAAACAGGCCTGATTAAAGCTTGTTTTTATTTTACCCATAGCGCCTAATTAATTACTTGTCTGTGGCTCCTTACAAAATGCAAATTATCCCTAGCAAATTGGCATGCTTCCTTTGCAGCATATAGAAAGTGCATAGTAAGAAATTTAGTGCTCCTCTGTATCTACACAAATATTTTGTAATTAAAGTTGTGATTAGCATTTATGGTAGGCAGGAACTGTAAGATTAAGCAGCTTAATCTTACATAAAAACGCCTTGCTTGCTTTTGCCTGTGCCTTGGCATTGACCTTTGGTCTCACTCACGCAGACTTCGGACGGTGATACGTTCCACGTGCACGACGGAAGGAAAAAGGTTTGCTAAAAGCAGGACCTGATCCCTGTTTGACCAAGATTCATTCAAATTTTTTTCAATGAAATCGCTTAGGTCATCAATATCTGGAAGTTTAGTCGCTTGTAGTTGTGATGTAGCTAGATCTCGGGCAAGACGTAATGGTGATTCTTCTTTGACAAATGTTGCTCCAGCTACAACTGTAAGTTCGGCTGATGAGAGAGATGGTCTACAACAGACGAAAGGTATTCAGTCGAAAGCCGCTCAGCATTTTTAACAATAATGTTATGCATATTGCAATGCGATTCCATGAAACCGTGATTAATATTTGATACAAAAATTTATCTAACCGGTGTCCTAAAAATCTGTAAAGACATTTCTGAACGTATTACCCGTAGATGTCAGATATAAAAGAATAAAATGGATCGTATTTCTTCCAGACACACACATATGACAACTTCATCTACACTTCTAAATTTCTTCGGCGTGAAGAATATTTCTTACAGCCGTAAGGGCAGTATTCCTGCTCTTTGGAAATGCTATGCCATAATCACTGCAGTTATTAGAACGTTAGAAACATTATTGATAAAGCAACGGCTTCTAGAACACCCAATGAAAGATCAAAGCCTTTAGCTAAACCTTTACAAGTGAAAAGTACAGAGCAAGTATATAGTATAAAGCAGCCGACAGTGCAGCGTCATTACAGAGGTGATCGTCTATGCTCTCCAAGAATATTACCTTTCAATACTTGATGAACTAGATATGTATAGACCAATATAGGTAGATGCTTAGCTGTGTAATATCAAATAGTTTTGTTGAGTTGTAAATTACTTACAACTCGCCTAAAGTTAATTTTATTCGATGGGAACTTTATTTGACTTCATATTATGTTGAAACTTCTTATTTTATTCGTCCAATAACTTTCATGTGATGTTATATAGTTTTTTAGTAATAGTGACCAATTGTTGACTATTTATAAGTCTGACAAATATAAATTATCTCTAAAAAAAATTCAACGAAACTGTCAGTCACATACATTATCACTACATCTCTATGTACGAGTACTCTCATGGAGAAATATGGTTTTAATTCTGCATGTTGATTTCCAAATAATAGATATTTATAAGTTAACATAATCGTATTGGAACAAATGTCCACCATATCTGATTCATCTTAGGCACTGGAAGTGGAATATTACGCCACGTCTAATCAATCGGCACTGAGGTCCACTTTATACCTTTTAAATTATACCACACACTTTCAGGTGCCCGTAATTATGTAACTCTGGCTTAAATATTTAAATGGCTTCCAATCAGGATAACTTTCCTATCACACGCTGTTGTAATTTGAGTTCGACAGCTTCGCCTCTTAACTTTCTCAAATGCTTTGGAGATCCTCCGTGTAAGTCGGATTCTCATTAATAGCTGAAATTACCGTCGACTTAAATAATTTCGTCCGCTGACTCGGCAACTAAAAATATTGTAAGTTCTTCTGATTTTGCACTTAAGTTCCAGTAGGTATTTAAAGTAAACCATTTTCGAGAGGCCACTTTGCTGCGAAGTTTACCATGACGTGAATTATGTTCCCGTCATGGTAAACTCTCCTATCTCATGGCAGGGCCTTTTAGCCGTTCTCCAACGATCTCTCGGCAGCATCTGGTACATTTGATCACCAGATTCTTTCGAAATGCCCAGTGTGACTTTTAGTAATAATTTCTATCGAAACCTCACACCTTGCTAGTAAGTTCCAGTCTGGCTTTAGAAGCTAATCACTCCACAGAGTCAGCATTGCTTAGAGCATACAACGACCTACGTAGGAATGCAGACATGGGTAGATGTCTCTGCTTGATTTGCTCGATCTTTCGGCAGCTTTTGATACCATCGATCACAAAGTTCTTCTAGAGCGCCTCTCATCTCGCCTGGGCATCACTGGCACTGCTCTGCAGTGGTTCAGGTCCTATCACACTGGGAGACTCCAGAGTATTGACGTGAGTGGACAAAGATCATCTGAGGTACCTCTGAAATATGGCCTACCTCAGGGCCCCGTGCTAGATCCGGTTCTTTTCACGGTTTCTAATCTCCCTCTTGCTGATGTGATTGTCAAGCACAGTCTAGGCTTTCACTTCAATGCGGATGACACTCAGTTGTACCTCTGCTTTGATCCCTCCCAGCCTTCGAGAACCTCCTATTCTCTCAACTCACTTACTGCATGTATTGATGGCATCCACACATGCATTGCAGCCAATTTCTAAAACTACACGATGATGAAACTAACTTACTAGTTATAGGCAAACCCAGTGCGATTCACAAATTGGAAAGGTTGAAGCTCAAAATTGGCTCTGCCAGCATATCTTTAGTTGAATCAGCTCGAAATCTAGGTGTCATATTCCAAAGCGACCTCTCGTTAGACGACCATATCAGCTCCACAGTCAACTCTGCCTATTTTCAGCTTCATAGAATTGCTAAAATTCGGGCTTGTCTAGATAAGGATACCACATCTAAGTTGGTCCATGCATTCATGACATCCTATCTCGACTTCTGGAACTTACTGCTTACTGGCTTACCAGCATGTGCGATCAGGCGATTGCAGCTGGTGCAAAACTCTGCAGCGAGGCTTGTCTGTCGTGAGAGTCACAGTTGCCCCATTACTCCACTTCTCGCCGACCTGCACTGGCTACCAGTCAAGCAACGGATTGACTTCAAGGTTTTGTTGCTCACTTTTAGGTCACTTCATTCTTTGGCTCCAGCCTATCCCTTAGATATACTCCCCCATCTGGGCCAAGCATCGTACCACCCGCTTTTCGGAATCCAACAGTCTACAAATACCCCGTACAAACCTCAAATCCTTTGAAGACCGTGCATTTAGTTCGTTTGCTCCCAAAGCCTGGAACTCCCTCCCTACCTGCGTCAGAACATCCCTTGACCTGACCCCATTTAAACAGAACTTAAAGACACACCTATTTAGGACAGCATTTAGTGGGTTCCTGAGATGCGTCCTTCATGTGCTTATGGGTGCTGACACTGTGCATGCTGCCACTAACCACATTTGCATGCTGACCCTGTGCATGTCATCCCTAACCATGTTATTCATGTTGTTTATCAAGCATGATATTACTCGCGATTCAATCGCGTTTCCTTTTGCAGTAAATGTAAAACCCCTAGAGAGAGATTGAGTTCTCTGAGGGCGCTTTATCAAGTCCATTAATAATAATAATAATATTATTATTATTATCACTGGCACATTGCTAAACTGGCTATAGTCACGTCAGTAAGACATGTCATAAAATATAGCAGCACATGGCTGCCGATCATCGAGGGAGCTCGTGACGTAAGGGTTACCTCGGTGTTCAGTATTAGGGCCCCTTGTTTCCCCTATATGCATTCTGGAGATATGGATATATATATATATATATATATATATATATATATATATCCATATCTCCAGCATGAGTTAAGGACTTATTAAGTATTTAAATTTCACAAGCAAACACTTTCACTGCTAAAAAGCGGATAAAAGGACCTAATGCGAACAGTAGGCACAAAGGTTATTCTCAAACGATTCAAAGAAAAACTTGGAAGCTAAACAACAATAAAAAACAATGAACAACAAAATCAGGTAAAAATAGTCAACTCTGCTCTTAATATAGTCAATATTACATTTTACAGGCTACAAATACTGGCATTGAAAAACTTGGCTCGTCAAAAAAAGACAAAGCGACTATTTTTTATTGTGCTTGGACCGCGTTTTATTAGCCTCCAGGAAATCAATCGCTGGGTTCTTGCAATCATGTTAGGTTCAAAGAATCGATGAAAAAAGTGGAGTCACCTATATTAAGCGTACAATCACTTATTTAATGTTTTGCATCTGGTTTACAATTTTTATAGCTTCCTTTGAAAGTAGGTAGTTGACAATTGCTTAGCAGGAGTGATCCATAAAGATGGTTATCATCTCTCATTTCATAATTGAGGCTCAGCATTGGGGCTGTCACTACAAATCACCCAGAGAGCTCCGCTAACACCCTATAAAGCCTGCAGTATAACGACTGCAGAAAGCTTTACAAACAGAGGTGTATTTTACACGCGAAGGCGCGTCCTCGGGAGGCGTCTTTCAGGCTCCTCTTTAGAAATGAATGCGCGCACAGCCTGACGCTCTGCCATGCTGAAGGCCAGCCGTTCAGTAGCACGTGTAGGCTGCACCTTAGGCATGAACTGTTACCCTTATTTGAAGGGCTGAAGCCCATTAATTCCGGCGCATTTACGAGCAAGTTTCTTTAGCCTCATTTTAAAGCAGACTGAGTTTCCCAACACTAAAAAAATAGCTTGCAGCTTCCTAGTGAAGGCGAGCTGCCCGAGAGCCCCCCCCCCTTGTGGCTGCACACATTTTACGTCGGTCTTGACGCCGCGCATCGACGACGTTTTTTTGCAGACGTATTTTTAACTGATACCAAAATTAAGGTTGCATTCCGTTCGGCGAGTCGCCAGCTAAGAAAAAAAAGAAAAGAAAACGCCGTTCATTTTGATCCCTTTTACGGGTCTTAAAAGATATAGGTTTTTAGTCACACTAAAAATAGTGCCAGGCTGGTTTGGCCCAGTGGTTAAGGTGCTTAGCTTTAAGTGCCGAGGTCAAGGTAAATGTATGCGATGACCGAGGCCAGGGGCTTGAGTCCCGTGAGATATGTGAAGCGCCCGAATAGAGGTAGAGTTCTCTTAGGGTGTTACAAAAATGAATTATATTATTTATAGCATTACCTACGAACCATCGATAGCCCAAGCAGGAAACTGAATCATGGAAGACAAAATGGCGTTCCTTCTAAGTCTCCTTCCTGGGCGTGCTAAGTGCCCCTGGCTACAATGCATGGTCGTTGGATACAAGAGCACAGTTAGTCGCCTTGTTGCTTGATGTCCACCGGCGAAATCTCGCATCGGATAATAAAGCTTAGCCAGCTGCGACGAGAAGCAAAGTGCCAGAGGAAGTCAGTGGCATCCTGTGGAGGGTGGAAGAGGAGTCTTATTGCCAGTAAACCGCCTCCATTTAGCGCTAAGAGATTACCCGCTGCTTCAGGACTCGAATCTACGGACTGCCTAATTAGCAGCGAGCAACTTGCCGCTGGAAATTCAATTCTTATGCTAAGATTAAGTTGTGTAAAATATGGCTCACTGGCAGCGGAAAATCGCTGGTCCATGCCGAGTGACTCTAAACAATCGCATGAATAACAATCCATTAGACTCCAAAGATTAAAAGCTGAATTAACCGAGCTTTTATGCACTGACTCAATAAGCTCGCCTACCCAAGCGATTGCAGACAATTGCCCCTAAGAAAATTCACCTATTTTTTCACAGTGCTCCCTGTTCTCTATATCGTTAATATTAGATTTTCAAACTATTTTGTTCCTTAAATGTGACAATTGTTGCTCAAATGACCTGAATATCTAAAATAACTTCACACAGGCAGTGGGCATACCCTTTTGCTGGAATATATGATCGGGCAACGCAAAGACATTTTTCAGTCAACTGGAAAAGAACAATGCTTTCACCCGACATCAACAAAAGTAGTGCAGGGGCGAAACCTAAAAAAAACACGATTAAGAGTGCCCCGGCAGATAGTAGTAATCATTCCAATCTGACAACTGTGAGGCATTCTCCTCTAAGAGTTTCAGCCGTTCAATGGTGTTATAGAATGAAATATGCTATGAGCAATTACGCACAATTCAAGATAATTATTTTTTCTCTAACTTTATGAACCATTTGATGAGTCAAACAAACCTGCATGCTACTCGTTGATAGCGCTGGGCCATCCATATTTCATTCGAAGCATCTCGTACGGAGCGGATAAAAAATATTTCGTTAATGATTCGATTTGACTCTTCAGGATTATATTGGAAGGAGTAGCCTGAGCATCCAGTATATACAGTAGACGAAAATCCAATTGTACGAAGGGTAGCTGAAAATCTGAGTGACTCGAAATCTGTCTGGTCTGAAAGATAAAAGTCCGCTTGGAAAGCATTACTAATTTCAAGTCTTTCTAGCATACAGAAAATTTGTCTAGCTATTTTATTTCCATTAAAGTAACTTTTATATTCGAGGCTGTAGTGCATTGAAGCTATAAACTCAAATTCCCTTCTTGGAGCAAACCATTGCATTGCCAATAATTCAGAAAAACAATTACCTTTTACATTAACTCGAACTGGCGAGTAAATCCTCTCTCCAGACATTGCTTCGGTTGTATAGCAGACAAACGCTCCTTGATTTGCTTGTTCTTGTCTCGTTTGGTAATGTGATCCATCAATTATCAAGTCATAGCTAATTCTGCCACATGTGTTTAACACACCAAGGTCAGCACTGCACGCCGGGATCCGACTGTTATTGCCGGGCAGGTCAACTTTAAGGCCACGAACTGCAATAAAATATATCATTCATTAGTTCACTTCTTGTACAATGCTTTTAAAAATGGTGATCTCTGAATTAAATCTTTAAAACAGAACTAAAACAGTTCGGTGCAAACTATCTTGAAAGCTGAGATTTTCCAATTTCTCAGCCATCCAGAATGGCAAAAAGAGTATTTCTTACACTTGGAACAGTGCAGGCATTTAGTCCGTAAGAATTCTTTTCAAAAAAAGTCATGCTATTGTAAGGTGTATTTTTGAGGGCATGAACTATGTAGTATTTTCATGAGTTTCCATAAGTCACTAAATTTCTAACCAATTATCTGTGACTTGTCAACTCAAAAGTATACTCGTTGCCATGCCAGAATTATGCAAATCTGCATTTTAGCCAGATGCGGAGCCAGGAATTTCATTCAAGAGGAAAGACCGGCAACATTCTTACGTAGGAGAAACGTGCACAAGATTTTCATCTAGGCAGAGAGAGACTCACAACTAATGAAACATCATAATGCTAAATCATGGTGTATATTCCCCACAAACTTGGCGATTGGTCATTGAATGAAATTAAGACGTGATTAGCCATTGCATTTTCAGTTGAATGAAACTTGTATGTAGATTTTAAGAGACACTGCATCACCGAACATTTTTACATATAAATACTTAAAAAACTTCTTGGTTAGTTTCATTCATATGTACAATATTTTATTCAAAGGTATGACCACTAGCAAAATTCAACTGCCTTTGTTACATACTATGCTTTGAATATAGAGCAGGTGTATATTCCATGCAGAAATTAATTGGGTAGTTTAGTCGTATCTTACACCTGTCTTACAAGCAACGTTAGTCAAACATTTCAGTGTGTGCAGCTTATGAAAAATATGAGAGCCTTAACCGTCGTCTATATCGAATGCAGTCGTCAATTGCAGAAAAGCTCATGCTGTTAAGCTTTTACATGTTGGTCCTGACGCCTGCTGCTCGCAGACAAATGGAAGTCGACGGTAGCATGAGATGAAGCCTGTATTTTTGTAAACCGTCGTCGTCCAAGGAAGCTTGAAATTTTTAGTTGCTGCACACTTCCACTCAATTATTTTTCCGTTGTCCAACTGAGTAGGCAGTGGAGGAACGAGCGGAAAGCAGCGATCCAGTCTCTCCGTGAGACACACGCCAGCGTGTACTTCACTGGGAACGGCCTCAGCGTTATCTACAACCAGCTGCAAACTGCGACACCTGCCACCACGGCAAAGATTTTTCATGGATCAAAGTTCAATCTCCACAACTAACTTACCAGTTACAATCGAAGCACAATGAAACTTCCTAATTACTGCGTAACTCATTCATACAATGATTAATTTATTGCTAAAAATAGGACAGTGTCACCAAGCCTGTCGCTACTATTACAATAAATGCATATCTAGCTTGCAACAAAAAGCCACTTAAGTTGAAGCATGCACTTGACTGTAAAGATGAAATTCGGTTGAAAAAAGCTTTATTGATCCGCGAGTGCGTACAAAGTTTGGGATTATTATTTTAAATTCTATCATTTCACAACTTACGTACCTTATTTTCTTGAATGTAAAACACAAGTCCCATGTTTTCTTACATAAATGGTATTTGGACTATTTGGAATTTTTCAAATACTATTCTAAATTAATTTATTAACAAATAATCTATATTTTTCACACAATAAAATTTTTATTATTTAAAATATTGCCATTTCATCAAATTCCGGAACACCACCATAAATCTCAAAACCCTAGTCTCCCTCCTAAATTTCTTGCAAATCAATTTTCTGTAGAACCATTTGCCCCAATCTCTCAGCAACAGAGTTGATGTTATCCGACGAATTCTTCACCCAAGTTTCGATCACTTGCATGCAAAACTTCACAAAACTTCTCAGTGATTCCCGTCAATTATATTTCAACTATAGTGATCGATTTCCATGCGCAATTGGTCATTGATGGCTTGTTTAATAGGATATAATTTATATATTTGTATATTATATATTATATACATTATATATATATTTATATATATATTTATTATTTATATGATATCTGGAGATATGATATCATTGCTGCTGGAATCAACATTTGATTAATTTTTCTCTCTTTCACGGAAGTTCCTCATGTCTCGTGTGGTGGTTTCTGACTTAATCTTAGACTATCAAACCTCTTTGGAAACATCTCAAAAAAGGGGCTGCATCAAATTGACCCATATCCTTATGACTGCTTTTGAGCACCAGGCGTTTTAGGTTTCAACAACGTAGATGCCCAAACCACGTTTAATTTTAATTTTTACCAGTATTCATGATTAAAGGTGGAGCTTTCTTCCGTAAAAACGATTTGTCAAAATACTACTAAGACGTGAAATTTCATAAACAGTTGAGAAAATTTTGGACATGCTGGCAAACGTTATCGGTGCTATCAATAAAGTATTTGAGTGTACCTTGAAGTTTAATAACTCCAGTCTCGTCAGGCGTAAATACTTTTATCAATCTTTTTGGAGACAGTTCATATATCACTGAAGGAAGTCATTCAGTCAGTGTTGTGATTCTAATTATACTTTAGTGATTCTTGTAATTCTTCTAGGTATATTTGTAACTGCAATGCAATTTCAACGGCAAAGGTTTGTATGCCAAAATGGCTCAGAACCTAAGGCTTTGCTCTTCTATTAGCAATCCATTCATAGACGATGTCTTTAAGTTCAGAAATCACAAGCTGCAGACTTGATTTACGCTTGATACTCTTCGCACTTCCTCAGTAAAGATTTTGACTGAGTTCACCATATGTAGCCCACCCTTTTCGGACCATTAAAAGAGCCTACTGTTTTGGTTTATTAAAAGCCTTAAGATGCACACCCTGAAAGTCCTCCACGATTCCTTTCTTGCGGTCAATGTAATCGTTCTTTTTTGCCCTCATCTTATCAGAGTCAGAATTATACTTTTTTAAATCTTAAATTAAGTCAATTGTTCATAATTACGACTTGTTCTGAATTTCATGCTGATTGCTCAGTTAGTCTGTGCACATCCTTACGCAAATGCCAGGGAAGATAATTAGGATTACTCAGTTTTCCTTTGGGACTAATTTTTGGAGTCGGGGAAGCATCATGAAAAAGACTAGATATAGTCTGCTTTTCGTTAATTTTGTATGTTTGGGCATATAAGGTAGTCGCCGTTTGTCCGTGCACAGCCACCAAATACAAATCCAAAATTCATGGCTCTGCCGAATTCTTTCATAAAAGCCTAACGGAAGTTCTTTTCTCCTTGTCTGTTGGATTTTAAAGCCTTATAATTTTCACACGGTGCGCGGCCAGCTATTTCATTGCACTTTCCTTGTAATTGGTGTATTGTCAGCTGTTTAATCATTTGGCTGTAAGACTAAGTATACTATTGATAATATTTTCCTCAGATCCTGTATTCATAGATCCTACACCAGCTTCCGCACAATACACTGCTTTTTACTACAACCTAAATACTCCAGCATAGGATAAATTATTTGTGATCCCATTAACCGTAGCCAAAATATCATTTGAATTAGACTTATATCACGAAAAATGTATTAACAAAGCTACGTCTTCAGATAGTTTCTTCATTTAGGACTACACATTGTTAACTATTTGGATGCAATTTTCCATGTGGAGTAATTCCAGCACTCTCTGATCCATATACTTTATTCGTTTTCATTGTCTAAATTAAAATTGCAAAGCTCTAACTTATACAAAATCAGGGATATTTGAATATATAATCTATGTCTGACCTACTGCCCTGCGTATATACTGTAGATATACATGTATATAACGTGAATAATAGACATAAATAACAGAAATAACGTATTAAGGTATGGCGTCTGCACTTACATGAACTTGCAGACGGATTCAGGTGTCACTAGAATTCACACACATATACATATATTGTTGATAGGCAGTTGTAAATGTAAATAAATAAATAAATAAATATATAAAAAATATATAAATACATGAATATATATATATATATATATAAATATATATACAACTGCATATCAACAATATATGTATATGTGTTTGAATTCTAGTGACACCTGAATCCGTCTGCAAGTTCATGTAAGTGCAGACGCCAGACCTTAATACGTTATTTCTGAGTCTCACGTGATAAGATAACGTGGGAGCACTTTGTTCAAAACTATAACTTCGGAGTATTGTTAGCTACTCTTTCTATGTCGCACGGCGTATTGGGTTTAGGTTAAATGAAGGCAACCACCAAAGCAGATTCTCGCAAATAATTGTCGATTTTAAAAATAAATACTCTACTATATCTTTTGAATCGCCTACTCAGCTCGCTTTTGTCTTTTTTGTTGATATATTGCTACAAGCTCATTTTGTGGTTACCTGGTATGGTTCCAACAATGATTCCTTCTTGAATTAGGTCCGTAGCACTGGCAATAGTGGCGTTGAGATCTTGACATGACACTAATGCTTCAAATGCATTTTTTCTTGTTTCAAAGAACTTGTAGCATTTCTTTGAGTCAGGACTAAACAGCCAGTTTTTCGGGCAACCGCTGGTTCCTGGACGACAAAATTAGATATTTGAACTAATAGCAAACAGCACTCACTGGCATGAATGTATATATTCACAAATCCTTATAAAACTTATATCTAAACTTGCAAATAGATTGGCAATAAATTGCAGCACGCAATATATGTCATGCGTTTATGTAAATGCAGCCCAAAATAGCTTTCAATCATTTACACTTCTGTGCTTGGTGGCGTCTATTAACTTCTTCGCATAGATGCGGCACATAAAAATATACCAAGCTAGATAAAAAACATTCTTTTTAAACGATATAAGTAGAAAGGAATTAGTACCTGCTAGGAGGCAGATTCTTCTCAGCCAATCTGTTTCAACATGTTTTAGGCACACGTAGTGTAGCTTAGCCTCACAGTTGATGCTTGAAAACGTGATGGTATCATTGCAAAATCTTGCTTTAGCACACGCCCCGTCACGTCCGGGTCCTCGGCAATCCCATCCATAAGTCAAAGCTAATGTTTCATTGGTGTTTCTGGAACTGAAATTTCATTTAAAATGGCACTGCAGTTTAACTATTTCTATGCTTACCTGTGGCATGAATATTAGCACCAACTGCTTAATTAGGAGATATTCAAGAGATTATCAAGGTCAATTGATTAAGATAATTTGTTTGCTTTTGCCAAGCTCTGTTCATCTATGTTTGATATGCTACTTTCCCTTCAACAGTAACTTCTTTAACTTGTCGTGCTGATGATTAGATGCTTTTGCAAGCAATGTGAGATCCTCCAAATTTGAATAACTTGCCTCTGTGAGCCAGTGTGTGTGCGTATGTGTGTATTCGCGAGCACTGGCGTGTGTGTGTGTGTGTGAGTGTGTGCTTGTGTCTGACAGAGTGTGTGTTTGTGTTAGAGACTGTGCTGATTCCAATGTAGTAATAACGGGTAAAAGGCTGAATGTAAGAGAAGCAGTTAGAGATATCCGTGGCACCAAGCTAGCAGCCTGCCTTTAATTTCACTACGTTGCAGCCAAGTCCCGATCGGCCAAGCAAATGCATTTTTTTCAGGGATGAAATAAATTCATACTTACTTATAAAGAAGAACACAGAAAGGGCTACATTGGTATCGCTGGAAGGAATTCTGTCTAGTTTATGCGGTAGATCTTTTATGAACGTATACGATTAATCTGTCTAAATTACAACGAAGCGAGGGAGTTATGCGGTTGTAGAATGTCCATTGACTTAATCATCTGTTGCTTTACTATTTAGGACTCTTACCGCGATGCCCCTAGAAGAATAATCAAGTTTTGGAATACACAAAGCATAATAGATATATCCCGGTTCAAGATTAGGAGTTTAGTAATAACGCTAATCAATTCCTTGTGTCTTAGCTCATTGGTGTGGTACTCGAAACTTACTAGCCAGATCGTGGGTAAAATTCCTGTGGTGAGTAATGCGGTAATGATAGCCATTACTGTTGAATTAGCAAACCCTGTTGTCAAATGCAATAGACATAAAGCGAACTTGGGTAAGTATAAATGCCAAACCAAGACTAATGTTCACAATTCAATCCAAAAAAGCTATACATGTTGATGACCACAGCCAGCAAGTGTCTTAAAAAAATTGATTGAATATATAAGACATTCACTACGGGCCGGCTAGTGATATTCTAAATAATCTGCCAGACGGAGGCATGGGAAATGAATCAAATGGCTGACACTTAAAATCGCACATGTCTTGAACTCAATTGCCATTGCTGAGCCAAGAAATAGCTCATTGTTTCCTATCTGATCAAATTATATAAAAGTCGTGTAGTTTCAGTTATCTGGTGCCACGAAAATATCTCCCAACTGCAGATATGGGTTTACAGCTAATCTGTTTGTTGTTTGACTGTAGCAAGAAAGAAATTACGTGCCTATGGACATATAATTTCTTACAGCTTGCTGCCGAGTAGCTACAACCTACCCCTGGCGGAAGCTTTATATTCGCTGGTTGCTAATAACATGCTTACGAGTTGTAATCTGGCATTAATACTAAAGTCGTTGAAATGCACTTCTAGATGTCATTTTCGTTGCTAAGACCTGTGAATTATGCATTAACAAATTACAAGCGCCCCGGAGCCGACTTGGGGTGGAGAACTGAGAACCTTTAATTTGGTACTCCTAGCATTGCCTTGAACCACTCGACGAGTTCACCTTCAAGCGCTGCAATGAGTCACTCTAATTTAGTGTTTATCAGGCCTATTATAGTCTTTGAAATCCTCACTTGAAGTTCAATAAATTGCTATTATTGAGCGACATTGTTTCTGAAAAAGGCCTCTACCTTTTCGTCTCGACCAAGACCTGGCTAAAGTCGGCTAACTGCTCGCCCATTTATGATGCAACCCCAACAAGCATCACATTTTTTCACACTACTAGATGAATAAATACTGGAGGTCAATTTGGCGTTATTGTACGTTCAATCTTCATTTTCCAGCCGTTTGCAGTTCTCTTGAAGCAGTTTCTTGAATTTATTGTATTGAGTTTACCTGAAAGCAAGCTACTAATTGTGGCAGTACTCTATTGCTCCACAGGTACCAAGTCCTTCTTTATCTCTGATTTCTCCTACCTAAATTCGATTCTGTATGTAAGTAATTAATCTTTGCTCTTTAAGGATGATTCCAACATTCATTTTGGTAACTTATCTGTCGCCTTCAGCAACGACTTTCTTGCACTTCCTGACTAGCTTTTTCTCAAGGCTTATGTGCATGGCCCTCACATCAAGGGTCAAGCACCTAACCAAATGTTTTCCTAAAACTGCACGGTACCATTACCAATTATCGTATACTTTTCCTTACCAAACCGCATGCAGATCTCATTCAGTCTACTATGTGTGACCTTCTCCACATCTAAAATCATATGCGAATCGCGAAACCTTAAGACCCTTGACATCGACGCCGTCCGTGCGCGACTACCTGCTTCGCTTCCGCTGCTAAATCTTCCTTCCGACCTGTCAGCATTGGTAGATCGCTAAAGCACAACAATAGCTGACATGCTCGACGAGTTTGCACCTCTGACGGAGCGCACTCTGCGCCCGTGACCAGACGCTCTGTGGTTTACAGCAGACATTAAACTACCTAGATCTATTAAATGCAAGCTTGAAAAAGCATACGGTAGATCAAGACTGTATATCGATAGGCGTATCAGGACTATTGTAAATTGTACCAATCGATCCTAGAAAAATATAAGTCTAGTTTAAATAAAAACATTGTTGAGTAACTGATGCACAGTTAAAAAAGTGCTGATGTCGATGATCAAGCATCTCCTTAGCCGTTTTCAAGTTAGCTCCTTACCTACTGATCCCTGTGATGATCTAGCTGATCGCTTCTCTAGCTTCTTAGCCAAAAAGAGAGAATATATTAGGGAGTCCATCCCTAGGGTGGCAGCAACCTCCTTAAAATCCTGTCCCTCACTTTTTTATTCAGCATCTAAATGTCTTCATTCAAAAAGGCCACTAATTACCTCGTTCTGTTGCTCATAAATGCAATCAAAAAGACATCAAGTCCTCGAGGCCTATTTCCACTTTCCTGCTGCTACGATGCATAGACCTGCTGTTGCCATGCATAACTAACATCCTATATATCTCCTTAGCCTCAGTATATATTCCAGCACCTTTAAAAAGGCTGTAGTCAGACCAATACTCAAGAAAGCGACGCTAGATTAAGATAACTTATACAACTTCATGTCTGTCTCTTTTCCGGTTTCTATCAAAGACACGGAATGAGTTGTGGCAGACCCGCTGAAGTTATGTATTACAACTTCAAACCTTACTAGTAGATTCCAGTCTCATTTGAGAGCAAATCGCTCCGCAGAGTTAGCATTGCTTCTAGTGTATAACGACTTGCTTAGGAATGCAGACTTAGGCGGAGTACCTCTGCTTGTTCGCTCGATCGATCAGCAGCATTTGATACTATTGACCACACAATTTGTCTTAATCTGTATTCAATCTATCGCGGGCATCTCAGGCACTGCACTGCACTGCCATGGTATAGGTCCTACCTTAGTAGGACACACTAGAGTGTTAATAAAAACGGACACAGATCATCCGTGGAACCAGTGAAGTATGAAGTACCTCAGGGCTATGTGCTGGTCCGGTTCCTTTCACGGTTTATACTCTCCCTCTTGCCGCTGTGATTGCCAAGCACAATTCAAGGCTTTCGCTTCTATCCAGATGGCACTCGGTTGCACCTTTGATTTGATTCGTCCCAGCCCTCAAGCTCATCTAATTCTCTCAACTCCCTTGTTCTATGTATTGATGACATCCGCACTTGAATGGCAGCAAACTTTCTTATATTGAACGACGATAACAACAAACTTATTATTTATGAGCAAACCAAGTGTGATTAAAAAACTGGAACGTTTGACACTTACTATCGGCTCTGCGAGCATATGTCCAGTTGAATAATCACGAAATCTAGGTGTCTTGTTCCAAAGTGACCACATCAGGTAAACATTCAAGTCTGCCAATTTTTAGCTACATAACGTCGGTAAAATGTGGGCTTGTTTAGACAGGGATACCACATCTAAATCGGTCCATGCATTTTGTGACATCCAGTTTTGAATTCTGCAACTCATAGCTTTCTGGTTTACCGGCTTGTGTAATCAGGCGCTTAACGGTGCTGCAAAACTCTGAAAGCTAGACTTGGCGGTCGTGAGCTTCGCAGAAGCCACATCAAAACCATTGCCAGTTGACCAGCACTGGTTTTCATGCAAGCAACACATCGACTTTAAGGTTCTGTTACTCACTTTTACGTCCCCTCATTTATGACCTCCAGCCTACCAGTCAGATAAACTCCTCCACCAGGCTCATCATTGGAATACCCAATTTTCGGAATCTAATCGTTTACTTATACCTCGGGCTAACCTCAAATCTTTTAGGGAGCATGCGTTCAGTTCATGTGTTCCCAAAGTCTAAACTCTCTACCGACAGCACCGTAACTTCATTGACTTGACCACTCTTAGAAAGTAGCTAACCACATCATTTTATCAAAGGATTTACTAGTTCCATGTGATTCATGTTTTGTGTGCTTATACTTGCTGATACTGGGTTTGCTGGCACTAACAAGTTTTGCATGCTGACCCTGTTCATCTCAACCCTAACCATTTTATTCTTGTTTTTTATTGAGCATGCTACCCCTAACCATTCGATCGTTCTTACTTGGCAACGAATGTAAAGTGCCTGGAAAGAGATCAATGTCTGTGAAGGCACTATAACAGATTTTTTATTATTAATATTATTGTCTTGGGGAAAGACCAGAGAATGACTTTTTGCTCCTACTGAGAACTAATACAAATAATGATAATGCACTTGATAAAGCATCCTCAAAGAACTCAATCTCTTTCTAGGCGCTTTACATTTGCTGCAACGGGAAATTTAACTGAGGAACGCAAACTTTGTTTACTTGCCATTGCAAGCACCAATAAATTAGTATATTTTTAGAGCCACGTGGGTTAGTTTAGTCATGGTTCATGAAGCTACTGTATAAATGCTTGAATGACCACCGTTTATAACCAGGAATGCATTACCATGTAGGCAGACTAAGGCTCACTCAGCACAAGCTGCAGAATTTTACAGTTTCTCGTTCCCGCTCGGGCATATTTGAAGTTAAACGAGTTCTAGTAGTTTCTCCAATGTTAGAGCTGGCAGAATAAGAAGAATCGCGCGTCCTCTTCATAAAGCGATATTTACGTCAACAAATTGAGATTAGATGTTTCCAGAAGAGAAAGAGCAAATCTTGTTCAAATTTCGTGAATAAAATATAACATTTTATTACATTTTGTTTACTTTATAAAGTGAAAAGTGCATCCTCCGTGGCCCAAGCAATTTTTCGCTAAGCAAGTAGAGTATTTCGTTAAGACTTTCGTTTTGGCTCCCGAGATAAGTAATGAACCGCCAGCGATGTAATCATTTAAATATAAAGATTTTTTACACTGGCATTTTTATTCCTGAAGAAACCTTCGACTGACTAGCAAAATTTCATATTATTTTTATCAGAATGCTTTCTTACTTTAGAACCATCAAGATGTTTATTTAATGCACTTTGATAGCCAATGCACTTTGATAGCCACTTCAAAGAATAGAACATTGGTTGTCCAGACTCCGACAATCCAATCATTAAAATTTATTTTATTTTACTATTTAAGTAGCCTTTTTAGCTACTAATATTTTAAAATTCACAATGTTCTGAAATTATTATAAGTTTCCTATAATCAAGTAATGGCGAGGCAAACGTCCAGCTTAGCTCGGGATTATTGACGGCCTGATCTGTACTCAAATTTCTCTAATTACCCGGCCGCTCGGATTGTGGAAGTATTACATCCGAAACAAAAAGCCAAAATACTGTGAGTAAATATTAACTTCGCTGATTTTTAATTAAGACCATGTAGAATTGTCAGTGCTATCTCTGTTGATGTCAAAACAAGTGGCATAATCAGCTTACATCTTAGGCAGTGCTGTTGCATTAATGACCAATAATTAAGAACATACAAATTGTTATCATAAACGTTTTGGAGTCGATTTATCTCCCAAGATTTTCATAGAATAACTTTTTAGGGTTGTTACTCTTTCAACAGGTTTCTATTTTATTCAAGGATTCTAACCTAATTTTCACATATACCTAATATATTGATATTTGTCAGATCTTACTTTATTTTCAGGCCAACTTCAACGTTGGATAGCGGAAGCCTTTACTCAAATTATTTTCTTTCATTGCATCGATGGAATTTCTTATGTACCTAATTTTCTATCAATACACTCATGCCTGCATTAATTCTAAAAATTTATTGAGTACTTGCTGGGAAGGGGCTGTTTTCTTCAAATTATTAATCATAGCTTCCTTAGACAGGGAAACCTGCAAAAAATGCAATATCGTGATTTCAACGCCAAAAGTCAATATAAACTAATCAAACTGCCACGGAGAAAAGTTTTTTGTTTGCCAAGATGTGCTTCGAGGTTTGGGCATGCGTCCGTAACAGTGATTAACTGTAGCTAGTCTCCATTGACCGGCTTATTTTCAAGCATACCTGCAGGCATCGACGTAGGAATCGGATGTAATATTGAGAAAGCCATCCCAGTAGTAATAGTCTTCGCGTGAGTGTAATCCGGTCCAAAAGTAGGTGATACCTGAAAAAAATTGATAGTGCCAGCAACTATTTGATACCCACGGAGCACTATGAGTGGATTTATCAATGAAATCGAACCAATTTCGTACAAATTGTACACTTCCGATTTCAGAAACGGGGATTTTTGTGAGCTGATGTGTTCTTATTCGGCGTGGTCATTTTATGGGCACGGGAGCAAAGACTGAATGTTGGATTACGCAGGAATGCACGTGTGGCAGAACGTATTACTTTACCAATTTTCTATGCATGCCTGAACTCTGTACAATACCAATACTTGTGAGAACGAGAAGTGTTGCCAAGCTCATTGCACAAACTCCCTAGAGGTATTCACGTAAACATTTTTCAACTTAATACGTGCACGCCGATTTTTCAAATTGTTAACGTTATTGCTTCTGCAAGCAGCACCATAATCCTGCAAAAATACTTAACAAGCATAAATCTTACTCGTTTTTTAAATATTAGGTTAGTTTATAATATAATATAATATTAGTTTTTTAAATATTAGCTCTGAAAACGAAAGCCGGACTCTGAGTGTTACATGACTAGATGCCTTTGGTATGGCAAGCAACCTCCACAATTTATTTCCTGCCAGACCTTTGTGGCAGTACTTGAAAATTGGATCGTCTAAAACTCATGCCCTTACGAAGTTTGTCCTCGTCTTTCGTTCTGACCTCAGGCCCGTGTGCGGAAATTAAGCAGCCTATAGAATGGCTAACACCAGCAAAGTCTTACTTCACTCAGTTTATTCAATAACATCTTAACATGAACAAGGCCTAGTGGTTATTGAGCGAAATCGGCAGTTAATGCAACCTCTCGGACCTATCTGTATGCAATCTCTCTGTACAGTTAAAATGATTACAAATTGCACATATTGATTAAATACCATAAGCTCTAGGTTACATTGCAATAATTATGATCACGTGAACTTGTTTGAACATATTTATGGGTTGATCTGCCTCTATTGTTGATGAAAAAGTGCTTAGTTTACTGGAACAAATGGATAATGATTTTTAAAGAACTAATGAATTCCATTCTAGAACATTAAATAGAGCATTTTCTACTTTCTGGGATGTTTTCTATGACCTACAGCCACTTTAATCAATCAAGAGCTCAGAAAGTTGTTAGCAGCTTATAGAAATTTGTATTTCTGCTATAAATAGAGATGGAATTTTGTGTATTGGTTTTCTCCACAGTAACATTGGACTACCAGGAGAAACTGCAGTTCTACTCTGGAAATTATCTTTAACCATATTTCATATGTGCCGCTATCCTTTACCATATTTTAAATGTGCGGCTTTCTCATGTGCATAATGCATGACGTTTAAATAGTTTTTCTTGATCAAACTTTGATTAAGGTATTGATTAAAATATCCGGATTGATTCACTTGCTTTGTACGTCAACATAGGTAGTATTTGATTCATGCGTTTAATAATTCATATGTATCCTAAATGCACCCTAAAACTTCTAACAACTCAGAGATGGCTTTATGAATTTACATCTTGCTCCATTAAAAACAGGGCGCTTGCCTGCTACTCGCCAGAGCTTCACTGAGTATTTACTGGCATAACCAACAAGCTGCGTAACTAAAGCTGAGTAAGTAAAACTATTGCCTGACGAATTGGATGAGACAATCCAAATCAGTAACTAGATACGCAGCAGTTTTGATTGCTCATGCATTGATCCGGAGAGGTCCGCTCTTTCGTAAGGTGTGTATACTAATGAAATTCCAGTTTTCCGATAAATTCAGCTGTATATCGAGATACAACATAAAATGAAGTCAATCGTCTATCTACAGAAAGAGAATTAGACGATATGAGCATCTAATTAAAACCCATTGGTTCCGGATAAAATTAAAGCCTGGCTTGTTGCTGGGACTCTGCGATAGCTGTCGATGACGAAGGTGTTGACAAGTTTGCAACAATGGCAGTTCTGAAGAGGACGTCTGAAAAGTCACCGACAGAAATATTTTCGAGTCTGATGACGTGGCGCAGCCCAGCGTTGGCTCCTGTCGTAGTAGGTCATGCTAGGCTTTTCTTATCATCCAAGCCAAGGGCAGTCTTAAATTAGGAAGTGGCAGTGAAGCGCTGGTGCTCCAAGTCAGCTAGATTATGACTGTCGATATACATTTTGATACTATGGTGATCAATATTCATAGTTCCCTGAATTATATAGCTTCAGATCTGCTCGAGTCATAACCAGCAGCTATTCAGTATGTAAGCCCAAGTCATGTGACAGGCAGTTACATGTGCCTTAGCATTCGAGCCAGGCTGGAAATGCACACGAAACATGACGCTGGTCGGGGTTTCAGTGTTGTTCTGGACACCGTCCGACAGTTGCTATACACCGATGTTGGTGCTGGACGCTTGATGCCCTTTGTAGCTGTCGAATACAAGTCTCTACGCTGTGGAGATGGACTTGCTACCATTAGCGAGCCGTTATGGCACACTAGGTAAGGCGGTTGCTTTCACGACCTCGGTCCTGAGGTCGTGGGTTAGATTCCTGCTGTGGACGATTCTTTATCGCCACTGCTAGCGGTGGTGATAGCCGTAAAGATAGCCGTAAAGGCTCTTCTATCGCTATACAAAAAGAGGCTGTTTAATCAGGATTTATTTTATGTATGTATTTAAGATATGGGCGGCCTTCTTTGCCGCCATTTCCGCGGCTATCTGCATGACTTCGAGCATAGCTGCTGCATCTAATTACTAGTCTCTAGCCTCTAGCCTGGCTCCACGGCTCAGATCACCTCAGGCACTCACGCGTCTGCAAAGACTAGCAACTGCATGAATGTTACGTTAGCGACCTAAGGACATGAGTGCAGAACAGCTACGTGCGCTTGTAGCAAGTGCTGTGAGGTGTCTTGACCTGGGGTGCTGATTTGCAAGTAGCGGGTACCAATCAAACTTTCCGTTAACGAAAGACCTTTTTACCATCTAACTGTACCTCCCTCCCTGACAGCAAGCTCCACACTCAGGTCATCCTACTGCTGTGTTTTGAGACTTTGGAACAACCCTGGTATGATCTAGAGCGACTACTCATGGTTTCAGAACACCCTTAGCCCCACCGGGATGAGTTGCTTATATCGTTTATAAATGAGCGAAATAAATACTAACCAGCACCGATGCACATTACGATATTAAACTCGATTACATTACTTTTAATTTAATTCATGTGTTACTACAAGTATTTACACTGGTTCTTGCTCGCTATTCGCTCAAGTGTTGGTAACATCACTTTGTACGCGATACGTAATCTTTTCTATCACAAACGTACGGTAATTCATTCGCCCCACTGCATAGGTAAGCGGTGATTAAAACCATGCATTTCCCCGAACTCGGCACAACCACCTGCGGAACGAGAATTCTGATCACGGAAGGCTTTCGTTGACGTCACTGTGGCACTGGCTCCACAACTATCTTCCGTCCTTCTACCCTCTTCTGTCAACACCAAAGAAGAAAGCCCAGTAGCTACATCGCACAACCTAAAAACAGCATTTTCTGGAACCAGATGACTTTTACTTTGGGTGTGTCTGTGTGCGCACGCTGTTAATTGTATAGATATTTATATGACAGGCTTCCTATGCATATTGCATATTTGATATTGGTGCCTATATAGTAATTTAAGTCTCTTATGGCGCTATACATGAAGTCATGCTATATTATTATTAATATATTCTTCTTGGTTGCTTGGCTAGTAAGAATACTTGGAAGCCCCTACTGAAGAAGTGTTTCAAATTTAGCTTCGTACTGGTAACTACTGTTCAGAACCTCATCATGCAACTGCATTCTACTTTTAAATAATCAGAGAGCAGATGGCTAAGACCAAAGTTTAATCTGCAGCCAAATACGTAGCCGTAATCGAGTAAGGGTCCTCTAATTAGCCAGCTCTAGAATTACCTATGCAAAAGCAATTTATGGTGGTCTTATTAATGGAACACTTGAGTCATGAAATAATTGGTCAGTACAATTAGCCTCTCGCCGCCCCCCGATAAGCTTGTCAGGGCACGAGTGCTCAAACTTGTAGGTACGGCTCCTGTACTCTGTGACAGAATGATGCCCACAACACTTTTTTAGACAAGAAGTAGATCATTTAATTACTGACCATGCATATATATATGCTCCGGTCAAGATAGACAAATTAAACGCGACGACTACTTCTGCCGACATAATTTGGCATTTCTCGAGGTTCATGAGAAATCCTCTTCAAAAAATCTGCTGATTCGCTTGTCAATACTGGCCAATAGGACTACAGCTCAGGATAACCCACAATAATAAATTAATATGTTAAAATTACTTAGATTATAAAATGATTGAAATGCTTCACGATATTTTTTTCGGTTTAGTTATTTTAGCACCTTGGAAAAACGCTGGTACTTTGCTGGTCAGTCAAGTTTTCTCAGCAGCAAAGTTATTAGACGCTACTGCTTGCCAGTTTAGGTACTGCGAGAGTTTCATATGGTTTTTCCCTGATAGAAACTAGCGCGCTATTGAAATACGCGGTCATCGATACTCGTGACTCACCTGCACTCTTCAAGCCTTCCATCAAAGACTTCAGCACTGGTCGTTGACCAGAAATTAGCCTCACATTAATAAGAGAAGCCATCTGACTCCGACAGTCTCTAGCAGCTGCCTCGTACGTTCTTTTCAGCAGTGAGTACTTCAAGCAAACTGAATCAGCTTTCGCTTGTAAACTGTAAGAACAAATGATCTCTCGCGAGACTGTCAATGCTACTTGGCTTCAATGTGAATGCATGAGAATTGAATCCAAAACTATAAACCGTCGGCTGTGTAGTAAATTGTAGTGAACTGTTGTGAATTCTCGGCTTTATAAAGTGAGCACATATTCGGGTTTCTATGAATTGAAGCCGCGGCGAGTAGTGGGCTTTATTGGCAGCACTCACTTTAAGCTCGCTTTTCCAGAATTTCTTTGCAACCAATTGCTGGGAAGCTGGGAGACGGTTCGGCTCCTCTGATGGCGTTCGGGATAGGCATCAAGCTTCCGGCCCTAAGTTTAATCATCCTTTTGACACCTAATGAAATGTTAGTTTTATTTCGCGTTTTTAAATCTCAAACGCACTCACACCCTTGAGAACTAACCTTGATATATGATTAGAAATAATTTTGCTCATTGGCGTGAGGTTGAAGATTACGCACGTAGTAAATCCAGGTGTGCCGGCGCTTCAAGATATTTTCCTTGCTAATAAATATTCTAAGCTTCTGCAGCACACTACTTACAAGTCTTTCAGTCTGTTTTGTAGCACGCTTGCAGGTGCTTCACAATTCTGCCACTCGACTTGTCCTTCGTGAACTGCACTCTATGGGTCTGCCATTCATCATTAGGTCCTTCATTCTGATGCTCGGGTCTAAGTAGGCAAAATACTTCGTCATGGGGCTTTCCATCGTACCGGTGGCTACTCTGGCTCAACTCTTTTAGAAATTTCTCTAAGCAACTCGAGTCCTAATAGGACCTTGCCTTCAGCTTCTCTGCTCACAAGGCATGGATTTCCTGCCAACCAATGTAACCTGCCTAAAAGGACGTTCATTTCTCTTGAGGCAAAATAAAAGCATTATATTACTATTATTCTCTTTAATATTGTGCATTGGCTGCCCGTACAGAAGAATTAGCAATGCTTGCAAAGCTCGGACATCGGGCTTCTGTCAGATTACCCGAAACCTTACGTTTAATCGTGATAAGACAATCAACCCAGTTTCGGACTTAATAAACTGAAGGGAGTATTTTAAATAATTAAGATGTATAATGCTGAATAATTTTCTCAGGTTTAGCTAATAATATATTAATTTTCTGCTTCCAGAAAAGTTAGCTTAGAGTCTTCGGAGGTTTTGGCGCCAGGTCTCCTTAAGATATACTGTACCACTAGCAAGAATGAAAAATTTACTAAGTCTTTCATCAAATTTAAAATGGCCTTATAAGGAGAAAGCAATCGTTTTATTGAATTATCTATGTAGGAAGAAATAAAGACATGGGCTAAACCATTTGCTCAATTTATGCTGAAAAATACCGTAAAAGAGCATTTCCATTTTTAAAATAATGCAATTCCGTTGTGCTCATTGCAAAATGTAAACCAGTGACTTCCTTTTCATGTGCAAGGGTAATACCAGCCCAATCATTTTCAGACCTTCTACCCTCTTTAACCACATTTCCGTAGATTTATCCACAGTTGTTCGATCAATAAGCGGCAACATGAAAGCCCGTTAAAATTTGAAGTAATCACAAAAGCGAAGACGAATCAGGAGAAGTGATTATCAAATTGAAACCAAAAAAACTTACTCAGCTTTAGGTTCTTTGTTAGTCTGCTTGGACCTCTATTTGATCTTCAGTTACTTTTAAACTTGCACTAGGAAAATCAGTGTTCGAGTTTGTAAGCGTTTATTCTGCATGTTACTAGAAGGCCTTGCTCCAATTTCAAATGGATTGCTCCACGGAAAAGATCTTCTGTCATAATCTGTTCTATCGTTTTGCGAAGCTGCGAAGCACTTTTCTCATAGGTTACTGGCTCTAATAGTGTTCGGCCACTAACCGTGAAGCAAAAAAACATTTGTATTTCAGCGCCTCCATTAATCGTATTTCGAGAAGAATACGGTGCACAAGTTGTTTGCCCTTATTACTGGGTAGTAAGACTGACTTTGCAATCGCTTACTCCTCAAAAATATCAATTCCCACACATTTTACTTCAGTGAAAGAGACGACGGTAAACTCAGAATTTACTTATTTTAGACACAATTAAACGGGAAACTATAGCCAAAGTTCTAGTTTCAGATTAAATCTTTTGACGTAATTTCCACAGTCCCCTTTGAATAATCGCTTTAGATTTTTTTAGAGTGAGTTTTATCTGACTGGAAATGCATAAGCAAAGGGAGGTTGAATATTATTTATATCTTCTGCCATCACATTTACGACCATTCATACACTCACTTCACAGAGATGTATTCTTCCTTACCACAAAAATACCCCATGCATTTTGATTCGTCAAAATACTGTAAGTTTTCATGCATACCTTCATAAAGCTTCGCCCGCATAGCATGTTCTGGCACACTAGGTATACGCAATCGGTGACTCTGATAATTTAAAAAAATTCATGTCCTACCAGAGCAAAATTTGAATTTTATGATTTTAGAGACCTATTATTTCCATGTCGTCGATAACTCAAACCCTAATCCTCTGAGTATCTTTCTAACATGTACCAATCTATCATACAAAATAGTTAAACAACAAGCAAAATAATCTTTAGATCCTTGCTGCTTCTGCCTTTAAGCAAAAACTTGAGCTTAGTAAGCGTGTACAGAAACATGGAGATGTATTCAAGGTAGTTTAGAGTTCGCAGTTCAAGATTTCACTAACCCCAATACATTGACTTCAATCCATCCAGGAGGGCAGTTTGATGTACCAACGGGTTGCTCTAAAATTAGCAGAAAATATTATCTTAATGTTATAATACTGGACACATGCCAAAAATACCCAAAGATCGTAAATTGACTTATTATCTTGAGAACTCTAACTTAACCTCATGTGATTATGTAACAATGTACTAGGTAACTACAACAAGAAGCAGGGTAATCAGAAACCCGTCTTAGAAATGTGTTAATTTAAAGCACCAAAATTCAGGCAAATTTGCGACCAAGTATGCTTAATAAATTGTTTTGGTGGTTTTTTACGACAGCATTAATGCCTAAGCAAATTAATCAAAACCATGTCTACGGCAACGTCACCTTATTGACTCTGTCGTAAGCCAAACTTCTCTAATCACAAAGTTTCTTTTTAAAAATTTGATACACTTGAACTAGCAGGCCTTATTTATTAGATGCATGGAGGTTTTTTTTAAAGATGCTACCTGTCAAATAAGATGTGCAAATCCGGCCAAGAATGTTGAAATGTATTAATAGCATTGCTTTGATAATATAACCAATCATTAAACAAGTACGCATTGGTGTTTAATATTGAGCTATTTAGAAATGCTTAACCCCTGAAGTTCTTTGCTGACTGGCATTATCTATCAAGCAAAAAAGGATTTTGGCGTCTCGGTAAATTTGCAAAGGCTGCAAAATTCATATCGTGTACGCAAATATGTAAAGAACCTAAACTCCTTAAGGTGCAAAGCCGACAACTATTTACATCAGAAATTAATTTGAGTGTGCACTCTCTTTTTGTTAATTAACTATCAAGTAGGTACGCACTTTCATCAGCCTTTCTGATCTTTTATGTAATATCTCGTTCAAATTGATGTTCACTCAATTATACAAATAAGATTACTCTCGCTGTCCACAATAATCTCTCCCATAGCCTAATAAAATCATGAGCTGCTCACTTTACGAGATCGGTTCAGAAAGAAACGCCTCTAAATTCTAACTCAGGATTAATTGCATGCTGATGTCATATTCAGAAACCTATTGATTCCAAATTTTTCCCGAGTAAAAGATCAAATAACTAAGGTTTTGAATGAAGTTAGCTGATATAAACCTGAAGGCTTATTCAGGTTATTAATAAGTTATATTATTAATGGCTAATATTATGCATTTTATTTTGTTAGTAGTAGACCTCTAGATTTTAATGAGGCTAAAGTAGATTTGCATTATCATATTACCGTGTAATTACAAAGTTTAGCGTGATCAAGCAAACTTGACCTCTTTATTTAGAAAGCTGCCTCGCGTCAACTCGGCAAGAGAATGCTCAAAGCTGAGAAGTTTTAGTAAACACCTATAGATGATTTCTATGATTACCTCTTGGAGTTTGGCATTGTATTCCATTACAGCATCCGTCATCTTCTTGAACGAGAACCTCCTTGCAGTTTTCTTGTGACTCTTTCGTTGAGTTTAGAAATGTGCATGGTGGGAAATATTGGATTTTGACACTAGTACCATCTCTAGTGCATATTAACTCGGTGCATCCCTTGAACCAGGCAGCTCCGAGGGCGCGATAATCATCTCCATCTTTGCAGTACACATTTCCAGCTCCTAAAACAAAAGTATTGCATCTGGCGGGTCGGCAAAATGCTAGAGACTAATGTTGATTCATTCAGCCCTATTCTTCCACTCGTGGACGTATCATTTGCTGGCTCTCTTTTCAGTATGAGAGATTCAGCGAAATGATAATGACTTTAAGTTTGGGCTAGTTAAACGCCACTCTACAGCTGCCATCCCCTGCCACAAGCATCCTGTCTCAAGAGTACGTGCAATGCTTTTATTTTTAGAAAGACCACGTGTTTTTTGTTTACTTGTAGAATACTGCAGGTTTGACTGTAACAAAGGATGATACTCCAACTTACGCAAGCGTAGATCCTGTTAAATTGGCAGGTAAATGTTCTAACCTGAAAAATGAGTCGTGGAACCACGGATAGATTCAAAAGATACGAAGTAAAGTTTTTCCTCCGAACCACATAGCCCGCTCTAGCTTAACTCAATCACACCTAGCTGAACTGTAGCGTCAAATTCAGCCTTACTCGTGCTCTTGGTTCTCACAGGACGATAAATTAGTCGTTCTATCCTTTCACTTGAAGACTATTGACGATAGAAGCTTTCGCTTTGTTGGACTTTGATTGCGAAACTCACTTCCCAATTCTTAAGAAAGACATCTCTCTTGCACCATACTCCAAAACATCCTATTCGAGCTTTATGTATTGGCCATTGCATCCTATTTAATTGGCCTACTATCTATCTACTATCTCCTTATATCCTTATCTCCCTTACTAGCCTACTTACTCCACCTACGACCCTCAAGTCTTTCAGAGACCAAGTCTGAAGTTAATTCGCCCCCAAAGCCTGAAAATCGTCATGATGTCACGCTGTCTATAGTCTTAGTCTAAAGGTAAGGTGCTTGCTCTTCGTGGGCTCAAAAATCTGCATCGGACGATCTATAATTGCCCACAACAAGCAAGGTAAAAGCCACTAAGGATGGTCTGTCGCTACATAAATGAGGCAATTGCATAAGCTAAGTTTAATACATCAAGCAAGGAAGTTGAGTGAGTTTGAGGTGAAAAGCCGGGAGGTATCAAGGCATAGGTAAAGGTGTAAGTCCACAGAAATGAAACCTTGAGTGTGATTAGGGGTTAAGCAGGCAAGAGGAAGAGTATTAATTGTGAAAAGAAGTGGGCTAATCACAGAGCCCTGGTTTACCCCAAACTTTATAGGCTTCTTGGATGATTGTTGCCACTTAAAATCAATGCTTTAGAGTCTCGTTTGAGATAGGACCTAAACCATCGTAGTGCTGAGGATTCCCAGGTGAAATGCTTCCTTTTCAGCATAGGCACAGGGCATACAAAGAGATTAAGTTATTTGAGGTTGCTATACAAATTTATTACTTAAATTAAATTTATTAAAATTATTACTATTATTTATTGAGATTCACTCGAGAAAGACTCGGTGATCAGTTGTATCAGGCACTTTCAAATGCTCGTGCAAAAATTGCAGAGACTTTATTGATATCAGTATTTTCGAGAACACCCCAAGAAATGCTGATTCTGCAGAGGGATTAGCTGTATACAACGGTTGGACTTATTTGTGATTTTAAAGTTTCAGCAATTGCATGTGAACTTTCAGATGAGGTCACTAGGTGCTCGCTTGAAATGAGACATTGAAATGCTGCCAGGAATTGAGAGAGAGAGAGAGAGAGAGAGAGAGAGAGAGAGAGAGAGAGAGGGGGAAGAGAGAGAGAGAGAGAGAGAGAGAGAGAGAGAGAGAGAGAGAGAGAGAGAGAGAGAGAGAGAGAGAGAGAATATTTACGTGGATTTTACTGAAGTAGAGAAATCCAATGACGATGCTATTTTCTTGCTGATGAACTCTCTGGTCTTGTTTTTGATCTTGCTGACCAATGAAGCTAGAGAGGCGTATAATTCAGTTCAGCCTACTCCTTCAACGCTTTTAAAAATAAGGTCAGAACCTTTACTTGTGAAATATTAGCAGCGGAATTCTCATTTGAATTTCACATTCATGTGGCTACTTCAGAGCTTAAGTTTCAATGGGTAATAATGGTACCATAAGACAATGAAATGCGGAGTACCCCAGTATGTTAAGCATATTAAAAATTTACTTGGCAGACCATTTTGATGGCTAACTGCAATATCATCTACTTGCGTGGAGCGGTAACTCGTGTCCAGTTATGTGCTTAGTCTGTATACCCAAACCGCTGGTCTATGGCATCTCCTAGTTAATTTTTTATTTATTTAGAGATTAACAATACATACTGATAATTCTTGGTTGGTTGGTCATAGCAGGAGTTCATTGCCTATACTGTCAAGACGCCCTCCTACCAGCTGAGACAAATTGCAAAAAAAGGGCCCGCTTAGACAAGAGTACGATAGCCATACTTAGTTGATGAGCCTTCTACATTGCAATTATATTCCTGCATTCCCTTTATTTAGGACTGCAGCCGTGTCTTCTTAATTTTCTGCAACCAATGAAAGACTCAACTGCCACGCGTTCTGTTTAAACTTTATTCGCTCTCTATCAACCTTCGAATCTTTTCAATAGTTTCTCTCTAGCCAACCGGTCGTTTCGCTTTCTTGCATCAGCTTGGACTCTCAAGATCTGACGTGCTGGCTGCTCTAGCACTCGATCCAAGTGCTGCTGCTCCACTTCGGCTTCCGGTCTTCTATCCCAGCTCGTGGCAACACTAAACTATCTTTCTTTTGGTAACCATGCTACTTTCTCTAGTGCACACCTATAATCTGTAAATCGCTTTCAGCTTCTAATACTACCTGCCATGAGTTTGCATCATTTCAGTCTCCACTAAAGATGCGCCTGGTTGTTTCAGCTTTTCCGTAGCCCTAAGTAACTTTTCCTTTTTTTTTATTCCAGTGACCTTTTTGCATTCAGATCTGGAGTTTATTGCGTGAAGATTTTTAACAAGCTATCCTACTAGCCTGTGGCCGTGAGTGTTTACCAGCGTCATTTTACGTAGGTAATAGAAGCAAATAGGAGTGTAATTTTTCCTGATTGTCTAAGCATGATATATTGATAGATGTCGTGAAATCAGCTGTTTTTTTATTTTGATCTTCGTCACTGCTACTGCGGATACAAGTAACGCTGCTGGATTGATATTTATTTCTCGTATGGTGATGTGCGAAAGACATAATTATATAATCTCCCCAGCCCCGAGCCATGTACAGGCCGTCAAAATTTAAGTAAGATGGTCCATTAGGAAAGAAAGGCATTCTCGTGCTTTACTAAATCATATCGCATGTAAAATTGCAGTTTTACTTCATCCCTTAGATTGAAGAAACAAAAGGCAGCGTAATTGTAATTTTACTGCGAGAATACGACTGACATCAGCATTCACGGCACCCACAGGCACATCTCTTTCCATTATCTATACTTAGTCAATATTATTCTAAGTACATATATAATATATACGCGTGTAAGAAGATATATATATGTATTTATATATATATATACACACACACACACACACACACATATATATATATATATATATATGACAATTCTTTCAACTGGAATAGCGGAAATGAAAGACAGTTGGCGAAAAGTTCTAACAGCAGTGCTGGAGCAGATTTAATTCAACTACCGTTTTTTTGTAGCCGGTTCTGTCCGTTATTATCGCTTTGTCGTTTTCGTAACCGTCGGCACTGGCTGCTGAGTAGGGCATCATATTGTAGCGTACTAGATGAATCTCTGATGGGGCTGAAAAGTAAAACACTTTCAAGCTATGCCTTTTTTGTAACTGCTTATCTGAACGCTTGGCCTTTGATGTCATGCGATATAATAATGGTCTAAGAAGAGCTACCAGGCCGCAGTTGCACTCGAAGTGGTGAGATTTCATAAGCGTGCGTGTGAAAGAGAGGCTCTTTACATTAATCTTTAGTTCGGGCTGTACTCTAACCAACTGACTTCAGTAGAGGGCAATCACATTTATTTGAAATCCTATAACCTACCGCATTTTTCTTCGTCTAATTATCAATCGCTTGATCGATTCAAAGTTTGGCTATCAATATCGTGAGACATTTTGTTGTCCAATAACGATGGCGCTACTCCATGACCTCGTGTGCATGGTTGTAGATCTTCCCCTCTTTTCCCTCACACCTCCTCCCGAGGCTTACCGGAAGGGCTTATTTCAAAAATGCAACCATCTCGTTAGTCAGCCTTCGCCTATATCGCTAAATTATTCAACTGTATCACTACCACTTAGCTTTGAGTCTGGTTTCAGCTGCATTGCTACTGCCCAGCTTGGCGCTTAGTGAAAACCTACAGAAGAAGCAGCTTCGAGACCCTGCTTCACGTGGCTTGGCAGTTTCCAGTATGGTTGTCACTGTCGCTACATGTGCATTATCTTTATTCAGCAGTAGCTTAAGGAATTTGTGCGTTAGAAGTGAAGCTTATAGAATGTCCTTGCTGACAGTGTGCATGCAGTTATATAGATCATGCTTCCTTTACAGCTAATTTAAAGTGCCTAGAAAAAGATTAAGCTCTCTGAGGGCACTATAGAAATGTATTGTGGTTATTATTATCCATTTTGTATGTAACATTGTTTAAGCTCCAGCAAGGATAAGTAATTTCTCATTGCACTTGCGTCTTTTATAGCTAGAGAATCCAGATTAGGGCCAAAACCAGCAAATACCGTGAATTTTAAAACATCATCAATCTGCACCTTAAGCTCACCTTCCAAAGTAAACTTATCCTTGCCCTGTATCTCCTCGGGGGGAGGGGAGCTGACAATAATATACCTAACTATCTGAGCTTCCTTGCCGTATGTGTTGTTGAAATTCGCACTTTTATGGAAGAAAATATCTCAAACTAAATTAAGATAAAACCGAGTTATATGTTATTTGCATAGTTAGGGCTACTCGGAAAAATGTAATGTATCTCCGACTGCAACTCCACAAGGCCATAAAGACTGTGTGGGTGTTACGCAGGAGAGTTTTGTATAGCCCACTCACAGCCTAAGCGGCTTTCGGTAAGCATTCGATAGCCAACAGACTTTACCTCACGCAACAAAGAAAAAGTGGAAAGCATAGCAGAGTCAGGAGATCAGTTGAGGTAGTGAGTCACATGTAAGTTCTAGCTCAGGACCTCTGAAAAGAATACGCCATAAGCGGCAGCAGCAGAGTGGTTGTCGTTGCATAGGAATATTGGAAGTGAGTTCCACTGTCTAGGACCTGCGGAGCTAAAGCTTCTATCGCCAAAAGCCTTTACGAGAAGGAATTGAACGGGTAATTTATTGTCCATACAGGACTTGAGAGCACGAGGAGGTTGAAACTGGTGCTACAGCAGTTTAGCTAGGAATAGAGGAGCCAAGCCGTAGCGGGCCTTGTGGGTCAGTCTAAGAACTTAGCTGTATGTCCGTTCATCAACCGGCAGCCGTCGTAGCTCATTAAGCAAAGGAGTGGTCAAACCTCTGGGACTTAAACAATAGCCTTGCAGTCATATTTATAGCCAGCTGCAGTGGCCTATTTGCCTTTGTTGGTAGCAGAGCCAAATTGGAATTGTAACAATCAAGCCGAGGCAGAACTAAGGAGCTTGTTAAATATTTTACAAGCCACTGGGAAAGACGTCTCATAATATTAGATAGGGATAGGACGTGATGGCTAGCTGTACAAGCAGTCTTTTGAATGAAATTTTAAAAATGTTGGCAGCTATCGTAAACGACACCTAAATTTCGAGCACTTGGTGATGGTCACAAAACAGCATCACCTATAAGAAGAGCAAAGCCTTTTAATCCAGCAACATACTTAGGGTGACCTAGGAGCTGCAGTTCGGTTTTGTCGTCATTTAGTTTCAATAAATTTTCCGACATCCAGGATCGAACGTCGGCAAGGCAAGCATTCAGTTTATCTATTGCTGGAGCAGATTCCGATGGTTTGAATGACAAATACAGCTGAGTATCGTCAGCATAAAAGTGATATCCTATTCCATGAGCCTTAATCACTTTTCCCAAAAGATTTAGTATAAATAAAGAAAGGCAAGGTACAGAGGGGGATCCTTGAGAGACTCTACAGGTTACCCGTCTTAATAATAATAATTATAATAATAATTCACTTGATAAAGCGCCCTCAGAGAACTCAATCTCTCTCTAGGCGCTTTACATTTGCTGTAAAGTTAAATGCAATTGAATGGTAAGTAAAATCATGCTTGAAAAACAAACGAAATGAATAACGTGGTTAGGGGTGACATGCACAGGGTCAGCATGCAAATGTGGTTAGTGGCAGGATGCACAGTGTCAGCACGCATAAGCACATCAAGGACGAATCACAGGGACCCACTAAATACTGTCCTAAATAGGTGTGTTTTTAGGTTCCTTTTAAATGTGGTCAGGTCAGGGGATGTTCTGACGCAGGTCGGGAGGGAGTTCCAGGCTTTGGGAGCATATGAACTAAATGCACGGTCTCCAAAGGATTTAAGGTTTGTACGAGGTATTTCTAGACTGTTGGATTTCGAAAAGCAGGTGGTACGATGCTTGGCCTGATGGGGTAGTATATCTGACAGATAGGCTGGAGCCATAGAATGAAGGGACCTAAAAGTGAGCGACAAAACCTTGAAGTCAATCCGTTGCTTGACTGGTAGCCAATGCAGGTCGGCGAAAAGTGGAGTAATGTGGCCACTGCGACGCTCACGACAGACAAGTCTAGCTGCCGAGTTTTGCAACAGCTGCGATCACCTGATAGTACATGCTGGTAGGCCGGTAAGCAATGAGTTGCAGAAGTCGAGACGAGATGTCACGAATGCATGGACCAACTTAGATGTGGTATCTTTATCTAAACAAGCCCGAATTTTAGCAATGTTATGAAGCTGAAAATAGGCGGATTTGACTGTGGAGCTGATATGGTCTTGCGAGTGACACCTGACCCCCACACGACACGGATTGAACACTATCAGAAAAATACGATTTAAACCATGCCAGTGCTTCGTCAACCAGACCAATTGTTGTTCTCAATCGTTCAAGTAAAACATCACGATCAATAATGTCGAAGGTAGCAGAAATATCTAGCATAGCTAGGGCAGTGACATTCCTGACATTCTTGGCACATAGAATGTCATTGTTGCCACGGAGGAGACTAGTTTCAGTGCAGTGCTGCCTTTCGACTCATGATTGAAATGTTTCTGACATTTAATTCTTTTCAGTATGTGCAGCTGCTCGGCGACAATTCTTTCAAGAATATTTGACAAAAAAGTCAGAATGGAAACTGGGTGATAGTTTGCAAGAACCTCTATATCTAATCCAAACTTTGTTAGTATCGCTCAAACGATTGCCGATTTGAAGGAGTTGGGTAAAACCCATTTTTCAAAGACAAAGCGCACTGTGCGCCCCCGCCCAGACGGCCTATGGTTTACCACAGACATTAAACTAGCCAAGTCTACTAAGCAAAAGCTTGAAAAAACGTACAAAAGAACTTGACTGACTGTCCATTGACAGGCTTATGAAGACTACTGTAGGTCGTACCAATCGATCCTAGCAAAGGCCAAATCTAGCTTCTATAGAAATATTGTTGAATCACAGATGCACAATCCAAAAATACTGATGTCGACAATAAACCATCTCCTCAACCGTTCCCAGATTAGCTCTTTACCTAAAATCCTTGTGATGATCTAGCCGATCGCTTCTCTTGATTCTTTGTGCAGAAGTAGACAAGATCAGGGAATCCATCCCTGCGATGACAACCTCCCCACTAGAATGCTGTTCCTCGGTTCCTGGCTGCACCTCAATGTCTGCATTTAAGCAGTATCACTAGTGCTCTAGTCCTAAAGTTCGTATCTCAATCAAAGAAGACAACAAGCCCTCTGGACCCTATTCCCACTATCCTGCTCCTACGTTGCATTGATCTGCTGCTGCCATGCATAAGTAACATCATTATTATGTCATTAGCCTCAGGTCATGTCCCAGCACCTTTAAAAAAAGCTGTAGTCGGGCCTTTACTAAAAGAATTGACACTAGACCAAGAGAACTTAAGCAACTGCCGCCTAATCTCCCTTCTACCATTCCTATCTAAGACACTCGAACGGGTCGTGGCAAACCAGCTGACCTCATATATCGAAACCTCACACCTTGCTAGTAAGTTCCAGTCTGGATTTAGAGCTAATCACTCCACAGAGTCAGCATTGCTTACGGTATACAACGACCAACTTAGGAATGCAGATATGGGTAGAGTGTCTCTGCTTGTTTTACTCGATCTTTCGGCAGCTTTTGATACCATCGATCACAAAGTTCTTCTAGAGCGCCTCTCATCTCGCCTGGGCATCACTGGCACTGCTCTGCAGTGGTTCAGGTTCTATCTCAGTGGGAGACTCCAGAGTACTGACGTGAATGGACAAAGATCATCTGAGGTACCTCTGAAATATGGACTACCTCAGGACTCCGTGCTAGGTCCGGTTCTCTTCACGGTTTCTACTCTGCCTCTTGCTGATGTGATTGCCAAGCACAATCTAGGATTTCACTTCTATGCGGATGACACTCAGCTGTACCTTTGCTGTGATCCCTCCCAGCCTTCAAGCACCTCAAATTATCTCAACTCACTTGCTGCATGTATTGATGACATCCACACATGCATGATAGCAAATTTTCTAAAACCAAATGATGATAAAACTAACTTACTAGTTGTGGGAAAACCCAGTGTGATTCAGAAATTGGAAAGGCTGACGCTCAAAATTGGCTCTGCCAGCATATCTCTAGTTGAATCAGCTCGAAATCTAGGTGTCATATTCCAAAGCGACCTTTCGTTAGACGACCATATCAGCTCCACAGTCAAATCTGTCTATTTTCAGCTTCATAATATTACTAAAATTCGGGCTTTTCTAGACAAGGATACCACGTCTAAGTTGGTCCATGCATTCGTGACATTCCGTCTCGACTTCTGCAACTCACTGCTTACTGGCCTACCAGCATGTGCGATCAGGCGATTGCAGCTGGTGCAAAACTCTGCAGCTAGGCTTGCCTGTCGCGAGCGTCGCAGTTGCCACATTACTCCACTTCTCGCCGACCTGCACTGGCTACCAGTCAAGCAACGGATTGAGTTTAAGGTTTTGTTGCTCACTTTTAGGTTACTTAATTCTTTGGCTCCAGCCTATCTCTCAGATATATTCCCCCATCAGGCCAAGCATCGTACCACCCACCTTTCGGAATCCAGCAGTCTGCAAAAACCCCGTACAGACCTCAAATCTTTTGGAGACCGTGCATTTAGTTCGTATACTCCCAAAGCCTGGAACTCACTCTTGACTTGCGCCACAACATCTCCTGACTTGACGGAATTTAATAAGAAACTAACACGCATCTATTTATGACAGCATTTAATGGGTCCCTGTGATTCGCTCTTTATGAGCTTATGGGTGCTGACACTGTGCACGCTGCCACTAACAATATTTGCATACTGACCCTGTGCATGTCACCCCTAACCATGTTATTCATTTTGTTTGTTTATTAAGTATGATTTTACTCACCATTTCAATTGCATTTCACTTTGCATAAAATGTAAAGCACCTAGAGAGAAATTGAGTTTTCTGAAGGCGCTTTATCAAGTTCATTATTATTACAATTTAAATTAAGCATTACAAATCTCGGTTATAGCAGGGCTAAGCTATTCTGCCAATGAAGACCGCAGAGATGGTGATATAGGGTCTTCAGGAGACGAGTTCTTTTTATTATACCTTATTAAGGTAGCCACATCGCATGCAGAAACCACGGAAAACCTTTTAAAAAGGTCACAGGCTTTGATTCCACAATTGCTTCACTCGGAGGGGCTTTATGGAGGCACGAATGTGAACAATTCTTTCAGTGAAGAAGGCTGAAATTTTTTCGGCTGAGCCTTTAATATCCGAGGAGTCAAATCTCTTAGCATCGACCGGTAAATTGTTTACTGTCTCATAAATCTGTTTTGAGTACGAGTGACAGGAATTCAGTTTTCGGGTGAAAAAAGAAGCCCCGATATTTGTTATGCTTCCGTGTGTAAACTCAAAGGAAGTCTTGGAAATTGACTAGATCTGAATAAGACCCCAATTTCTTAAAACGACGTTCAAGCCTGCGCTTAACCCGACTTATCTTTATGAGCTTTTTTGTAAAATAAGCAAAAGCCTAACCATTAAAATGGTCCAGTTTTGAATAAAGCTCGTGGCGTCTGCGTGTGATCTGGTTGACTCGATTGAAAGTGAAATATCACTAGGAGACCGCATCAGCTACTAAGTCAACTCTGCAAATATGGACAGTGCATTACCATTGCGAGAAGCGAAGTCTGCTGAGGTCACGATACAACAGTAAAGTAGGTCTATTAATTCATGACATCATACTTCCAGTTTTGTTATCTCTACTCGCGAATCTTTCTTTCCGTCCGGTAAGGCAGGTGGTGCAAACACATACGCTAAGTTTGCCTGTAGAACGCTTCGCAACTACTACATTGCACCAATTCTCACCGACCCGGAAGGGCTTCATATTAAGCAGGGCTTGATTTCAATGTTCTTTCACTCACTTGATCTGGTTTACTTGAAATACTTCGTATTCAGGCTTCGCACTGTCTTGTCATTTCTTGTGATTCACGTCATTCAGCTGTGCTCCTTAACCAACTCATATACTTTGGAGACCGTGCCTTCAGTTCGCATGGTCCTAAAGCCTGGGACTATTCTACGATTAACGGGACGATATCAGCCGATTTGATGACAATTTTAACTAAAAACAACTCATCATTTTTTCCTATAAAATTTGCTCTCTCCATGGCCAAAGTCCTTTGCTTAGTTTTACTTTCGGACACTCTCTAATTTATTAATAGCAATGCGACAGGGTTTCTTTCCTGAATATGCAAAGAGTAGAAAGCGATGTTATGGCACTGTTAAATTGTCTTAATATTAATATAACCTCGGCGCTAATGCTTTTGTATACACAGTTTATAAATATAATATTTATAAATAAATATAGTTTATAACACATAGTTAATAAATGAAGTATATTCATTCACATCTCCGGCAAGTCTAAGGCAGGCAGCAGATATTCCTATGCCAGATTGCAGGATAGAAGGCTTAGGTTCCCTTTGCTTGTTTACTTGATATTTCGACAGCGTTTGATGCGATCGATCAATAGGTCAATATTTCAAGCACTTTTCATCTTGCGTGGGCATCATTGGCATAGTGCTACTATTGCTCAGTTCCTGTCTTACTAGGAGGCTCCAAAGCGTTGATGTAAATGGACAAAGACGATCCAAGGAACCACTAAAGTACGGTGTACCTCAGGGCATTGCGATTGGTCTGCTTCTTTTCGCAGTTTTTAATCTCCCACTTTTTTCATCGCCGAGCACAATCTAAGCTTTCACTTACATGCAGATGAAACTCGATTGTACCATTGCTTGGACCCTTCCCATATCTTTAGCACATCGAGTTCTTTCAACTCTCTTGCTGCATGTATTGCTGACACATGCACATGGACGATAGAATACTTTCTTCAATAAATGAGATGCAAACAAACTTACTAGTTATGGGCAATCCAAATGTGACTTGAAAAATTGGATAACTTATATCTAAAAATAGGCTCTCCCATCATAGCTCTTGTTGCATCAGCACGAAATCTATGTGTCCTGTTCCAAAGTGACCTTTCATTGGACGACCTCATCAGCTCCATGCCTACTTTCGGCTACATAAGGTTGCTAAAAGTGAAGCTCGTTTAGACAGGGATAATAAATCCAAATTGATCTATGCATTTATGACATTCCGTCTCAACATCTGCAACTCCCTGATAGCTGTTCTACCGGCCTGTACATCAGGCCCTTAAAGTTGGTGCAAAAGTCAGCTGATACGCTTTCTGCCGTGGGCGTCACAGTTGCCGCATCTCATCACTTGTCTCCCCCTCTGTAATTTATCTCCATCTGTAACTCTACGAAGCCACAAAGACTATGTGGGTGTTACAAAGCAGAGTTTGGTATAGCTCACTCACAGCCTAAGCAGCTTTCGGGACGCATTCGGTAGCCAACAGACTTCATCTCACGCAACAAAGAGAAAGTGGGAAGCTAGCCGAGTTAGGGGAGCCGTTGAGGTAGGGAGTAGCATGGAAGTATTAGCTATGGACCGCTGAAAAGAATGTGCCACGGTCGGCAGCAGGAGAGTGGTTGTCGTTGCATAGGAATTTTGGAAGCGAGTTCCACAGTCTAGGATCTGCAGAGCTAAAGCATCTGTCGCCAACAGTCTTTATGCGGAGGATTCGAACAGCTACTTTATTGTCCATGCAGGACTTGAGAGCTCTAACAGGCTGAAACTGGTGCAGCAGTTCAGCTAGGTATGTAGGAGCTAAGTCGTGGCAGGCTTCGTGGGTCAGCGTAAGAACTCTTCTCTGTATCAGTCGATCAATCGGCAGCCACCCTACCTCTTTTAGCAAAGGCAACACGTGTTCAAACCTCTGGGATTTGCAAACTAACATTGCAGCGATATTCATAGTTATCTTTATCTGCAGTGGTCTATATGCTTTTTCGGTGGCCCAGCGAAAAGAGAATTACAATAATCAAGCCAAGACAGAACTAAGGAGCTACTTAAATTCTTTGCAAGCCACCGTACAAGACAGCACTTAATGTTAGATGGGGATCGAACATAATGGCTAGCTGTAGAAGCATTCCCATGAATGAAGCTTTCAAAATTTAGACAGTTATTGAAAAAGGCAGCTAAATTTCGAGCACGTGGTGAAAGTTTCAGAACAGCATCAAATATTAGAAGAGCGAAGCTTTCTAGTCCAGCCACGTGCTTATGGTGTCCCATGGGTGGATCATTATCGCAGTTTTTGAGATTGGCTTTCATTTGGTAGCACGAAGCTTAAGGACCTAAAGAGGTGTAGCGGGATCTTCAGCACTGCAGTGATGAGAAGGTTCGCTAGAAGATTATTGCTAAACTATTTGGAAAAACTATATGGAGCTCTAGGACTACGAAATTGCACTCATATATATTCCGAAACCACGTTATATCCTTAATTAGCCTTGCACTACTATTACCAACGCAAGCAAGTGGCTTTGGGACGTTACCATTCAAATAATTGTCTCCTATATTCTCTCTTCTATCACAGTAATGAGGCCAGAATAGCAATAATAATATTGCGTAACCCTGCTTTTGTCATTGGGTATTAAGTTTTATTTCCCGGTATCTTGCTTTTAGTTACGGCTTTCAAACGCCGGTTGATCATTGTGAAAGCTCTCGGCTCGCTTCTCTAAGTAAGTTCTCGTGCTCTTCTTTAATTTGTCGTGATAATCATACTGGATATGGAAGCTAAGGGAAATTATGCATCCCATTTTGCAAAGAAATGTAATAGCTTGACCAACCAGCATTTAGCTTTCAGCCAGGTGACTGCCTAAAAAAACACAAGGCATCGCAAGGAAGCTGTTCAAAGCCACTTTCTCTGTTCCGTTCAGATTTTAGGTGAATTCGTCACGCTCCATGTTCTTTTTTATCTGCATCCAGACGAGGATACTAGCTCTTGCTGCTGCATCCAAAAGCTGCGGAATCGCATCTTGGAGTTACTTGAAATTTTCTTGGTTACTGGCCTAAACCCGCGCAAAATTGCTGCACGAGGTCTAACTTTATGCTTGCTAGTTCCATCAGTACCTTCCATTTATCGACGAGCGGCACTGCCTTGATTTTTTCTCACTAATAAATCGCTCCGCAGCGACTATTTTTGTTTGCAGTGGTTACAATTAGTGTTTCGGTTTTCCAGTAAGCAAAAAAACAAGGAAACTTTCTGTAACTGCCATGGAGCCCCATCAGGAATGAAATTATTTTGAAGTCTCCGTGCCCTCCCAGCCATATACGCCACACTTTAAGGCACTCTGCTGAAGATGGTGTAGCTATCTTTGATGTGCACGTGGTGAGCCATAGGGAGAGAACGATCTTTTTATGGAGTAAAATGGCTTTGAAGCTCCAAGATGAACTGCCTTTGAATAGGCGAAATTATTTAGCGTTACAGGTGTTTCTTTTATCCAGAAATAGATGGACCATAGCATTGCAGAACCACAGCCCATCCGGCCGATTGAAGAAGTCGCAGACAATTTCGTTGATATGTGATCTTACTTATATATACGACGATTACTATTATATCCGAATTTTGCCCTCATCCACCAAGTTCTAATCCTTCACCCTACATGTTAGAAGCTTAGCGTTGGACTTGGTCTGACCAAAGTCTCTAATAATATCTTTGATGTATTTCCAGTTTGGTAGGTATGGCTTACTATTCTCAGTCTCATCCGAGAAACCTGGAGTCTGGATCCGAATTATCTTCTTCGCTTTCTGACTTGCGGCTCTCTCCTAAAGATGGCTGATCGTGCTTCGTAAGGGTGGGAACTTGGGAGGGGGCTCAGGGCATTGTGGTATTGGGCTGGTGGATGGTGGAATGTGTGATAACATGGTGGGTTGCACTCTTGGTAGCTCTGCATTTAGAAGGGTCCTCCATGCAGAAGTAGCAGCTTCCTCCAAATTCTTGGGATAAAAAAAGCTCTTGCTTCTCTTTTCTCCCGTATACATGGTTTAAGACGTACCAGAGTTATATATTTAAAATCTTTATTCTCACAGACCACCTAATAGTGTGCAAAAGTTTCATGTAGCGAGCATCAATTGCTCACTCAATTTTAGCAGCTCTCTTCCAGTGATCGCATGTAAAATATGGTGCCCTGGGATTGTCTTAATTCGCGGCAGGACAGGCCGTAGTATTCTTCTTAGACATCGCCCATCATCTTTACAAACGCTTTTACCAGACACTTTTTTCCGCTTGCCTTGATAAATTGTCCACAATAGTAGCAAAATGCATCTGCTGGGATCCAAGAAACCTCTTGATGTGCTCTTGACTAGGAGTGTTCTTAACAAGTACGCATCCGTTCACTCTTTCCATGTACATACAAAGTCACGAAGATTCCTCCTAATTTGCGAAAGAAAACTCCATAAGATGCATTGTGTTAAGTCAGGCTTGAAAACCGCTTTTAAAAGGTCTGGGTTTGATGAAGATCAATTTAATTTCAAGAACTTTTTCGAGTCTACACCTGCTTAAGAAAAGCTTAAGAAAACCATGGCTTCTTTTTTCACTCGAAAACTGAAGTCCTGCTTGTCAGACCCAAAACAGATTTACATGAGGTAAACAATTTTTAGGCCAATGCTGAGAGGTCTCAATTCCCAGATATTAACACTTCGGTCATAGATTTTCAGCCTTCTTCACTGACATCAAATTTGCACATTTTTGCCTCCATAAAGCCCCCCCCACCTTTTAAACAATTTGCTGAATAGTAGCCTGTGACCTTCCTTGAAATATTTTCCAAGGTTTTGGCATGCAATCTATCCATGTTAACAGGGTCTAGTAAAAGAAGCTCCTGAAGACTCTACACAGTCATTGCTGTGGCCTTCACTTAAAGACCAATTTAGCTCAGCCATAACCGAGATTTGTACTACTTTTCTGGAAAAGGAGGCTGTATCAAGTCGTTCAAATTGGCCATCGTTAGAGCCAAACTTTAAAAGTCGGCATTAGATACAGAGGTCCTTGGAAAATATCACACAGTTTCCTTTCCTCCATTTTGTTCAAAACTTTGGAGACAATTGTCGCTAAGCAGATGTTAGCACACATTGAAAAGAATTAAATTTCAGAAAGACATCAATAGGGGCTCAAGCGGCAGCACTCCACTCAAACTTCTCTCGTCCGTGTAATCAATGACATCCTTTGAAGCGACGAAGACGGAAATGTCACTGCCCTAGCGCTGCTGGATCTATCAGCTGCCTTTGAAGCCATTGATCATGGGTAGGCACCGGCCTAGTTTAAATTGTACTAGTACGATTTTGTTCAATCCGTGTCGCGTGACCGGGGTCAGGTCTCATCCACCAGACCAGTAACCTGTGGAGTCCCCCAATGGTCCGTCCTTGGTTATTACCGCGTATCACTTTGCAGCAAATGTAAAGCGCCTAGAAAGAGATTAAGTTCTCTGAGGGCGCTTTATCAAGTGCAATATTATTATTATTATTATTAAGCTGTTCTGCATTAATACTCAACCTCCGGATAAAGCTATTCAGGCCCATATAATAGGAAATTACTTTTATGCCGACGATACTCAGCTGTATTTGTCATTTAAACCGTCGGATTCTGTGCACCGACTGACAAATTGAATGCTTGCCTTGCGAACATTCTGTCCTGGATGTCGGCGAATTTCCTTAAATTAAGCGATGGTAAAACCATAACTGCTACTTATAAGAGCTGGTTTGGTCCAGCGGTTAAGGTGCTCGCCCCAACCAACGTCTGGCTGAGGTCGTGGGCTCGAGCCCCGAGGCATATTGTGAAGCACCTGAATAGAGATTAAGTTCTCTTGGGGCGCTATAGAAATGTATTATTTCCCCTACCCATGTTATTCATGTTGTTTGTTTATCAAGCATGATATTACTCACCATTCCATTGCATTTCCCAATACAGCAAATGTAAAGCGCCTAAAAAGATATTGAGTTCTCTGAGGGCGCTTTATCACGTGCATTATTATTATAACTCTTATTATTTCCAACCTGTCGCTGAACTAGCAGGCTGTGCTTTTGTTATAGGGGGTGCTCTTATGCGACCATTACCTTGCGCTTGAAATTTAAGTGCAGCTTTCGACAGCTACCTAAATTTTGAAAGCTTCGCTAAGAATACTGCTTCCAATGATAAAAATTACGTCCAGTCTCTTTATAATATTATGAATTTCTTCCAAGGTAGCTTGCAAAAAATGTAACTAGCCCCTTGGTTTATCTTGGTTAGATTATTGTAATTCCATTTTGGCTGGACTACCGAAAAAGCAATTAGGCCACTGCAGCTGGCTATGAATATGGCTGCAAGGCCAGTTTTATACAACTCTGAGGTTTGACCAAGTGTCTCCTTTGCTAAAAGAGCTACGATAGGTGCCAGTAGATCAACAGCTACAGAGCAAAGTTCTAATGCTGACCCATAAGGCCCACCACGGCTTGGCTCTTTTATACATAGCTCAACTGCTGAACCTGTCTCAGCCACCTCGTGCCCTCATGTCCCTGAATTGACAACAAATTAGCTGTTCCACTCCCCTCCCCGCTTAAAGACTGGTGGCGACAGAAGCTTTCGCTCCGAAGGTTCTTGACTGTGGAACTCACCTCTACAATTCTTACGCGACGAAGACTACTCAGCTGTTGCCGACTACAACGCATTTTTCCAGTAGTCTAAACTGCTACTGCCATGCTACTCGCTACCTTTACTGTTCTGCTGACTCAGCTTTGCTTCTCACTTTTCATTTTTTGCGTGAGATTACGTCTGTTGTCTACCGAATGCGTACCAAACGACGCTGCGGCTGTAGGTGCTCTAAATAAAAACTCCTTTTGCGCGATACCCACACAGTATTTGTGGTGTTACATTAGGAAATACATATTATTAAATTACACTACATTGACGCCACGTCAATTGATTATGGCTCTTCACTAATGTATTACTCGGCAATAACATTGACCAAGTTTTTTCTTCAAGACACCTGTATAGATCCACTTCTTCGTAGACGACTCTATAGCGCTACCTCCGCTCTAACTCATTCACGTAATGACAAAACTCGTTTTATGTATGCGAACCAGACGTCCTCTCTGTGCCCAACTGCAAAACCAGATAATTCCAATATACTGTTGCCTTAACTACAGCAGCAAAGTTTTTAAAGGACAATTGCTATCTTTCATTTGCTTAGATAAAAGTGATTAGAAAAACACACCGTAAACCTTGGAACAAAAAACTTGAAACAAGTAATATGCTACCTCTTGTTATCATAGAATTAAATTTACCAAGTTCTTTCAGTTCTTCGCTTAACCACGAACGCCTGTCTCTTCTGTAGGCAGAGCTATAAGGTTTAAGCATCCAGTGTGTCCTCACTTACTAGCTGCACGCTATCAGCAAGCGGTTATTTGATAGCTCTTCGAGGTATTTCTTGCCTAACGTGTAAGCTCACGACAATGCATAAAAAATGCATTGTCTAGCAAGCTCAGTATTTGAATTAATTAAATTAAATAAAAAATAACTTATCGCGAAAGCATTTGCACGCACATAAATGCGGTATGATCGTGCCGAACAGATTCTGCTCGTTCATAAAAATGCAAGAGTTACGATAAATACTCAAACGACGCGCAGCACTCAGCAACGTAATGAGTGATAGATGTCGGCTTTCGCTAGTGCTTCATCGCTAGTACATCCAAACGACGAGAAAAGCATGCACTCACCCTCGTAGTTGGTTCCGAAGCTCTCTTTTTTGACTGGTTGAAACCGCTTCCTGAGCATCCGCTTCTATGCCGTTACCTTAGAAGAGAGGAAATTGTGTTGCTTATTGAGAAGGTCAACAACAGAGAGAGAGAGAGAGAGAGAGAGAGAGAGAGAGAGAGAGAGAGAGAGAGAGAGAGAGAGAGAGAGAGAGAGAGAGAGAGTCAAGGAGGAGTTCTGGAGCTGCGGAAGCCACAATTCAACAAAATCAATTGAAGGCGGCGAATTTTTTATATCAAATGTGTTAATATTATTTATTAACATTACAACGTCATGCATACTGATATTCCAGGGAGCCTAAATTTACCTGATAAGATCGCCTATTGCTGTATGCCGAACAGCCTGCCTCATCCGCTTCTCCATAACGTCCAACGAACCATCTGTGGATGCTGATCAAGTGACTGGGTGAGCCACTCAAGAAACCCACACCGAATTCGTCATTATATTACTTTACTCAAGTTCTTGTAGGTCCAGCAAGTTTATTTCGAAGCTCAAATGCTCTGTGGGGGGTCGGTGTACTGGCAACAAGATGGCGATCATGATTAATCAAATCGGTAAGTGAATGAAGTGCTTTTTTGCAAATATCTTTTACATCCATGTCTCAATTAAGCTATTGAAACAGCAGCATAAATATTGAGATAAATCAACACTGATGTGATGCTTGTCTTCCACAGCATTCTCCGTCAAACCGGCAGATACTAAAAATTAATTGCCTATTATGATGAACTTGCGGTCAGTAAACCAATGCACAGCTCATCCTACCCAATCATGTGGATGCCACACCGTAAGAGGTCTCACAAACCCAGTTAGACTAGGGATGTCAGCAGTTATATTCGATGTCATAGCCTGCTACCAACAAAACTGGCCTTGATGAGAGAACAGAAATACTGTCTAGTGTACGATGAGTGGCACTTGCCGCCAAGGAATGACCTTCCTGGGGAATATTTGACCAACCCTCAATCACATTAGGTCCCGCCAGGGTAGGTATGCTAAACTGTTTCAATATTGGTCAGAGCACTGTTTTAATTATAAGAATTTGCTGAATTAGCGTCATAATAAGCATGTATGAATGTACTAGTCTGAACTTTACAAAGTTACCTTCGAGCAAGATTCTTCTCCAGCAAGGATCATAAAATATTGAACTTACTCTAGCTTTTTAGATTTCCAAAACATTGCATACTTGATAATTTACATTTTTAAGATGAAATTTGATTAAGATCGTCTGATCAAATAGCCTCTGTAGCCGTAGATGAACCTCAGCGGCTTTTGACCCATTGACAGCTGAATACCTAGCACAGCCTGCTGCTGGACTCGAATCTCCGACCTCAGTCAAGAGTTCGAGTATCTTACTGATGAGCTACTGACCAGGGCGCTGAGTACAAGGGTATGTATGCCCGTATTTGCCCCTTGTAGACATTAATTTGTGTGCGTTTCCTCATACGTTTGCATGTGAGTGTTGAGTATGTATATCTGTGAGTGTGTGTGTGTGTGTGTGTGTTTGTGTGCACATACGTACATGCGGATGTTCGAAGTGTGTTCGTGCATTTGTGTGCACGTGTGCGTTTGCGCCGACAAATATATTCACTTACGATTTCATGTGCCAACGTGCAAACTTGGACATTGATTAATTAGCATAGTAATCATGCAGGAGCGAAGTGGTTGGGAGTATTGATACTGCGTATCCACACACGCCTCGTGATAAATTTTGAGGGTATAATTGTCGACGTTAAATTTCTCTATTTACATTCTCAATTTCCTATGTTTACGTCCGCTTAAAAATTCCAGTCAAGCAAACTGTATTATTGTTCAGTGAGGAAGTTTGTCGATCTGAAGATTTTCACTGCAAGTCAGATTCCAGCCGATTATAGGAAAGCAAACATTTACAGCCTTATCTTCCCAGAACATTGTGCTCAGGTGTTTATTGATGTGGTAAAACTCCAATTAGTCTCCTGCATGCAGCAATTTGTTTACTTACTAATCATCCCAGCTTCCTATGAAGAATACATTCACAGAATAATGTCATTGGACTTCCAAGTAGATATTACCTTGAAGCTTTATGTCTCGCCTCTAGTGACATATAGGCATTGCATTGTTCCCAGCATTGTTGTTAAGCCAACTCACTGACAATTATATTAAAACTAGCAGGGTTTGAACCTAGGAATCGGGGATTTTAATTATGCTGACATTAATGTATCTCCTTCATAACTTTACATAACGTTTTGCAACCATATTATAGTCAGCTGCAGTGGCTTTCTTTGGTAGCCCAGCCAAAAGGGAATTGCAATAATCAAGCCGAGACGGAACTAAGGAGCTAGTTAATTGTTTTAAAACGCACTGCGAACGACAGCTCCTAATCTTGGATCGGACGTGGTGGCTAGCTGTAGAAGCAGTCTTCTGAATGAAGCTTTTAAAATTGAGGCAGCTGTCTAAAACGACACCTAAATTTCGATCGAATGGTGATGGTCGCACTACTGCATCATCTATTAAGGGGATGATCCATTTCATGCTTACGACGCTGTATCTCAGTAAATTCAAAGAAAACTTACTCAATGTGAGATAGAGTGCCAGTAGAAGACAGCACAATGACAGTTGAGAATGTACACTGGTTGATTCCAAGCATTTCGTTCTTATTTTAGGTAAGACAGCCTAAAATGAAGTAATTCGAAACGCTTTAGAATGAAAGCACTGAGCGCATAATGAACAAAGTCTGCGATCTATGCTATGTTAGCTCTACTTGATGCATGCCACTACCTGGTAACAGTGATCAAGTAGCTTAATGAAAAGACACAGCCCCCGTAAGTGAAGTGCACGGGTGAAAAAGCATAGCTGAAGCCGTGAGCAACTGTAGCCATCTAAAGGCCCGCCACACTTGAACATGAAGCTTAGTTTTGTCAGAGGCTATTTTTTCGGGATTCCTCCTAGTCTGCCATATGTGGAAGCAGACTGAGACGGGCCAGGCTACTGGTCTGAAGCCGGCTGACTCGAGTTATGGATAAGATAGCTCGGTTTTATTGCCAATCAGACCGGGTGAATGCGGCTATCAGTGCTACACGTTGTGATCGGGGACCGAAAATTGTCAGCCGAGGCATGTTTCTTCTTCCGATCGTGCGATCAAGTATCTCAGGGCCATATTTTCCACATCCAGCTAATCTTCAAGGCTGTTTCGTGCCCATTTGTATACTGATCCAAGGGCTACTTCTGACAGACTGGTTTAGTGTACTACACGGTGTGGAAAAAATTATAGCACGGATTGCTCCCAATATTTTTATGGAACGCATGGTTGCAGATATGGAGTACCTGGCAAAATTCCACAAGAAGCCAGGTTTAAAAGGCACTTTTGGAAAATGTGAGCGATTAACCAAGGCAGCAAGTTTATTATAATAGACATTGGTCGTGCAGTCGCACTACACTGGCCCTCAGCGGCCTTTGGGAGACATTGTGGCCGCCCCCAAAAGCATAGCTTAGACGTTAGGCTCAGCATTGAACCAAGAACTTAGCTATGGATCCCTAATAAACTGGTGATTAAGTTTTAATAAAGGAGTCCAACGAAAGTACCACGTGAGTGATTGTGTGTGTTTGAAAGACGTGAATGAACCTTGTTTCGATGAATGGCATACATTTAATTTCGCGAATCATCCTGCATTCGTATCACCCCAGGTTTACAGACTCACGCAAATGGAATATACCTGTATTCAACTGATATGACTCATTTGTATAGAGTCCTAAGAAAACTAAATCTCTGTCCATGCGCTTTGCATACACCGCAAGGCTCGAGCCACCAAACCTCGGTTTTCAAAGGCGTGCACCTTAACTGGTGAGCAAAAGAAAAAGAAGTCGGGCTAGTCGTTGGAGACCGGGTTGTATCTACCAGTTCAAGTCGGTAAATCGGACGAAGTCTGCCAACGATTTTCATCAAGTTACAAGTACAGTATATTTTATCCGAGCATGTACCGACTTGGCAAGTGGCTAACTATACCTGCTTTTATTGTACGATCACCACCTAGGCCTCAACATTGCTTGAAAATGCAGACCAATTGAAGATCATTTTTATGAGGAACTGAAAATGTACAAGTGTACCTCGAGCGAGTAGTAGTAACGAAAGTTGCGCTTTACCTGTACTATCGACGGCTTGACATTTTTGAGTCATTAAAAGTGAAGGTAAGGTCCCTAAGTTTCATGTAAATTAAATTATCCTAATTAGCGCTAACTTAAGTAACCTTTGCTAGCAGAATTTGAAATCTCTTGCTGCCTATAGTCACATAATTAAAAGCTCTAGCGTGGTGCAATATGAAGCAACGAGGCTACAGCCTGCTGGCTTTGACTGTCAATTGGCAGCCTGTTAAGTCTGCATGGCAGAACATACTTTCAGCAGCATACCGATGCAGAGCGACAGAATTGTATGAGTGCCCTTGCATGTCCAATTGGCAGCTGTAGATACGACTGTTGAGGGCAACACGAAACTGTGCATATGTCCAGGGCTTCAGATCAGTGAACTTTCGGCACACGATTCGAGATTTGTCCATCCCAATCCCAAGTCAGTGCTGCCCACCCACCGTAATCTTGATTCGATCATCATCCCAGTAAAGCAAACTTGAAACTGAAAGCCTACAGGCTCATTCACGAACTTACTCTTGATAAGTACCTAGTCGGAAAAAACAAAAATCAGGCACAGAGATCTCAATTTTATAGAAAAATTTGTAAATACTATTAATTATGCAAAAAGGTGATACTAGCTCATTTTCCAGCGGTTAAGGTGGACCAAGGTCTGACTATAAATAATAATAAATACTAGCTGATTAAACAGCCTCTTTTTGTATAGCGACAGAAGAGCCTTCAAGGCTATCACCACCGCTTGCAGTAGCGATAAAGGATCGCCCACTGCAGGATTCGAACGCACGACCTCGGGGCCGAGATCGTGAAAAGCAACCGCCTTACCTAGTGAGCCATTACGGCTCACTGACTGAGGTCGTGGGCACAAGCCCGGAGGCATATGAGAAGCGCCTGAATAAATATTAAGTTTTCTTAGGGCGCCATATATACAATTATATATATACAAAATATATCTATCTACAAAGGAATTATATTTATATTAACTAAATTACATCACATTACGCTTATTCTTAGCCGTATTTCTACCATGACCTCTGGCTACGGAGTCGGTCCGTTAATTAAAGACAGGTCGCCATTGCAGCAGTGATTCGGCACCACTAGATCTCGAAGCAGCATTTGACGCAGTTGACCTCCAGATCCTTCTAGAGTGCCTCTCTACATTCCTATATATCACCGGGAGGCACAGGCTATAAACTGGATTAGGACTGACTTCAGTGAGATATATCAAACTTAGTTGTAAATATCCTTCTGCTATCCCTAAAGTCCTTAAAGTGCAGTATACCTCAGGGCTCGGACTTAAGCCCCCATAATAACTGGGGACTAAATAACTGCAATCCCTTTATTCAGGACTCCTTGCCTGTGCTTTAATCGTCTGCAACTGGCGAAAAAATTAGTTTCTCGTAGGGTCTGTCGTCAACGTTGGTGCGGTCACATCACACTACTTATGTCGAAGATTCAACGGCTCCCTTTCAAGCATCGAATCGTCTTCACGACTTCACTTTGTATCACAGCTAGTTTCACTCGTATGCACTATCCATCCGACCTCCTTGCTTTTCCAGAATCATCTTGCTTGACATTCTCCTCAGTTTTTATTCGTCCTACCATTCCTCACAATAAACTGAAACCTTGTGGTGGCCTTCCGTTCGTATGGGCCGAAAGCTGGGGAAATCGTTTTGGCATCCGTCACCACTTCCAATGACGGCATTTTTTAATTCTCAGCTAAAGATGATTTTTATCTGTCGCACCAGTAAACGTGTCTTTTTTCGTCCTGGGTGCTTTCCGCGATCATCTGTGCATAATAGCAGTGCATATTTCTGGCCGTTGGTTTTACTGGCCATGGCCATGGGTGTCTTAATTTTTGTTTTAGCATTCCAACTAAGCATGATGCTAGTTTGCTTTTGCCTGATTGATTCCCTGCATGTCACTTAGCTTCGGGTATTGATTGTCTTAAAACTATTTCTAAACCATCTGGATATAGATGAAGTTCGATTAGCTCGCTACACTGAGGACATATGATTTTAATTCCTGACCGCTGGCCCTGATTGTCTTCTAATGTACTTTTGCATGCCGGTTCTATGCATGGTAGCTGTGTTTACTTTTGTATGCTCGCCTAAGAATGCTAACTTGTGTACCAATTGTACCCTTGTTTTAGCTTCCCTTTCAGTGAGTTGTGAAACACCTTAGCAGAGATTTAGCTCTCCTTAGTTGCTATACAAAAAAATAAGACTTATCATCATTACCATATATCTCACTGATGTGCATTGGCTTCCCGTGCAGAAGCATATGAACTTCACCATTTTTGTCATTCACGTTTAGTTCCGTTACATGTTCTTGGCACGGCCTATCTATCCTAATAACTTCCCTGCCAGGATAGAAATCGTACCACTCGCTTTTCTGAATCTAGCAATTCAGCTGTGCTTCAAGCAAACCTGAAATCTTTTACAGACCATACCTTTACTCCTGATGCTCCCAAACCCTGTAATTTACTCCCAACTCAGGTCGCGGCATCCACTGACTTCACGACAATTAAAAGAAGCGGAAACCCGCTTGTTCTGTGAGATACCTGCTCATTCCCCATGAACAGCGCTTTGTGTTTTTACGGGCATGGCGGTACTGGCCACCTTAGCACTAACCAATCGACACGGTTCCTTTGTAGCGCATGTTCACCTTGTGAAATTCATTGAATGAGACTTATTTCACTTAGGGCTCAATACGGAAGTCTTAGTATTATTATAAGTCCTATTAGCACTTTGTTTATCATTCTCCGCACTGAACTCAACTTATGTACACATATATATACAGTGGTGCCTCGGCTAACGAGTGTCTCCACATACGAGTGTTTTGAGATGCGAGCTGTCTCTCGGCTAATTTTTTGCTTTGAGTTACGAGCTAAAATTAGGGTTACGAGCCAGCTTCAGATACTCCACCGCTAGCTGCCGCAGCGAACGTCACACTGCGTGTGTCTACTCAGGCAAGTAAGGGCAGGGCAGCGGACGACGTTCCTTTGCAAGACGCTTCCCTGCGACGCGGGTGTGACGCCAAGCGCAGGCCTGTTGGTTCGCTTCCAGACAGACACGAGCGAGCCATCGCGGTGCTTGGACGCACAAGGTCGCCAGACTCCCTTGTTAAATCCAACAACGGCAGGAGCAGCTAAGTGCGTACTAAACTCTTTTTAGGCAATATTATTGTGTGAGAGTTCATCGCACAACTGATAACAATCGGTGCGTCCACGTAAAGGCCCGGCCAGTAAACTGCGCTTTTGTCTACGTATTGGTTGTCTGCACGTTCGCCTGCTTGCCGCGAGGCTGTCACGTGGAAACGACGAATAAGATTCAAATATTCATTTCAGTCTTTCTTCTCTAACTCTATTTGCATCATCAAGTCGTCTTATCTACAAGTTAATCCTTTATATGAGGATTAATAAAACCCGTTTTTTCCAAGACATTGTATTGTATTTTTTAAAACAATATTCGTTATTAATTCACATTTTTAATTTAAAAACCTGTGACAAAAAATCTCAGTGTTGTTTTGGGGGTCCTGAACGGATTAATGGCATTTCAATTCATTTCAATAGGGTAAATTGATTTGACATACGAGTGATTTGAGTTACGGGCTCCGGCACGGAATAAAGTAAAATCATAAGCCGAGGTACCACTGTAGTCAATTTCACTTCAAGATTTGCCTTGTTTTGGATTAACATTATTAATATTTCAAATTACAGATAAACTGGGGCAATCAGCAGCTACTGCTACTACATTCCGGCCTGCCGTTCGGCATGGCTAAAATTAAATCAGAAAGTTATTATCTGATGAAGTTTTTTCTAGCGCCTTTACTTAACTCTTGTTTAGACCGTGAGTCTTGCTTCCTACCAAATCGTCTTCGGGTGTATGTGTCACTAATACCGTGAGGCGATCCAAACTTTAAGCTTGGTTTAGACGTTGAGTCCTGCTTCCTGCCAACTCGAGTCTTCGATGTACACACCACCAATACCAAGGGGCCGGTCCAGACTTAGGAGAACGCCAGCTTCAACCAAGACTTGTTAAGCGATCATTCGTAGACGCCGTCCGGGCCCCGTCCATTGCGTCTCTTCGCGAGGAACGGCGGACTTGACCAGCGAAATCATCAATGCGTTCCTGGTGAGTACTTGTTTATGGGACACGCTGAGTTTGAAGTTTTAGAATCAGATTTTGAGGCGTCAGGCTATAAAGACTATATCGGACAGGTTTTGTTCAGTCGGTAATTACAATAGCCACGCCTGGCCGTAGAGTAACGCCGTTACTAACGCATGAACGCTCAGTGGGCGGAGCGAGTGGGAAGCAACGATGGGAGCGAGACTGCCGTTTAAACTCCTACAAACCGGAAGACCTTAGTAAGACTACGAGTTGGTAGGAAGCAAGACTCGCCGTCTAAACCAGGCTTTATACGTAGCTGATGAAGGCAGCCACCTCCTTCTCTTTGATACTATGCCAGAAAATCTTTCAGTCCGCCCCAGCCTTTCGGCGCCCCTCTGGTGCGAACTTGCCCCTGATCGCCCTTGACTTCAATGGGTGGCAGTGAGCAGCCCGCGGCCGTAGCATTCAGCCGGCTCGTTGGATTGGACTCGAAAGCTGCGAACCCTGCAATTCCACGCGGGCGGGCGGGCGCACCGCCGCCGGGAACCTCTTCTCGTATCCTTCTAGGAAAGTAACCCCGAAGTCACTTCCCGGTTGCCTCACTGTTTCCAAGGACGGGCGACCGGGCTTATAGGACAGCTTTGGCGTCTTGTCTGGCGGGAGCTCCTTGCACGGATTGGCTGCTGGATTGGCTGGCTGCTACTGCTACTACCGATAGTGCTGCTGTTGCTGCCGCTGTTGCACTGCTGCTGTTGCCGTGCCATTGGTGCTGCCATGGCTGCAGTTGTTGCTGTCATGGCTGCAGCCCCATCTGCCACAGCTGCATTTGCCAGAAAATGGAGGACGCCCCCACCTGTGGGGTTCTGGCTAGGACCGTTACCGTGGTGCACTAGCCATGGCCGAAGTCATAGCAAGGCCAGTGCAATAGCCAGCCTAATCCTTGCCAGTGCTTTTGCGAAACTTATGTAGCACATCCAAAGCTGCACTCACAGGGTCATATCCTACGCTGACTTAACTGTAATCCTAGAAAGATAATTTCAATTTAGGACATACCTACGAATGAATTTCAAACCCAAATTAAACCTGTAAGCTTTCCCCAACTGAATTTTGCTTAAAATATCTTCACTAGCAGGCACTTGGAATTATAGATTGAAGGGGAGGTAAATCCTAACTGGTGCCCAATCGAGGCGATAGAAACAGTTATAATAATAAAGTATTTTTAATGAATCCCGTAGAACTTAATCTATGTCTAGACTCCTTACGTAAACTTTAAGGAAGCATGATAACATGTTTAGTAATAACATGCACACTGTCAGCATGCATATTATGGTAATGGTAGCAGGCACAGTGCCAGTATGCACATTCGTAAGCACACAGTGGACAAATCATAAGGTGTAGCAAATGCTGTGAGAAACTGGTGCGTTTTAGCTTCTTTTATTTTTTCCTCGAGTCAGGGGGATGTCTTGACGTCAGCGGTAGTGAGTTCAAGGCTTTGGGAGCATATGAACTAAATTCGCGATCTCCAAAGAGTTTGAGGTTTGTACAAGGCGCAGCTAAACGATTTGAGTCTTAAAGCAGGTGGTACGATGCCTGGCCTTTCGGGGTGGGGTAGTTTTAATAAGTAGGCTGGAGCCAGCGATTGAAGGAACCTAAAAGTGAGTGACAGAAACTGAAGTCAATACGCTGCTTGATTCGGAGCCAGTACAGGTCGGCGAGAACTGGTGTGGTGTAACCAGTACGAAGCTCATGACAGACAAGACTAGTTGCAGAGTTTTCCAGCAACTGTAAGTGCCTGCTTTCATAGGCAAGAAGACGTGGAAGCAGTGAGCTGCATAAGTCGAGATTTAATGTGACACATGCATAGACAAACTTGTATGTAGTACCCTGTCAATGCAGGCATAAATACTTGCAATTGTATCTAGCTCGAAGTAGGCAGATTGACTGTGGAGCTGATTCAGTCTTCTAGTGAAAAGTTACTTAGGAGTAGAACACCTACATTGCACATTCCGTGCAGATGCAGCAAGAGAAATGCAGCCGATTTTTAGCGATAATCTTTCCAATTTTTGAGTCACACTAGGTTTAGTTATGACTAATCGTTTTGGACCATCTGAAAAAAGATAAGAAATTGTTGGGAAACGAAGTGAGCTAGTCTCTAGTCAGCAACAATTAACCAGCAGTGCGAACAAGGCGTACAACAAGGCAGCAGACCTGCAGAACTGCGATGAAACTCCTACAGCCGTACTCGTGATATGTCATCTAGTTCTCGCTTCTGTCAGACTCAGCTGTGCAGTAGAAACAAGCTCAATGTCACCCGACTGCCTACCTAGCTAGATACCTGTTTCCGTTTTTTAACGCAGAGGTCAAAGTAGGGGCAAAGTAGAAAAATAGTCTGGGGATGATAGGATAGTATAAACACGACTGAAGCTGCTGCTTTTATATTCATACATTCCATTAAACACGTATTTTTTCCAACTATCCTACATATACGCTGTATATGACTTTACGGCTGTGTATTCCCTTAAGAAATAGAAATTGTACGACAGCAATACAGGTCAGTTCTTTAATTGAGACATAGACATCGGACACTTTACCCATGCCTTCGTCCTTGGTCGAGAAAGGCCGTTGTGCATGGCACACAGCACAAGGCTTGGCATACGCTAAGGTTCTCTAACAAGCACAAATGCATCACTAGCTAATTTGAACTGTCAAGTATGCAGATTCATAGTTCTTTTCAATTCATTAAAAACTTGCAATCTTTTTGCCCAGACTAAGAATGCTTCACACACCGGTAGTCTAAATGGAATTTACATGCACATTTCTCACTGGGACTGGTAATAGATGGTCATTCGGAGTGGAACCGTCTTCTGGCCTAGTTTCATTCTAGCCGTCTCTTCATGCGGACAGAGTGCGGGATGCTACGGTACACGAATGCACCTCAGCATTCAGGAAATGCTGCAGCCTTTCACCTTTTTTTAATCGCCGCCGCCGCAGCATTCTCGTCACGCCAGCGATCACTTCGACCTATCAAAATCTTTTCAGCACCGAAAAGAGCCGATGATTTAATGCCGCACCAGAGATTTGACTACACACTGTGCATCAAGGACAGCTATTACTGGCGGAGGAAGGCTGAATGTAGCACAGCTAAGTGTCTGGGTAGGGGGCGGTTGCCCCCTGTGCTGGCAGTCAAGCCTTCGTTAATGCGGCATCAGAATGGATGCTCTGCGGGTCGAGAGTCTAAGCATCCTTTATCTCAGTATAAGCAACTACAACGTTGCGATTCCTTTCACAGCGGTGCTGCCGTCTCGGCATTTCAGTAGAATTCATGTTTAGGCGTCAAATTATGCCACTACGTCTACCCTGAAAAACCCGGGATACCATCTATGACACGGCGTATGGAGTTCACACGCCGTCAGAGCACACGCGAGAGTATGAGTGTGCATGAAACCGCTATATCCAACTCGTATGACCCACATTGCAGATCCCATTAAAAAATGAGGTGCAAATCAACATTCCCGAACCATGCTCTACACACAGAGAGCAGTCGCTTTGCTCTACAGAGCGCTGACCAAAATTACATCATTAGGTGCCTCAGTGTCTGACGATGTGCTAAGCCCCGTGCTTCGTCGCGACTATTCGATATGTACAACATAAAAAGGGAGCTATTTAAAGTATAAGCAGCAGTCTATCAGGAACAAGTCTGTAGCTAATGGTTGCTCGAGCATAAGGCAGAGAACTTCTGAAGGGCGTTTCAGAGAACCTTCTCTTTCCAATATTTGTTTGCTGTCGGCGTAGAATTTCACCCCGAAGCAGAGGCTGATGCGCATAAGTTGTCTCCTGTTGTGGATTTTCGGCGGCAACTTACTCGACGGTAGCTAACAACTGAGGAGTCGGCATTTTTCTCGTTGACATCCTTATGTAATAACTTGATAAATCGTGTAGCTACAAAACTGCTTCGGGTTTCCAAAAGTCGAACTGAGATATCGAACAGCAACCGGAGTGTAAGCATTTTTGTGACGGTTTCTACAAATGAGTCTGCCAATTTCGAACCACATTGTGGGGTCCTTCACAACCAACTTCGAACCTTAAGGTCCTTCTTCTAATGGAAATTTTTACTACTAAATTCATGACACTCAATGGACAGTAATTAAGTTGCCGAGTCTTTCTTGCCTGATTACGGTTTCATAGCTCCCGGCTCTAGTAACGTGAAGTTAAGCGCGCTCGTACGTCTAGGATCTGTCTGCTGCCTTCGACACCATTGATCACGAAGTTCTGCTTGAACGATTGAGAACAACGATCGGTCTGGCAGACGAAGCACTGGCGTGGTTTAAATCCTACTTGTCTGATCGTGTTCAATCCGTGTCGTGTTGGGCTAATGTAATGTAATGTATCTCCGTCAGTAACTCCACAAAGTCATAAAGACCATGTGGGTGTTACGCAGGAGAGTTTTGTATGGCGCACTCACAGCCTAAGCGGCTTTCGGTACGCATTCGGTAGCCAACAGACTTCGTCTCACGCAACAAAGAGAAAGTGGGAAGTATAGCAGAGTTAGGAGAGCAGTTGAGGTAGCGAGTAGCATAGAAGTAGCAGTTCAGGACCGCTGAAAAAGATGTGCCATAGTCGGCAGTTGGAGAGTAGATGTCTCAGACATGAGAAGGGTCACCTGTGGAGTCCCTCAAGGGTCTGTACTCGGTCCCTTGAGGGACTCCACTCGCTCGTACGTCTAGTACTGCTCAGGGAGAGAGAAGCGATTCGGCCGTGGGAGCTGCGTGAACTTTGCAGTGTTTAATAATTAGCAACGCTCAAATTTAGTACTTCCTGAGTAAGCCGAGTGACTAATATTCATGCATTAAAGGGTTACAGTATATTACGCACGACACTTCATTGATTTCTTAATAAAAAAAAATTGCCATTTCTGTAGTATACTTGCTTTGGCATTCAATATTAAGAAGACGATGACCAACTTGATCAGCGATCACTCAAACAGTGCTCTGTGAGAATCTTTCCGGCTATGTTCTGCTGAAACGTCTTAAGCTATTGCTATTTTATTCAAAGCTATTCAACGTCATCGCAACGTGTATTTAGCACACAACCAAGACTAGGCGTTCAAGCAGGTAGAATTTTATCTCGCTGGCAGTGGAAAACGTGCTGGCACAATCTCAATCCTGGCTCCTGTTTTTGGTGGCTCAGTCGGCCACCGCTATAAAAAATAAACTTCTAGTCTGGGCGTAAATTCGGAGCAAATTAAGTAGCAAACCATGAGTTTATCGGTCACCCACTGTTTCGCTCTAACCAATAGATATATATTTATACCTAGATATGCGTAACCTTACCGGATTCTATTCCTATAGCTTTAAAACCCCTCGTGCCCCACCGTGTCGCAGTTTTGCGGCATTGGAAGAGAGTGCTCACGCCGCCGCGCCAAGCCTTGTTTCGTGCTTTCGCACCTGAGCATCCCATCCCATCCAAGCCCGGGAAGATGCAGACGCGAGGCGTCTCGTATCAGAGACCATTATCGATTGCTAGGTTCATGCTACCTCGATGAACAACCTTGGATCTCTATCAGAACAAGCATGCGAGCTGAGCGGCAGAAGCGGAGCGCAGCATCTCAGACTGATTGGCTCGCTAGTTACCGCATGCTGAAGCATCGTTATGGCCTTCGATGATTTCCCACGTTGCTCGTCCCAACAGCTTTGGAGCCTCCAGCTGCCACAGTCGGGTTCGGGGCTGCTTTGTAGCTACGTTGTACGAGGCCGCCGCCGCCGTATATATCTCCAGCTTCCAGACTGCCAGCTAAGTCATAAAATAAATTACGCGACGCTCTTCCTGGAATTTCTCGGATGTGGCTCTTTACCAACTCCATGCGTTAGTCACCGAGAGTGATCATTCTGCTGGTAGTCTGCCACGAGAAGGAGATAACTGCTGGACTGCAACGCTACGGGCACGATATTATTTTAGCAGTACACCCGTTTCCTATTTCTGTCTAACGTTTGCATTACATTTGTTAAAGCAAGTCTACGCACCTACAGCCAATTTTATATTCCCTAGATGGCCAGAATCTTAGCGTAGCTTTTAAGTGAATGATTTCAGCAAGCCTTCTCGGTGCAATCTCTGCATTCAGACGTAGTCAAGGCAAGAGCGCAGCCAGGATTTTGACATCGGGCGAAACTTTGATCCTGAAGTACTTCACAAGACATCTGAGTAATTGAAATTCAGCAAAAGCTGAAAACCCACTTTTCCATCAAGGCACTTGCTGGGTCATTATGATTAATTTTTTTCTTTGCGTTCTAATGCGTTTGATAATGGAACCTGTTATTGCTAGCGATTTGGCTTGTTTATTTTGCAGTTTCTTTAGAGTACCCAAGCAGAGCATTAGTTGCGGTTCAGAACTGTGCATTGGCTCGTTCAAGCATGAATGAAGTTTGGCATCTTGGTGTTTTAAGCATTCCATGAGGTACGACCTTCGTCCTCGATGTCCTCAGGTGACCTCCCGGCATAGCTCATCATAACCCTTCATGCGCCGAGCCATGTCTCTGTGCTGATTAAATGCACTTTACGATGACTAAAAGAAAGAGATGGGTACTTGCTGCCATAATGTAGCTTCGTGGCTCGTACGTTCCTTGATAAGCTTTCAATAAAGAGGTGAAGCTCATTCTGGTTGTTGGCGATTTGTATTGCCTCGAACACACTGGTCGCATCTTGGAAGAAGGTAGGCCCATCTTGAAGTACAAGAAGTTGGACGAGGTTAAATGAAGCTTCTTCGTATGTGTGACCTGTATTTGTTCATGCGGAAACTTCATCTGCTTATAATAATAATAATAATGCACTTGATAAAGCGCCCTCAGAGAACTCAATCTCTTTCTAGGCGCTTTACATTTGCTGCAAAGGGAAACTCGATTGAATGGTGAGTAATATCATGCTTGATAAACAACATGAATAACATGGTTAGGGGTGATATACACAGGGTCAGCATGCAAGTGTGTTTAGTGGCAGCATGCACAGTGTCAGCATGCATAAGCACATAAAGGACAAATCACAGGAACCCACTAAATGCTGTCAAAAATAGGTGTGTTTTTTATTCTATTTAAATGTGGTCAAGTCGGGAGATGTTCTGACGCAAGTCGGGAGTGAGTTCCACGCTTTGGGAGCGTACGAACTAAATGCACGGTCTCCAAAGGATTTGAGGTTTTTACGAGGTATTAGTAAACTGTCGGATTCCAAAAAGCGGGTGGTACGATGCTTGGCCTAGTGGGGGAGTATATCTGAGAGATATGCTGAAGCCAAAGAATGAAGTGACCTAATAGTGAGCAAAAAAACCTTGAAATCAATCCGTCGCTTGATTGGTAGCCAGTGCAAGTCGGCGAGAAGTGGTGTGATGCAGCAACTGCGACGCTCACGACAGACAAGCCTAGCTTCGGAGCTTTGAACGAGCTGTAATCGCCTGATTGCATGTGCCTATAGGCCAGCAAGCAGTGAGTTACAGAAGTCAAGACGGGATGTCACAAATGCATGGACCAACTTGGACGTGGTATCCTTATCTAAACAAGCCCGAATTTTAGCAACGTTATGTAGCTGAATGTAGGGACACTTGACATGACAGCTGATGTGGTGGTCTAACGCTAGGTCACTTTGGAGCATGACACCTAGATTTTGGGCTCATTCAACAGGAGATATGCCGGCAGAGCCAATTTTGAGCGTCAGCCTCTCCAATTTCCGAATCACACTGGGTCTGCCCATAACTATTAAGTTAGTTGTATCATCGTTTAGTTTTAGAAAATTTGCTGCCATGCAAGTGTGGATGTCATCATTACATGCAGCAAATAATTTGAGAGAATTTGAGGTGCTCGAAGGCTGGGAGGCATCAAAGCAAAGGTACAACTGATTGTCATCTGCATAGAAGTGAAAACCTAGATTGTGCTTGGCAGTCACATCAAACTTCATTTGCCCAACGAGCGGCGTCTGAGCTGGCGGCTCCGGGGTGCTTTTCTTTTGTTATTGCATAGCTGCAGCCAGACCACCGAAAGCTCAGTATTGGACTTGGTGGTGAGACCAAGGTCAGTGAACAAGTCGGTGAAGTCTTTTTTTGGATTGAGCTAGTCTGACGTTCTCTTCTCAGCTCCGTCTGTGGAGTTTTGATCTGGTTCTCCAACGTTGTTCTTGCCCTCTGACTTACTGCTCTCTGCCAAAGTCTGCTGCTACTCTCTTTCAGAGGAGTAGCTCGATGCAGCTCAGGACAGCGTGGCGCAGGGAAATGGGTGAGAAAGTATTCGACATTAGAGAGCAGGTTCGCTCTTAAAATGTGACTTTAGGAAAAGATCCGTCATGCAGAAGTAGCAGTTTCTTGAGTAGTCAAAGGTTGCTTGCCAAATTCTCGCAAAGCAAACTTCATGGTTCTTTGTGTCCATCTAAACCACGAAACAAAGAGCAAGAACAAGTAGCGTTTTAATATTAAATCAATAAAACTGTAACTGCATTTATTTTTTTACCCAAAAATGAAAATGCATAGCAGGGTATTCTTAGAACCCGTTTTCTATGTTAGATACCAGAGCTTTCCTTTAGTTCTTGAAGGGAGAACGAAGTACCAAGCGATTTCCATAATCCCTGACAGGAATTCTGAACTATGCGTCGCACGCCTCACACCTCTTTGTAGATAATTCCACTGAATCTCTACCCGTTGTTGGCAGAAGACGAAGCAATATGAAAATATCCTTGCATTCTCTTTATTTGTATCTAATCTCAAAAATAGCGATACTCAGTTAGGCAGCTGAAACTAAACTGAAATGGTAGTATTAAGGTTTCATGCCTTTATGATAACATTGGTATTATGGTGAATACGAATTGGAAATGGTTAGTATTTAAATATATTAACATGTAAAATAAGTGATTCTGTCGGGCTTTAAACTTTAAAGTAGTTATCAACCTTGAAGGTTGAAACATTGAACTAAATCTTTTTACATTCTAATGATAGTTGATTAAGTTTAATAATGATAATACATTTGAAATAGCGCCCTCAGAGAACCTAATCTCTTTCTAGGCACTTTACATCAGCTGCTAAGGAAGCACGATCGAATGGTTAGTGGTAGCATGCTCAATAAACAACAAAAATAAAATGGTCAGGGTTGACATGCACAAGGTCAGCATGCAAGTACGGTTAGTGGCAGCATGCAGAGTGTCAGCACGCATAAGCACATAAAAGTCAAATAATAAGGACTCACTCAATGCTGTGGTAAATAGATGCGTTTTTAGTCTCTTTTCAAATTTGGTCGAATCAGGTGTCGTGGCGCAAGTTGGAAGTAAGTTCCAGGCTTTGGGTGCATGCGAAGTAAAGGCACGGTCTCCAAACGATTTTGCAACCTAGTGGGGGAGTAGATCTGATAGGTAGGCTGGAGCCAAATAATGAAGAGACCTAAAAGTGAGTAAGAAAACCTTGAAGTCAATACGTTGCTTGACTGGGAGCTAGTGCATTTCGGCGGGAAGTAGTGTGATGTGGCAGCTGCGACTCTCACGACAGACAAGTCTAGCTGCAGAGTTTTGCGCCAGCTGTAGGCGCCTGATTTCAAAGACCTGTAGACCAGCATGCAGTGAGTTACAGAAGTCAAGACGGGATGTCATAACTGCATGGACCAATTTAGAAGTTGTATCCCTGTCTAAAAAGCCCAAATTGTAGCAATATTATATAGCTAGAAGTAGTCAGACTGAATGTTGTATTTAGAAATATATAAAATGCAATTTAGTTCATTTGTGTTGTGCCCTATGAGAACTTAATATCGATTAAGGTGCTTCGTATATGCCATGGTGCTTGAGCCCATGACCTCGGTCATCAAATAAAATTATCCCGACCTTGGTCCGGTCGATTACCTTAGCCACTTGGCTAAAACAATACGAATGATTGCTGTTAAGTGTACAAAAGACGCATCATGTGCAAAAACATAAATCTTCGTTTGACTCAGACTTTGTCCACAGGGGTCTCGTCTCCTTTGTCTTCAGCCAATGTAATGCACTATATTTTCCGGCCCCAACTCAGAGAAATTTTTATTCAAGTCATGTCAAGGTCTTACAACCAGTCAATTGGAAGTGCTTCGTTTCCGGCGAGCAGGAATGGTCTTAAAATAATTTTAGTTATATTAGAACACTATGCAGAAGAATTGTTGTCATTAATTCTGCATTTAAGCAGGTTACTAGTGATCTAGTCCTAAAGTTCGTATCTCAGTCAAAGAAGACAAGTCCTCTGGACCCTATTCCCACTGTCCTGCTCCTACGTTGCGTTGATCTACTGCTGCCATGCATAACTAACACAATTAATATGTCATTAGCCTCAGGTCATGTCCCAGCACCTTTCAAAAAAGCTGTAGTCAGGCCACTTCTCAAGAACGCTACACTTGACCAAGAGAACGTAAGCAACTGCCGCCCAGTTTCCCTTCTACCATTCTTATCAAAGACACTCGAACGGGTCTTGGCGGACCAGCTGAACTCGTATATCGAAACCTCACACCTCGCTAGTAAGTTCCAGTCTGGCTTTAGAGCTAATCACTCCACAGAGTCAGCATTGCTTACGGTATACAACGACCTACTTAGGAATGCAGACATGGGTAGAGTGTCTCTGCTTGTTTTGCTTGATCTTATGGCAGCTTTTGATACCATCGATCACAAAGTTCTTCTAGAGCGCCTCTCATCTCGCCTGGGCATCACTGGCACTGCTCTGCAGTGGTTCAGGTCCTATCTCAGTGGGAGACTCCAGAGTATTGACGTGAATGGACAAAGATTATCTGAAGTACCTCTGAAATATGGAGTACCTCAGGGCTCAGTGCTAGGTCCGGTTCTTTTCACGGTTTCTACTCTGCCTCTTGCTGATGTGATTGCCAAGCACAATCTAGGCTTTCACTTCTATGCGGATGACACTCAGTTGTATCTTTGCTTTAATCCCTCCCAGCCTTCGAGCACCTCAAATTCTCTAAACTCACTAGCTGCATGCATTGATGACATCCCCACATGGATGGCAGAAAATTTTCTAAAACTTAAAGATGATAAAACTAACTTACTAGTTATGGGCAAACCCGGTGTGATCCAGAGATTGGACAGGCTGACTCTCAAAATTGGCTCTGCCAGCATATCTCTAGTTGAATCAGCTCGAAATCTAGGTGTCATATTCCAAATCGACCTCTCGTTAGACGACCGTATCAGCTCCATAGTCAAATCCGCCTATTGTCAGCTTCATAACATTGCTAAAATTCGGGCTTGTTTAGATAAAGATACCACGTCCAAGTTGGTCCATGCATTCGTGACATCCCGTCTCGACTTCTGCAACTCACTGCTTACTGGCCTACCAACATGTGCGATCAGGCGATTGCAGCTGGTGCAAAACTCGGCAGTAGACTTGTCTGCCGTGAGCTTCGCAGTTGCCACATTACTCCACTTCTCACCGACCTGCACTGGCTACCAGTCAAGCAACGGATTGACTTCAAGGTTTTGTCGCTCACTTTTAGTTCCCTTCATTCTATGGCTCCAGCCTATCTGTCAGATATACTACCCCATCAGGCCAAACATCGTACCACCTGCTTTTCGGAATCCAACAGTCTAGAAATATCTCGTACAAACCTTAAATCCTTTGGAGACCGTGCATTTAGTTCGTATGCTCCCAAAGCCTGGAACTCCCTCCCGACTTGTGATAGAACATCCCCTGACCTGACCACATTTAAAAAGAACTTAAAAACACACCTATTTAGGACAGCATTTAGTGGGTCCCTGTGATTCGTCTTTGATGTGCTTATGCGTGCTGACACTGTGCATGCTGCCACTAACCACATATGCATGCTGACCCTCTGCATGTCACCCCTAACCATATTATTCATTTCGTTTGTTCTTCAAGCATGATTTTACTTACCATTCAATTGCATTTCACTTTACAGCAAATGTAAAGCGCCTAGAGAGAGATCAAGTTCTCTGAGGGCGCTTTATCAAGTGAATTATTATTATTAAATTATTATAACCTCTTTTTAGTTAAATACGCTTAAACATTCTGTCACAAGAAAATAAGCAACGTGAATCATCCACTACGTAAAAGAAATACTAGCTGATTCAAAAGCCTCTTGTTTAGCGTCATAAGTGCGTGTACGGCTATCCCCATCACTTGCAGTCGCGATACAGAATCACCCACCACAGAATTCGAACCCGCGACTTCGGGACCGAGGCCGTGAAAAGCAACCACCTTACGTACAAGTCCTTACCTACGTAAGCCTGCTTTCCACAATTGACGGCTACTTTTGATTGAGTAGACATACCTGCACACCGCCAGTGTTTTGTGTAAAAGACTTGCTAATAGCTTTTCCCTGTGTGCATTTTGACAATCCCTAGCCTCAGATCAGACTGATTCGTCCTAAATATTTAGTGCGCTGCGGAGCTGATTAATTTTGGCCTTGCTTGCTAGTAGTTTTTTCCTGGAGACGAAATCTGAGGTTATCGTCGAACGCAGCAGCAGCAGTCTGCCTCTTGTACTGGTCTGTAACTTACTCAGAAGATAACTGTTCCTTTATTTCGCCTATCAGACCTCGAGATATTAATTCTACAGCCATTAAGCGCTCGGGGGGGGGGCGGGGAATTGTTAAATCCAGGTTCGCGGCAAATTGAAGAGTATCAACTGTATTGATTGAGGTAGAGCTTATTGTATTGTCCAGATTGCTGTTAGGAAGCGAATGACAGTTTTTCAGCTGCATTAACAGATGAGGTGCTTATTACAAAGCGACTAGATGACAGTGCTTAAGCCCGCTTGAGGACTACGCACTGAAAATAGTAGGACTAAATTGACCTCATAATAGCCATTTCGTCGATGAATTAACTCACTTCACAGCGCCGCTGGCTAATCGGAATAAGGTTTCTGAGGATATCGAATGAATCGCGTTGCCTCATCCGACAAAAAATGCATTACCGAATGCATGATTGATTTCATTATTGACGCATAGTTGATGATACGATTCAGCGCTAGCTGAAGTTCTGTTTGGATCATCATTCTAAACTCTAAACACGTCAAGCTCTTCTGCAATCAAAGGATATGAGACTGCACGCTGGTCCAAGTAACCCCCACTATGCGGCAGCTATGATTATCCTTGCAGCATGCGTCAAATGTATATATTGGTCCTTTTTTCCATGTAACATTTTTAAAATATGAGCTTGCAGCCATTCTTTCGCTGACCAGCTCACTGGATTATTTCCAGTCCATCTTCTTGTGGCCGCTCCTCATTTAAGACAAAGCGAACCTCCACTCAGAGGTATTTTCAGTCTAGCTTGGCATGATCTTACCACTGACCGGTTAAAACGCTTCCTTTTCGGCAGTCATTAATTTTGCAGAAAGAGATTTAGTCCTATTGGAGCGCTATATAAATGTATTATGGTCATTAGTAGTAGTAGCATGAGTTTTAATTTGTACAGCGCCCTAAGAGAACCAAATCTCTATGCAGGTGCTTCACGTATGCCGTAGGGCTTGATTCCGCGAACTAGGGTCATCAACGGCGATCACCTTGACCTCGGCATATAAGACGAGCACCTTCTCTCTGGGCCGACCCAGGGCTATTATTATTATTATATGCATGCATCCACATCAAAGGATTTCTCGCTCGGACCGACATCAGTTTTTGGTAAAATATCTCGAGCGGTTTGGATGCAAATAAATGACTCAGTCCATCCATCAAAAGCAAATGCTACCTACGTGGGCCTTCATCGCCATGTAAACGTCTACTTTCGATCAAACTGACGGACTTATCCATACATCACCAATATTTAAGATAGAAAACCTTGTACTAGTTTTAGACCACGCGCCTTTTGAGCTAGCCGCTTATAAAGCCCCGGCAGGCTGCCAACCAGGCTACCGGCTAGAAAAGAGCTCGCGGCTGCCTCTCTCTCAACGACGACGATGATGCTGATTATGATGACGACGACGATGATGATGACTACCTAGCTGCTTTGGCTACTGGTAGAGATAGAGCGTGGCGAGATGAGTGTTTACGGCAGATTTTGCATGTACAATCGGCTTAGCTCGCTCCATCCTTACGGTCATATACGTCGCTCGTTCGGCCCTCGTCCATCAAGAGAGAGAGAGAGAGAGAGAGGGAGGAGGCACGGACGCACGTCGGTGAGGCGAGCCTCGCGGAAAACCACGCGGACGTCAGCCGACTTGGGCGCGGCTCTGGGCAACGGTAGTCAAAGCGGTCAATCCGTTGCGGTCCAAGACCTTCCAGTCGCGCCTCATGCCGTCTGGCGTGTGCACACAGGTTGCCGCCTTTTTCGGCGGCGGCGGGCGGCCACCGCCTCCCCCTCCCGCGCAGCGTCTGCGCCGCCCCCACCCATTCGCCGCTCGCCAGCACGGCAGCAACTGCGCAGAACTGAAGTGTTTCAAGCGCAAGCGCCCCGTCGATGTGGCGCTGCCTCGGGGTGCGTTCTCTCTCTCTCTCTCTCTCTCTCTCTCTCTCTCTCTCTCTCTCTCATCGCGGAGGCTCTTGGAGTGCTCGGCACGCGTGGTAAAACGAGGCGGGGCCGATGAGCACAGTCAATACACAAAGCCTTCGGGGTGGCCGCAGCGCCGCCTTTCGTTGTCGAACAGAGACGACATGGGTGGGGCCTGCGGAATGATTCTTGCCACAGCGGCTCTCGATAATACCGATCGGCGAGGTGCTGGCGGCTCGCGGCGTGCCGGCGATCGGAGGCCGACTCGCCACGTGTCGTGACCAGCTGTCGGGGGAGGCCGACACCTGTAGGCTAATAGAACTGGTGTCCTTCTGGCCGGCAATGTCGACGACGAAGAAATCTTCTCGCCGGGCGACGACGCTGTAGGGGAAGCCTTCGCACGCGAGGTCTCGCGGCCCCGCGGTCCAAGCCGATGCGGATGAGCAGGTCTTTGTAGCGGGGGGGAAGCCAGCCGGCTGGGGTGGGTAGCTCACGACGGGGCGACGGAATCGGCGCATTGAAACCGTCGGATGGTCTGGTGCAAAGGAAGCGGGCGGTGGCGGAGGCGATAAAGTCAACCGGGAGACGCAATGTGGATTCGTGATGCATCTGAGCGCTGCTGTGGTTCCGGTCTTCTTTCGTCGCATTCAGCTGGCCTCTGGAAGCTCGCGCCGGAGCGAAAATCTTCGTCCTTCCCAGGCCGAACGCAGCGGGCGGCTACCAGACCGTGCCGTGCGACCGCTCGGCTGCAAGAGGCTCGTCTGCAAGACGGCGTCGAGAACGAGCCGTCGAAAAGGCTGAGCGACGTAGAGGCTATCGGTGATATTGGACCAGGAAACGTCGCACACCACGCAAAGCCTGCACGGAACCTTGAGCCGACAGGACTGCTGCCGGGAGAGAGCGAGGCGAATGCAAGCAAGTCCACCGACGGGACGATAGGGCCGGGCTCCAGGTGAGAGACTGTGGGCGCGAGAGCGCGTTTGGCCAAGGCATTTAGCGGGCTTCTAACGTGACGTAAGTCTACGTAAACTCGTCAATGAATGATCGGTGTGTGAGCTGGCGGGGCGAGAAACGGACGTAGGGCGATCGGGTGCCATAAATCGGCGGCTAACGATCGCTGTACACGATTACAACCTTCCTGCGCTCGATAAAAGACGATCACGTCATATGGCCCCACAAGCCGCCAGCAGCTTGCGATCAAAAGCGGAACAGCGGCTTTCGGTGTGGCTCGACGCTCGAGAGAAAAAGACCGGACGCTTCCACTTGCCGCCACGCAGCTCGTGCAGGGCGGCACCTAAGGATCGACGCTGAAAGGCGTTGACCGCGAGCGCTGCGGGGACGGTCGCTGACTGTTTGGGACGATGGTAGTGGCCATAGCCAAGCGGGCCTGGGACGCCACGACGAGCCTGGGACGCGTCTTCGTTCCGCGGCAGCCTGCCTAGCTGCCAGTGTCTTTCTTTGCCAGTTTGGACAAGAGCAGCGTTAAGTTCAAAGAGCCCGAAGGAGGTGGTGACAGTGGTATCGGGTACGTCTTCTCGTGTCGCCGGAATCTGGTGACGACAAGCGTGAGCCACGCGTATCTTGGAAAATATGCTATTCTCTACTAAAGCCATTGAGAAGTCTTTGATGGTGGGTTTAGTGGTCTCCTGCGACCGTGTTATTAAGGGTCGGTTAATTAATACCTGCAGGGGCTCCAGAAACTGTCAGGTTTGGGCAGCACAAGCAACGTCGACGAATAAGTGCTACTAGATCTGCGAACGATACTGGATGACAGGAGATTGTCAAACTTAGCCTTAGCCATCCAAAGTTGTACATAGTTCAACCGGCGTGCGTGAACCTATACCGGCGAGCCGGTGATTTGAATGCAGTGCGTGACCGTGAGCTTGATATCCTGCCGTGGGGTCTAACCCAAGAAAAGTAGGTGTCTGTGCACTAATGCTGAATTGGCTGGCAGTGCCAAAAGAGGGTTTGAGCAGTGCCCATCCTTTTGGCAGGCGCCAGAGAGGGAGATAAAAAATCGAGGGACTTTTTGTACCACTTCTACCATGAGGTTCTAATCCACCAGGCAAGGTGCTCCCTATTCACGAACCAGGTCGTGCGTTTGAACCCCTGTAGCTGACAATGCCTCTCAGGTTTGGCCCAACGACTAAGTGACTCACCCAGACCGAGGTCAAGGTGAATGTATTTGATGGCCTATGCCAGGGGCTCTAGTCTCGTGGCATAAGTGAAACGCCTGAATAGAGATTAAGTTCTCTGAGGGTGCCAAACAGATGAATTTTTTTTGTTTAGTAAACCTGCTGTTAGCAGGGAGATAGCTGCCAGTTTATTCTGCCGCGATGGAAAAGAAGATGTTGGATCAGCTTACCTTCATCTTTTTATCGTTAAGGTTGAAATGCACTCGAAATTCGGCGCCTATATAATATATATATATATATATATATATATATATATGTATATATATATATATATATATATATATATATATATATATATAGGGTCAACTCTCTGCCGCTACACCTAGCGCCTTCGGCGGCTGACGCAACTGCCACAGAAGCATAGCGGTACTAGCTCAATGCAGGCTTCGGTATCCGTGAGGGTTGTTTCCCCCTCCACGAAGCTCCTGGTGACGCCCCTCGCCGATGAGCCTCTAGGGCTGCTTTTTAAGTCAGCCGCTCGGTGGAAACCTGGTAGCCTCTCGGACTAGTGAGCTTGCCAGGGGGAGAGGGGGGCAACATTTGGCCTTCTCTGCAAATTCAGCCTTCAACGGCTGCAGGCGAACCTGCGGCGGGTGACGTGACCTCTCCACTTCAGCTGGTCCGACCCAGATTTGCTTAGCCCTATCCCTCTGGCCATGCCTACGACAGTACGCACTGCACCAACACCGACCGTAGTGGCGTCGGCGAGGATTTCATTCACACATCTTGCTGCTCGGAAGGCCCATTGAAAAATTACAGCGTCTCTCTCGCGGCCTTAATAATAATAATATTGAATACAATACAATTGAATGGTGAGTAATATCATGCTTGAAGCCTTCCATCCGAGACTGCGAAACCGAAACGTGGAGCAAAGAGAGCCAACGAGCTATCGTCACCGTTGGCTCTGCGACAGAGGAGTCGTTGTAGCGTTCGACCGTGCTTGACTTCGGCGGCTTTTAATTCGTTACGTTCTAGTCGAAACCCGTGCGAGAGCTCGATCGCGAAGTGCGAGCACCTTGCGCTGGGACTGAGAACTAACAGCGGCTTGCAGCCCAAGCTGAAAGGGGTTCTACCGCAAATAAAAGCGCCCGAGAGCTCGCTGACTCGCCTCTTGGCTGCACTTGAGGCGCGGCGTCTCGCGGGCTAGCAGGTGAGCATCGCGATCCGTCGGTGCCCATCGATGACTCGCGGCCGGTAGATAGAAGCGCGTTCGGTCGTCCGCCCTTCGAGCTCTGACTAGAGCTCGACCAATACCCGGCATGCTTGTGCCGTCGTCTGCTAATCCAAGCGACGCGAGGCGCACCAATGCCAGCCAATTCATGTCTGTCGCTCATGCCGCTCGCCCGCTCGTTAAATTGGCGAAAGGTGAGCGCCAGAGTGACAGACTTCGGACTTTAGTTCGACCTCTTAGAGCTCTTCTTCCTCCGGTGTGAAATGCATCGAAATGGAGCGCATTCGGGCTACTGCCGAAGATGAGGAAAGCTTCCCGAGATCGGTGAGAGCCGATCTCGGGATCGAAATCGAGAATGAGGCCGGATCTGGAGCCCTCTCTCTAGCCATTCATGTTAAAGTGCAGTATAAACGCTGCCCCTAAACGAGCCTACGAGAAATCGTTACTAGTTTGGAGAGCAACGTGGGACAAAGACGCGGACTATCGGAAAACCAAAAGCACGAATGCCAGATGAAGCACGTTTATCAGTGCGTAACGACGTCTCCCGCAATCGCGGCGGCATTCTGACTACGAGCTTCTGCTCACTGTTTTAATCTCGTTTTAAGTTTTCCAAGCTGCATTCTGGGCTTATCAAGATTTCAATACATAGTCTTATTTCAAGTACTCCAAGTTGGTGCTCGGCGATAAAAGCATTGAGCTCCTCTTACTAGATTGAGTACGATGCCCTAGCCAGCTATCAAATCAGAAGTTCTTGGACTACGGTGTCATCTGTTCTTCATACTACATAGCATTCTGCCGTTTTTGGCCGAGCTGTAGTAGCTGGTTGTAGCTGCTAGGTCTCATCGGCAAAGCTGCCGCTGCTCTTTCTTGTCGTTCATTGGATTCGCTGTGAGCCTAGTGGTCAGGTGCTCACTCTTCGTGACCCAGGTCGTTGGTTTGAGTCCAGCAGCGAGCGATCGTGTATTGCCCTCTGCAAGCGCTGGTGATAGCCTGTAAGGTTCATCTGTAGCTATATGAAAAAATGTGGCTGTCGAATCTGCTAAAAGAAATTCTAGAAATCGGCGACGCTCAAAAGCTCCGAAAACGTGTATGCACGTGAAACGCACAACGTGCTCACGCTCTCCCACATAGCAATCAGCTCTCAACTGCTCTCGCATGAAGGTCGAGCCAAGGTCAGATCAGAATAGTAGCGACTCGGCTTGTGACTGCATGCACCTAGCATGGTCGGGGTCTCGCTGGCTCGTGGCGGCTCTCGGTACGACGGGGAGGGAAATATCTGAGTCATATTGATTGCTACGAACGAACTTGAAACGACCTCTGAAACTCGTGATGAAAAAGTAGGGTACAGTGCTCGGAATGCCGGCCTCTCGCTTAGGCGCGACTGACACTAATGAAGCCTGCTCCTCGAAGCCCGACTAATGAGTCCTTGACGTCGAACCCTTCGGTACGCTATGTAGCTGAAAGGAGACTGACGCGACTGTGGAGCTGATGTGGTCGTCCAATGGAAGGTCACTTTGAAACAGTACACCCAGATTTCATGCACATTCAACAGGACATATGCTGGCAGAGCCGATTGTGAGCATTAACTTTTCGAATTTCCGAATCACACTTGGTGTGCCCATAACTCGTAAGTTAGTTTTATCATCGTTCAATTTAAGAAAGTTTGCTGCCATTTACTTTCACTCGACAATCTTCCTCGCTGTCTGACATGCTGCTCTCTCTCTCTCTCTCTCTGATCCCTCTCTGGAGAGGGGACGGTGAGCTCGGAGTAGTGCTGTGGTACTGCTACGATGCATTAAGGAAAGAGTGGCGACACAACGGGAGACGTACTCTTGATAATTCGACTTTTGGAAGGATCCGTCTCGCGAAGAAGTAGCAGTTGCTTGAGTGGTCAGTCAGTTTCCGCCTAACATATGGGATATCAATCTTCATAGCTATCTTTCTTCCTGTACCAGCCTGTAAGCAAACCAGAATTATGAATATAAATTTGTAGATGTTCTTTCGCACATTTTCTTTTATTGTGAAATAAATTCCCTGCAGCGAGCAGCTATTGTTCACCTTACGTTCAAGACCTTTCTTACAATGTTCGTCTTTGAAATGAAGAGCCAAGGGCTTGCCCGATTCACGTTAAGTTCCCTGAGGGTGCTATACAAATATATTACTATTATTATTATTATAGATGAAGACAAAGTTGGTGTTTAGCTTGAGAGTTTTCTGTTATTATTATTTGTGTCGATCAGCGAGTACGGTATTTGTGCCAATTTTTCCCGGATGACGGAGTTTAAAGAGACAATTCCTACAGATATCCTGGATTTTCATTGCTTACCCTTAGTTCTATGTTCGGTTATTCCTTTCACATAAGCTGCACAGTTATCCAATCAGCACAATGCTTACCTCGAATTAAGATAATTATACTGCGGTATTTTTAAGAGTCAAACGCGGACCAGTGTGAAAAAACTAAGTCCCTGGCCGTGCCACAATTTCACCACGGATGAAAGTCCTCACCCTATGAGAAACTGGCTGCCGGTAGATTTCAGTGATACTACTACAGCATTAATAGTGTATTAGTCATTTAATAAAAAAAGTGTGAGCTAACCACATGCAAAGATCAGGTCAGCTTCACAGTCAATTCTGCCTGCTTTCAGCTAGCTTTGTATTTCAGCCCGTATTTCAGCTAGTACATTGCTGAAATACGGGCTTGTTTAGACAGGGATATCACATCTAAATTGGACCATGCGTTTGTGAGCCCGTCTTGACTTGTGTAACTTACTGCCCGCTGGTTTACCGGCCTGAGCACTCAGGCGCTATTTAACATGAAGTTATTCGTACTAACATGCGTGTGTGTGCAATTAAGTATGGTTACTTCTTCATGCCTATTTGTGCATGCATGTGTTTGAATATGTGTGTTCATTGTTTATAATTTACTGCATGAGCATTTTGTCTGCGTGCACATTTTCATGTACAATAACTGTCTTGATATATCTGTCTCTGCATGAATGCACACGCTTGAGTGTGTGCGCTCTTGTAAATGTGAATTTGAATGTGCGAGTGCGAATGTACGTCCACACGTGTGGGTATTTAGATCTGTGATTTGTGCGTATGTCCTGCCTCGAGTATCTTGTGAACGTATTTTGTGCACGTGAGGGTGCCTTTGAGGGTGACCGAGTCCCGTGTGTGCGAAAGTGTGTGTGTTCATGTGCGCGTGTGCTTGCACATGCCCTCGCAACTATATTACTACGTGTTTGTTAGCTAGGGTGTGTCTAGGAGTGTGTTTTCAGTTGATTCGGCGAATGTTTTATTGCGATATATGTCTACAATAAAACGTGCAAACAAGCCTTCAACTTACTGCCTATTTTAACAGATTTGGCGAAAGTACACGCTAGCTCGATTAAAGACGGTCAGTTAATTATAAAAACCAGTTACAAAGATAATAACTAAAGATCTACATAATATACAAGGCATAAGGAACCGAGGTACGCCAAAGATAAAGCGCATCAAAATAAACCATCAATTTCTAGAGCACGTTTTCTCCATATTGTAATTTCTTCTTATACACGCACCAAGGGTGAGAGAGCTCTGTTAGGTCATCTCTCACGATGCGAACCAATTTAGCCCGGCCGTGACCGAGATTTTAATTTCTTCTCTGGAAAAAGGGTTTGTACCCAAGTCATTCAAATCGGCTATCATTAGAATGATACTTAAAAAGCCTGGATTAGATACAGAGGTTCTTGCAAACTTTCACCCAGTTTTCCTTCTACCTTTTTGTCAAAGATTCTTGAAAAGAATTTCGCTAATCACTGCCCTAAAGCTGCTAGATCTATCCGCTGCCTTCGACACCATTGATCACGATGTCCTACTTGAATGATTGAGAACGATCGGTACGGCAGACGAGGCACTGGCGTAGTTTTAATCGTACTTGTCTAATCGTTTTCAATCCGTGTCATGTGGGGGTCAAGGTCTCAGTTACCAGACTAGTCACCTCTGGAGTCCCTTAAAGGTCTGTCCTTAATCTTTTGCTGTTCTCCATTTATACTCAAACTGTGGGAAAGGCGATTCAGGCCCCATGAATAGGATATCACTTTTACGCTGACGATACTCAGTTGCATTTTTCATTCAAAGCGTCAGAATCAGCTGCAGCTACTGATAACCTGAGTGCTCGCTTCCCGACGTTTGATCATCGATGTCGGCAAATTTCCTTAAACTAAACGACAATACAACTGAACTAGTGGTCATTGTACACACCAGGTGTACGGCTGGACTAGAAGGCTTTGCTCTTCTAATAGGCGTTGCTGTTGTGCGACCACAGCCGTTAGCTCGTAATTAGGCTTTGTCTTCAAAAGCTGCCTAAATTTTGAAAGCTTCATTAAGAAGGCTGCTGCCATAGTAGTCACCACATACGATCCCTATCTAAGATTAAGAACTGTCTCACACGGTGGCTTGCAAAAGGTTTAACTAGCTCCTTAGTTCTGTCTCGGCTAGAATATTGTAATTCACTTTTGGCTGAGCTACCAAAAAAAGCCGCTAGGCAACTGCAACTGGAAATAAATGTGGCTGCAAGGCTAGTTTTCCAATCCCAGAGGCTTGATAAAGTGTCTTCTATGCAAAAAGACCTAAGATCGCTACCGGTTGATCAACGGATACAGAGTAAAGTTTTTTACCTGACCCACAAGGTCCGCTATGGCTTGGCTCCTCCATACCTAGCTGACTTGCTGCTCCAGTTTCAGCCTCCTAATTTAATGCCCTCAGGTATGGACAATAAATAAGCTGCTCCATTCCTCCGCTTGAAGACCGTTGGCAACATAAGTTTTGCTTTCTAGGTGCTAGACTGTGGAACTCACCGTCCACAATTCTTACGCAACGAAAACTACTCTCCTGCTGCCGACTATGGCTCATCCTTTCCAGCCATCCTGAGCTGCTACTTCCATGCTACTCACTACCTCAACTGCTGTCCTGACTCTGCTATGCTTCCCACTTTCTCTTTGTTGCGTGAGACAAAGTCTGTTGGCTACCGAATGCGTACCAAAAGCCGCTTAGGCTGTGATTGCACTATATAAAACTCTCCTGCGTAACAACCACATGGTCTTTATGACTTTGTGGAGTTACAGACGGAGGTACATTACATTATCTCGGGTTATCCTTTCTCTTGTTGGTGGAATTCGCCGCCACTTCGTTATGTTAAGCTTTTGCGGCTTGTTTGAAGGCATCATCGGCCTCCTCAACCGGGAGCTCGCTTACTTAATGCTGTGATTAGCATTCATCCGGTTGTTCTGTCTTTTCTTACTTAATGCTGTGATTTGCATTCATCTAATTGTTCTGTCTTTTCGTGTAACTGTAAGCCTTTTTAGTGTGCAATGCCTTAGCGGCCCCACTGAACTTGCAGATTTTTTCAAAACAAATACCATAATTGCATCTGTAGTATAACTTTGCTGCTGTGAAATAAAGTATGTAAGGCTGGATCGTATATAGGTTTCTTAACAAAGGTGGTCTTAATTTCCTCAAGTTGTACGTCTACGTTCCCGGTCAAAGTTTAAACACACCTATTTAGGACAGCATTTAGTGGGTCCCTGTGATTCGTCCTTCATGTGCTTATGCGTGCTGACACTGTGCATGCTGCCACTAACCACATTTGCATGCTGACCCTGTGCATGTCACCCCTAACCATATTATTCATTTGTTTGTCTTTTCAAGCATGATTTTACTTACCATTCAATTGCATTTCCCTTTGCAGCAAATGTAAATCACCTAGAAAGAGATTAAGTTCTCTGATGGCGCTTTATCAAGTGCATTATTATTATATTATTATTATTACACATCCCGACGTTATTGCCCTGTAACTTTGCATGCTCCCTCGTCGGCGGACATCTTGTCACTCTGGCCATTAATGATCTCCCTCTCCTACGTTTCTCTCTCTCTCTCTCTCTCTCCCTCTCTCTCTCTCTATCTATCTATCTCTCTCAATCTCTCTGTCTCTGCCTCTATCTCTCTCTCTCACTCACAATGCTTCTGTCTCCGTCTCTCTGTCTCTTTCTGTCTTTCTCTCCTTCTTTCTGTCTCTCTCTCTGTGTCTCTGTTGTATGTCAGTCTGTCTATCAGTCAGTCAGTCTGTCTGTCTATTTGTGTGCCTGTCTGTCTGCCTGCCTGTCTTTCTGTCTTTCTGTCTGTTTGTCTGTCTCCATCTCCGTCTCTCTCTGTCTGTTTCTCTCTCTTTCTCTCAGTTTATGCGAAGCATCACGAGCCAACGCCGTAGCCTCATCTAAGGGATCGATTATTATTTACCGTAGCACCTGCAGTACAAAGTGTGTACTCCATTAATGCATGCCACAGACTCACTTATATGCAGATTTGAAAACCAGTGTAACAGTACCTATCACGTGCCTGTAGCCAATTACTGGAAATGGCAACGCATCTCCTGATTTCGAACGGGCACAAAAGTAGGCGGAGAGTTAGAATATTGCATCACAGCATTGTAGCGCTATAATAGACTACTTCGTAGAATTGACAAGAGGATAAATACTGTATTCGTGTGTGCGAACTAATGCAATAAAAACCGATCACCCTCATCACAATATATTGCTGAAGCAAGCAATGAATGATGTAACGATGCAATTTGTAGAGCCAGGGTGCAGGTGGCATTTCTCCTATAGAGAGGGCAGCAACCTGGGTAGCCCCCTATTCGTGCTCTTCCTACCATCACCAACGAGGGAATTACGTCCAACTTCCAGTTGATAACCAACTGCCTAGTTTGAGTCGGATAAATGCTACGCTTGTGGGCTGTAATTTGTAATTGCTAGCGAGTCCTGCCCCTACATGAAAGTCTCGTAGGTCTTGACCCACTTAGATGAAAATCCTGGCTCCGCCTCTGAAGATGCAGCACTAGCGATGTAAACACGGCTCAAAATTTCAAAGATTCAATCACCTTTCATGGAATAAAGTAAGCACCAAAACGACGAGAAACATATGTACTGGACGATGGAGTGATGCATTGACATACAAATCGAGCCCATTATGATACACAGCAGAGCCCGCCACTATTGAACTCTACTGCACAGTGAACGTAGACGTGTGGGGCAGTATTACAGCACGACTCCAAAAGCGTAACAATTAGTCATAACTGTGGCAGTTGGCCAGATTGAGGCAAACCTATCGATCTCCTGCCATGAAAATTTACTCCGGTCCATCTTGGAGGGGCAGGTCCGTCAGCAAACTATTAAGAGCAAACGTCGTGACCTTTACAAAAAATCGAAACAATACAGCAGTTGAGTCGGCAGGCTTGTCTCGGTATTTATTGATTTGGTAATTAGTATGGAGCGACTTTGCATGTGTTCATTTTCTCACTTTATTTCCTCTTTTATTTGCGAAAAAGTCGGCATGTGCAAGTCTAAGATTCTAGACCAGCCCATAAAAGAGGGTCCCCTTTAAAAGTCGGAGGTGGTTGAGTATAACTTTCTCATATTTACGCAGCCTTATATTGCTTCTTCATGAACAAAAATTGAGCCCTGTGAACGCTGCATAATATATATTAGCTGGAGCGATGATGCTATGGTCTTCGATGTAATATTTGTATTATCTATGAAGTCATGACTAAGCGGACTGAGAGCTGATTGATTCAAGATACGACCTAGTGACGTCCTACCCTTACGTCAACAAACCAGCTGCCACGCACACTTCTCATTATTCCGACTCCGTCTTGAATAAATTATAGGCCCACCGCCGCCAACAATAGAACCTGCAAACTCTTGGATAATAAAACTCGCGTGCTTTACACACTACAGAAACCCAATACTTACTTGGTAAGTTTCACCAGTGGTCTCTTGACAGTGATTGTCACTTCAGCGAAGCAGTTGCTGTTCTTACTTTTTCTTTGGTCTGCGGTGCTACTGTAGTATTACAGAGGCTCCGACGGCGGCAGTTCGAGTGGAGTCGCACGTAGACGCAGCCGGCGCCGACGTGAGCGTTTAGTGAGACTCTATTTCTCTCAACGCCTACGTACATGAGAGATCGATGAATCACAGCAGCTACATCGGAAAATATATCATGCATTAGAAGCCTGACGCTGCACGGTCGCTGCATGATTGTAGCCTGACGCCGCTGTCATCAATGGCGTTACTATTGGCTGCAGGTGAGGCATACATTATTGACCGGGCGCTACCCTAATTACAGCAGCAGAAGCATCAGGCGCACGCAACATCAATTCCTCCATAGAAAACAGATCTCATAGTCCACCAGCTTGGCTTGGGAGTGGGCGGCTCACGACTGAAAAGTCGTGTAGCCATTGGCTCCCCTCGCTCTTTTCTGCTCGCCTGCTCAGGTGGTGGCCCCGAAGCGTAAGTTGTTGCCTGTCTAGCGATATGTCATTCGAGCCCTATCAAGTTGCTAATTTTAATATTAAAGGACTCCGACAGCTTAACTAGATTGCAGGCTACCTGACAGCTACTCGCAGGAGGCACGCGTCAGCACTGTCCGTCGCGAGCAGCCGGTCATTGATGCTGCCCACGCTTAGACAAAGATGGTCGGCCTCATGCGCTCACCGCCGGCCAATCCGGCCCTGCGAAAACCACTCCGGCTCACTCGTCGTTCTCGGGGTTCCACTCCACCGAGTCGATCTCGCGGTTGTGCTCCTCTGTGCTTTGCACAGAGACGCTCGAGCGGGCGCTCTCCGCCGCTAAGACGCTCTCGCTGCTGCGCTTCGCGACCGAGACATCGCTCTCATGGGCGCTCTCCGCAGCCGAGATGCTCTCCGCCACTAGGACACTCTCGCTGCTGCGCTTCGCCGCCGCGACGTCGCTCTTGCGAGCGCTCTCCGCCGCCAAGACGTCACTTTCGCAGGCACCCTCCACCGCCGAGACGCTCTCGCGGCGTCCGGCGCATCGTCGCAGGTTACAATCGCTTCGCCGCTGACCACTATCTCACGGTGCTCCTCGGTGCTCTGCGCCGAAACGCTTATGCGGGTGCTCTCCGTGCAGCTGAGACGCTCTCGCCGCCGGGCTCCGCGGCCGAGACGTCGCTCTCTCGGGCGCTCGTTGCCGCCGAGATGCTCTCCGCCGCTGAGACGCTCTCGCTGCTGCGCTTCTCTGCCAAGACATCGCTCTCGCGGGCCGCCCGTGCCTCGTCGCAGGGTACTATCTCCCCGCCGCTTACCGCTATCGCCTTGTCTCTGGCCACTATCACCTCGTCGCTGGAACACATCACACGCTGTCCCTCCTTCATCTCCGGGGCTGCTGCCGCTGCGTACTTACTTCGTTCTGGCGCTCTTCGGCTGTTGCGGCTACTAGGTCGGAAGCGGTCCCATACCCGCTTCCTCCACCGGTATTGAAGCCGGATAGCTGCGCGTCTGTCTGGCTCTTGTGAGCAGTTGACTTTGGGATCGACCGGGGATGAAGCTGGCTCGTCGCTTAACAGTGTCTCAGTCTCGGCTCCGGTGAGCTGTTCCTGCTCCAGCTGAAACATCTTGGCTTCAAGCTCGGTCTCCTCGTCCGCTAACCACAAGAACGTCAGAATTAACTCATTGGGCAGCTCTTGATAGTCTTGCTTTCCCAAAACTATATTGCATTATCGCCCCTAAACACTGGCACAATATGCTTTAACGGCAAAGCAATCTTTAGCCTTGCTACAATCTTCTCTAGCTTTAGAAGCCAAGGGCTAAAGTGCGGCTCCTTGCCGCGCTTGTTTGGCACAGTGGTTAAGGTGCACGCATCGAACCAAGGTCAAGGAGAACGTATTTAATGACTGACGTTGTGGGCTCAAGCCCTGCGGCATATGTGAAGCATTTGAATAGAGATTAGGTTCTCTTATGATGCTATACAAATGGATTATACTATTATTTTTATATTAACAGACAGTCTGCTAAGAGTTATGCTAAGACGGCTACAAAGCTACAAATTGCGATTGCTAAGGACGGCAGCAAACTTGAACTTACTGCTCGTAATCTAAGAGACGCCATGGCGATATGGTGACCGATGCGGCACAGGTGCAGGCCATTTTTAAAGCCCTTGCGTTGAAATCGGGATTCCCAATATATGGCTTGAGAAGCTAGAAATTATAATTTCGCACGAGAGCTGGCGATAATCATGCGGTTGTCTGGTATCTTAGCATTGAGTGACGATATTAGGTGCGAAGCGGTCGCTCTTCCTGAGCCGTGTATAGCCCCTGTGGGGCCTACGACTGACGTAACTTGTTCGAGACAGCTAAAGTGTGAACTAGTATGGTTATTGACTGCTACTCTGACGCTGGACATGCTTTTTTCCTTCAGTGCGAGCCTACTACTGACGCTGCTTGCATTACGACTAATTTTGCTTTTGCCAGGCCTCGTTACTTTTCCGGTGAGGACTTTTATTTCTGCTGTGGTGTGCAATGTAGTGATATAACCATGCGTCGCATGCCCCTGCTTAATACTGACAGGGGAAAGTTTGTATCTATTTTGAGAGCTTTACATTTTCAGGAAAGCTCATCTTGACGTTTGTCTACTATGTAAATACCTTATTCAGCGTGACACCAAGTCTACGTGGCTACTTCTGTAATCATTTCGTTGACTTTGCAACATAGTATAGGCAATGCCGCGATCTTCTTGTATATGTGCGCCAAATGACTGTGCGCTTAAAAAAATACTAGCTTATTTATGAGCCTCTGTATGTATAGCGGCAGAAGAGCTGGAAAGGCTATCACAACTTCTCGAAGCATCAATGAAGGATCACCCACCGCTGAATTCGAACCCACCACCTTGGGACTGAGGTCATGAAGAGCAACCGCCTTACCTAGTGTCATGATATGATTATGCTAAGGTTCTTCATATGCGTTTTCAAAAAGCCGCTGCTTTGAAATTCATGTTCAGATTAGTATAAAGTTAACTGTTAACTGCGTTTCGAAGTCTGCAAGTAGGTACGCGCTCCAATAAATAGGTCGAACACCAAATGTTGTCTGCCATACCCTACAGATTGCCTCAATAAATTTGAGGAAGACCCTATTTAATTGAAGTGAATCGAGCGGAGCCTCTGTTTGTACAGCGGCAGAAGAGCTGTAAAGGCTATCACCACTTCTCGAAACATCAATGAAGGATCGCCCAGAGCAGAACTCGAACCCACGACCTCGAGACTGAGGTCGTGAAGAGCAACCGCCTTACCTAGTGTCATGACATGACCATGCTAAGGTTCTTAATGTGCGTTTTCAAAAAGCCGCTGCTTAATAAACTCGCTTATCTCGCTGCACAAGACCCTTAGCGGCTACATCATTCTGCATAAATTTGCCAATAATTGATTGCTTGCGCTATGGATCTAACCCACGGCCTCGGTCGTGATGAACGAGTGCCTTACTCCTGGGCTACGACTGAGTCGATACCATCAATCAACCTTATAAGTCACAGTCAAAATGAAGGCAGCTCCTCCACCTGGTACGGAGCGGAATAAAAAAGGGTTCTAGAATGAGATCGTTTCAGATATATATTGAGATATTGGTGAACCTTAAGTCGCTCTCTATCTACTGGCAGGCGATCGACGTGTTAGCCACTAGAACGTGCATTACGGAGACGCATTGACGCTTAGCTCGTGGCTGCGACTGCTGTTGTGAAGATTACGACAAGAAACCACCGAGGAAGGAGGCTTCGAAGAAGACGATCGTGAACTCTTGGCCGCACTTTCTGCCCGAGCCTAACGAGAAGGCGGTGCCGAATATTGACACCTACGCGGAATTGATTTTCTTAGGCTTCCTTTATTATTCAGGCTGATGACGGCCTTAATTTAAGGAGGGAGCAACGAAACGTCAGAGTGCGTCGGTCAACCAGATTACGATTGCCGCGATATAATTTGCGGCTCCTGAATTATAAGGACCAAGAGGAGGTTATTTGATAACCTAGGGTTAAGTGGCATAAAAGCCGAAGCCGTGCAAAAGTCAGCCAGCCGTGCCCTGGTACGCAAAGCAAGAGTTACGCCGAGGTCGTGCATTTGTCGGCGGCAGTTTCGTGGCGATCTGAGCGCCACGAGTGAGCTGCTGCGCGCACGCCAGGGCTGGACGCACGCAGCCCTCTGTCGTTGTGATTAGACTTCTCTACGCTATAGACATGGACTTGTTATCTTAAGGTATGGGCGGTCTTCATTGCAGCCGTGTTCTGTAATGGTCGACATGCCAGCGTGAATCGGTGCTTAACCGTAACTAGTACTACCGTAACTAGCCGCGATAACGAACCGCGATAACTAAGCCGTACTAATTATCGGCGATGCATGGCTCAGAGCTTCACCGGCAGGCATTTTTCGCGCGTCGGCAAAGACTGGCACCATCAAGAGCGCTGGGTTTGCGGCCTGTTTCTGCCTGGGCGTTGAACCTGCTGCACCCATATGTAACAGGACCTGTGCAGCTTTTGTCCGAATATGCTGAGCATTGATACGTAGATGACTGCGCATTAAAATTCATATTGATCTGCTTATTGCTAGATCTTAGCAGAATAATATAAGAATACGACATTTGAAGATTGTCCTAAGAGAACTAAATTTCGTTCTAGGCATCTTGCATATCCTGTCAAGGAAGCAGAACGGTAGGAGCACCACTACACACTAAAGGACGCAAACAAATCTTAAAAGAGTCCGCAAATTTGGACAGCGTAATGTTGCCTATAAAAGCATGCTCTACGAAACAGTATGCCCAAAACGTAACGATCGTCCGTTTCACGTAAGCCCCGCAGACTGTGGAGAACTCGTGATAGCAGAGGCTCTAGCCACTTGGTTATATTCGACTGAAGTTCAATGAAATTCATATGCTTGAACGCAGAACTCGGCTGAGCACAATTGGAGCTCCGCTCTGCTCTTAAATCTCCGGTGAAATTCAGTCACGCACTGCGGAATATATTCGGACCTACTAACTCGTGAGAGAGAACAAACAACACACACCACGCGTAATCGACCTTCCCGACTTCTGCCGCAGTTTGGTCTCGTTACAGCGTTGCAATTTCAGCCTCTGTATACGGTTAAACAGGAGTTAATTTCATAAAACTTAACGGCTAGTAGCTTTTACTAAGCTTGGCTTTAAGGCAAAAGACCGATCATATCAACCAGTGGAGTCGCGGCGTCGTTTCGACCAATCGAAGCAGAGCCGTGTCCGAATAGCTTGAGGGAAAACAAGCGCTGCGCTGCCCAGTGAACGCACAGCGGACGGACGCTGGCGTAAAGGAATCCCCGCTCTCTGTCACGTACACTCGCCGTCCAGATTTTTTGATTACACGCGCAAGCATTGTTTTGTACGGCCGAGCTATATAATCCGTGCCGAAACCACTCGACAGCCGGCGGCGACTTGAATAGATGGATACCACGACGGACGCCGACGTGCTTTGATTTGCTGCTCGCCCTACGCGTCATCCGCTGCGAGCCACTGTCCGCTTCCTAAGCCTCTCGACAGTAGGCTGCTATTTAGGAAGACGGATGTCACTGAGGGCACGGCTCATGTCTGCTTCTTGAATCAGCGTTCACTCACAGCTTCATAGAATACTTTGCATGTGACAACTTTGCATGTAACAAAGCTACACCTACGCCTGGCATATCGCCTGTGGTTCTCTCAATTGTATTGTATGCATGGGTGTTGGGTCCGGGCAATTAAAGCCAAATTATCATGGATGAAAAAGTGTTTTGCGTAATTGTATGGAATGAAGACTTTCTTCAGTGCACACCTACTTTCGTTAGTCAGTTCGCAAGTTTCTTTCAGTGCAAGACGGCCGCTGAGCCCGTCGTGGCTAACAGCCCAACGAAGCACTTCAGTCCCACCGTCACGACGGCTCGCTGCAGGCTTCGGATCGCTCCTGCCCTCACGTTGACCTACTTCTGATCATGGGCAGACTGCTAGCAGCCACCAGATTAAGTTCGCCCCCTCCAAAATTTGGGCCTGGCAACTTGGAAAGCATGCAGCCCCAACCATCTTAAAGCAAACCCTTTCTTCGACTGGTTTTTCGTTCAAAGTGATAAGCGAGAATTGTACCTCGATTACCTTATCTAAGATGGTGAATAGTCTGGATAGAATATCACTACATCGGATAGAAAAGTTAACTATGCTCCACAGATTTGAAGTGGCTTGGGACGGAAGCTTCGACTGGACCCGCGCCACTCTCAGCCAACCGCCATCTAAAAAGGTGATTTAGTTCTCTAAGGTCGCAATATCAAACGCATTATTATTATTGTTATTATAGCTGAAGGACGCATGCCTCTTGGCGTAAACTACGCAACGAGAAATAAAGCGAGCACTTAGAACAGCCAATATAAATCAGTGCACAGTAACAGTAGCTCTCCTTCTTCACTGAAATATTTTATGTGTAGCTTTGATGGGCCATGATAAGTGCGTTGACCGCGTTCTTCAACTGACTACCTTACACGTGAAGTTGCTCTATTGAGAAGTTTGCGGAAACGCCGTAATCTGTATGGTCTTTACCAGAAAAAACGTCCGGCTCACTTCGGTCTCATTCCTTCTTCTTAGCTTTGAATAATAATAATAATAATACATTTGATAAGGTGCCCTCAGAGAACTCAGTCTTTTTCTAAGCGTTCTACAATTTTCCAAAGGAAGCATTGAAAAAAATCTGGGTCATCACCTCCAGTTGAAATCGTTAAAACTGACTAACTAAGCATCCAAGTTTAAGAATTTTAGCATTCCATAAACGAGTCGTTCACTGGCTCTATTTTTCAAATTTTGTATCGAAGTTATTGTAACTCAAAGCCGGACGCTTATGGGCAATGAGAATGTCAGACTTACAGACTTTTACATCAGCTATTCATGCATAACATGAACGCTGGCGTCCGTCCACATTAGCATCCAGCCGCCATTTTACCATCTTGCACCGTGCCGTCTCTCGACTTCAGAAGATTAAGGATTCCTATAATTAGTATTAATATTAGCTGTGCATGCTGATTGGGCCGTTTTTTCTGCAGCCTCTGTTTGGTATTCGGGTGTCCTATTAGAAAATAGCAACCCACGAGTTGGTCCCGTCAGCTTCACAGTCAAGTTTGGGCACCTTCAGCTGGGTAAAATCAAAAGATTTTGAGCACCCATACATAACGATACCACAGTTTAGCTATTCTATGCATTTTTATCATCCTGTCTCGACTTCTACAACTCACTGCTTGCACGCGCTTCCGCCTGTAGAATAATAAGTTTGCAGTTGTTGCCAAACTCTGCAGCTAGGTTTGTCTGCTGTAGCTGCCTTCTTTCACCACTTGCTACCTGACTCCACTTGCTTCTCATCAAACAGTGTATTTGCCTCCAAGTTCTGTCACTCTCTATCAGGTCTCTTATCATGTTCCTTCAACCGACCAATTTGAAATACTTCTACATCAGGCTTACCATCCTACCACCTGTGCTTCTTTTGCGAGTCATTAAGCTTCGCCTTGAAGAACCTCAAATCCTTCGGAAACCGCGTCTTCAGTCAGTACGCTCCTAAAGCCTGGAACTCAGTATCGACTGCTTCAGGTGAATTGACATCTAAAAAAAAAGCTAAAAATCGACTTGTTTTTTACAGAATTTGCTCAGCCCGCGTGAATTTCCTTTGCATGTTTCTCTTGCTAAAATGAATATTAGCAAAGCATATAAATATATACATATCTATACAAATATATATATGTGTGTGTGTGTGTGTGTGTGTGTGTGTGTGTGTGTGTGTGTGTGTGTGTGTCTATAGGAATTTAAGAAAGCTCAATCTCTTTCTAGGCACCTTAAATCTGCAGTATATTAAACATGCCTTTCGTCTGGTGATAACATGCACATTGTCAGCGCTCATAAGTATACAAAGAACAATTCATTTATTGATCAAAAACCGTCTCTTTGTTCGGCATTTCTTTATTTAATTATCTGGCATTTCACTGACAAAGTTTCTAGTTACCGTAGATTTCGACATGCATGTTGCGCTAAAACATCTTTATTCAGGAATCGCCAAACCGGCAGCGGTAGTAGTTCGCCAAAATCGGGACCGAACAATGATCAGCCTGCGTTTTCCTTCCTTAAATAGGCGGAAATAAATCACTCCCACTCAGTGACCCAAACATGTCGCAACACTCACGAGTGGATCTTTAGTGCTCAGTTAGACAGACCGTCGATCGCAGCGGCAATTTCCGTAGCTGTGAGAACGATCTGATTGAGCATTCCTTTATGCCAAAAAACGACTCGCTTACTGGATCATTTCGTCCAGCAAACGACGTATTCTTGATTGGGTGAGAGCACAAGATCTTCTCTGTTCGTTGGCTTTCGCTTCGCATTTAAAACTTAGATGCCCTGCACACTTAAATATCGCTTGAATGAGACTGCACGGGCTTCCGATTGCCATGCGACGCGAGCGAGAAATGTGAGTCGACTCGTCACTTGTCGGTCGCAGAGAGCAACTGCGCCTATCGCGCCGTCGAGAGGAGCGTCATCCAGCGTCAGCAGACCAGCACGAGCATGAGCACGAAGCAGGTTCCGGTTCTGCTACGAACCTTTGGCAATCAGCAACAACAGACTCTTTACCACAAACGCATTGCAATACCCTCGACTAAGCGCTGACCTTGGCCGCTGACATTTAACTAAGAGCAGCTTGTGAACTCGCCGCGCGATCAGCCAAGGCTTATGAGCAGCGCAGTATTTAATTATGCTTCGAGATTTATGCTCGACTTACGATCCGGCCAGTACATAAGGCGTGAGCGTGACCTACGTTCGCTCAGTTTGAGTGACGGTCTGCCAATCGGTGAGTCATTTGCGCTCATTGTTAGCTGTCGCAAGCGTGTTAGCGAGGCTGCATGAAGTCTCCTGCAGTACGAGCTACAATAGGAAGCAATTCTTTGCGCCCCCGCAAATATTGTATTGCTGCTAGTGTCACTTGCGGTATATCAAGGGCTGTGCCGTTGCCCTTTGGCCCAATAGCGAGAGTCAGGCCCGGACATATTGCATGCATAGTGCCGCTACCCATACAAGTGAGGGTTAAGCGGACGAAGCAATAGTTCGCGAAACAGACTCAAGACCTGCCGGATAACAGAACGACAGATAACGAAGCTGCAACCGATCAAACAACTCAATTGCGTGCCCATCTGTGACATCAGCGACGCTGCACTGATCGCTCGAGTTAATTGTCTGCCAATCTGCGTTGTCAGTTGAACCTCGCTGGCAATCTATCTTATTTGTCGGCCAATCTGCGTTGTAAGCCCAGTACACATCTGCCACGCTAGATGCAAAATCCGTCTTGGTCATGCCAAACAAAGGACTTCACTCTGTTCTCCAGCATTGACTAAGCGGCCACTCTCTACTATGCCGGTGCTCTTTTTGGTGGCTTCAGGACTCCGTTCCGGTTACTGACATTGTCGCCATGACATTTAGTGATGCTTTGTTGTAGAGCTGTGAAAATAATCTTTAACTAATTCTGTGAAAATAATCTTTAACTAAGTGGTTATGGATGTTCCAAATGTGACGCCTTCGAAAGCAATGTCTCCTCTGCTGTACCTGGTACCTCCAACCTTTGTTAAACTTTTAAACATGCAATTGTGTGCATGCGCAATCTTTAAAAACACAATTCAGCAGAACGCGAGAGTCTGATCAGACAGAGTGAGACAGGAAATTTAGCCGAGAGAAATTTCAGATTTACAGTGGCTTATTGACTTGTAACAACATTTTAGGTGCATTTTTAAACTCTCGAGTGCCAAATGGGCGTACTAAAAAATTAACTTCTCTCATGGTCTTAAAGAGCACTCTTTTATACTTGCAGATGATCCCGGCTTTGGCTTTTCCGAAGTCAGATACGTACGGCCCACAAATATGTAAAGGAATTCATTTTTACAGCACCCTTGGAGAACTTAATTTCTATCCAGGCGCTTCACAAAAGCCATGGGGCTTTAACCCGCGAACTCGGTCATTAAAATCATTTTCTTACCTCGGTTTGATGTGAACACCTTTAGCATTGGGCCAAACCAGCGCGGCAAAGAAGAGTTGGCAAGTTTTTCGTTGATTCTAAAATAATTTTAAGTGCTATTGGACTTTTTATTTTCACCTCTAAGACGGATTATTGCCTAGTTTTGAACCAAGCTTAATCTTCAACAGGGCATGCGCACACCTAGCCATCTCAACCCAGAATCATTACTGAAGATGTGATCTTTCATCTGCTGAGATGTATTTTTTTGAAAGAGAAATCAACCCAAACGATGTAGTCACCCAGCGTAATCTTAAGCTTCAGCTCTACCTGTGCTTCTATTCTTCCCTGCCTTCGAACATCTCTGACTTTCTCAACTCCTTCTATGCATTTTGTATTGCCACATCCGCATTTGGACAGCAGCCATCTGTCTCAAATTTTACCCAGATTTGACCAACAGAGCAGTTGTGAGCAAATATGTTGTGATTTACGCATACAGTTCATTTGCTACATTCAAAAAATTACTTTTACATTGATATCTACATAGCTGAACCGAAGTTTGCATCCTTTAAGCTTCCCGGTTTTCCTAAACTTCAATTACTCATAGATAAGCCTATCACGGCAACGCGACTTCTCGCAAGTACACAATTTACGGAGGCGATGCACCCACGCAATCGTCGCATAGACGCGTAGATTGACTTTGCTTTTCGCTTTTAAAGGGATTCGTCTTTAACTCGAGTGATATAGCAGTAAGATCAAGTGAGAGAAGCACGAATCGGTGCGATTGTTTAGCCCAAGCGGGATTCATTATCGTTGTACTGGACGACCCGGCTCTGCGCCGCCGCCGTTCTCCACGATGCGCGTAAGTGCGCGGTGCTTGTCTTTTAGCCTTCACGAAGAGATGAGCAAAACAATATAGCGTACAAATGCAGGTAGCTTTGCTAGCGTCCCTTTCTCTAGCGACACTCGCATGGTGTCTCTTAACTAGCCGCCATTACGTTGAGCGCAGGTTGCGCCCGCTTCCGACATGTCGCATGTTGCACGTCGCACGACACTCGGGCTCGCGACCGAGCTTTCTCGGACGCTCGCATATCTATATTCCTGAGCGGCTGCACTTCTTACGCTCGCCGATAAAGTCCCCACTGGCATCTCTCCGCAGACCCTGACTCAAATAGGCGAAGCCTGCAGCTCTGCCGGAAGCGACGTCGTAGATCCGTCCATTCGATGCTGCTGCACACGGCGCGATCCACGACGGCCGTCGCACTCGCTATCTGTCTCGAAAGCGCCAAGTCCGCGATAATCCGAGCGCGCACGCGACCAATAGCCAGCGTCCTGTATAACAGTCCCTCAGCCTGTGGCGGCGTTCGGCGCGAGCGTCCGTAGACGCCGCACTCTCCTTACAGCTCCTCTGCATTAGCGGCGGTGGCCACATCCGCTGCTTTTGAGGACGTCACGCGCGCGCACCTGGCACAGAGCAAAGGTGTGGGCAAGCTCGGCGACAATCCTCCGCGGGCGCGCCCGGCCATTCGCGAGAGTACGCCCGTCGCGGCGTGCTCATTAGCGGGACATGATGCGCAACTCGTGCGTTAACTCGCGTCGTCTGGCTCCTCGTGCGCCTGAAGGAACTGGCACAATGTCGTTGTCACACGCTTCCGCGAGCCGAGGTCAAGAATGAAAAGCATTCTCAGAAGACTCTGCGGTCGCTTCGCCTTCGGCACAGTCCAGTAGCTGCAGCTATTACGCGGTCGACAAGCCAATAGGACGTTTACAGGGCCGATTTCGCAGGCGCACGATCTTCGGCCCACGATAAATGGCGTGCCGCCGCCGCGTCACGAAAGACGCGCGCCGATGCTCCAAGTGCGAGCGAGCGCAAAGGAACCAATCCAAAACCTCAGGGAATCGGTAAAATGGCACCGTCAGACGTATTTATTGCGCGGCGCGGCCTCCTCCCTCGCGCCGCCCGTAAGCGCGATTCAGGCGCGAGCGACGCGTCTTTAAGTTCCGTCTGCGAAGCGCGAAAGGAGCTGCTGGAAGGAACGCCGCCGCAGCAGCGAGAACGTGGTAGCGTTCAAGCGCGATCTCCGCTGGCTACAAGGTCTGACGGCGCCTTTCTATCCACGAACTACAGGAAAAGGTTTCTCCAATTCGCTCCTTCCAGCGAAGCCGGCGCTTCCCTTTTAAAATGTCCTCCCGCAGTCTTTTCATGCTGTAGGCGGCTGACTTTTAGCGAGGATAACGCCAGCCCGCCAGCCAGCCGTAGAGTCGCCAAAGCGACAGAGCAGCTGTCGCTCGCTTCGGCGTCGTCGTCAAGCCAGCAAGCCGCTTTCGGCATTTCCTCAAGGCGCGCGCCGCCGGCGACCGGCTATGGCCACCACCGCCACTGCTCGCTCGACGAGCCTCTGCGCTAACGCAACGTCTGCGACGGGGGCAACGGCGGCGGTGGAGGCGGCAGGGTCGACCGAAAACTGGACGTCGGCATTTTGCGGCCCGCCGACGACAGCGACGGCGCCGCCGCCGTCGTACGAAGACTCGATGGAGTGGTTCGAGACCGCTTCGGGACTCATCGTCGCACTGGCGGGCGCCGCAGGCTTGCTCGAGAACGCCACCGCCATAGCCATGTTCGCCAAGGAGCGAGTGCTCGCCAACCGCACGGCGGCGCTGCTGTGCAACCTGGCCGTCAGCGACGGCCTGATGGCGGCGTTCGGCTGCTTCATGTTCGCCGCCAGCAGCTTCTGCCACGCGTGGATTTGGGGCGCGAGCGGCTGCCAGGCGTACGGCTTCATCGTGTTCGCCCTGTCGCTCACCGACGTCGGCACGCTGTGCTGCATCGCCGCCGACCGCTACGCCACCGTGGTACTCGTGCGCTCCGACAGCCGTCGTAAGAGCGAGCGCGTCACCGTCGCCGTTCTCGCGTTCACCTGGGCCTACGGCATCACGTGGGCCTCTCTGCCGCTGTTCGGTAAGTCGGTTCGGCGCGTGCCGACGGTCGCGTCGAGTGCACGAGCGTGCCCCACCCTGCTAGATGCACGCATCTGGCTGGCGACAGGGTAGTGGAGCCGCTGCGTCGCAAAGTGACATCCGCAGCTCTGAATACGAGTCGGGGCCAACCTGGTTTGGCCCAGGAGCAAGATGCTCGCCTTCAAAGACCGAGGTCTTTGGCTCAGCCCTGCAAAATGTGCAAAGCGCCCGAATCGAGATTCAGTTTTCTTCTTAGGACGCTGTACAAAGGCATTCGATTTTATATTTTACTTGAGTGACGAAGCGCGAGTGAGTGTTGAGCGTCTCGAGAGCACCCGCAGCGAGCCCCTCGTTTAAGCCGTGCGAATCTTGTTGGCACGACGTCGACCGCCATCGCCAGAACGTTGAGGCGAATGGACGCGAGAAATTTCACCAGACCGGAAGCTCTAAAAAAAACGCCTCGCGTCGTAAAAAGGTGGCTTACAGACCCGGACGGATAGCCGAGGCAATTAGCCCAATTTTCTCGAAGCAGACTCCGATTCTGGCGGCCGGATAAGCACCGATAAGACGGGCCTTTCAGCCAATCTAAAAGAATCGAGGGAACATTCGACTATCAGAGCTGAACAGCGAGTACATCTCGGAAGTATTTTTTTTCGACGCCGCATAAGTAGACTCGCACCTGCTCGATGTTTGAGTCTGAGCCCACACCCCCACCCCACCGAAGGGTACCTAGCAGGCACCGCCACCCTGGCCGCCCCTCTACCTAATATCGCAATGGTGGCCTCGCGCTCGCGACGCAGCCTCAACCGGCTCACCCAGAATGGCTTCATGCAGCCTATGTAGAAGAGTTACCATTTTCCATTTCGTGAAAGCTCGGAGCTCTGCTGAGAAGGCGCGACGCCCTGAATAAAGCGGAAGAATTGCATGCTCCATTATTGAAGATTGTGAAGCTGCACGCCGAATGCACACCGCGTGGGTAGGAGATCTCTTAGGACCTGCGCAAAAAGAATGCCTCTTCAACAACTACATAAACAAGATTTCGGCCGAAAGAATATCGGCAGGAAAGCCATAAACTCTGCGGCTGTCCGGCAACTCCGGGAAACTGACTGCGAACGTGCACGCTGGAATCAGGCCGCCCTTGCATGCACACAGCAGTATCTGAAAATAAATTGCAGTGGCGAGCCAGCCGGAAGGGGCTATTAGGCCAACAAGACGAGGGTGTTATGGCAGTCTTTGGCGAACGAGGTGCTTGAACCGCCTCCCCCTACCTCGCGGCCTGTGCGTTCCTCTGTAGGGGCTCGTGGGCGCGCGATGGCGGCGCGACGACGAGCGAAGCCCCACAAGCGAGTTGTTGCGTTGTCGACGACGGCTCTAATCTATATCGCATACAGGCAACATAAGCGAGCGAGCGCACATACTGATAGTAGCCGTCGTGCTTGCTGCTTCGGAGCACGTGGGGTTAAGAGAGAAGAGAGTGTCTAGTTTGCGTATAGGCCGACACACAGGAAAAAAGTGAATTTCGTGGCAAGGAGCGCGCCGTTGGACGTACGAGACGTCGGCTGGGGCGGAACCACGCGACGGCAACGGCACGCCCACAGCTCCTCCCCCCACCCTGCCGCTTTGCCCACCCCGACCCCGCCGCCTTCAATCTCACCCGGTTGAGATCCTGCAATCCTACGGCTGCAGCTCAACTACCGCGGTGCGATGCCCTCACTGTCAGGTGCGCTCGCTCACTGAGCCAAATAAACCGCTCTGCACACGGGCGAGCGTCTGCGGCCACCGCTGCTGGCTACGCGTCGGTCTCGTGACGCCGCGATCTCGCGCGCTCGCGGCACCGCAGGAGTCTTTTCATCGCCGCCGGGCGCTCCTACTGGACTGGCGACGCGGTCCGGCGCACGTAGCGTATCGTTTGCAGGCGTGAGCAGCTACGTCCCTGAGGGACGCACGTCGTGCAGCGTGAACTGGGTCGGAAAGGAAAAGGTAGACGTCGCCTACATATCGGCGTCATTCATAGGAGCTTTCTTCTTGCCGCTGCTGGTCATGGCGGGCAGCTACGTCAGCATTTGCGTGGTGGTAAGCGCCTCTCTGCCAGCCCACCCACCTACGCGGTGCGCGCCTCGGCTGGACCGCAAGCCTGTTAAGCTCGGTTTAGACGGCGAGTCTTGCTTCCTACCTACTCGAGCCTTACTTCGGTCTTCCGGTTTGTTGGAGGTTTAGTGGGCAGTCTGGCTCCAAGTCTTGCTTCCTTTCCTGCTTTGGCGAGGTCTGAGTTCCTCGAGGGAGTGGGGCTTCGGTAAATCCCTGTCAAGAAAAGGTCATTGTCGCGTTGCATTTTTAAATTTTAGGAAGCTCTTTCCCCGTAAACAGGATATCGGTGTCCCAATCTCAGGCCACATCGGAGGAGCCGCCGCAAGCAGCCTGCCGGCCCCCGCTAGAGGGCGCGCTGAGCTGAGCTTTGCTAGTAGCCGGTCCTCGCTGCGGACGCTTTTCCTGACGGCGACCCGCGAAGGCTTCCGCGAAAATATCCGCGACGCGCCCCCGCTTGGAGCCACCGACTGGCACTTTTATTAGGCGAAAATCAACCGGAAGTCTGTGGCCGGCATGAAGCTGAAATTTCAAATTTCGAATGAATACTCTACCTCTAGCATACGGTCGTTTTAATGTAACCACCAAATTTCACACAATTACGCTCGCGCGTTCTCATGCAAATAGACCACAATGACGCTGGCTACTGCCGCAATCCACTTGAAACGCCGAAAATCCACAGGAAATCGGCAGCGCTAAGCTCTAATCTGGATTGCATATAGAACTAATCTATCGTTCAAGTGTACCAACAAAGTTTAGCGCCGTTTTGTGCACGTGTATTCTTGTACAATCCGCGTCAATTTAACTGCAGTGACTGCCGCACCCCTTATGGTGGATTGCGATATTGGTCCAGCTCGCTGCGGCTCTCCGATGAGGAAGGTAGGATGACCCTGGGGTCAACACTCCCGGTCCGTCAGCTCTACTCTTCTAAGAAGATTATATAATCATTTCAAGATCAAATGATCTTTGAAGTGGTTGAGCCTCGTGCCGTTTAAGGGTGAGCATCAATCACCATAGGTACACTTACTCTTTCGTAACTTTGGCAATTGCAGCGGATAGCGTGAGAACATGGTGCGATATTTGGTGGATACACTTGAACTAAAGTGCAAGTGAATATGCATGCAATCCAAATTTTAGCTTTGTGCATCAAATTTCCTGTGGATTCGCGTTGAATTCATGCAGATTTTCGTTGATTGTAGTGGTTTGCAGTAGTAGCCTGTATATTTGCATTCATTTGCTCGAGAACGCGAGAATGCATGGCCCTGAAATTGATTGGGTACATTATAATGACTGCGTACTACAATATTCACTCGAAACTCGAGCTTCGCACCTTCAACTTGCGGGAAATTTTCACTTATTCAGAGCGGATCGCAGTTGATTGCGACGGATTGTTGCAATTCTTCGAACCCGCGCGCTGCAGACAGGACTTTGCAAGAGCCCAGTTAGCCACCCTCGAATATAGGCCCAGGCTCGGACGGTCAGCCCGCGCCGATCGAGGTGGACCGATAGCGGCTGCAGTGCGGCCGGCTGGCGGCGGCGGCGGCGGACGGCCGGAGTTGCTGACGGGAGGGCGGCGCGGGGGCGGTACTGAGATTCGCTTCCTGTGCGGGCTCGGCGGCGCCTAGGCCCGAGGATGCGCGCTTAGCGCATCCGCCGCTCGCGTCTCGTCGCAGGTGCGCCGCTCGAGGGTTCGGGTGACGGCTCCTTCAGGCGCCCGATGTAACGGCAGCAAGCTGGGCGAGGAGTGGCGCCTCGCTGCGACGCTGCTCGCCACCATCGGTAGGTGGCGCGCCGGGCGCGGCTGACAGGCGGTGCTGAGCGACGTACGCCGCCGCGTCGCGGCGGGCTGACTAGTATTTGGAGCTCGCTACGGCCGAACGCGCTGCGGCCTGCGTCAGAGTACCGCCTAGCGTGGATTGGCCTGTCGAAGCGGCCCGCGGCGGCGTCCGTGGCCGCGGTTTCAACGACCGGCGGCGGCCGCCGCAGTCGCGGTTCGGCGCCCAGGCAGCGGTCGCAGTTGCGGTTCGGCCCCTAGGCAGCGGCCGAGTCGGCTGGCTCGGCCTTACGTCGGTTTGGACGCCAGCAAGCGAGCGGCTGACTCGTATGCCGCCGCCGCGCCATAGCTCTCCGCCGGCTCGCGCGGCGCGTCGGCGGCGGCGGAGGAGAAAGCGGAAGCCGAGCTCGCGCACGCAACGTTGCAGTGTGCTACATGGTGATGTGGACGCCGTATGCGGTCGTATCATTCTTCGCTGCCTTCGGCGGCTCGTCCTCGGTACCGCTGATCGTGCGAACGTTGCCGGCGCTGTTCGCCAAGGTGACGATGAGCGTTAACCCGGTCGTGTATCTCTCGCTCAACCGAGTGTACAGGTGGGGGAGCCCGTGTGCGGCGGCGCCGCCATTGCGGTTGTTGCCCGTCTGCTTCGGTCTCGGCGACGCCGCGGCGGTGCGCAGCGGCCGGCGACGAGCATCGCGAGTCTGGCAGTTATTATTTTGCAGGGCCAAGATAGCCGCCATGTTCTACTGGTCAAGGCGCGCCGAGTCTCGCGACGGTCGCCCGGGCACCGGTACGCCTTGTGTCGTTGTGCGGCGGGGGGAAAGGACTCGCGGTAATTGAGTGCCTGCGGCTTCTGCAGCCCGCGCACATCTGGCCGAGCTCAGCTGCTCTTTCATTTTTTGTAGGCTCGTACGTCTCAGGGGACAGCTCCGGAACCGCGCAATCTCGCGTAACGGCGCCGTCCTAGCATTCGCTGGATGCGGAGAGAGTAATCTCACCGTTATCTCATATCTCAGCCGCTTCTCTTCGGAAGACTCGGCTTTGTGCTCTCTTATTTAGACATGAGGCTCTTTCTATCTTTCTTACCACTGTAAACTTTGACGTTCATCCTAATCTTTCCCCTTGTTCAACTGCGTAGCTTTAAATCCCTCTGTCTCTCTCTCCTTCTCTATCTCTCTCTTTCTATCTCTCTCACTCTCTCTCTCTCTCTTTCTCTTTCTCTTTATCTCTCTCTCTCTCTCCCGCTCTCTCTCTCTCTCTCTCTCTCTCTCTCTCTCTCTCTCTCTCTCTCTCTCTTTCTCTCTCTTTCACCCTCTCTCTCTCTCTCGCTCTCTTTCTCTCTCTCTCTCTTTCTCGCTCCCTTTTTCTTTATCATCCTTCCTTTCTCACGTACGCTGCCAGAACAGATGGGAATGTCCTAAATATTTTGCTTCAAAGCGTCAGCTATATGTGTAATAAAAGGCAGACACTTTTTCTGCCCCAATGACATCAAAACACGAAATGATTGCGTTGCGGAATGACTGACTGCAGGCGCCGCAGTGTCAACACAGACGCTCTCACGAGTAAATATGCTAGAATCGCACTGAACATCGATGCCTCTTTGGATGCGGAGATTAGGCGAATCTCTGGAAACCCCTCCCCCACGCTAGGCGTAAGCCCTTTGTTATCAAACGGGCTGTGCGCATGAAACGTTGGCACCCTATATCTCCAGTCTATGACAGCCCAGGAGATTTAAAACGGTTTCCAATTTTTGTGATTAGGAACAGGAGATGCCGCAGTCCTAAGTTTATAGGGTATGAAAAAGCTCAACTCACTTAATGTTAGTAGTTGTGCTTTGGGCTTCGAAAGAGTTAGTTGTACTCGGGCCTTCGAGCCAGAGAATTTTACGCTATCTCGCTAGCGCTGCACACGCGCGTACCTCCTTGGCTGTCCAACGGACTGCACTTCGCAGTAAGGAAAGGGACTGATTGCGTCTCGGTTGGGTGCTTGCTCTTGCCGCCATGCCTCTGCGTAATGCCTGCGTATATCGAGGCTGCATGTGCGACTCGTAAGCTGCGACTCTGCGACTCGCAAGCCCTGAGGCTCTGAGGCGCCAGCTACACCGTTATGTGTAACGCGTCTGCAATAACGAGCATCGGTGTGACTATTCTGCTTTTGAACTAACTATTAAAGTCTTGAAGCCGCTACGGCGCATTTGGAACAGTATTTCACGGTCGATAATACCTGTACATCTTAAATTTTCTTTCCGCATAGGGTCAACGAGTATTCTTGCCGAAGACTATTAAAACAGTATTCTGAAGCTAGAGAAAGACCGTTGACCATCTGCCTTGAGACAAAACAGCCAATAGGAATTTCGCCTCAAGAAGGAAGACCGATCTCATAATAATGACAATTGTATTGAAATGTTAATGAGCAATATGATACATTCAATTAGACAGTAGTACTAGGTTCCTCTTTATTGCTAAAGGAATTGTGGACCTCTTCAGTGCTAAAGAACTTGTGGAATAAGTTGAACTAAGTGACAGGTCTCTTGAGCTACATTATCCCTGGACAGGAAAATTAATTCAATAGAAAAACAGCATTATTAGTCACTGCGAAGTCTGTTAATGCGTCACAATGGAAGCGTCCATAGCTATGGCTTACGCTTCTCCAAATCGGGCGAATTGAGTGGCTACGTATAGTAGGTCTTTTCTTGCCGCTCTGTTTTAAAATTATAGTGCTGCTTTTTTCTATATTTTCTATTTACGGTCGTTGCGTTATACTTAAAGAGTATTACTTAAGTGCATAAACGCATTGACACGATTGACCTATTTATATCTGCCCTCTTTAACCTCTGACTCTTCGCTGCTGCTCCCGAACCGACCTACGGGCCTCTACCTCCCTCTGGTCCTTTCATGTCGAAGTTTATCTCCCAGTCTTAGAACACAGAAAACCCATGGGACCCTAAACCTGTAGTTTTCCTTCTGAGACGCTTACATTTTCTGCGGCCGTGCATGACCAACAAGTAATTATGTCCTTAGCCTCGGGTTCAGTCCCTGATTATTTCAAAGGAGCTTCCGCCAGGCCAGCCGTTCAGAACTCGACACGAGACCAAGATAACTTCAGAAATTTTAGCTCGGTCACCCTGTTGCCGTTCCTAATAATTACACAGAATGTAGTGCTGGCGGACTAGTTGAAAGACTTACAGTCAAAAATTCAAACCTTGTGCATTAGCTTCAAACGGGTTGTACTTACTTAATCAAATGACTCCGAAACTCGTAACTGCTGCGATTGCATTGCAACCTCATCAAGGGTGCAGACTTAAGCAGGACTTAAAGATTTCTTCTAAAGGGCGTCTCGGCAGCTATTGATGCCATTCATCACAGAGTCCTCTGGTACGCCTGTCGTCTCGTCCAGGCATCATGCCGAGCTGGTTTGGTCCAGCGGCTAAGGTGCTCGCTCCGACCACGGTCTGACTGGGGTCGTGGGATCGAGCTCCGAGGCATATGTGAAGCGCCTGAATAGAGATTAAGTTCTCTTGGGGCGCTATATAAATGAATTATATATTTATCATGTCACAGGCACTGCGCCACACAGTTTAGATCATACTTCAGCGGAAAATTGCAGGGAGCAGATGTCAAAGGCTATCGGTCATCCGGCAATCCTTTCTATTACGTTATGTAACAGCGACCTATTTTCAGTCTTCACTTTTTCACTGTGTATAGTTTCTCTTACCAATGCGATCCCCAAGCACAATCAAAGCTCTCATTTTTTTAGTTGACCCTCAGTTATACATACTTACTCCTTCCCTGCCTTCAGTATCTTAAACTCTCCGATGCTCTGCAGCATATATTGTTTTTATTCGCTCAGTGATAGAAGCAAGCTTTCTCAAATTGAATGATAATAAAAAAAAGCTACTGGCCATGAGAAGATGTAGTGATACTCGTAGATTTGGAAGGCTAAGCCCTCAAACTGTCCGAGCCGGTTGATCTCACGCAGAGTCAGCATGCAATCTAATCTGAGTATTCCTAACCAATGGACTGTGAACTAGATAAGTGTATCAGCCACAGTCGATTATACCGCGGTGTATATCTACGTAAGACTAAAAACATTGTGGCTTGCTAACATGAGGCCATCATCTCTCATTTTTCCATGCATTTCCCTCTAAACTATATTACTGCAACTCACTGTTTCACGTCTTCCTGAGGTATGCTTTTTTGCTGGTATAAAAGTCGGAGGCTAGGGCCAGTTTTTTTGTGAATGTCGCAATTGAAGTATGTCTCTTATTCTTACCAATGTATAATGGCTCCTCCCATTAGGCAACTTATCGAGTTTGCGGTCCTGCCACTTTCCTCAAGAATCGTTTGTTTTCTTGCTTCCGCCTATCTACCTGCATTACTATCAAATCAGGCTTACCGCTACCTGCTTACCCTCTGCTCTGAATGTGGGGGTTTAGTTTTGCATGTAGCCAACATCAAAACGTGGGGGTGCCGTGTCTTCCGCTTGTCTGCTCTCAAAGCTTGGAACTCACTCCCGAACGGTAGGTCATCTCCAGATTTTATTATATTCAAATTAAAGCTAAAAACCTGTGTATTCCTTACAGTTACTATGTACGGACTAAGCAGTCTTTGTGAGCACGCTTCTTTTGTTGTATCATTTTTTGTTTCATTTTGTTGCATATTGTTTGCCTTTTAACATTTACTGATTGACGCACTTCCTTTTCAGCATATGCAAAAGTACACGTGAAGAGAAATGCTTCTCTTCCGGCGTTTTAAATTTTCATAATAGTATTATTATGTATGCATGTCATTTGAATAAGCAAGCGCAAAGCGACTCTGATAAGGAGCAACGTTACTAACGCAAGCGGAATGAAAAGCATGTATACCAAATCATCCTATTGATTTATGCGAAGCATTCTGAATACATCTAACAGCAGGGAATGGTGTCAAAAAGCATACAAGCAGAAATTTTAATAACACTGCACAAGCAAAGGCATCAAAATTTGCACGCATATTACTATTAGTACGACCGGCTGTAAAGTCAGAACCCTAATAATTCTACAATGTCATGCAAGCGAATGACATACAGCCATATAACCGACCTATTAATTATCTGAAATTCATGCCTCTAAGTTATGTCGTATTCATCTAAGGTATTGGCCCTTGTTCTTTACTTGTTCTGTTCTTTACTTTACTTTAGTAAAACGTTTTTGTGAAACCATTTTCCAAAGGATTAAATATTATTTCCAAATTTTCATAAAGCCTCAAAACTGCAGAAAAATGCCATAACTCACTCTAAACTTTACTTATGAAATGATTGCAATTATGAATTTGCAATGTACCCTTTCCAATGATTAAACAAAGAAATTTGGTCGTTCGGTCACATTTAGACAAAAAACTACATTTAATAAACTTATGTTTAATTTACACCGAATGGACTACGGAAGATTTACAAGTGAGTAGTTTTTAAGAATTACACGCAAAATGTCAGTAAATTAGTCATCCGTCATGTTTTCTGTATGGCGTCCTTGGTAGCGACATTCAAAGTTAAATGAATCCTTAAAAGAGCACGCACCTTAATATTCTGAATTAGCACTACGTTCTCCTGGAATCTATCAAAATGGGTATAGAGAATGTGGACCTTGAAGGACATCGTGCAGCCTATTATGAGGTATTTCTTCAGCATACTCTCGACAAGCTCAAAATATTGTTCAGGCTTGTGATTATCCAGGAGGTGCCGAAAAACTGTGACGAATTTTTTAATGAATGACTGTTTCAAGTTTTTCTGGCGACTCCTACTTCAAGTTCTTCTTTGGAAATCCATCGCCCTCGATTATCTTCTTACCTGGTCTCCCATAAAGACACCTGTTTGATCTTTGGCTTAAACAGTTTAGGGAAGACGCTTCAAGGATACCCAAAGGCTGTCTTTACCAGGACTGCGACAAGTGTTTTAATGAGGCCTAATTTGATATGCAAATGTGGAGGCAAAGGGCAGGTAGCTTGTAAGTGCGCCCGTCACAAATCGCGGACACCAAACGCAGACGGTCTAACCACAGTATATCAAGTCTTTGACCATGCGATCATTATTTGAGGCAGTGGTCGCAAATGGGTTGCAAAGAGCTAGCAAGTTGCCATGTGATCAGTGCCGATTGACTGCAAATGCCGACGACGGTGAATCCGCATTCGCGCCTGTCTCGACGATCGCTGCTTTGTTGAGCCAGCTGCCCATTTCCCAGCCATTCGTTGATTGGCACGGAACCTCGCGATACGTTCGTAGTCTGCGAAATCGAGACGTAGAAATCTTTACCGGGATTTTTTCGCTCCTGGCTGGGGTTACGGTTCATATAGGGGACAGTTTCCCGCCCGCCCACTGCGTCATAGCTAACAACAGCAGCATCGGCAGCAGAAAGTGCACCGGCATCCGCCTCGCCCCGCGCTTCGCTCTACTACACCGGTCAGTGCAGCCGTTAATGTTTGCATCGACTATCTAGATGGCGATGTGGGCGAGTAGTACGTTTACTCACTGTTCCCGTTGCCGAATGGCGGATTAACAAAATCACCAACTCGAGTGCGGCTTCGATTTGGCGCAGTCCGGTTGCCCTATTGGCCATCGAAACCTCGGTTGGGAGATTTCATAGGAAGTTTTTATTCAACAAAGTTCCACTCGATGCGGCATCGCCGACCGCGAAGTGCCCATGCCAGCACTTGCCTGATCTTGAGCACTACTTCTAGAAGAGAATCCCGATCTCTTAAGCGTCTAATCTCGAACACTTTAGTGGTGTAACTGTTTGCCCGAGCATGCCCACAGCGAATGGTAGTGCGGCTGCTGTTATTGAGCTCTTGCACCAGAAATAGCTGCGATCTTGCTGTCTGCTGCGGCCTTCTGAAGGGCATCCACGTTGTTTTGAAGCAGGATGGCAGCGAATGGAAATGGAATTTATCTCCATCTGTAATTCCACGCAAAGCCCCAAGGATTAGGTAGGTGCTGTGCTGAGAGAGTTTTCTATAACAAACTCAAAGTCTTGGCGACTTTTAATCCGACAGCACCAGCCCCGCCTTAGATCACAAGGCTCGGTCAAATGATCCGGCAAGGCAGCAAGCAGTCAAATGGTCCACCTTCATCGCCAGAGGGCAGTGGCGCCAGAGCGAGTGAGTTATTACAAGTTTCCCACCTACCCCCCCCCACCCCCGGGTCCGGCAAAAACGGCACTGGTTCGAATCATTGCAACGCCTCAATGCAAGCACGAGCAGCAAGTTAAATCTTGCGCTACGGACAAAGTGCCAGACTTTATGAGACATGCCAAAATCATGGAAACATATGGCTGTGGGTGCTAAAGCGGTCGCTGCTGCGAGGGCACCGCGAAACGCTTCCCCACCGCTGCCACTTTGGGAAGCCCAGGCTACTCCGGCCGCCGACCCGGAAAGGCTCTGCAAGAGCGCGACCATCTCCTTAGGCAAGACGATCGACTCCACGTCTCCACCGCTACGGTAGGCGCCAGTGACCTCGTTGCCAACGATGCCAACGCGGAACCGTAGCTTTCTTGGCTGCGGCATACTAAACGCTGACGTTGTACATCCGCCACACTGCGACTGCAGAGATATTAGTTGCGGATGCTGAATCATAACGACTGGCAACCGGTTACGTCACTATCCTCGCTTAGGCAGTATACGCAAAGCGCCGAAGTCTTGTGCCGGGCAGTCAGTTGTGCCCTACCGTTCAGGCTAAGCTGGAGCCTCGTCCTAAGCTCTTGGCCGGCGGGCAGTTCGGCGGTGCTCTGTTGGCATGCGAGATTTACTGTACAACATGGCCAGTTTTGGACGCCTGCAGGTCGCTGTCGAATAGACTTCGCTAAGCTACGCTAAGAATAGTCAATAATTAGGACATGATAGCTGGCAATATTCGTAACCTTGTAAGCATGGTGAAAGTGATCGTCAGAGTAAAAGTCAAAAAAACAGGCAACGATAATAACAATAATAATAATAGGTCGTTTGTGTAGTGCCCTATGAGAAGTGTATCTCTATGCAGGAAAGCGGAAGTAGCTCTCTTTGACGGTACATCTGTAGGCTACACGCATGTCCCTATTAATTAAAGAGAGGAAGTCTGCCACGCGGCGAGATGCCGGCCCCCGACCTCTGCTAGCGAATCAGAGCGCAGCGTTCCTGCTCCTAGCCCGTCGGAGCACAGTGGTCTTGAGTCGCTGACGACAGAAGTTTTTGTTCAAGTCAAGAATTATGCATTGCTCAGATCATGGCTGGAGAATCGCAGCGTTCCTGCTGCAAGGCGCAATATATGACTCTAGCCCAGTGGCTCAACCTTCCTAATGCCGCAATCCTTTAATACGGTTCCTCATGTTGTGGCGATCCCCAACCAAAAAATCATTGTGTGAAAAATATGGAAATGCATGTTTTCCGGCGGTCTCAGGCGACCCCTGTGAAAGGATCGTTCGACCCCCAAAGGGGTCGCGACCCACAGGTTGAGATCCGCTGCTCTAGCCAGTCAAAGCGAAGCGTTCCTGAGTCGCAGACGCCTGGAGTTCCTGTTCGAATTAACGTCTGACTTGACGTAAGCTGTAAGATTTACAAGAGACTTGAGATTTTTTAAGATTTACACGTAAGCGAGTACATAGGCTCACTCAACAACAAAAAACATAGAGTACCAAGAGGTTATAGACGTGTAAATAATTATACAGTATTGTATATATACTATGACTCGGCGAAGTGAGTTCACAGGCTCTCTCGTTAATAAGAAGTATGTGCTGTTGTGCTGCTCACTGCTGGCTCACGTTTAAACTTGCCGACAGCGTTAACTTGCGGTATCTTAGGTTAAGCAAATAGGCAATGCCCCAGTGTGTGCGCCTATCAGTGACTGCGTTGCTCGGCAGTTACTCGCTCAATTGCGGTCCGTTAATTCAGGAGCAAGCATAGCGGTTTTATCGGAAGGGGGCTAAAGTGCATTGCTTAATTAGGTCAAGTGGCTAGCTAGAGAGCTTCATTAAAAGACAAAACAGTAGGCTTACCAAAATATGCGATGAGAAGTGTAAAGTTAATAGGGTGTCACGGTGGAGTTGGATAAAAATTTGTCTATAACATATGTGCGGGTCATGAACCGAGAGACATATTCAATGTAAATGAAAATGGTCCCACAGTTAACGTAGATAAGTGCGCAACATATCACGTACAAGCCAGTATTGCTAACTGTGGAAAGCAATTAAATGAGAGAGTGAACGTGGCTCTCTACGTTTCGCTTAATAGTTAAGAAATAAAGCCACTTGCGATAGAGAAATTGATAAGCCCAGCCGATTCCAAATTATTGACTGAAACAGCTGCTTGGGACGTTTACGCCTAATGGCTAAGCTTGGATGATTTTCAAGCTATTTGAAGAGTGGTTGAAATCAATCCATGAAAACATTATGCACGAAGGTAGGCACGTGCTATTATTTAGGGAGAATTCCATAAGTCATCCACGATTTAAGATATCGCCCATGAAGTTAGCATACTTTCCTACTCATACCACTTGTGCCAGCCTATGAACTAAAGCATAATTCAAGCGGTTAAGGTGAAGTATAGGAGCAAGCAACTGGTTCACTTCTTCGCAGTCTCTTCGCAAACGGCAAGTCTGTCTCAGGACTAAGCGTTCTGGAGGGATTATCAGTGTCCTGGAATCCATCTACTGGCTTATCCACTGACAGTCTGCTATAATGACATCTACTATTCTCCTGTTTCACATACGCTGTATTTTCTGCCGGCATTGCGAGACTAGAAAATCGGACACCAGCGTCTGCACAGTTAGTTTCTGAGCCTGCAAGGCTCATAAGCTAACTGTGCCAACAGCTTTTAGTGCTCTGCATTCCGATATACCAGATTAAGTAGGCAACATCGACGCGTGTGAGACGTCAATCGACTGCAGCATGCCTGCCAGAGAATGAGCTAAGAACAAAGGAAGACAGCATTTCTGAGACGTCGGATGAAGAAGATGCCCGAGACTCATCGTCCTCATTTCGGAAGTCTAAAGAGCGCTGGGAATATCTGCAGGACCTGTCTAGTTTTCTGTCAAATAAATCCGAATCTGTCATGTAATAACTAAGGTACGCTTTTTTACCGTGCGACCCAACTTTCTGATTCGTGCCGCTCAATTCGCCGTTCTCATCCAGCGGCATGACGAAAAAGCAGACCCGTAATACCCGTAGACCTCTTTGGACCCGGCTTACTGTACGCTTCAGCAGTCCGCGAAGTGCTGCTCTATCTGGTCACAGCGAGTCCGCACCCTCTTGCTACGCCGAGCGTAGCGACCTCAGTACGTCGAACGTTCCTCCTTGATAGCGGCCGGCTCTGGCGGAAGATTTCGCTATGCGCCAGCGCCGCCGCCGTCAATTTCGCGAGAGCGGACTAGGAATGGCGCGATGTTCCAGTGGATTGCGCTAGTGGCCAGCGTCTTTTCAGCCCATTTGTACAAGAGCGTGCGAGTGTGATGGCTTGAAATTTAGTGCGTCCATTATAACGACCATGTATAACAATATTCACTCGAAATTCGAGCTCAGCGAGGCTGATTTAGGTCGACTTCCGACTAATTAATATGGATCGTGGCAATTCGTAGGACAACCGCGAGAACTTATGCCGAAAGGCCGCGCCCTCTGCACACGCCCTCTGTCCTCCATATATATTGCTTCCGGTACCGCCGCTTCAACCCTTTGCTTCGAATGCAAGAGCCCCGATCAATTTGCGGCGGACAGCAAATCGGGCTGGCGGCGTTTGGTAGAAAGAGGTGTTGAGGTCAACCGGTCTGCAATGCCTCCCGTTTCGACGGTCCAAGGATGTGCCTGTAGGCTGCAAACGGCGCGTCAATCGCGCATCTTTCGAATATCGGCGGCTGTCGGTGATTTTATGCTCGGAAAGTCCTTTCCGTGGTGCTTCGCCGAGGCAGCCTTCCAGTATTCTATCCTCAACGACAATTTCAAGCACATTTTAATCTATCATAGACGTCGTAGCCGAGCCCGCTATCAGTCCTCCTCCTCTTATGCTGCTCATACCGTGGCGGTTACCGCAAACCCCCTCGACCCATTCAGCTTATTCAGCAGCACTGCACAGACTTGCTACCCTTGTGTTTGTCTAAAGGGCAGGTCAATCGTACGATCAAGCACCTCATTCCCTTCACCGGGGTACGGGGAAAGGGCACGCACGCCGGTTAGAAGTGAATGCAGCTTCGGGCGCTGACGACGAATTTGAAAATCTTCCTGCATCAGGAATTGCTTGCCCTTTTAGTAGTAATTATGCGTCTCCGTTGCAAGCGCTGCCTAAGCCTGACGGTTCCTGGCTACCGTGTGTGAACTACCGAGTCATTACTAATATTACCGAGCTAGTACCAAACCTAAACTTCCAAGTAGTCGCAGTGACTTGAACGGAGAAGGGAAGTCTTTTCCCAGATAGACTTGATCCGCACTTGCCACCAGATCTCCGTGGCCCCCAGAAGACATCCCAAAACCACCGCCTTTACTCCAGGCTCTTCAAATATATCCATACTCCTCATAGTCATCGGAATGCTGGGCAAACGTTCCAAGGTTTAATTGACTTCGACCTGCATGAGTTTAGCTCCTTTTTCTCACGCTAGGACGCAATTTTGGACGGAAGCGATAATGCTGAACACCAGGCATACCCGGGTCTTCTGCTTGGACGCCTTTCGTCGTATGGAATCGTTTAAAATGCCAAAAATGCCACGGAGTGTGTTTTGGGGTTTCGGGAATTACAGTACACTTTTTTCGGACAAGTAATTTTCTTTTCCGGCATCACTTCGAACGCCGATTGCGTAGAGGCCGTTTGTCCGTTCAAACGCCACATCATCCATCCGTTCATCAACTCGGCCATCTCATTGGCATGAAAAATGTCGTCGTTTCTTTCGCCGCTGCTCCGCATTGGTCCAATTGCTTTGGTCCAATTTCCAAATGCTCCGCATTGGTCCAATTTCGCCGCTGCTCCGCATTGGCCCAATCACGTAAAGGCGCAAACAGGCCACGATAGACCGGAGCTTTTGATGCCATCAAGGCCGCTTAGCTGATAAAACTCTCTGTTGCCATCCAGTTGACTCCAAGCTCATGGCAGACGCCTCTGAGCGCTTCTAAGGCGCCGTCCTGCCGCAGCATTCGGTGGCGAGTGGGGAATTCATGTCTTGTTCCCGTTTATTTGAACAGCTCCGAAAGCCACTATTCCGCTTTTGATCGCAAGTAGGCCACTTGTGGGGTATTGTCAAATGATCATCTTTATCGAGGGCTGGAAGATCGTAATCTTGTACAGCGATCGTAAGCTGCTGATTTATGCGACCCAATTGCTATCCGTTCGCTTCTTGCCCGCCAGCTCAATCACCAATCATTCACCACCGAATTTACGTAGACGTCACATTTACGTCACATTAGCAGCCCACTAAATGCCACGGCCAAATGCGCTCTCGCGCCGTAGGGACATTAGCACAGTCTTTAATCATCCGGAGTGATAGACTTACGAGCAAACGCTCGCGCTTTCTCACAGACAGTCTGAATTCTCAGAGGACGCACAGCCGAGAGCTGCAGCCGCTCTTATTCCGGACAGGGTCGGCATTGTATCTTCAAAACTGTTGACATCGGCCCCAGCGACACCTCGTACATATCAACGTGGATATAGTTGGACCATTACCCTAACTACTGGTTTTCGATACCTTTTCACCTGCTTGCACCGTTTCGCGTGTTGGTCGGCAGCCAGCCCCTTTGCGAAGTCACCACCGAGACATGTACTCGCTCTGGCCTTCTTCGAGTTTCGGGTATCAAGCAGTTGTCAGCGCCGATCGCGTAGCCCTATTCAGTTCTACTGCATGGGCAGGCCCTATTAAGCTCATCGGCTGCCTGCACTTCGCGACTACGTCACATCATCCTCAGACGAACTGGAGAGCTGGTTAAACGTTTTTACCAGCAGTTGAAGCCTGCTATTCGGGCTTGCTGAATTGAAGGCGTTTACACCGTTCAGCTCACTGCGATCTGGCTCTGCCGGGGGAAAACGGCGAAAGAGTTGGGCAGCGGCTGCCCTCGCGTGATCTGCGGCTCGGCATTGCCTTCGAGGCGAATGTTTCGCCTCCACCGCATCAGCTGCCGCCGCTAATTGCGGCACTGCTTCCTCTATAGACACACGAGACAGTTTGGATTGCCAGAGCTTCGCTACCCGGCCAGGAAAACGTACCCCTATCTATCACCATTGGTAGGTAGCTGCAGCACGACACTAGCTGGCCCGCTCGACGAGTTTTCGCCTCTGACTAAGCGCACCGTGGGCCCTCGCCCAGACGGCCTATGGTTTACCACAGACATTAGACTAGCCAGGTCTACTAAGCCCAAGCTTTAAAAAGCATACAAAAGATCAGGACTGCCTGCCCATCGACAGGCATACGAGGACTACTGTAGATCGTACCAATCGATCCTAGGAAAGGCCAAGTCCATCTTCTATAAAAACATTGTTGAATCACAGATGCACAATCCAAAAATGCTGATGTCGACGATCAACCATCTCCTCAACCGCTCCCAGATTAGCTCCTTACCTGATGATCCCTGCAATGATCTATCTGATCACTTTTCTGGATTCTTTGTTCCGAAGATAGACAAGATCAGGGAGTCCTTCGCTGCGATGGCAGCACCCTCCCTAGAATGCTATCTCTCGATTCCTTGCAGCACCTCAATGTCTACATTCAAGCTGGTCAGTGGAGAGCTCGTCCTAAAGTTCATATCCCAATCAAAACAGACAACAAGTCCTTTGGACCTGTCAAGTGCTTAGAAAGAGATTGAGTTCTCTGAGGCGCTTTATCAAGTGTATTATTAATATTGTTATTAGTATTACCGCAGCAGTCGGTTTTGTCAGCAAAGATCTGCTTTCCTGCACCCACGTTTTCATCTGCATGAATCGCCACAAGGGACCGATAGATATTATTATCGCCCGTTGAGACAATTCTTCGACGCCGACATCGCTGGAGAAGAGGGCACCTGGGCCATTAGCCGACAGAAGCCGGCATACTTGCGGCTCGTAGTTTGAAAATTCACGGCGTTGTTTTTTCATTTTTGCACTCGCTCGCTTGCTGCCAACTGGGGCCAGTGTCTGAGCCAGTATGGGGCCGGAGAGAGGCAGTCGACCCTCCCCCCAAATGGGGGAGGGAGCGACTTGGGCCACTTACTATAATAATAGTAGTATATTTGTATAGCGCCATCAATTAATTCAATCTCTTTCTAGGTGCTTTATAAAGACTGCAAAGAATTTACGATCAAATTATTAATGGTAACTTGCACAATTTCAACAAGAATAATATGGTTAGAGGCAACATGCAGTGTCAACATGTAAATATGGTTGGTGGCAGTGTTCACATTGTCCGTATGCATAAGCACACAACGGACTACCAGGACTCACTAAATGCCGTGATAAACAGGTGCGTTTTAATCTTCTTACTCCTACGCCACCTGTCCGATCGTGCCCCATGCTTAAAACTTTTTGCAGGTCTTGCCCCCTGAGATGGAAATCCTGGATTCGCCACTGTCTAAACCTATGGTGGCCACAGAAGACGCTAGGCATCGACACATTTAGCCGCCGCCCCATTCCGTTCGGCTGATGTCCGTACGAATGTTTAGATCACTCCACCCCAAGAGCATATGCCCATACCTCCTCTCTCCAGATACCAGAAAGCTAACGTCTGCTCTGACCAGAGAAGGGCCGAGCTAGCGAGTTAGACAACCGCTTGGCGGTAGTGCTCGAGATGGCTCCGGTTCACAGAATATACCTTCATTTTCTGTCGCCATAAACCTGAAGACTCGATGCTTTCTTGCTTGTGTAATTCAAAGTTTGGTTTTATTCTGCGTTTGTGGTATGCGTGTTTAAGCATAAGGTCACTTGGTTTATCCCCTGCGCTTATTCTTGGGTTGATCCTTGTACATAATCACAACGTGCCCTCGACGAAGTCAAACTCAACTCCCTTGCTGCATGTATTGCTAAAATTCATGGCAACACACTTTCTCAAACCAATTAAATAGTTATGAGCAAACATAGTGCAACTCAGCATTAGAAAGCTTAACCCTCAAAGTCGGCTCGGGTAGCATATTTCTCGTAGTATCTTTACGTAATCTTGGTGTTCTGTTCGACTGTAACCTTTCATAAGTCAACCAAAAAAGCTTACCTATTTTCAGGTAAGATTGCAAAAATTTGGGCGTGACTAGATTGGTTTACTAAATTCGTTTGTCTATACATTTGTGACCTCAATAGCTCAGTACTCCGCGAAAGTCTTGTAGTTTGTTCGCACAGCAGAGAGCCAGCCGATGCCCAACACCGACAGTTTATTACCACGGAGCCGAAGAGGGCTCGGCTCCCCTCGGCCCCTACTCTCACTTCCCTCCCCCTCGACCCCGGCTGTCCCTTGGCCGACCCCGATGGTGAATCCACCATCTGTTCACCAGCGGGTTATCGGCCTGTGTCAACACCTAATTAGAAGCTGACCACAACTGCCCACAGGCCGCTCTAGGGGATGCTCCCACCAGCTGTTGAGAAAAGGAGCGGTACCAGCCTGCATGCAATCGAGCTACAAGTCTTCTTGCATGCGCTGTAACTCATGACAGCTGGTAAAAAACTCGTCAATTCTGTCGTGAGCCTCGCAGTTGCCTTATTACAACACATCTCACTAACCTACAATGTCTTCTCGTCAATCACCGTATTGACAAGTTTTTTCCCTCACTTCCAAGTCCCTTCCTTGTCTTGCTACAGGGGAACGTACATCTACCCCATGGGTGTAAGGTTTCATTTGATCACGGATTCTTAATTATACATTCATAAACATAGAGGGCGAAGGCATAACATCAATGTACAGTTTTTGTGATTAGACTGCTCAAATGGTGTTGTGCAAGGCCAACCAGTGAATATGTCATACGGAATTAACAAAACGTCCAATTACACTTGATTTTATTTCAATAGAGCGTTAACTTCATTAGATCATGTTTATACATACCCGTATTCTTAGCTATACATTCATCGACATATGGGGGAGAGATTTCCTAGGCTCCACCCGAGGGAATGACCTAGATTCCTTGCTCAGGCCTTCCTATCCGATTACTTCGAAATCAAACCAGACTCAAATCAAACCAAACCCGCTGCTCTTTTTTATTTAGCTGTACCTCGAGCCAACCTCAAATCAGTGGAATACTAGTTATTTTGTTGGGCCCCAAAAGTCCGGAACACACTTATTTACGTCACGACACGCCCCCCCGGATATTTTAACACAAGCTAAAAACAAACCTGTCCCATGCAGTATTTTAAGGGTTCGCGTGAATATTCCTTTTATGCATTCAACTCTATTGCGTGTTCCTCTAACAGCATACTTAAAACGAATAGGAGGCTGATGGAATGCGAATGCCATTACTACCATGTCTACATGCAAAACTTAGTCGGTCCCATGGATGGCTCACGGAGGCAGGTTTGGCTGTCCATAGCTAATCGTCTTCTTCCCACTTCATGAAAATCCGGCCGTGTCTACCGTTAACAGAGCAGCTCGAGAGGCTTGTGAGACGTAGTTCATTCACTATGCAGAAGCTGCGTATTTATCCAAGCTGAAATGTGAAAGGCTAGTCCAGAGCTTTTGGGGCAGTATGGGCGGACAGAGGGACAGTCACTTTCTTCAAAGGGTACTATCATGGGTTTAGGAGCACTAATGATACAACTGCATAGGAAGATCTAAGAACGTCTGTCAGTGTTGAAATTGATCGACCTCTGACTGGTGGGTCTACTGAAGTGTGTATGTTCTGGCTAACAAATCGGGGAATAGTATTTAAGGATGCTCGTAGGCCTTCTTTTAGGCATCAGGCCCTCAGCTTCAAGCTGGCCCCGGCAGAAGGGCTACGTTGGCCTGCAGGCTAGACGCCATTCTGGTTTTCAAGGACAGTACCAGTCTTTTCAGGCGTCGCTTAAGAAAGTCTCTGTGCAACGCTCTTTGGGCGAATCAGTTTCTTCCCAAGTGCGATTGATCAACTCTACATCGAACAGCTTCACTGGGGCTGCATATCGGCGGCTTGTAATGATATATGCAAGAAATTCGCTTCGGGACTTCCATTCAGCAGTACCCAGAGGCGACGTTAATGACATGGACCAAGCCCTGATTAAGGAAACAGAGATACGAGCATCTAATTTAAATCAGCTCTGGAGTCTGCAAAACAGTGACGACTAAACAGTTCGAAAAAGTGAGTTGCGAGAGATGAACTGCCTTTGCACAAAAATTTGGGAGTGAAGCCTTTAACTCTGTATCGCGAACCTGAGGTCAAGCATTTGCCCTTCTTGAGCCAAAATCCCGGTTGTGGCCACGGTACCGTAGATGGTTATTTACACTCAAGCAGTCATTTCATGCCAATATAAAAAAAACTGCTAACTGGTTGAGTTGAACTGCACCAAAATATGGACTTTTACGGCGTCAGTTCATCACGCACGGGCTACCACGTCGCAGCTCTTTCCTCAGAAGTTACTTAAGTCAAGTCAGTCTACTGCACTAATTTGAGCTTGGAAGGCACAAGTTTACAAAACCTCTCAAGCACCCAAACAGTCAACGAAACCAAGACTGTGAAACTTGTATCCACGGTTACAATTGAAAGCAGAAACTTATCCTTTCTGTATTATACGGCTGTCACCTTTGGGCAGTATCTTTTTACACACCAAGCCAGAAACATTATGCCGATGAAGTGGTACCAGGACTATGCAAGGAGCCAATGACGACACGGGCTTGACCAAAAGCTGCAAAACAGACACCACACACCAATATTACAAATCTGGGAGCTAGATGTGAGGTTACAGGGTACTTCGTATAAAGGCACAAAATTATAAATTGTTTACCTCTTTTGTCTATTCAGTTCAGCTGTAAATGGCCTCAGCTGTTCTGAAAGTACATTGTGTACATTCAATTCAGCTGTGAACGATCACAACTTCTCTGAACGTGCTTATCGGTATGATAACTAGCTCGAGTGCTAGAAACTTCACTCAAGCACTGAATTTCCGCATACCGAGTATGTGCAATCGTGAGGCGTCGTAATGGGTTGCACAGGCTAAGTTACACAATCCGGCACAAATAGAGGAAGGAAAAACTATAGCACTGACAGACTGAGTAAAGTAAGCTGTCAAAGCCTGAGAGTGGCTATCATCCCTCAGGGCTACCAGAAGTGCCTGTAACACCCTCGTGATTAACGAGACATAAATAGTGACAGTTAATGCGACAGTCAGTGGGCCAAGGCAAAAGTGTGTACATATATGCTAGCATAAGGCCATTAGTAATGCCTTTAAAATCATAAACCGTACGGACATTGCCATACCATAGTGAACAAGCGATCCTCACATGCTCAAATAAGCAGCAGAAAAGGAAACACAAAAAGTCATACTCGTCTGAAAATGGCTATCTCATAGTGACCACCTTGAATAATGATTCGGAAGAAGCCATTGGCAGCTGCAGCAATCAGCTGCCTCTAATATGAACAGCTGCACCATCACAAAAGGTGAGCAAAAATAATGCAAATATGAACATAAAGAAAAGCCTGCTTATCAAAGTGGTGAGTGTCCAAGTCCCTAGCTGCATAAGCAGCCAATCGATACATGCAGTACACTACAATTCGCTCTCCAGCCTTTGTCTAGTTAGGCTGACGATCTCCAAGCTAACGTCCGGTTTCCACAGTTCTGAAACCTGAAGAAAATAGAAAATCCTTCGTAAACAATCATGCTTGATGCCAAAAATGAACAGCAGCCAAAAGCTGCATACATATGTAGAAGCAAACCCACAATAAAACAAGCAACACACAAGCATAACAAGCAGAAAATTTTTCGTTAGCCACAGGTTCTGTCCCACCATCCTTCAAAAAGACTTTTGTCAGGATACTCGATACAACCTTGATACAACATGAAGCAAACTTAAGCAACTTTCTTCCACTCTACCTAGTGCCATTCCTATCAAAGACAGTGGAACGAACGATGATTGACCAGCTAAGCTCTTACATCACAACTTCAAACCTAGCGAGTTAAGTTCCTTTAAAGTTTTCGAGCAAATTACTCAGCTGAATCGGCACTATTTTGGGTAAATACCGACCTTCCCAGGAATGCTTAGGCAGAGTATCTCTGCTGGATCTCTTAGCAGCTTAAGATCCTACTGATCATTAAATCCTTCTCGAGAGCCCGAGGGAATAGTCCTTTTTTGTCTGGCCGTGCATTACAAAATTGGACATGCCGTAACTAGGGGTAAAGGTGACAAGCTTTTCTACAGCTCTAAGTTGACCGGTCTCCGTTCCTGTCCGTTGCTTAACTGTATAGGATTTAAGTATATGCTACAAACCGATGGTCGTACCAACCAGGAACAGTGATTGTCTTCTTATGTGCTTTTGCATGCTTGTCTGTTTGATACTTGGGTACTTTTCACCCCAGCCTCAGCAGGAGATTGTTTGGTTATTGCTTCTTTAGCAGCAGTAGTAAAATGCATGAATAAGGCACATTTAAGGTTCTATATAAAAGATCGATTATTATTATTATTATTATTATTATTATTATTATTATTAGCATGCAGTAGCAGAAACGATATTGTCTTTGATGCCCTTGTCAGCCATCAGAAAAGGCAGGGGTCTCATTATGTTCATGGCTTAATGCACCTTAGCCCTCCACTGCCTATCAGCAGTGTGCCTGATGTGGAGAAGCAGCAGGGTCAGCAATTGGGATTGGCATAAAGCACACCCGGCAACTTACAAAAGGTTTATAACATGAGTCACGAACTTGTATCGGTGCAAGTCTGACTAGCACTTGTGATATCTGTAGAGCTAAGAACTGTGAGTCAGAGAAAAGCCATGAAACCGAGCAGGCTATGACACGGCCGAACGCAATTTTTTTCCTGAAAATTATACTGTCATCCTATATTTTAGCCGCTTTTAAGTAGAACCCGTCTTGTAACAAAACCATGATGGTTGTTTCGGTCGTTGCAATATTCAACCTGATAAGGTGCAACTGGTTTATTACAAAGTGACGATGAGTAGGCGACATGTAAGCCGAGTCACCATTACTTGCATGATTGCAGATAGATCAAGATGCACCTGCAACCCCACACCTACCACAAGAAATGACGACATAAATTGGCATAAGGTTGTCCACAAACAGTTCATTCTAGCTCTAAGAATAGGCACTGCTGCAAAGATGAGTGACAAGAATGAAACACGGTAAGACAGATGACCAGCTTAGAAAAAGAGCTGCCAGACACAAGTTCAAAGAACCCCAACACTGAGAAATGGCTTGCAAGCAAGGCCATACGTCGGTTAAGGCGCTGCCAGCAACAGCGGTCAACACCTGAGTGGTCAACGCCTGAGCGGCAGGTAGTCGGGAAGCAATTCAGACAAGCCATCCTTAAACCGAAGAACCAATGTCGGCCTTGCATTAAACTAATAAATGAATGCGATCGATATGATATGCGTTCGAGGCCAGCAACTTCTGTGCTCCTTCATAGCTAGCAGGCAAACCACTGGGAAGGTTTAAACAGCAACTGGGGTACTTCTTTATTGAAAATAATCAATCCAGCATCAATCCTGTCTGGGAGGCTCTTGGCTAGTTCTTCCAAGGAAATGTACTTAACTATATTATACTCGCATGCAATCAGTTAGACAGCAAAGATGGGTGGTGATCCTACGCACTTATCAACATAAGCAAGAGCACATACTAGAACTTACGGTAGACAAAATATGGTGAATGGAAATAGCTATTTCAGTGCAAGAAACTTTTATTTTACAATATATATGTTTTTTTTTGGCATAGTTAAGAGCTGGTTTGACCCATGGCTTCAGGAGCTCGCCTTTGAAGACCGGGGTCATGGACTCGCACCCTGTGTGTAACAGTATGTGAAGTGCATTGTTAGACATAAAAAAAACATAATTCATTTATATAGCGCCCCAAGAGAACTTTATCTCTATTCAGGCGCTTCACATATGCCTAGGGGCTCGAGCCCACGACATCAGTCAGAATTTGGTCGGGGCGAGCACCTTAACCGCTAAACCAAACCAGCTCGGCAAAAATTCTCTCCGGGTACTATAAAAAATAATTATACTTTTCCCCCACCTGCTTATGCCTCAAAGTATAGAAAAAGGCTAATTAACCGCGAATAAACTATGTGTCTTGACCAAGATAACCGATTAATATGAACTTTACTTCATTTCCAGAACATTGCAGATATAAAAATTGCCAAGTCAGGTGTACAACCAGACACCCCAGAATTGGCGATTGCCGGAGTACTTTTGCTAAACTGAAGTCATGTCCATCAAACAGGCACCTAGCAAAGAAGAACTTCTCCTCAAGTAACAGTTAAAGTGAACAGACATTGCATAAGGAAAACCAAAACAGTGTTATTTTGCACTAAAAATGACGCCAACCAAGGATTCAGACACTAATGGGGAAGCAGCCAATATTTTTGGCAAGTGGCTGCCATATAACGGTGCAGTAGTAAATGGAAAAAGACAAGCCTAGTCCTAGAAAATGGCCGAGTTGTGAGGCTGGTGTTCTTGGACTACACGATGCCGAGCTAATAATAATAATAGGACATCTGTAGAGCACTTTAAAGGAACTCAGTTTTTACGTTGGTGGTCCTGTAAGAAAAAACAAGCCCATTCTATTGTTCACTTGAGTATTTCGTAAGTCTCCACACTTTAACTACTGCACCAAACCTGCAAATTCAACAATGTTGCAAACAGCAAAACCATGCAGTGGGAGATTATTTTCCAGGTCTCAGCCGTATTTCAGGTACGTCGTCAACAAAAAAAGACGAACAGAAAATGAGAACGCCCCAGACTGTTTACTAACGATTCTGAAAAATGGCATTTTCAAGTCAATATTAAAATATGTACAGCATCATAAACTCCACTATGTCTAGGACGTGGGCACCGGAAACGAAACTGGAAGAACGATATCAGCCTCAAAACTAAGCCAACGTCGAGGACTAGGCCCGTCTTGTTTTCTACACATTACTGCATCGTTATATGGCAGCTACATAATAGAACAGTAGCTGTTTCTCCAGTCGAATCTGATATCTGATGTCACTTTGAGTGCACAATTGCCAAATTTTTTTTTTTTTTTAGATTTTTCCTCCAGTGACTGGGCTAGGGGTAGGCAAGGAGCGATTGCCCCCTTGCCCTCTGCTGCGACCTGGCCCGAACCCATATCAGGACGGGATACGAGCAGGTCAACTTTACAATTTTGCTGCATGTTGAGAAGGAGATAGTGGTAGCTTTGCCAACGACGAAGTTATGTCTTACTTCCAGATGATGAGCAATCGCTGCTTGCGTGTCTCAAATGAACATAATGAGCACTATACATTTTCATTACTTGCAGGCCTTGGCCTCCTACATGAAAATCCTGGCTTGCCTGTATCTGGAGTCCATTTCTGAAGACAATGCCAAAACTGCTACATGGAAGCTACTGCAACGTTGTGTGAGGCATATAAAGCATATTTCGGCATAACTGGCAGAAATCAGCACAAAGATTGGGTACCTCATTTCTCCTTCGAGATCTGCAAGAAAGCTGTCGAAGGTAAGATGGAAAATTATTGCTACAAAATATTTATTATTTATTGTTAGCCATAAGTGAAATACTCGTATTTATTCAATGACATGTTAATTTTTATCTTTTGTTGGACGGTGCAGACGAAAAACAGCCATAAGGTTAGCCCATCCCAAGAATTTGGCACGAACTTATATAAAGCCAAATTTAGCAAGGGTCTGCCGTGGCACTCTGGTTCAAAGATGGCAAATTGAGTGCCACTCCAGAATTGGTGTAGGACAGGATAACAACAAAGTGGAGTAGTGGCGAAAACCCGGACGCTACTATATTGAGCAGATATTCCCAGAAAGGGAAGCCTACATTAGACACCTTGGCGAAAAAAGCAAGACTCATAGGCATGTTTTCCCTCACAAGTTTGACCAGCACGGATGGTTTGGATAGTCACTCATATTGTGCGAAAGGCTCAAGCAAAGGACAGCAAGCCCCACACTTCTTGCTCGCCTCTCTAAATAAAACCACTAAATAAAAAGAAACACCATAGTTATCAGGCTTTCAGCTAGCACCTATCGAAAGTTTGGAACTAGCCTTTGGCTTCTGTTAATAGCTGTGTTGACTTGCAATCTATAAGCATCGGCTAAAGAGGAATCTGTAACAGTCGCCAAACTTACAAGGGCTCCTGCCCCGTTCACAGCTTCTAGTATCGCACCTTACAAACCTTGACTGTGGATCATTTCTAGTAGTTTATCGCGTCTCCGTATCTCTTTTCTAAGTAAGTTGCACACAACTTTAAAGAATAATAATTCAAAATTGCTGGGCAAGGCATATCAAGACCCTCTCAAGACTCGTTGTATTAACTTCAAGTTTGGTTGATGCCCAGAACGAGTTTTTTTTTTTTTACAAAAGTTTATCAAGAATGCTCTTGGCTTTCCCGATGGTGTCTGAATTCGGTTTCAGTGTCTTTTGGATAAGCAGCCTAGCTTTCTCGATTTTTCCTAAACTTTAACAAGCAACCAATCCACACTACTAGTGCTGGGAGGCTGCTTTCTAATGCCATTCACAAAATCAGACAACTTTTCATAGCCACTGATCATGCAAATGTAAAAGAACCAACTAACTCTAGATCGACTTCATTGAAAGAATGTACAGACTCTGTGTAAACAGCATTAGTCAGGCAGTAGCACCACGATTACATTACGGACTGCCAAAAGAAAAAACCCAGAAGGTAACAGATAAAACATGAAAACGTGGTCTGTTGAAAGTGCACAAAACATTTAAGGCTTTTCAACAAACAACAAGTCTTTAGTGGCGCACAAACAACGACCCACTGACACTCACCTGAAATTTGGAAGATGCCTCGAAACCATACATTACAGTCGTATCATAGAGTGGGATGCCATGTTCGGCGAGGCAAAGCACGACGTTTCGTAGGCGCCCAATAACTTCGCGGTCCACCCTTGGAACAGGCTACAATATATAGAAACTGCCAAAAAAATAACGAAAGCACATCTGAGCTGCGTGTATCTCTCAGCCAAAAGGTTGTGCAATGATACCAACAACTATAAGGTCGGTTCGATTGTGGGGTACCCAAAATCACATTATGATAATGCTGTAGCTGCTGCATCGGCGATAGCAAGTTTACCACAGGCTTAGTTGTGGTGCCAAAGACATGCATACACCCATAAGTTCATGCACTGACCAGTATGAAGCTCACTGCGAATAATCTTAAGATATTCTTGCCCTCACCCATGTGCTCAACAATATATTACACTGCGCATTAACCACCATAAGTTTACAAATATTTCATGCATATTTACTGTACGTAAGTTGTCCCATAAAAGCACAATTCGCTGAGTACATTAGAAATGGCCAAATGTGACTTGCTTATACTGCCAAAGTTTCTCTGATGCATAAGGTTTGGCTCAGCAAGAGCAAAAAAGTTATATCATCGCTCCCACTAATGCTAAATATGCAAACAAAACCTATCCAATAAAGACAAGAATATAAGCTTCTCGACAAAGAGGACCAGTTTGCGGCACACGCCAGGCCTGATTAGGTTCAGGATGCTAATGTTCATTGAACACTTGAAAAAAGCAAATCGTCAAACACCTTATGTAGGTCTGCCCAACAAATAAGCAGCATACACCTACAGGGAGACTAACAGCCCACACAGCAAGATTACAGAGCTAGCTTCCTATGGATTGGGGAGGGGCCTGGTGGTTGGTGTCGCGCATTGTGTGTTTAAGCCATGGCTTCTGCAGCCACGTGACTCTGTAAAATTATGCATTCGTGAAAGCTTCCTCAATGATCGTATGCATCACCTAACAGTTCTACATTCCTATATGCATTTGCAAGCTTTCCAGAAATGCTGAGCGTTTGCTCAGGCACAAGATTATTAGGGCGGATTCCACCCTAGCCCACTTCCTCACTATAGCAGCTGAATGAAGTTAATCTTGGCAGCCGATCGGTGGAGCAAACTAGCAGCAAACCGCCTGTCACCAAGTTTAAACCTAGCTCGAGACTTTCCTTAAGAGTTTAGAACATTTCGTCACGTGCTTCATACGGGCTAACTAAGGCTGCCCCTTAGCATCGGCTCACCACTGGTGAGCCATGATGGCACACTACGTAAGGCGGTTGCTTTCACGACCTCGGTCCTGAGGTCGTGGGTCCGATTCCTGCGATAGGCGATCCTTTATCACCACTGCAAGTGGTGGTAATAGCCGTAAAGGCCTTCTGTTGCTATACAAAAGAGGCTGTTTAATAAGCTAGAATTTATTAATTTAGCTGTCTTCTCGCTCGACTTTGAACATCAGTCTGCCAAAAATCCGAAACTTTACGCTTGTAGCAGCCTCTTACTCGCCAAGACGAAGCTCCCACGTGTGGCTACAAAAGCTTGCCTGCAACTCGGTAAATCGAGTGTGAGCAGGAAGTGAGTCAAACAATTTGTGCTGTGCCATAACTGCGATTTGTGGGCTTGAACTTACAAATACATGCAGCCGAGGCTGTAGAGAAACGACGTGAAGATACAACACTGAAAGCAGAGTGAATGCTAGCCTTTCAACGAAGGGCCAAGGTAATGGGCCGTTGGGCCATTTGATTTATCCTACAAAAAGCAGTGCAAGCCGCTGTACACAAGCATTGGGTAGGAGTGGGAAAGAGAATCCCACTAATTACCTTATCCTGTGTTTTCAGAGGTAGTGGGTTCAACTTTTGATGGTGCAAAGTAAAGGAAGACGTGGGTAAAAAAAGGTTCATTTATCTAGCAACAAAAGAGCCATAACTGCAATCACGACCACTTGTAGGGGCCGATAAAAGATTGGCTGGTACATGGCTCAAACCCACGACACGGGTCCTGAAGAGCAAGCACTTTGACCATGGGGTCCTGAAGAGCAAGCACTTTGACCATGGGCTATGACCAAGCACTTTGACCATGGGCTATGACCAAGGGACAGCGACTTCTTACTGTCTGGCATTATTATATCCAATCGGTATATCGTAGTGCTGTATAAATTGAGCAGGGGGCCACACTTAATTTCTATTCCGAAACCTGAGACATATATGTGGAAATAGGTGTTCAGTTCCAACAAGCAAGCGCAAAGCCGAAAAAGATGGTAGCCTATTAAAGCATTCACTAAGCATATATAGAATAGCTGTTGACATTCACAAAAAGCCTAGTTTTGTGCCATGCGAGGATCAAAATGAGTATTGTGTCATACTGGGGGTCCAAATTAGCTTTATAACATATGGGGGTGTCAAAATGTCACGGGTTAGGTAACACAGGATAATTGAAACCACAGGAGTCGTGTGAGGCACTAGATAGCAGTAGACAGCAAATAGCAAGTCCTGGTCCACGAAAAGATCCACAGAAGCAGATGGCATGCCATGCCATGGGAGAAGATGCAACAGTGAACAGCACTTAAGAGCACCATCCTGGAACTCTGTATGGCTGGATCCTAAGGACTACACATCCACATAATTCCACTTGCAGTCATAGCTGACTAGCAAAGCACTGCAGAACACACAGTGCACAAACCTGCCCCACGGTATCTGCAAACAATAAGCAAGCAAATGCCAGAAAAATACGCATTTTTGTCATTTTTCTATAACTAATCACAACAACAATCAGAAAGCGAACTTGATTCGATGTAAGAACGCCTAAAACACTGTAAGGAGTCGGCAATGTCGGCACAGCTCGAGCCGTAAATAGTATCTACTGGAGGGACTGTTCCATACCAATAGCTATCGTCAGTTTGGTCATCCTAAGAAATCACAGGACAAAAAATAAAGCTACACAACTTAACCCCAGTCTGTCTACAGTGGGTGCACTTCGGTACCATATTGCAGCACTAAAAGAGAATGGAGCCGTACTAACCTGGCTCAACGACCTACTGCTCGTGCGCTCACACACGCACGCACACACGCCCGCACGCACACACACACACACACACAAACACAAACACACACACATCTATTCCATTATTAAAACTTTGTTGCAACAAAGCTATGTTAAAATAGTGTCATCAGCGGTCATCCGCGGCGTGTCAATAGGGTGCCTCTCAGCACTCCACGCAACGCTGGCTCCTAGTGCTCACTCGTCTGAAAAGCACACACTGAGCTCCAAGTATGGAACACTTGTCAAAAGCAAGCAGAAGCACTGATTTGGTAACCGCATGCATAAACCTGTCAGAAAACCAACAAAAGAAAGTGACAACGTGGACGGACAAAAGACTTGCATTGTTTGGCCAATCAACTGTCTGAAAACTCTGATCAAACTTATCAAACTTAACAGGTCAGAGGCAAATACTAGATGAATCTGTTCTGACCAAAATAATTTTTCAGATTAGAAAAGCAAACCATACCTCCAGATTTTGAACGAATCCACCAGTATTTTCTGTTTCATCTGTTCCACTCGCCGAACGGCAGATCCAAACGTAGCCATTATTACCCAGTATTATGGTGGCACCACATGGTAGGCTATGAAAATGACTTTTCCTCCGCTTTATAAGTGAAGGTGACACTCGGACCAGAGTTCCCTGACCGAGCTACAACCCATACGATGCAACATTGATAGCTTGATAAACTAATGACTACAAGGGATCGAATTAGAGGGCAAAACCACAGCAGCATAATGAAACACTCGGATAAATTTTCTTCTGTTACATCCAGATTAACGTGCAATAAGAAGTGTCGAAGACTAGCAGATATCATAAGAGCTTCACGACCCAGCTCGTTGGTTCAAGTCCTACTCAATGTGACACTTTATTACCTACTGCATGCAGTGATGATGGCCGGTAAGGTTCTTCGGCTGCTATATAAATGAGGCTGCAGAATAAGAGGCAAGGCTGCTGCTGCCTGCCTGACCAGAAGCCCTTAACATTAACACAATAACACTTGTGTACACAAGGCAAGGCCACAAAGAGACAATAACAAACAGCTAGAACTACATATTGAGTGATGACGTATGATTGCAAACTGTACATACCTTGCCATATTTTAAGCTTCGCGTATGCAGTGATAAAGATCCATCAGAAAATAATGCTTGCACCTCTGCACTAATGAGATCTCCTTCTTGAAGATATTCCCTCATCATTCTCTCATCCTCTTCTGACCGCCTACGCTGAAAAATAAGATGACGACCTGGTATTTATATGACAATGCAGTGATGCATCTAATTAATAACGACCGCACCAAGGGTATGGCACTTCGATGGCTCTCAGAAAGCATGGCACCGGTGTAGGATTCGTTTCATGGTAAACACTTACAAGCCAAAACCTCGAATCTTGTGCAATCAGTCATAACAGAAATAAGAAAAATTATATAAAGTCAAAATACAAGTCAGGTTGATTTTCTAACCTATTAAGCTCTATGAATTGCAAGTCTGCCCAATAGTCAGCATGTGCCGAGTGGGGGGGGCCTTAGCACAAGGGTAGCTGTAGCCGGTAGGGGTTCGTGAAAAACTTTTAACAGCCACAGCAGGGTGCGTAAGATCGTTGTCATGCTGCCAACAGAAATTGAGCCGTGAAGAGTATAAGCAGATGGCAAGCCTATATTCTGCTCAATGTCGAAATCGACATTTTGATTAATGATTCCTTGAATCCTCAGCAGAGGCCCAACACCGGAAATTGAGAAACAAGCCCATACCATTACAATTCCACCACCGAATTGTACGTCCTTTTCAGATATACGTCAACATATATTTCATCCATTTGCCGGCAAACGTACTTCTCATTTTTGCTGCAGCAAAATCGATTGAATTTGGACTCATCAGTCAATAGCACTCAGCAACACTGGGCAGCTATATAATGCTGGGATCGGCAAGCAAACTCCAACCTTGCTTTTTTTGTGCTGCACAGTTAACAATGACTTGCATAGAAACAGTTTAGATTATGCTTGCTGATTACACCGGCAAGAATGGACTACACATTACGAAAATGGTGTGGTATAAAACACATCCCTAGGGTACTCCTTCAAGTATTCTTTAAAGGTTCACTGGATGACCATTGAAATCTATGGTCTGAAATTTCCAAGATATGGCCAAAACCACTGTAGAGCAATGCTAGTGATGCCTAGGCAAAACAATAGTCATTCAATGAGGAAATGGCCATCAGTGGTATCAACCACTGCCGAGAGATGCACAACTAGCACAGACTATCTGCTAGTTCCAGAGAAGATTGCCTCAAACTATACTGCAAAGCAAAAATGGTGATGATGGTGCATGATGATACTACCTCAATTTGGCTGCTAGGTTGGAAGAGGCAAACAATGAGCTAATATTGGTGGTTTATGAAGCCTGTTTCGGCTTCCAACAGTAAATTATTTCAAAAGGAATTTATTTGCACAGTAACTTGTGTTAAACTTGCTAAGTAATTTACTTTCAAAAACAACATTTAAACTACTATGCTGCTCACTTGCTTGGCAATGTTGAAGGTTAGAAAGAAGCACTTTATTTAACGTACAGCCACAGGTAAAAAAATGGCAAGAAAAGATCATGCAAGCCATGACCTTGTTGCATGAAATGCTTCATACGATGCTCTAATGATGGTAATCCAGCCTGAACTTTATAAGATCTCGATGGGCTAGCAAACCTATATCGATACATGGTTGGCAAATACAGTAAAACGACACGATGCTGGCACATGCACTAGGAATGCTGATTCTGCGATTTCACATACCAATTCACCACCAGGCAAGTTAACGGATGACAGCAGCAAGACAGAGTCTAACTTGGCATGCAGCTCCACCTTCCAGCGCTTCTGACCGACCTCGACGATACGGCCTACCACAACGTCGCCAACTTCACCAACATATCTAAACACGAAAACCGCATAGATACAATATCAAATGAAGACGAAGAAACGTAAGCTAGCGCCAACATTATATTTCGTGCTGTCACTCAAGAAAATTTAGAGACATTTATGCAATCAGCAACATTCAGCAGCAGGTGGAAGAAAGCAGCAAAATGATCATTGTAAATGTATTTGGGCTCTTGTGGTACTAGACCCGGTACCGAAGTACTTGGATACTATTGACCAAATATTTCATGCAGTCCCCATCTGGCAAATAGCTCAACGGGTACATCTATGCCGAAATACTCGAACACAAACAAAGAGTCTTAAAAAACGGTCAGCTGATAAGTTTTGTTTAAAGCCTCTGGATCTCAGCCAGCTTTTAGACCTAAGGTAGAAATGGTAGCATTGATAAGGCCCATTGTATTAAAAAACCCAAAATACAGTAAAGCTGTTTGCTAGTGCAAATGCTGAATCGAATTGCTTGGACAAAGATATTTGCACCCTCGCCCTGACAGCCCATGGCTTACCTCAGACATTAAACTACTAGATTTACTAAGTGTAAGCTTAAGAAAGCCGTTAAAAGGTCAGGATTGACTGCCCATCGTCAGGCATACGAAGACTACTGTTGATCATACCAGTCAATTCTATCAAATGCCAAATACAGCTTCTACAAAAATGTTGTTGAATCATACATGCACAATCCAAAACTGCTGATGTCTATAGTGAGCCGTGATGGCGTACTAGGTAAGGCGGTTGCTTTTCACGACCTAGGTTCCGATGTCGTGGGTTCGAATCTTGCGGTGGGCGATCCTTTATCGCCACTGCAAGCGGTAGTGATAGCCGTAAAGGCTCTTCTGTCGCTACACAAAAGAAGCTGTTAAATCAGCTAGTCTTTAATGCTTTAAATTTTAACCCTATCCTTAACGATTTTCAGGTTAGCTCCTTACCAAGTGATCCTTGAGGTGACCTAGCTGATTGCTTCTCTAGCTTCATTTTTGGCAAGATAGACCAGAGAGTCCATCTAAGGTTGCAGCATCCAGTCTATACTCATGTCCCTTAATTACATCAACACAGGAATCCTGTCCGTCAATTGCGTGTACCACCTCGATGTCTACATTGCAGGAGGTCTCGAGTAACCTCATCCTGAAATTTATCTCAGTCAAAGAAGACCCCTAGTCGTCCAGACCGTACTCCCTGCACCTTTCAAAAAGGCTGTTGTTAGGCCACCAATTAAGAAAGCAACGCTAGATCAAAAGGATTTGAGTAGCCTACAGCAGCTCTTATGAACGCTTAGAACGAGTTGTGTTGGCCATCGGCACTCGTATATTGAGACCTCAAACTCAGCAAGTTCAGGTCAAGGTTTAGAGCTAATTACTCCACAGTCAGGATTGCTTAGGGTGCAATGTCTTTCTGCTTGTTTTGCTTGATCTTTTGCCAGCATTTGATACTATCTATCACAACGTCCTTCTTAAGCATCTAGCATCTCGCTTAGGTATCACTGGTACTGCACTGCAATGGTTCAGGTCCTATCTCAGTAGGAGACACCAGAGTATTGACATGACAAAGATCATCCGAAGAACCACAAGTATGGTATCCGAAGAACCACACCTCAGGGCTCAGTACTTGGTCCGCTTATTTTCACAGTTTATACTCTCCCTCTTGCCGATGTCATCGCCAAGCACAATCTAGGCTTTCACTTCAATGCAGATGACACTCAAGTGGTACCTTTGCTTTGATCCCTCCCAGCCCTTGAGCACGTCAAATTCTCTGCACACCCTTGCCTCATGTATTGAAGACATCCGCACATGGATGGCAGCAAACGCTCTTAAATTAAAGGGTGACAAAACCAACTTACTGTTATAGACAAACCAAGCGTGATCCGGAAATTGGAAAAGCTAACGCACAAAATCAGCTCCTCCAGCACATCTCTGAATCTGCACGAAATCTAGGTGTCCTGTTCCAAACTGACGTTTCATAAGACGACCACACCAGCTCCACAGTCAAGTCTGCCTTCTTTCAGCCACATAGAATTACTAAAATTCGGGCTTGCTTTAACGGGGATGCTACCCCCAAATTGATCCATGCATTTGTGACATCCCGTCTTGACTTCTGTAAGTCACTGCTTGCTGGCCTCCCGGAGTGTGCAATCAGGTGCTTACAGTTGGAGCCAAACTGCAGCTAGGCTCATGTGTCGTGAGCAGCGTAATTGCGACATCACACCACCTGCACTGGCCCCCAATGAAGCCCCCCCCCCCAATTAGGCAGGGTCGATTTCAAGGTTTTGTCACTCACTTTTAAGCCCCTTCCTTCTCTGTGTCCAGCCTACCTTTCAGTACTCCCCCACCACGTGAAGAATCGTACAACCTGCTGTTGTGTCTCGAATTATTTAGCCATACCTTGCACGAACCTCAAAACTATAGTAGAACATGCTTTTAAGTTCCTATGCTCCCAAAGCCTGGAACTTACTTCCGACATATGTCACCCACCACAAGGTCCCCTGACATGATGAAATTTAAAAAGAAGTTCCAATGCACCTGTTTATTAGAGCATTTGGTGGGTCTTTGGTGATTCCTTCTTCGTGTGAATGTACCTGTTTCCACTATGCCAGTTGCTTTCGGATGCTACCACAAATAATTTGGTAATGCTTTCTGTACAGCATCTGTAAAGTGCCTAGAAAGAGATTCACTTCTCTGAGGATGCAATATAGATGTATTCATATTACAAGTATTCACACACCCAGGAGAGGCCATATTCAGATGCCGTTGGGGCCATAAGCAGCTTAAAGGCTAAGAAGTTATGTCCTTAGCAACAGAAATGTCGACAAGCTCTGTGTGGAGACATGTAGGCATGGTTAAGATAAGACATATTGGTAAAAAAATGGAAACAATCAATTTCAGGGCATACATTCGCCATTTTAAAAGTCTTGGTGCCTTTTTAGGATCAAGCTTTCAAGATTAGCATGCATCTTTCTATAGTACAAGAAAGAGGCAGTGCGTGTGTGCATCCATGTGCTCGAGTGCTTACGAACTTTCGGCCTGTTTTTTCTCTCCTTTTTGGTCAATCGAGTGGGAACCGGTGTTGCTACAATATACTGCCAGCTAACGAGCAAAGCGAATTATGCTCACGGTATTCTGCTTGCCTTTCACATTAATGGTGTGAATATACTTGGAATATGGAAATGTTGTGTCAGATTTGATCTGGCTAATGTAATGTAATGTATCTTCGTCAGTAACTCCACAAAGTCATAAAGACCATGTGGGTGTTACACAGGAGAGTTTTGTATAGCGCACTCACAGCCTAAGCGGCTTTCGGTACTCATTCGGTAGCCAACAGACTTCGTCTCACGCAACAAAGAGAAAGTGGGAAGCATAGCAGAGTAAGGAGAGCAGTTGAGGTAGTGAGTAGCATGGAAGTAGCAGCTCAGGACCGCTGAAAAAGACAAGCCACAGTCGGCAGTTGGAGAAAAAGGAAAGGTTCCATGGCAAACAGAAACTGCATCTGGACCCTGAGCAACATTCGAGAAGCAATGTTCATCTGCTGAAGATAGCTGCACTCAGCTCTAGGAAGACCAGCTGAGCCAGCTAGTGGAATCACTAGACACCGTTTTTAACGGGCGACTTTTAGAATAGAAATTTTCTGATAGACAGCCAAGAAGTGCCTCGGAGAAGCAGCAAAGCTGAAAGGCTCATTTCGGCCAAATACCAAGCTCACTGGACTCGAAGATTGGTGCATATTGATATATTTGCTTATTAAAATAAGTCTTATGGTACACACAAAAGTAAATTCCAATTCTTTGGTAGCAAACGTTTGGTTTAGGTAAGTTAAGTAAAAAGTGAGGATTGTAGAGATGAGCCTACAGCAAGCTGTCAAATGTCAGTGGAAGGACCATGGTTTGGAGCTCATTTTCAGGTGCAGGTTTTGGAGAACGGCATCAGTTTCCTGACTTTATATGCCACATGGTTTATATCACAAGGCTGCAAAACATTGCCATTCCGTGCACTCGACGATTGGTGGGCGACGGGTCTATTTATCAGCAGGTTTTTGAGCCAGTTGTCTGGCATAATTCAGGCCTGTGTATAAAAACTTATGGCCTTTGGTGCCTACTAACAGTATTTACAGAACAGCAATTTGAACATTTACCGTTAATAATAAGAAGGTGCTAGTCCACATTACCAAGTACATGTGAAAAGAGGCATGTGACATAAAACAGATGGTGCAAACTGGAGCCAGCTCAAACTGGAGACTGTAATCAGAAGAAATAGGACATTTTCAAACCAGAGCCTCGTGAAACCTGGGAGCAGAAGTGCAGTGAAAAGCGGTCAAGCCACACCAACACTACATGCATTTGATTGAGCATGGGTAAGACTGCATCTCATCTGTTCTTAGTTAATACAAGGTTAAGAAGATCGACAATGGACAAATTCTTCTTCCCCGAAAACATTTTCTTAGATCTACACGTCAAAGCACATACAAAATAAATGCCAACTACATTTATCATCACAGATTAGTCAATGCATACTCACAGGGTACTATTTTTTTTAGAAATAAGTTTCCAATAAATAGCATTATTGACGAAAAAGTAGTAAATAGATTAGAAAGGTAAATCCTGGACACCATTTTAAGGCTTAGTAGTTGGAACCTCAGTCCAAATAGAGCATTTTTCCATAATTGGTGCAGGAGCAGACTGACTATGCAAGTGGCCGATTGGAGGACCCGATAAGCACAAAAGCCTTTTGCTCCCGAGTCAATCGAAACACGTCGTAGATAATAATATAATAATAATAATAATGTACTTGATAAAGCGCCCTCAGAGAACTTAATCTCTTTCTAGGCGCTTAACATTTGCTGCAAAGGGAAATGCAATTGAATGGTAAGTAAAATCATGCTTGAAAAATAAACACGATGAATAACATGGTTAGGGGTGACATGCACAGGGTCAGCATGCAAATGTGGTTAGTGGCAGCATGCAGTGTCAACACGCATAAGCACGTGAAGCACGAATCACAGGGACCCACTAAATGCCGTCCTAAATAGGTGTTTTTAGGTTCCTTTTAAATGTGGTCAGGTCAGGGGATGTTCTGACGCAGGTCGGGAGGGAGTTCCAGGATTTGGGAGCATACGAACTAAATGCACGGTCTCCAAAAGATTTAAGGTTTGTACGAGGTATTTCTAGACTGTTAGATTCCGAAAAGCGGGTGGTACGATGCTTGGCCTGATGGGGGAGTATGTCGGAGAGATAGGCTGGAGCCATAGAATGAAGGGACCTAAAAGTGAGCGACAAAACCTTGAAGTCAATCCGTTGCTTGACTGGTAGCCAGTGCAGGTCGGCGAGAAGTGGAGTAATGTGGCAACTGCGACGCTCACGACAGACAAGCCTAGCTGCCGAGTTTCGCACCAGCTGCAATCGCCTGATCGCACATGCTGGTAGGCCAGTAAGCAGTGAGTTGCAGAAGTCGAGTAGATCATTTTACACAGGAGTGGTTCAACACAGTAGTTGCACCAATGCCCTAAGGTGGCAGCTGGAGAAGGGGTTGCTGAATATCTGGATTACCATCGAAACATGAAATTACCACAAGAACAGCACAGCTGAGCAGCTCACGAAATCTGTATATGCACCACCAGGCAACCAACGTCGACATAATTAGGAATAATTAAGATAATAACCAAGGTCAGCTCCTTGTTTCCCAACTGCGCAATTGTAGTATCATGCAGACAACTGCAAAAACCACGGTATAAACGTCAACCAAGAAAGAAAACAAAACACATCCAAACCTGCACTTTGGCGGACGGACCGAGATAAGCTTGTTGACTGTTTCGACACTACCAGCTACGGATGATATAAGTTTCTCTCCCTCCATAAAAGTGCCATGACCTCTGAAAGAAAAGGTAAGAAGTCTGAAACTACGATGCCACCCACATTTTGCAATATTACAGACATGTTTAGGAAAAAAGTGACTTGCAAAATGACATTTAGCAAGGAACACCAGCTCGAAAACATGTGCATGACTGCAGGGAAAAACATCTCCAAACCAAACATCTCAGGATTCAGTCAAAGTTGAAGGATGAATCCCTCAAAAAACCTGCTGGACTGTTACCAGGCGGCAATAGTCATGCAATATGCTTAATCTGCTACCTTAAATGCAGCTTTGCATGTTAAATGTATAGCAGTCTTTTATGAGTTTTCACTTGTCTTTGGCAACCTTCAATGGTCACATGTGCTGGTCAGATACTATTCAGCCTCTAGTTAGACTCGGTGTAAATAAAAGCCAAACCAATACTCTCCGAGAACCTTGGCTACTTCAGCGATTTGGTGCAAGCCCAGGTAGTGATTGATGGACAACTAGCTGTGAGTTTACTACAACCGTTGATAGGCTGATTATCTCTCTCATGTACTGCTCACCAGCCCTCCAATAATAGCAAATAAGCAAGACAAATCATGCATTGTACAGACGAATCAGTTAACTACTCAGACTAAATATGCCCATTATGTTTCACGTTTTAGTTTCTAACCGATCGCAATTAGTTGTTGTGTGCTATATATCGTTTAACCGATCGCAATTAGTTGTTGTGTGCTATATATTCTTACTTCAAACCTGCAAATTTATTATTCTTAATTATTATTCCTTTGTTGGCCTCTGGGCATTAATTGTATAATAAACCACATATCTATTTAACATACTGACTACTGTGGGGCTTCTAATCGGCAATCCAGCTCAAGGAAACGCGATATAATTACAATCTTAACATTATGTAACAGTAGCATACAAGAAATTAATGCAGTCAGAAAGAATCAAAGCTTGCAAAGATGGCTGCTTGTTCAATTCAAGTTGCAGTCATTCTTTGTTAGGACTAAGCTAGTCAAAATCAAGCTAAGCATCACGTTGGCACAGGCACCTATGGCAGGAACTGCACCACCAATTCCTTTGCAGCAAATCTAAAGTGGCTAGAAAGAGACGAGTTCTCTGAGGGCGCTATAACAAATGTATTATTATCCTTATTATTCTTATTATAAAAGTCGATTCGTGCTAACGTCTACTTTATCGTGTACTATGAACAGAAGGCTGCCTCCTTGAGAAAGTCGCACAGAACAACTCTGCTCTGAAGGTCACCCACTAGCAGAGATTTAGGTCTTTTTGTGGTCAAGTATCCCAGGGACCACTAGCTGAGGGGAGATCCAATCCTACACAATCATCCCACTAAACCCAAGCACTGCTTAGGAGAAATCATGTCTGGGTTGATAGCTGGGTCGAATTCCCTTAGGGTTCTGTACATGCAGGAATTTACCTTTTGAAAATATTATTGCATGTGCAGTGAAACGTCATTAGGAATTGCATGAGCCGCCGGTGATTGCATGGGGTGCCAGTGAAAAGGCACAATTGTTAGACCGCACCCTGGCCCTTTCAGTTGTAATCTTGTTGCACGATTTAGTTTTCAACTTCGTGTGGCAGCAGACTCTAGAGGAGAAAGAATTATCCTGAAGTACAACCACTATAGCAAAACGGCAGAAAATACGAGAAATTGCTTACATGTATTTAAGCATATCCAACTATGTCCCTTCAAGGCACTTCGCACTTGTAACCCAAAACTGCACCCTGCTATGAGATATGGGCAATGTAGATTTTGGATTCTGGACCACAGAGTGCATTGTGCATGACTTTTTTCTGCAGACAACAGGCGCTCTCTGACCACAAGATAAGAGTATCAATTTTAGAAAATCCAATTTCTAACGTCAAGGCCGACTCGACCGTTGTGTTTGGCTCCTGCAACGGGCAATTCTTAAATGGCTATTGAAAGCGCTAGATATTACGCTTAGGGAGTCTGCAATATAAATGTGGCCATTTCATCCACCAAACTTTATTTTATACAGATAGTGTGCTGAAGATCAAGTACCCAAAATCGCTCTCTAATGCAATTATTCCAAATGAACTTTGGAGGCCAGCTAACATCACATTTCATTTGGTCTCTACATATATACTAAGGATGCTTAAGGTGCTATAAAAATGAATTGTATATATATATATATATACAATTCATTTTTATAGCACCTTAAGTTAAATTAATCAATATCCAGACGCATCGAATACGCCGCAGGGCAAGAGCCCACGACGTCGGTCGTCAAAGGCTCACCCCTGGGCCGATCCATGCCTAAAAATCAATCGCGACTCATATTAAATGATATCGTACCTCATGTATCCTGTGTCCGAAGTAATAACATCTCCGGGGTTCACCTGGCGACGCACACCCGGTTGAGTACAGGAAAATTTCGATAGCCGGCTCACTGCTAGGCGCACGTCTACCGACATGCTGTACAGCTGTAATGCCAGCGGAAATCTTACTTGTGCCGAGCCAATGATAGACACCTATTTTGTAAATGTTATGCATTAAAATATAATTTATATTTTGTGAATTATTTTTTCCATAAAAATAAGAATTTTCTCAACTACGTTATTAACTTTACTTCGGCACTCTGCATTTACGAATAGTCTCGATCATTCAGAGCTCCGTGGTACATCTATACAAGCTGCGACATCGTTTCACAACAGCGAACCCGTTCACTCCCCTTCTTGTCCACGGCGTGAGACCAGTTCGTGCCGGCGAATGTTCTGACCGGTTGACGCGACGGCGAATATCTACTTACAGCTATGCAACGAACCGTGAGCCAGCATATTTTATTTTCTGTATACTCTATATTTTTGTATCGCAGTTTCAATCAAAGTAGTGGCCATTTCAACCACTGAAGGAGCTGCCCTCCGGTAGCCGCCCAGCTGAAAGCCAGCCCAGCTTCTGTTGCATTTACTCGCCTATGTGTAACTTGCACTCGCGAAAATGTGACTGCGCTCAGCGTGCATACCGTGACATGGTACTGAACCGCTTAGTAGTTTATCGATTATCCGTGCGTGCTATCCAGCGGCTTCCCCTTTGGCTACTCCCACTTTCACCCTAAGCCCCAAAGACAAAATAATAAACTTAGGAAATAAACCCTGGTTAAGCAAAAACTACTGTAAGCGATGTGATTACCTCAAGATTATTGGGGGCACAATTCCACATCATGTACTTGCCTTAAGCTAGCCTTGCCGTGCATGGCTACCTAGCTGCGATAGTTTGACGATCGCTGGTGTGAGCGGTGTCGTTAATCAACTAACCACTGCCCACGTTCGTCTGATCAACATTCTTTGGATCAGTAAGCACTGACCCGCTATGATTGGCTTATTTTTTCATGACTTTGTAAGCAAGTGGTTGGCTTATTTTTTCATGACTTTGTAAGCAAGTAGTTAGATTGATGCCTAGGTATTTACACTTAATGCTGCTACAAACGTGGTGTGCGGCTTCCACGTCCGGTCAGGACTAGGTCGCGAACACCGCACGCTCGTAACGGTGCTAGTCTCAGCCGACACGCGACGAATAGCAGTGACGCTTGAAACCTTGTAGCACGGCTAGTTATTTGTAGGTGCACGAATGTTTGAAGGTACGCCAACAGTAGCAGAAACACGGCATCAACGACGAGCTATCATACCTTAGCATATCAAGTCCGTATCTGTACCGAAAGCCGCTTAGGCTGTGAGTGCGCTATACAAAACTCTCCTGCGTAACACCCACATGGTCTTTATAACTTTGTGGAGTTACTGATGGAGATACATTATATTACATCCATAATGCAGACAAGTCTATTTAACACCAGCAGACGGTTATAGGCATTCAACAGCGGCCACGACGTACACCAGCGGCTGTGTGGCCTAGAGCTCACATCAGCTCCATTGCCAATATCTCGAGTTGCGAATCCTCTCCCACGATCTCGGAGCACCGGCCTTTTATGCTGCCTCAGTGATAAACCATAATATCATAATTTCGAATAATAGCTAACCGCCATAATGCGGTTGCTTTAGCTCGAGCTGCTGTTACTGCACTCAAGTAACTCTAGCATAAGTGTCTGAAGTCTGCCCCACTGTCTTTGGATGCCCATAGTGCAGCCAGGCCCATTCTATAGCCGTTCACCGCCCCACTTAGTATGCTGCTTACTTCGGAGTGGCTTGATAACCCTTCTATGGTCTCTCGGCATCAGTGCAGGTCCTGGTATTGTTGTGTGCCGGACCCCTAGTATAGTGGTGTCACCGTAGAGGCAGGCACAATGTGGATTCGGCATCAGTATTTATTAGTGTGTCATTCGACCTCAATCCGACTGATTGCCTCTACGGTATAGGTCAACTGATTGAAAGCTTCATTTAGTTAATTGTAAAACACCCTTGGGTGGCTATTGCTCTTGCTTCATGTGGGTAACATAAAATTGTGTGCTGCAGGACTCGAACTGAGATCGTGAAGTGCAAGCACGGAACCCTAGGCTTAGATTATGCGGCAGTGTCTGTTTCTCTCCCACTAACTCTTACGTTTCCTTTCTCTCTCTCTCTCTCTCTCTCTCTCTCTCTCTCTCTCTCTCTCTCTCTCTCTCTCTCTCTCTCTCTCCCTCCCTCCCTCCCTCCCTCCCTCCCTCCCTCCCTCCCTCCCCCCTCCCTCCCTCCCTCCCTCCCTCCCTCCCTCCCTCCCTCCCTCCCTCCCTCCCTCCCTCCCTCCCTCCCTCCCTCCCTCCCTCCCTCCCTCCCTCCCTCCCTCCCTCCCTCCCTCCCTCCCTCCCCTCCCCCTCCCCCCTCCCCCCCCCCCCTCCCTCCCTCCCTCCCTCCCTCCTCCCTCTCTCTCCTCCCTCCTCCCTCCCCTCTCTCTCTCTCTCTCTCTCTCTCTCTCTTCTCTCTCTCTCTCTCTCTCCCTCCTTCTCTCTCTCTCTCTCTCCCATTCTCTGTCTCTTCCTCTCTCCCTTCCTTCTCTCTCTCTCTCTCTCTCTCTCTCTCTCTCACTGTGCTCTTGCTCTCTCGTGCTGTCAGTCGCGCTGTCACTTTACGCAACGACAACTACTCTTCTACTGCCAACTATGGCACATCCTTTTCAGCGGTCCTGAGCTGCTACTTCTATGCGACTCACTACCTCAACTGCTCTCCTTACTCTGCTATGCTTCCCACTTTCTCTTTGTTGCGTGAGACGAAGTCTGTTGGCTACCGAATGCGTACCGAAAGCTGCTTAGGCTGTGAGTGCGCTATACAAAACTCTCCTGTGTAACACCCACATGGTCTTTATGACTTTGTGGAGTTACAGACGGAGAAACATACATACATACACTTTCTCTCCATGATGATGTAAGGTGTTGACATGAGGGCCTATTTTTCACACTGACGCGATAACTGGTAATCTGGTGTATGTAGCAACCAATTAATAATGGGTAGCAGCCGGATGGCAACTGGCAACTTGTCTCGATCTCGGTTCATGCATGCCGCATGCAATTGCTACACTCTGCCTCCATCAGTGTGCCAACTCGGCATGGATCTGTTTCCAGCCCTTGGCAGACGACCCCCTATTTCCTCCTTGTCTGTCGGTCTGGTACTTTCAATTTAAGCCGTAGCATGCTGTTTGAAGTGCAGCTCAGCGGCAGCAGGTGGGTGGATCGTTTGTGTGCTGGCTTAAATGCCTAGTGCTTTGGCGCCTGCTCTTGCCACATCAGGCAGCGAGCGCTAGATCCAGGTTTCGTTTGTCGACCTTGCTATTTCATAGTGGTCGGCCGGCGGTGGCGTGTGAGGGCTTCGGTGGCTCAGGCGCTCCTCTATGCAATCCTGCACCCTGCTAGCAGCAGAGCATCTGCTCAACGACGGTGGTTGGTGGCGGTGAGCAATAGTTCCTGTCGTCTTCCTTATCCGCTTGCAGGCAGCTGTGGGGTGTGCAGCGGCCATCACCAGAAAACGCTGCCTGAACTTGCCCGTGCCGTGCCGCAGCAGCCCACCGTGGAAGCCGGTGCGAGACGTCCTTTGCAGTCCTCCTTCTCCACCAGCATGTCAGAGGATGTCGCTACATGTGGCTGCTCGCGTCCAGCCTGAGTGCTTGCCAGTGCGAAGCCTGCCGCAGAGGAGCGAGCGGCCACTGCCGGTGTGCCGCAAGGACGCCGAGTGGGAGCACCTGCCCGTGACGATATTCAAGTGGATCAGGAAGGACTGCATGTGCCCTGTGACGCCCGACGCCGCTGACATTTACCTGGCAAACACTGCAGCTGGCGCAGAGCGGCAGCCACCTGAGTCGGTGCTCGGCTATGACGATCTGGTTGCGACCGAAAGTGTCGATGTCATACAGAACCTTGGCTGTGCTAGCAGCGTTGACTGCCGGCCGGCCGAGTTGCTGCCCAGCGACGGTGACTGCTCCGGAATGGTGTCCGCCGAGAGAGTCCACGTCACCATCGTCAGGAGATTGCTGCACCGGGTGAGCTGAGGCCAGCTGTGGCAGGTGGTGTCTGTTCGCCCAACCCATCACATGTGTGGTCTGCGCGGTCGCTTGAGCCTGTGCGCTTTCTTTTGCATGCTGGTGTTGTATCTTTTATCGACCTAGCAATTGCTTTCTTCAGTATGCCAGTAGGTACTTCCGACTAGTTTGTGGTGTATTGCAATGTGACAAGGTTCCTGATCGCCGAGCCTAAGCTATACTACACTTGCGCTGCTGGGTTTACGTGTGTATTACCTTCGGTCTACCTGGATCCTAGCCCAGGCTTGGTAAAGCTCTTGCACTTCATGACCTAGGTCGTTGGTTAAAGTGCTAGATTAAGGAGCTCAGTGTTGCCCGCTCCAAGAGGCATCATAGCTACCAAAGCTCTTACAATCAGTCTGTGCAATCGAAGCTGTTTAATCTGCCATCCTATACTTCACTGTGGCATGCATCGCAGGTAGAATGGGTGATAGCTACTCTTGGGCTTTCCTCAATATGGCACAATTTTGCTACTGGGTCCTAGCACGCAATTTCCGATCGGATCATTCGCTAGCAGACAATTCAGTATCGCTCTTTGCATGTGGAATTGAAGTCGCCAAGGCAACTCATCCACGTTAGACAGAATTGAAATTGCTTAGTGAGCCGCATGTTCTCTTGACTTTAGCACTGATTGTACTATTCAGTTGAAATAGCATTGTTGCCATCTGTTTGGCGATTCTTATGTCTAAGAGGCTATGCAGGGAAGCAGTCTTATAGTTGCTCATTCGGTGTTGTGCATATCGAGATCTGTAACCACAGCACCGATCGCTGCTGCTGGCTTTGCAGTGCGCCTGCTGGCGCCAGGGTTGAACATTGACACAGCTTCTTCTAGGGAATCGGCCATTTGTATTGTCCTCGTGACCACCATGCCAGCTTAGTTGCTTGGTGTCAATTGGCCAGACGAAATGCTAAGCTCGAGATTTTAGCTCTGCTCGTAGTGCATACTTCTCGAACAGCTATTTTCATTCTGCTGCCGATCCACCTGTCAAGCCACAGTCCTGCTAGTTGGTTTGAGGTGCTATTGCATCAGTGCTCGTGGTGGGAGCCTACCTAACCATTGTACCTGAGAGAATGTTCCTGCTTAATGCCTTCCTGTTCCTGCCTGCTAAGCACACTCTGAAATCCTTGAACAATTGAGAAAACAACCGGTCAGGCAAACGAAGCACTGGGGTGGTTTAGTCTTAATCTTAATCTTGCCGGATCGTGTTTAATCCATGTCGTGTGGTTGTCACGTCTCATCTAGCAGACCAGTCACCTTTGGAGTTATGCAATTGTGTGTTCTCGGTCCTTAAATGTTATCCATTGATACCGAACCTTTCGGTGAAGTGACTCATGCCAATAGGGTCGGCTATCACTTCTATGCTGATGATATTCAGCTTATTTGTAGTTGTAACCGTCGAAATCTGCTTTAGCAGCTGATAAATTGAAGGCTTGCCTAAATGTTTGCTGACATATTCGATCCTGGATGTCTGCCAATTTCCTTTAACTTATTGACGATATAACCGAACTGCTACTCATAGGACACCCGAAGCTGTACTAGTAGACTTAACTCTTCTTATTTGTGATGCTGTAGTGCTTCCATCACATTGTGCTCCGAATTTAGGTATCCTCCTTAATCCTTCAAATAACTGCTTACAGTTTGACAGCTTCATTAAGAAGGCTGTATCAACCACTGGCCAAGGGTTCGATATCTGTCTAAAAATAGGGAATGTTGCTGGTAGCATGCTGAAAATCCAACTAGCTCCCTGGGTCTGTCTAGGCTTGACTATCCCAATTTCGGTTTGGCTGGGCTACTGAAAATGCCACTAAGCCTCTGCTGCTGGTGATGAATATAGCTCCAAGTCTAGTCAACAAATCCTAGAGGTTCCGTCACTTGTCTTCATTTCGGAAGGAGCCGCAATGGCTCAAAGTTAATCACTAGATACAGAGTAAACAAGGCCTGCCATGGCTTGCTTCCTGTATACCTTGCTAAACTGCTGTACTAGTTTCAGCCTTGTTTTGCCGTCATCTCCTCTTTTGACCATAAGTTATTCAGGTCTTTGACAGTGGAACTCATTTCCACAATTTTTAGGCAACAACATTTACTGCTGCTGCCGACTGTGGCACATTTGTGGCACATTGACACATCCTTTCTGTTAGTTCTGGGCTGCTACTTCCATGCTACTTACTTCCTCGAATGATCTCCTGACTCGGTTGTAATTGTCACTTTCTATCTGCTGCGCGATATGAAGTCTGTTGGCTACCATATGGGCACCGTAAGCTGCATATGCTTTAAGTGGTCTATAGAAAACTTTTTTCGTCAAACACACAGTCTTTGTGGAGTTGCCGACAAGAGATGCATCACATTACTTTACCTAGGCAGCTGCTAGAACGTTGCCATTGTGTTCCAAATTGTGTGCTGTTTAGTTGCAAGCTATGGCAACTGGCAATAGTCGGGTTATATCTGCTGCTATCCACTATGTAAACAAAATCGTGATGCTTTAACATGTGTGCACTAGTGGGAGGAGGTGCACACACGCTGCATGGCTTTCTTGAGCTTTGAATGTTCATGCATCAACAAAAGCCACTGCCGGCAGTAACTCTTTGTCAGAAAGCTGCAGCTGTGTTTGATTCTTAGGGCAGGGATGTGTGCCAAAGCACATCTAGAGGTCCCCTGACTAAGAAGCCTCATACTAACTCAATAACTCCTAGTAAACTATGTTCTGTGGGCTCGGTTCGAACCTATGAAGTAAGCAGTGGTCCTCCTTGCCTGCCTACTGAAATCAAAACCCTTGTCATAAACAATTAACCTCTGCCTAATAGATTTGAATTCCATCGTCGATCAGGTGTGGATCTTAGCTGATCACCTTCGGATATGTAAGTTCTACAATCCTTGTCAATGCCATGCTTAAGCAAATTTTATCAGCATTTGAATGTTGCAGTGATGCCGGCATTAAGCGGATGAAGGTTTGCTGTTGCATTAGGTGGTGATGTTAGGGCGGCTACTTTTTCAAAATAACTCTTCAAGTTGCTTGTTTGGCGAACTGCTGTGTAAAACCAGTGATCCATCCGAGATTATCAATCTCTCTATCTAGTGGCTTAACCAGGATTTTCAGGTAGATGGGGCAAGCCCTGCCAACCATTATAAACACTGGTAATCGCCGGTCTTTAATTCGATTTGTGAGTGGCAGCTGCTCATAGATTGAAAGTATGTGGTGATCTCGTTATTTACATTCATTGCTTTTCTTTTCCTCAACATACAATATCCGTCTAAAATATCGGTCTTACCCTAGAGGTCTAAGGGCTCACACTTTTCGACCTAGGTGGCAGGTTTTGAGTTCTGCAGTGGGCAGTCCCTTCTGTCGATATATAAATGAGGCTGTTTAATCAGCTGGTCATGACTTGCCTCTGGGTCTCAGCCCAGTCGTAAGGTTCTGGCTCTTCACAGCCCAGGTCGTGGGTTCGAGTCCTGCTTCAGGCAATCTTGTATTGCCCACTGCAAGTAGGACTGACAGTCGCTAAGGCTGTTTGATTCGCTATACTTTACTGTACTTTTCGTTTACTTTTGCTTTGGCATAGCATCGTTGAGGTAGTCTGCGCCCATAGTTGTTCGTAGGCCTGTCTTGATAAGCTTGAATCGATACGTTCGACCTTGCTTTTGACACTGGAAGTGTCAGAATAAGTTATACCATCTTGTACAGTGGGTCGTTGCCAACCAATGTTGCCTGACTCAGCCATGACTGCAAGCACGAGAAGTGTCCTGAAGCTCTTTAGTGCCGAGTCTGAATCTATTTCCCGACACAAGTTATGAAGCTGCTTTCTTAAGAGGATTGGCTTGACATCTGCAAAGTAAATCTTTTTTTAATCGGTTCCAAGCTCTACAAGATTGTCGACTTTGTATGCAGAGAACTGTTGAAGAGGGGAAATGCACGCAGCCAGGCGAAGCATGTCCATCGATTGACTCCTTGTCAAATCGAAAGTCTAATTCTGACCATCAAGTCAATTGCCATATATGATATGGCGACACAAAGAAGTGTGTGGCAATTCGTTTGCTCATATTATACCGGTCAACATTGCTATCGTTACTAACTTAAAAGGCCCTAATGTCTGGTATCTAGGTTTGCTGAACACGAATATAACCGTAAAGAGTTTTTATCGGCTCTCATTTTGAAGATATTTCATATAGTTTACTTTCTGTTTCATCGTGTAAATTTATCCAGTAGGACTGCAACGACATCTTAGATAAGCCTAGACTGGTGTACTATTGCATCGCATTGCACAATACCGTCCTGCACAAATCATCCAGAGTTGATTGCATCATTTTCTGATGTAATGTAATACCACTGCCAGGTGACTGCTGCAGTAATCTGCCGTCGGCCGCGATGGCACACTAGGTAAGGTGGTTGCTTTCGACCTAGCTCCCGAGGTCGTGGGTTCGAATCCTGCAGTGTGCAATCCTCTATTGCCACTGCAAGCGGTGGTGATAGCCGTAAAGGCTCTTCTGTTGCTATACAAAAGGAGGCTGTTAAATCAGCTAGTATTTTTTTTTAATGTGTCCTCATAAACCCCAGTCGGAAAGGGTGAGCATTTAAAATATTTCAGACTTCGTACGATACAGTTTAAGCTACTGTTACATGAAACTGTTATTATTTTATCCATTGAGGTACAAAACAGAACAATAGTGCCTCGAAAGTGTGTTTATAGCGTGAACAAGTTTTGCTGCCTACCATAATAAAAGTATCACTTCTCAAATGAAGAAGGCGTGTCAACTTTACTTCGGATGCAAGGTCGGTGACCAAGACCAGCCTTTAGGCCCGGTATATATGCTGTGCTACATGTACAGCACAGCTTTCACAGTGGTTGAATGGCAAAAGACCATCCATGCCGTTTGCAGTCTACATAGTGTGGAGAGATCCAAGCAACCCTGTCAATGACTGTTATGTCTACTCGGGTTCTTCCTCTTGCCGGTGGAATAACGAAGCAAAAGAAGTGTAGAATAGCCTACCAATACATTCCGGCTGCATTGCGACCAGTTCCATATGGTGAGGGACTTCCTAATCTGGAATCTCCAGCAGAATATTCTCTTGATTCATCTGATGAGGACAAGGGTGAGCCGACATGTTCTTCTCCAAGTACGTCAGCATGTAGTGATCCTGATTTCCACTGTAGTGCATCATCAGCCCCACACTGGATAATTCAGGAAAAACTAAATGACCTGGTTCGTGATTGGGACATCCAAGAATAGGGCAGACTTGCTAGGATCAAGACTCCAACAATGGAATCTTCTCGAAGACGTCGCAATTACTTTATATCGACAGTGCCACCAGTTCTTGAAGCCTTTCTTCAGAAAGGAAAGTAATCTGGTATTCTGTTCCGATATAGAGGGCCTCATGAATGCCTTACAAATCACTCATGACCCACAAGAATTCAGACTATTTGTAGACTCTTCGAAACTGTCTTAAAGTTGCACTTGTGTACGATGGAACCGGTCTTCCATCCATTCCAATAGCGCTGTCCACCTGAAAGAGACATGCAATAACTTTAGGCAGCTACTGAATTCCATTGAGTATAACAAGTAGAGCTAGCACTTCTGTGGTGATTTGAAGGTAGTTGACCTTTTAATCGTGCTGCAGCAGGGATATGCAAAATACAAAAAAGTACAGCCAATTTTGCAATTTGACTATCATATCCGTGTTGAGCACTAAAAAGTTGATAAGAAATTACTTACTAATAATAATAATAATAATAATATTGCACTTTATAAAGCGCCCTCAGAGAACTTAATCTCTTTCTAGGCGCTTTACATTTGCTGCAAAGTGATATGCAAGTAAAATCATGCTTGAAAAACAAACAAAATGAATAATATGGTTAGGGGTGACATGCACAGGGTCAGCATGCAAATGTGGTTAGTGGCAGCATGCACAGTGTCAGCACGCATAAGCACATCAAGGACGAATCACAGGGACCCACTAAATGCTGTCCTAAATAGGTGTGTTTTTAAGTTTCTTTTAAATGTGGTCAGGTCATGGGATGTTCTGACGCAGGGCGGAAGGGAGTTCCAGGCTTTGGGAGCATACGAGCTGAATGCCCGGTCTCCAAAGGATTTAAGGTTTGTACGAGGTATTTCCAGACTGTTGGATTCCGAAAAGCGGGTGGTACGATGCTTGGCCTGATGGGGTAGTATATCTGAAATACTTATTAATTACTTAATTATTAACGTCTGCAGAGAGGTGTGTTGATTAAAACATTGAGTTCGGTTGTGTTTCGAGTGCTCCAGAGTCGTTTGCTATTTAGCAATGCGCACGCACACACACACAAACACACACACACACACAAACACACACACATCACCTGCCTAGTGGTAGTGCAGTGCAGTGCTCGCCTGACCTAAAAGCATTGTCAGAGCTCCCACTCTTAACTGCCTTCTGTAAGTTGCTCGAAACCGTGCTTCAGTACTTCTAGAGTAGTTGCAATTTGACAGTATGGGTGTCCATCTTCGAGCGGTACCATAACTTTACCTTTCACGAAGCTCGACAGTTCGATGACCTTCGGCTTGTCTAGTGGGCTTTTTTTGGCAAAACACAATAATGATCGTTGGGTTAGCTTCACAATTTTGGGTCATGTGCAGCCGTATGGCTCTGGCATGAGCTGATATGGGGGTCGTTTATCGATGCTCTATTCTTGCCGAAGCCGTCATTCTTTACGAGTTACGTGGGTCTTTGCCTAATCGTAGGCGTGTTGTCCAAAACTTGCATCTAATAATTGGCAGACAGAACCTACCTACGGTTTGGGTCCAGTTGGTAGGGGGCTTGGGAAAAGCAATTATTTGAGAAAATCTAGATCATCCAAATACTTTTTTATTCGAGTGTATGATCGATACTCTGGGGCATTTGCTCTCAACGTAGTTGTGAAATTGCATCGTGTCTTTCTTGCTTCCTTCTCTTTTTCAAACCGTTTCACTTCGATTGGGTCGGTAATGCTGCTTGGATTGCAAATGTACGCTTTCCACGTGCTTCTTAGCTGGTAATAGCTGTGTAATCTTGAGTAGACAACCAACTGAGAAAAGAAGCAATCGCTCACTCTCTGTTTATCTGTATTAGCTCTGCTGAGCAATTTGCTTCTCCCTCATGCTTTGGATGCACACCCACTAGTATCAGACAGGCCTAGTTGGCCAGTGCCTCATCAGTCTGTCGATTTTTCACTGACCTCGTGTCTTCCTTTTAGAGAACATATTGATCTTGCAGCAGAGTTTGGTCACTCACCTTTGATAATACGGTATGAAGATTCGGCCAAGCTCTTCCTAGCTTCAATTTGGGGAGCCCTTTTGTGGTAACATGTCTTCACCTGTCTGGTTAGAAGATCTTGCTTCTAAGCATGGTTGATAGGCTGCTCTGCTTCTGCCGGTACACCAATCACATGGTTGTGAGTGATAAAAAAATGCTTTGTTTTTATTTTGCGATTTCCAACAGCAAGTGCTGTCTAAATGCATGCAATTAATTCCAAAGGGTCGTTGATATTTAGGCAGCTTAGCTCTATTTTTCAAAATGCATCAAGACCGCTCCACATTTGATGGAGGCTGTGAGAATACCTATGACTCTCATGGCCCGTGGTACTGGGTAGAAAAACTTGCAAGCCCGAGCAGCTAAAGATTCGAAACGTCAGAGCCTCCCTCAGCAAATGCTTGCTGCCTCGGCTCCATTGCTGGGTTCAAATACTTAAGAGGGTTGATTCAGGCTGAGTTTGTAACTTTTTGTTTGTATTGCAATGTACATGGATTCATGCTGCCTACTGAGGTTCTTTTCAATGAGTGACATATCAGTCAAACTCATTTGTATTTTGTTGTGTGGTTTAATTGTATGCGTTGTTGTGTTTAGGAAGGAATTCCTGGTACAAACTATGCTTTTGTGTCACCAGTGGCGTGCGATGGCTTGGGAGCTGCCGCACTCAGTCTCTCAGCCCCATCGTCACAGCATGCCGACTTCAGCGCTGCTGCGAAATCCAGCCCAAGCAGCAGCAATGATCGAAGCTCCTTGCCAACTCGTGAAATGCTTCACGTTATCCAGGAGGACATGGCGAAACAGGTTGGTGCCAGCCTTTTTTATCTGCTTGGTGTGATTTCTTGACCTAAATCGTTGTTTGTCACTATCCCGAGCCCTACTAACATTCAGTAGCAAAAATTCATTGTAGTATGGCCACCTCTGCGATGGTTGTAAGTTCATTTAGGCTCCTTCTGCAATGGCTGTAAATTCATATAGGCTCTGGGCTCAGTGTTCTGGCTGGCATGTTACTCTAGCTTGCCAAACCTAATCAATCGTCAAGCTGCTCTGCAAGTCCTGATAAAGTGGCCTCCACTGCTTCGGATTAGGCAGCACTGGCAGCTGCAGGTGGCAGGTCGGCTGCCTGTACTGCCAGGTTGAAATAACATGTACATCTAATTCGCTTCAGGTGCCAAGGTTCTTTGTGGCCCAGCATCACTACGAGCATTACCATCACACCATAACGCTCGAGAATAACTACTCCGGCAAGCGGAAGGTTTCCCGGTCAGTCATGAAGCCCTGCTGGCAAAGCCGCAGCTGCCGTTGAAGCCGTTGCTTTGAGCTATGTTTGCCTTGCCTCTTGCTTTTGGCCTTGAAGATTTTATGGTGAAGTTCGTAATCAGCTACATTTGTTCGTAGGGGTGTTGTGCCGTATGTTTTGGAGCTGACAAAAGTGAAGATGCTGTTTCGAGTTCGCTATTCATACGTGCGGATGCATGTTCTCAAGATAACTTCTCATCCGGAAGACGGAACGGTTCGAATCAGGTAGTGGCAGCTAGCAAGCAGTGACGGGTGCTTGTAATCCCAGTGGAAGGGAAGTCGCTAGCTGAAAAGTGATGCATGATTTAAGCCTTGAACGATAGAGAACACGCTTGAGGGGCGTTTTGGGGCTGCTGAACAGGCTGCTGCGCATTTGCAAAGGAGACACCGACTAATGCACATGGTTTTGTTCTGCAGGTGGCGTATCAGCGCCGTGCCGCATCTAGCAGCTTTAAAATTCTGGCAGCTTCCAACAGCGTATTTTAAGTCGGCCGAGGATTCATCACGGTACGGTCTGGCAGGCCTCTGTTGCACTAAATGAGGCATTGCTTGTATCAACTTGTATTTTACGGCAATGGTTCCTCGTGGTCGTTTAGGGAGCCGGCAGGCTTTCTGATTGGTGGCTGATTGACAGGCTGGGATGGAAGCGGCATTGCACAACTCTAGGTTCCTGTATTGGCAGCCTTCTTTCCGAGACCATCCCTCCCCCACGCAGTTGAAGCTGCTCTAGCAAGTTAGTGCCATCATGTAGCCTTCTCCTTCCCTCCCTCACTACAACACTCAGTTGTTGCTGCTTTAGTTTGCTTGCTCAATTGTAGCAACAAGTCTGCTTTCACTAGAGTGTAGGTGCTGCTTACTATGCCTACATCCCCAACCAGCTCAGCTTGTTTGCTTTGTAACCATGATAGATTAATCCTACTCCTTTGTGGCTTGGAAAAACTACTCGTGAGAAAAAATGGTGTCGCTTGGTGCTATCCCGGTAGCGCTACTCTTGTCATAATTTCCAAGATAAGCTTGGCTGAAATTTTGACAAGGTTTCAATGTGTAGTCATTTAGCTGTGTGCCTACCATTGAATAAATATTTTTTCTTATGTCTTTAGGTAGTAACAACAGTGGTTGTGGATGTAAATTTTGTTTTATTATAATCGTATAATCGAAAATAGCTTTGAGGTACTTTGCCAATCGTCTTAGTTAAAAAGTGTTTCATACAGCGTTTTCAATCAATTTTTAGTGCAGCATTGTGAATTCCTTTGTTTGGATGATGAATTCGTTGGTTTAACCTGTAGCTTAAACCAGAAAAGCCACAGGGAAGCACGGATACAGGTTGATCCGAGCACATTGTATTGCCCTTGTGCATGCCTGTGAAATTAGGGCCCTGTCAGAGTTAAGGCAAGCAGACTGCTGTTGAAATGAGCTGTCACTGGTTTCGAACTAGACGTGCGCCGTGAGACTCTCAACTCATTTTGATTGGAGCTTGTTCGAGCTCCATTGTCGGCATGTGCCTAGCTTAAATATGACACTAGCATCCTCCCTTTGATTAGCACCGGTCCCTGTTGTGCACCTTCTCGCGAGATCGCGACCACTAACATAGCGAGAGGCACACTAAAGCTGCCTGCTTCTGACGTGCATCCGCCAGCCACTTCTGTCCAAGCGCTGTGACTCTGCGTCCAGCACAGTGACAGCACGCTCCTGCTGTGCCCGCCTGGCTTTCCTCCACGCCGTTATTTTTTCCTTTGTAGTTGGTACGACGGCTTCTCCATTCTCCATGTCAGTAAGGAGGGCAAAATATATCGGCACTGCGTGGAGCGGGTATGTGGGGGAGCTTTTCTTAAAAGGCGGTCGTGCGATTTCGGGATTGCGAAAGCGGAGCTTGCTGCTGACACAGCCGGCATTGTGTTACACTTCATCCCTAAGCTAGAGAGCTGCCTTCGGCAACTCTGGCCGTGGTGTGGACCTTTACCTGACTTCTTCGTGATACCTTCGGGTATTCGGTTGACGTGTTTGCTGTGACTGTTCATGAGCTGTCCTTTGATATGCTACTCAATACAGGGCCTGTTTAGCATAAGTTACGATGTTGCCATTAGTCAATATCTATCGGCGGGCCTTCTTTCGTCTGGTCAGTAAGAACCTTCCAGCATCCTGCATTCGCCCTATTAACCACTCGGCTATCAAACCTTCGGCCCGTACGTTTTAAAGCGCTCATTAACGCTGGTTGTGGTGCCATGCCTCAGCATGTTGTGAAAAGTTGACCGTTACTAAGATTCCATTTAAATTCGTAGACGAAGCTTCTGCTGGGCCAGCTATATGCTGCATAGCATACAAGCCAATCGGCATCAGGCAGTTATTAGACAGCCTCTTAAATTTTGCCTGTTAAATGTCAGCTCACTAAAAACCAAGATGTTCCCTATCCTTACTTATTGGCTATCAGGCTGTCCAGGAGAAGCTTGATGCATTTCTGCTGACCGAGACTTGGATGATGCCCTGCTCTGGTGGCTATGTATTTGAGACCACTTCACCCTGGTTCTTATTCTTTCATTGAATGTGTTTTGACATTGTGGGTGGCAGGTTGCTATTGTTGTTCGTTAATCTTTTGGCTATAAGACCTGCGGTTTTTGGCATCGCCTATGGTTTTCCATGGCCATGACTTTCGCATGGTTTTAATCAGTTGCAATCGGACCCTCATCAAAGACCACGCCTCTCACAGTTGTGATCTACCGATCTGTTAGCTGTCTAACCTTGTTTATGGAGGAGTTTTCGGAGTTCCTCACTAAACTATTTGTGTGTGGCAGGCCTTTGCTGATTGCAGGAGCCTTCAACATTTAACCCTAGCAACAACCAGTACCACTCACTTCTTGGCTGTCAGGAGAACTTGCTTGCAAACTATTGCCCAGTTTCCCTCCCTTTTTTGTCAAAGATGCTTGAAAAATGGTTGCTGAGCAGCTCGTAGCACACATTGAAAAGAATGAATTGTGAGAAAAATTTCAAATTGGTGTTCAAGCTGCAGCACTCCACTGAAAATGTTTGCTCCGTCTAACCAACGACATCATATGCAGCAACGATAACAGGAACGTCAGAGCCCTAGAGCTGCTAGACCTATCAGCTGCTTGCATCGCCATCGATCACGATATGTTACTTGAACGATTGAGAACAAAGATCGATCTGGTAGACGAGGCACTGGCGTAGTTCAAATCGTACTTATCTGGTCGTGTTCAATCCGTGTCGGACGTGGGTCAGGTCTCACCCGCCTGACCAGTCACATGAGAAGTCCCACCAGGATCTGTCCTCGGTCCTTTGCTGTTCTCCATTTATACTCAACCTCTGGGAAAAGTAATTCGGGCCCACAGAATCAGTTATCACTAATATGCTTACGATACTCAGTTGTACTTGTCATGTAAACCGCAGGAATCTTCTGCAGCGACTTGGCTGAATGCTTGCCTTGCAGACATTCGATCCTGGATGTCTGCAAATTTGCTTAAACTAAACGACGAAACTATGAAAAATAAACCATGAAACCTAAACCATGAAACAGAATTGCTACTCATATGACAACCCAAGCTCGTGGCTGGACTAAAAGAATTTGCTCTTCTAATAGGTGATTCCGTTGCGTGACCGTCACCATATGCTCGGAAGTTAGGTGATGTCTTTGACGGCTACCTAAATTTTGAAAGCTTTCTTAAGAAGACTGCCTCCACCGCTAGCCACCATGTCTGATCCTATCTAAGATTAAGGCCGGTCTTCCACGGTGGCTTGCTAAAACTTTAACTGGCTCCTTGGTTCTGTCTAGGCTAGGTTATTGCAATGCCATTTCGGCAGGCTACCGAAAAAGGCCATTAGGCTGCTACAGCTGGTGATGAATATGGCTGCAAGGCTAGTTTTTCAAGTCCCATAGGTTTGACCTTGTGTTTCCTTTGCTGAAAGACCTTGGGTGGCTACCAGTTGATTGACAGATACAGAAAAAAGTTCCTACGCTTACCCACAAGGCCCGTCACGGCTTGGCTCCGTCATACCTAGCTGAATTGCTACACCGGTTTCAGCATCCTCGGGTCCTCAGTAGACAATAAATCAGCTGTTCCGTTCTTCCACCTAAAGACAGCTGGCAACAGAAGCTTTCGCTCTGCAGGTCCTAGACTGTAGGACTGTCTGTGGAGCTCTCTTCCACGATTCTTGAGCAACGACAGTTACTCTCCTGCTGCCGACTATTACACATCCTTTCCAGCCGTCCTGAGCTGGTACTACCACACTACTTTCTACTTCAACTGCTCTCCTGACTCAGCTACGCTCCTCACTTCTCTTTATTTCGTGAGATGAAGTCTCTTGGCTACTCAATGCGTACCGAAAGCCACTTAATCTTTGACTATGCTATACAAAACTCTCCTGCGTAGCAACTACATAGTCTTTGTGGCGTTACAGGCGAAGATACATTACATAATGTTAGATAACTTGAGCGTGCGCTTGAGTTTAAGCATTCGAGGGTTCGATTGGTTGTGGTGTTAGTGGTCTGGGCCTTCTTGTGACATGACCACTCGTCAGAAATCGGCAAGTGCCGACCGATAGGAAGCGACCTCGTTGTTTGAGCCCCGCTTCAGTGCTGCATCAGCTAGTGCTTGGCTGTGTGATCTTGCATGGCCGCCTACCTCTGAGCCGCTGCTTGTGTGCTCACAGCACCTTGTGATTCCAACTAGCGACACAAGCTCGCAATGGCTACCGAGCTGCGGGTCTGCTGCTTGGTGGATGTTCTCAACCGCTGACATCGTGCTTGGGTCGCATTTTTTTGTTGTTGTAGGTAATGCCTGATGAGGAGCAGGACAAGGTGCTCTCATCACCACTGGCAGCTGTGCCCACTTGACTTCCCCAGCACCTCTCGCGACCGTGGCCTAAGCGTGGCTGGCTAGCGTCGAACTGTACTGCAGCTACGTTCGCAGGCCGAGTAGATAACCAGGATCGAAGGCTGCCTGAGACAGCCTTCGGTCGTCAAGAGCGAGTGCTCAGGAATGCGACGACGATAGAGCACTCAGGAATGCGCTCCGTTGTGCTCACTGGTCACGGTCTGCTAGCGACTCGAACTGCCAGCATCTGCCCGATCTGTGATTTTGTGGAGCCAGCAGCGGGTGCCGATCGCGTCCAGCTGGGAAGTTATGAGTAGTCACGTTGGCAGACCGTTGCGTGCCGGAGCGCAATGTGAACACTTGCGCTATCGATGCTGAAAGGAATTCCTTCATTTTACGAAAGCACTTTTGTCTCTTCGACACTGTGTTGTGTTTACCCCGGGTTTGCCCACAAATTATTGTGAAGTAGTCTTTGTCTAGCCTTCTACTAGCCTTTGTCCTAGGATGCTGTCATTACTGTGGTGCATATCTCTGCAGCTGTACTTTACCGAGTCTCCCTTGCTCACGGTATACAACATGAATTATGGTTGAGTTATTGGTTCTATTTGAGCTACACTTTATGTTCACATTGCATCTTGCTGTGTAAATAGGTCTCTGTTTACTGATTTAAACGTGGCAGTGACATCTGAGAAAGCAAGCCAAGCAGACAGCTATTCCGACAACTAGCTGACACAAAGGCTGCGGGTTTTTTTAACATATGCCTTTAACTGTCTATGACCGGGTAACAGGTCTAGAATTGTTAGTCTCGTTCAGATCGGTGTATTTTTTAATCTACGAATGAACGGTGGTTTGCCTGTGGTTTAATCAATGAAATTCATTTAGTGACACAAAGGCATCTGTCAGTGAAGCCTTTGGGAACTTGATATTTTACCCATTTGGTGTTTTCCCTAATAATAATAATATTAATAATACACTTGATAAAGTGCCTTCAGAGAACTCAACCTCTTTCAAGACACTTTACATTTGCTCTAAAGGAAGCATGATCGGATGGATGGTAAGTGTTAGCATGCTCAATGACAACAAGCATAACATGGTTAGAGGTGACATGCACAAGGTCAGAATGCAAATATGTTAGTGGCCGCATGCACAGTGGCAGCATGCATAAGCACACAAAGGACGATACACATGGACCCACGGAAGGATGTGATAATAGATGCATTTTTAGTTTCTTTTTAAATGTGGCCAAGTCAGGGAGATATCTTGATGCCAGTCGGAAGTGAGTTCCAGGCTTTAGGAGCGTACGAACTAAAGGCACAGTCTCCAAAGTATTTGAGGTTCATACGAGGTGGAGATAAACGATTAGATTCCGAAAAGCAGGTGTTACCATGCTTAGTCTGGGGAGGGAGTAGACCAGATAAGTAGGCTGGAGCCAAAGAATAAATAAATAAATCCTAGCAGATTAAACAGCCTCTTTTTGTATAGCGACGGAAGAGCCTTTACGGCTATCACCACCGCTTGCAGTGGCGATACAGAATCGCCCACAGCAGGAATCGAACCCACGACTTCGGAAGCTAGGTCGTGCAACCGCCTTACCTAGTGTGCCATCGCGGTCATAAAGGAACCTAAAAGTGATGGTATCTCAAACCATGTTATACTTATTGCTATTAAGCATGCCACCACTAAGCATTCGATCACACTTCCTTTGCAGCATGTTTAAAGTGTGTAGACAGAGATTAAGTTCTCTGAGGGTGCTATACGAATGTATTGTTAATATTATTATGTTGCTGTAATTGTTAAAGCTTTGTGGATAATCGAATTGCTGCCCCTCTTCCTTCTATTTCTCCATGTTCTAAATCTCTTACTCCATTTAATGTCGACCTGTCTCTCTCATCACTTGCTTTGTGTTTTCTTGACTCTCACTCTGGCACACACACCCCCCCCCCGTTTTAATGGATGCTGCAGTTGGTCACGCAATGACCACTTTACCTGTATGTGGCTTATATGAGGTGGCTAATACCGCTCTGCTGGTGTGCCTGGTCGACATTTTCCCACCAAGGCTTCCTGACAGGTTTCACACTTGATCGCTAAGGACAATGGTGGCTTTCATTTCTATGCCGGCACTGCTGTACCTGTGCTTTAATCCTTTTTCGGGCACTCCGATACGTGAGAATCTCTAAACCTGCATTGATAGCACTATCTTACTTTGAAATGGCAAAAGTAACCTATTAGTTACAGGTAAACCCATTCACTCTAAGCTGGAAATCTTCACCACCAAGCTTGACAGGTAGCATTTATCCTAGGCCCTGAATCTTGATGCCCTGTTTTGCAATGACTGTTCTGCATGATGAAATTAGCCCCATTGCAAAGTATGCCTGTTTTATCATCGCATAGCAATCATTAGCAAAGCTGGTCTGCCGCTGATATATAAAAGACATGCATGCATGTGCCGGTGACAACGGCACTGTTCAGAGCATGGAGCACAACTTCTGGATGTGCCCCTTTAGGACCATTTAAGGGCTGTCGCCAAGATCTCCGTGAAGCTCCAGCAGACTTAAGTCTGCTGGCGATTGCTGCTCACTATGTACATTCGATATCCGTCTTGCCCCGTCACTTTTTGATTCTTGCAATGATAATTACAATGCAAAACAAACATTTGTCTGTGTGTGTGCTTATGACTGTTGTGTTCGTATTTGTGCTTTTGAGTGAATGTGTGTGTATATGTGTGGGTACTTTTGAGTGTGTGTGTGTGTGTGTGTGTGTGTGCGCTGCACGGTGTGTGTGTGTGTGTCTGTGTGTCTCTCTGTGTGTGTGTGTGTGTGTGTGTGTGTGTGTGTGTGTGTGTGTATGTGTGTGTGTGAATGCGCATGCTAATAGTCCGAAAATGCGCCCATCCTGGGACCCACGAATTTAACACATAATCAAAAATGCTTCGGTGTTTTATTGAAGTGGGAAACAAAACTCACAACTTGAAATTGACTGTGAGCACGAAATCTTGCATCCTACTACTTTGGTATACTGTACAGATACAAACATGTGAAATAATCGTTTTCAGTATATGAAGCAGCTTTCTGCTACCAACACTATCGCTATTTTCGAAGAATATCAGTGTGTTTCGCAGTCAAAAGTCTGAGAAGAACGGAATTAATAAGTATTCATCTCTGAAAATGTAACAACTATTGGGTCTGGCATCTTTTGTAGCAAGCTATTCTGAGCATACACGACCATCAGCCAAGCACGGTTTAAAAGGATTCGAGAAGCAATAAAAGAGATTCCTAGGTTTTGTATAGATGATTTTTGAGTTTGAAACGATTTATCGAGATATGCATATATCAATGCCACGTCTCAACCTGGTCCCTTGCACTATGGTGCTTCACAATTATGCCAGCGTTGCATTCACTGGAGCAGCAGGGGGGCGACTCGAGACTACCACCATCTTATAATCTCAGCGGTTACGTTTATTAATGTGCTCTGCGGCTTTGACTTTCAGGATGTTTGCCAAGGCCTCTATAGCACTAATACAATGGTAAAGCAATAAGTGTCATCAAAAACATCAGGGGGAAACAACTTACTAATTTGCATATGCAATTACAGGATAAATAAATATAATTCATTTATATAGCGCCCCAAGAGAACTTAATCTCTATTCAGGCGCTTCACATATGCCTCGGGGCTCGAGCCCACGACCTCAGCCAGACCTTGGTCGGGGCGAGCACCCTAACTGCTGGACCAAACCAGCTCGGCAATGCACTCATTAATTTGAGCAATGAACCAGGAAATAGTCATCTGCAGGCATTTGATTTGCTTGTTATTTAATTATAAATTGTAACACTGAAAATCTCAGTGGAACGGATAAAGATAAAGAGCTAACTGGGACAGATCTGAGCGTTATAATCAGAGGGGCAGCCAGGATTTTCATCTGGGGGCAAGACCCTCAGATTTTTCATTTTTATTCATCATTTTCACGCAGGGGGACTAACTGCAAGTTATGAAAAATTACCATGCGCAATCATATCATAGTATTTATTCGAGACGAACTCGTCGGTCGCTCATAAGTGGCATAGGGACATAATTTCGTCATTGGAGTCAGTTGGGGGCCAAGCAACAGGGAGCAAACCAGGACTCGATTTCAGCTGTAGGGGCAAATGCCCGGCCATTGATCATAATCATGATTTTCCAGTCAGTGAGTCAATGCAACTGAGCCTTAGCAAAGCTAAGCACTTACATGCATGGTATTTAATTTTAAAACTGAATTTATCAGTGATGCTAAACTACTCATTCAATGCTATCATTAGGCTGCTCATTCGATTTAATAGTTAATAGGTGCTTCTGCGCTTCGTTAGTAATAATTACTAATGTTTAGAGTACTACTATAAGGATAGTTTCAAAATATGGTTTCCTGGTAAAATCTGTTTGTAAATAAAAAAAAACATGATGCATATCCCATCCCACGATTTAATCGGTACGCCTGCAATGGACTACTTAGTTACAGAGGGCCCTGGTAGCTTGCTATTCAGCTTAAAGACCGTTGGCGACAGAAGCTGTAGCTCTGCAGGTCCTAGACAGTGAAACTCACTTCCACAATCCTTACGGAACGACAACTAATCTCCTGCTGCCGACTATGGCTCATCCTTTTCAGCAGAACTGAGCTGCTACTTCCATGCTAATCACTACCTCAACTGCTCTCCTGACTCTGCTATACTTCCCACTTTCTCGTTGCTGCATGAGATGAAGTCTGTTGGTTGCCGGATGCCTACCGAAAGCTGTTTAGGCAGTGAGTGTGCTATACAAAACTCTCCTGCGAAACACCCACACAGTCTTTATGGCTTGTGGAGTTACAGACGGAGATATGTTACATTACATTATGAAACAGAAAACACTGGCGGTATTACCTAACCCTTTTCACTTCCGTAACTGTATAGTGTACGTCAACGTATTTAAACTTACACATGGCTAATATGTAAAGCAATAATAAAATTGTGTTTCATTTGCAGAAAATATAAAACTCCCACAAAGAGATATGAGTTCTCTGAGGGCACTTTATCAAGTGTGTTATTATTATTACTATAATACTAAAATATCGGGGGGGGGGGAAATAATTTACTAATTTGCATGTGTGACTAAAACATGCTTATTTTGTTGAAATTGAACATGGAATTGTGCATTCAAAATAGTTTTTATTATTAGTATTTTTATTGTAAGACGAACTTAAACCTAATTTTCAATACTTTTTAATTTCTCCTCCTTTAAAGATTTTCAACATTAACAACAAACAGCAAGATTAGAAGGGCCTGCTTCACCAACTACGTCAGCAAATACAGGCTATCCTTTCATAGTGAAGTGGTTGAATTGTTCAGAAACAGTTGTGTCAGATCTGCTAGTGGGTAAAAGTAAAAACATTCTTGATGGCCAAAACACTGGAGGAATATCACCCATATTTAATAAATAAGTCATGAAAAAAGGTGTGGGTGCAAGCATCACTACCTCGCGATGACTTTAAGCTAGGACTTCTGCTGCATGTGAGCATTGAGAAGCTGAGCGATCTCTTTCACTTTGTCGAGGATGGTAGCCCTTGCTGACTGAAGCAGCGCTGCACCAAACCTCTGCTCGATCTTGTCTGGATGCCACGTCTTCTGCAGCTCTTTCGCACGGGCTCTGACTGCTCCGACGTCGGTCATGTCGACATCGCACAGCAGAATGCTCACCATGTCAGCAGCAGAGGCTGTCGTCGAGCCACTACCAGTCGGCCACGGGAACTCGGCCAAGCCCAGGGGGGGAGCATCTGCAGGCCGCTGCAGTGCTCGCTGCATGGCAGTCTCGTGCCGGGCACGCTTTACTGCAGCGGGCAGCTGCAAGCTGGCGGCGAGCCGTTTCGGTCTCTCGGGTCCGAGTACGCGCTTCCTCTGGCCGCCCGAGTCTCCGCCGGGATGTGGGCACGGCGGAGGCTGTCGATTGCCAGCAGCCTCCTGTCCGAGGCCTTGCCGTCCCCGACGCTCGTGCTGCTCAAAGTGCTGCCTTCGCTTCTGCCTTCGCTGCTCATCGATTCTGTCTGCCCACCGATCGTACGTCTCTTGTTCTTCACGATCTACAGTGCGAGCAGAGTGGTCGCTCGAAGGGCTTAGAGTGCCGGTAAAGCAAACTAAACCGAGACCGGCTAGACAGCAACTAGACAGGTTCGTTCACTACCGAACCAGACGTTCAAGCAAACGATACTAATTTTGGCAAAGTACAAGAATGATACAAGTGGCTATGCTTTCGGAGATGCATCATGACCCCCATTTATGACTGCCTAGCTGCATCAATTTACTGCACGGCCGCAAAGCAAGCGATTCGTTAAAGGGAGGGGGGCTAAACCGCCGACTGCACACGTCGGCGACATAGCCAAGAATTTGCCAAGGAGGGTGACCCTTCAAATGGGAGGGCTGCACTCTGACCTTGCCCAACCAGCCAGTCTCAGCAAGGACCAACCCCGCCCCCAAAAAAAGGATGTGTGTCCTGGCTTTTGAGAAGGGCATGCAGTAGTACAGCACGGCAGCAGAACCTTCACTACACCCTTGATGCATGCTCGCACAAGACACACATTGCGTCTTAAGCCAATGCATGCAAGGTAAACGAACGACTTCAGGAATGGCTTTAATTGCAGGCATTCACTAATCCATATGGCTAAATGCATCAACCACTCAAACAACGATGGTACTGGGGTGCTGGGGCTAGTCAAAGCATGGCAAGACAAAAATGTTACTATCACAGTCAATCTTTTTGATTGCATGTTGGTTATCCTAAGCATAACATCTTAATTTTCACCAGAGAACTAAAATACTACAAAGGCCAATCGATATGCAAAACTACTGTAACACTTACTTAATAAGTACTTCATTGGCCTAGCAGTATACTTAGGGTCATTATCTTGCTGCTAAATTTAACGATCCCCATGCAGAGTATTACAGCTTTAAAAAAATCCAACTTGCCTTACCAACAATAGCTTAAGTAGAATACTTTTTGACAAACCCTTGTTTGTGTCTGATGCTATGGCCAAGCTAGCCGCCTGATTTGAACCCAACAGAACGGCTATGAAGCAAAACCACCAGGCATCTGAGGCAGGATGTTCGGTCATACCAGTAGGCGACTTTTTCATTAAAACGCAAAGCACAGTGAAACATGCTACAGCAGAACGTACGATTCAGAAGCTTTTGGCCTTTATGCCTGGCCAGAAAAGGGAGATCATGAAGAACCGTGGTGGGATGACGGCACACGAAACGCATATACACCATCAGCATGTGTTTGTAGGGCTGTCAATATAATATTTTTGCATAACTTCAGTATGCCTCGAATCGTTGAAAACCCTCTTGTTACCCAAACAAATTTCAAGTTTCGGCAGGGGTGGCTTTTTGCCCCTGAGTGTACGTTCTTATTTAGCAAGGTTCACCATCATTGGTTAGACGCCAGTTTTAAACGTAATTTTTTTACTTTAGAAAGGTGTTTACTGGTATAACCTGCTTCTCCTGCTGCTGAATACTATGAGAACTACTTTATTTAGTATGGATTGATACTGTGATTCCTAAAGGGTGCTGCATCTGAGCCAGTCCCGTCGAGAGAGGTCTTAATCATCAGACTTTGGCCTTTTCTAGCAGCCACTGAAACTTTTTATGGCACTTGCATCAATCAATTCATCTCCACATTTCCGACAATGCCCCGATGGATAAGTGGTTATATGGTAAAGAGCTTTACATAGCATATTCCAAGCCTACACAGCTTTTGGTAACCAACTGATAGCCAACAGTTTTCCATTCAGAACAAAGAATAAGTCTAAGCAGAGCAAACCAGACCTGCCAAGGAAAAGGTAGTCAATAATTAGCAGCTAAGGATAGTTAACAATGAGCGCTAAAATACATATAAGAACTGAAAGTATCATTGCATAATAACTGAAAGTGATTTCCATAATCTGAGAATCATCAGCAAAAGCATGCATCACCAGCAGTCTTTGAAAAGGAGAAAGACAGGCTCAAAAAATGACACAGTGTAATGCAACCATAGCTTAGCAAGGTACCCTAGCGTTGGACATAAACATTCGCTTCGTTCTGCAATCCATGCCCCGATAACTTGAGGCAGAACCTGCAACTATAGTGCTGCAGAGGCTTCAACGTTTAAACAAAAGCTGAGGCTGACCCCAGTGAAGCTACCCACCCTTTCCAAGACACCGTACAATAACTTGGGTCAAGGATCACATGCTATAATCTGTAGTAGCTAAATTGCATTACGATTTCGATACATCGCCAGTGATCTGCCAGTTCTTAACTTATAAAAATGTGGTGTTCACAGTACCAAATAAAACCCATAGATAGGAGCAATGTTGATTGCTATCATCTCCAGCGAGTAAGCAAACACATACAGGCGTGAATTGCACATGCTTCTACTACTCGTTAGCTGTGCTTCAGGTACTAGTTTAGTAGTATAAATAAATAAAAATAAATAAATACTAGCTGATTAAACAGCCTCTTTTTGTATAACGACAGAAAGGCCTTTACGGCTATCACCACCGCTTGCAGTGGCGATAAAGGATCGCCCACCACAGGATTCGAGCCCACGACCTCGGGGCCGAGGTCGTGAAAAGCAACCACCTTACCTAGTGAGCCATTACGTATCAATTCAGTCACGAAGCTGAGGTCTGAAACTTATCAAATTGGCTGCATTTCGAAAATATTGGCCATTGCAATGTCGAAAAAATTAAGGACCATAGCCTTGTACCACTTGCAGTACTTTTGCGGCAGGCTGCAGTATGATGTCAGCTGATCATACCAATAGATGCCGGTCATATTGTCATTATAACCCAGAATGCAGACAGGCCTAATGACTTCTCTGCCATCCCTTGAACGGCTGGGCCCGTTCACCAAACGAGTGTATGTTGAGTACTCAGCATTGGTATGTCACATTCATCCTTATATTTTACGACTACAATCTGGCCGCTTCTTCACTAGATGCTCTCCTTTTTGAGCTTCTTTGTAACGACTGATTTTGGTAAGTTCCTGAGATTTCAATGGGGTGTATTGTAACGACCCCGTGGGTGTTGTAAAGATCCTGTGGGTGTTTATGACTTTGTGGAGTTACAGACGGAGATACATTACATTACAATATAGTTAGTGGTCAAATGCACAGTATCAGCCTGCATAAGCACACGAAGGACAAACCACAAGGACCCAGCAAGTGCTGTATGGAGCGGGTGCACTTTTAGCTTCTGTTTAAATGTCATTCAGTCAGGGCATTTCGTGACCTTAGTCGGAAGTGAGTTGAGTTCCAGGTTTTGGGAGCATAATAACTAAAAGTTCGTCTGCGAAGGATTCGAGGTTGGTTTTAGAAATAGCTTAGCAACTTGAGTCAGAAGAGCTGTGGTACGATGCTTCGCCTGGCTGGGGACATGCTGTGAAAGGTAGGCTAGAGCCAGAGAATGAGGTTACTTAAAAATGAGTGACAGAACTTTCAAGTCGATAACCCCCCCCCCCCCATGGTTGAGCCCATGCAGGTCGGCAAGAAGTGGTTTAAATTGGCAAATGCAATGCTCAATGACAGACTAGCCTAGCTGCAGAGCTAGGCAAGGGTGGGTAGCTTCAGGTACATTTCAGGCTTAGCTTTTGTACAAACTATAAGCGCTTAATTGCATAGACTGGAAGAAATTGTGCATGTTTGACACCATGCATTTTACCACTAACCAAGTGGTCATGCTTCCTTTACAGCCTATGATTAGTGCCCAGAAAGAGATTAAATTATCTGAGGGTGCCATACAAATTTATTATTACTATTAGCCATACAAATAAGTTATTATTAATTTTATTATTATCGCACGTGGGCCTAGTCAGTTCAAAATACAGAGGCAAGCACCCAATGAGAACAGCTAGCACCCGGAAGAAGTATTCAGTGGAAGAGGTCCTATTACCTTCTCCTGTTCAATGGTGTTCGGTTTAGGTCACCGAACAGCGCAGCCACTATGCTACAGATAGGGCGTTAGCTCGACATTCCATTTCTGCATGCGGACCAGCGGGAAGCGGAATAGTGGAATGGAATGATTGCATTATAAAGGCCAAGGCAGTGTGCACAGGTACCATGCTATTCTAGTACACCTAATACAGCTCCTCGTAGTGGGTCGGACGAAGGGTCTGATACAAATGAAAGAGCGGCCAATGCAAGTGAGAATTCAGCTTCAGTCGAAGTTAGGCCTTCAAAATTTGAAGTGGGAAATAAATATCTATGAGAAGCCATCGAATGCTTGCTGCACAACCAAGTGGCCACTAGGGACAGTAGCTGGTGTCAGCACCGGCGTCGTAATCGTGGGAAACTGCATGCGGTGTCCTGACCCGAGGCCTGTCCTGAGGCACGAGGACTGCATGCACATCTGCAGCAGACGACGCTTCTCTGTCTGGCTGTCTCTGAGAGAGGGAGATAGAGATAGAGAGAGAGAGAGAGAGAGAGAGAGAGAGAGAGAGAGAGAGAGAGAGAGAGAGAGAGGAGAGAGAGAGAGAGAGAGAGAGGGAGAGAGAGGAGAGGAGAGAGGGAGAGGGAGAGGGAGAGGGAGAGGGAGAGGGAGAGGGAGAGGGAGGGAGAGAGAGAGGGAGAGGGAGGGAGGGAGAGGGAGGGACGGACGGACAGACAGAGACAGTCATCCTAAGACTTTGCCCAACTCTAATGGACTGCTAAAATAATTTCGAAATGACTAGATAGCTTTAGCACTTCCTCAGCATAGACAATGCTGCAGCATGGCTTGGAATTGGACCTCTGCTTGTAACTTCACAAAGCCAAAAAGACTATGTGGATGTTGCGCAGTAGAGTTTTGAAATAGCGCACTCACAGCCTAATCGGCTTTTGGTAAGCATTCGGTAGCCAACAGAATTCATCTCACGCAACAAAGAGAAAGTGGGAAGCATAGCAGAGTCAAGAGAGCAGTTGAGGTAGTGAGTAGAATGGAAGTAGCAGCTCAGGACCGTTGGAAAGGATGTGCCCTAGTCGGCGGCAGGAGGCAGCGCCTCTCCAAATGCACGCACACCTTTGCAGGGGAAAGTGAATGCCTCAGACATTGGACAAGTTCCTCAAGGAGCATCCATACTGACTGCCTGTTCGACAAGCTCCTCAAAGCTGCTCTTGATCTGTTTTGTGGGCAGCACATATTAGGAATGTGTGTGGTTCTAAAATCTCGAGAAGGCATAGTGCAGCACTATCGGAGAGGAGAGGCCTTGACCGGATCTGGGTGGAAGTGGGATGTTTCTAACATCCTATGGAGAACTGGATGATATGCTTATGGGTCTTTAACGAAACACTGTCACAAAGAGTATTTAAAGCTGTTACTGCGTATCCTTATGGTCCCGAGAAGTTCTTGAAGATGCAGCTGCATAACCTCTCTTTGACTCGGGAGGAGTCTCACTGCCCTAAAACAGTGTAACGCTGCCATCCAATCTACCAAGAGAATCCAAAAGACAAAGTTCTATAGACTTTCCAAT